>OX465292.1:137545443-138745443 GCA_949987695.1 Merzomyia westermanni
TTCTGCTTGAACAAAATTCTGCTTTTTTTATAATTCTGCTTTTTAAAATTCTGCTTTTTTAAAATTCTGCTTTCTAAAATTCTGCTTTCAATGTTCTGTATTACAAAATTCTGTATTAAAATATAATGTTAACAATGTTAAAGAGGTAATGTAATTATTTTGAAAAAGTGCGCACATGTACATATGTATATATTTTATTTGTTTTGTCGCAAGTTTTCATGTGGTTGTTGTAAATTATTAGGCTGTACTTAAAAACACGCAAAAGAGTCGGATCGGTGGCATGTTGCCACCGATCAGGGCAACCACCTGGACTTGGCATGGTGTAGCCCAGGGTTATTTAAATAAGCGCGGCCGAAGGCCGCCTATGCAGAAAGGTCTTTTGTACAGAATAACTGTAGTTTGCGTAGCTGCGCACTTTTTCAAAATAATTACATTACCTCTTTAACATTGTTAACATTATATTTTAATACAGAATTTTGTAATACAGAACATTGAAAGCAGAATTTTAGAAAGCAGAATTTTAAAAAAGCAGAATTTTAAAAAAGCAGAATTTTAAAAAGCAGAATTTTGTTTTTAGAATTTTGTACATACAGAATTTCGACACCAACCCGTTTTTGAGACGGAGATTCTAAAAATGTAACAGCGGTTAATGTGCTCCTCTAGTATTTAAAGTTATCATCAATGAAAGTAGCGATACCCTATTTTGGACCTTTTTTGATATTTGTGAATTTGTGCTTATAAGTTTTTGAGGCAACAGAGTATTCAAGTTTTGGCGATACGAGTACGCGATGATAGCCTATTATACAGCAAAACTTTGAGTGGTTTTGAATTTGATGTGCTCTCCGTAGTTTTGAAGTTAGGGGCAGAAATGTCGAGGTACTTTGCTGCGTAATTTTTTTTCGGTAGCATGTTTTTTTGTTGGCACAGCTATAGTGTTACTTTTATTACATGCTACTCTTTTGTAATTTGTTGTCCCACACTACAGTAGTATAAAACCAAATGCCTCATTTTGAAAGATTAACATAACGAAAGTTATTGAGATTTGTACAAAGGGCAAATATGGGAAATATTCGAGATATGTCGGAAACCGTAAAAAAATTTGGAAAAATATATCTAACTACTTCCAAACTAATTTCTATTCAAACGTTAGTGAAATGAAACACAAATTAAGTATAATAATTAAAAAAAATCAAAACATGCAAGTATACATATCATCATTATTTCTCTCACACATCGTTTTATTTTTCCACACTACTTTTACCCATGAAGTCGAAACCACCTCGCTTCTACGTCTATTTGATACCCTTATTGTTTAGACAAGTTTTGTGGGTCCCTGGGTCCAAATATCGGAATACACCTCCGAAGAAGTAGAAATATCGATATGAGAACCATAGTACGTCAAATCTCCCTTCAGTACCTTTCGTTTGATAGCCACATTGCAGGTAGAAAGAGATTTTTTACCCGGTTTCATATTTTTGAGCATATCTCGAAAACCGTGTTTCTGGTATCAAAAAAAAGTTTATTACGTCAAAGCTTTTCAGTAACTTTCGTTTGATACCCATATTGCAGGTAGAAAGATTTTTTACCCGGTTTCATATCTTTGAGGATATCTCGAAACCCGGGTTTCGGGTATCAAAAAAAGTTAACACTTAAGATATTTAAAGATGAGTATACACTTTTTGAAAAAGTCACGCTTTAAATATTTTATAAAAGAAGTATAAAAACCGTTTTAAAACAAATACTTTCAAAAAACACACTTAAAACACAGAGATGTTAAGGACGAGATAATAAAACTTGTTTTGTAAAAACACGTAATATTAAGATCAACGTACATTAGCTTTGAACTCACAATATAAACTGACTAAAAAAATAGCAGAGGATCACTAGCAAACCATGCCTCAGGTAGAAGTAACATCTATCTACCGTCATTAAGGCTTTATTGCATTATCTAATGGATATATTGTTTTGTTATAGAATAGATCGTCTAAAATTAGGTACGACTCAGCAGACTAAATAGGTATACATTTAAAGGATAAAGGAGCCGCTGTTGAGCATGTTGAATTTTCTTCAAAAACAGGTAGAAAAAAATGTTCTTGCTACTGAACGAAAGGGATTTATTTGGTAGAAAATAATCGGTTCTAGCCTTTGATTGTTACGGCTACCTACTTGTGTAACCAAGGCCATTAGAAAAATTCAAAACTTAAACATTATACATGTTTTATGGCAAGGAAATAAAAAACTCATATTTATAATGTTGTTAAGCGATTTATACGAAACACATGTTGCAAATCCTGTTATGAATATGAGTGTTTACGTACATATAGTAAGCAGGCAAGGCTTTCTCCTCCCTACGAGAGAAAGAGACAACAGCAAAAATTAAAAACCTAAATTTTTGTCAAAACTATGAGCATCTTTATTTTCTATATGTAATATATATGACCGATCTTAGTGATAGTAACTCCTTTTTATATCCGTCCATGGTCCAAAATATCTCACCAAATTTTATGTTTTAACTGTCAAATTTAAGGAATAATGAAATACCCTCTTATCTGAAGAATCGGTTTTATGGGATATATATTATATATAGCTCCGATCAAAGTGATTTTTGCAAAGAATATATTATTATATATAAGCAAATATCTCACCAAGGTTTAGCTTTTTATCTGCTAAATTGAGGGATAAATGGCCAAAACCCCCTTATCTGAACAATCGGTCGTATGGGATATATATTATATGTAGCTCCGATCAAACTTACTTTTTCAGGAAATCTTTTATGATATATTAAAAGATGTTTGCCAAGTTTCACGTTTTTAACTGCGAAAATGAGGGAGAAATGGTCAAAAACCTCTTATGTGAACGATCGGTTGTATGGGATATATACTATATATAGCTCCGATTTTAGCGATTTTTTTACCAAATTTTTTATTATCTGTTAGCAAATATCTTACCAAGTTTCAAGTTTAAATGAGGGATAAATGGTCATAATCCTCTTATGTGAACGATCGGTTGTATGGGATATATACTATATATAGCTCCGATCTTGCTGACTTTTTTACGAAATCTTTTACTATCCATAAGAAAATATCTCAACAAGTTTCAAGTTTTAATCATTAAAAATGAGGGAGAAATGGTCATAATCCTCTTATGTGAACGATCGGTTGTATGTGATATATACTATATATAGCTCGGATCAAACTTATTTTTTCAGGAAATCTTTTATGATATATTAAAAGATGTTTTGCCAAGTTTCACGTTTTTAACTGCGAAAATGAGGGAGAAATGGTCCAAAACCTCTTATGTGAACGATCGGTTGTGTGGGATATATACTATATATAGCTCCGATCTTAGCGATTTTTTTACCAAATTTTTTATTATCTGTTAGCAAATATCTTACCAAGTTTCAAGTTTTAAATGAGGGATAAATGGCCATAATCCTTTATCTGAACGGTCGGTTGTATGGGATATATACTATATAGAGCTCCGATCTTGGTGATTTTTTTACGAAATCTTTTACTATCCATAAGAAAATATCTCAACAAGTTTCAAGTTTTAATCATTAAAAATGAGGGAGAAATGGTCATAATCCTCTTATGTGAACGATCGGTTGTATGGGATATATACTATATATAGCTCCGATCTTGCTGACTTTTTTACGAAATCTTTTAATAACCATAAGAGAATATCTCAACAAGTTTCAAGTTTTAATCTTTAAAAATGAGGGAGAAATGGTCATAATTCTCTTATCTGAAGAATCGGTTGTATGGGATATATATTATATATAGCTCGGATCAAACTTATTTTTTCAGGAAATCTTTTATGATATATTAAAAGATGTTTTGCCAAGTTTCACGTTTTTAACTGCGAAAATGAGGGAGAAATGGTCCAAAACCTCTTATGTGAACGATCGGTTGTGTGGGATATATACTATATATAGCTCCGATCTTAGCGATTTTTTTACCAAATTTTTTATTATCTGTTAGCAAATATCTCACCAAGTTTCAAGTTTTAAATGAGGGAGAAATGGTCATAATCCTCTTATGTGAACGATCGGTTGTATGGGATATATACTTTATATAGCTCCGATCTTAGCGATTTTTTACCAAATGTTGGCAAATATCTCACCAAGTTTCAAGTTTTAAATGAGGGATAAATGGCCATAATCCTCTTATCTGAACGGTCGGTTCCATGGGATATATACTATATAGAGCTCCGATCTTGGTGATTTTTTTACGAAATCTTTTAATATCCATAAGAAAATATCTCAACAAGTTTCAAGTTTTAATCTTTAAAAATGAGGGAGAAATGGTCATAATCCTCTTATCTGAAGAATCGGTTGTATGGGATATATATTATATATAGCTCCGATCGAAGTGATTTTTTCACAGAATATACTATTATATATAAGCAAATATCTCACCAAGGTTTACCTCTCTATCTGCTAAAATGAGGGAGAAATGGCCAAAACCCTCTTATCTGAACGTTCGGTCGTATGGGATATATATTATATATGTATAGCTCCGATCTTGGTGATTTTTTTACCAAATCTTTTACTATCTATAAGCAAATATCTCACCAAGTTTCAAGTATTAATATTTCAAAATGAGGGATAAATGGGCATAATCCTCTTATCTGAACGATCGGTTGTATGGGTATATACTATATATAGCTCCGATCTTGTTGATTTTTTTACGAAATCTTTTACTATCCATAAAAAAATATCTCACCAAGTTTCAAGTATTAATATTTCAAAATGAGGGATAAATGGCCATAATCCTCTTATCTGAACGATCGATTGTATGGGATATATACTATATATAGCTCCGATCTTGCTGACTTTTTTACGAAATCTTTTACTATCCATAAGAAAATATCTCACCAAGTTTCAAGTTTTAATCTTGTAAAATGAGGGAGAAATGGCCATAATCCTCTTATCTGAACGATCGGTTGTATGGGATATATACTATATATAGCTCCGATCTTAGCGATTTTTTTACCAACTTTTTTATTATCTGTAAGCAAATATCTCACAAAGTTTCAAGTTTTAATCTTCCAAAATGAGGCATAAATGGCCATAATCCTCTTATCTGAACGATCGGTTGCATGGGTATATACTATATATAGCTCCGATCTTGTTGATTTTTTTACGAAATCTTTTGTTATCCATAAGAAAATAGCTCACCAAGTTTCAAGATCTACTCTTTAAAAATGAGGGAGAAATGGTCATAATCCTCTTATTTGAACGATCGGTTGTATGGGAGATATATGCTATAGTGACCCGATTATACCGGATCCGACAAATGTCTAATATAATACAAAAATACATCCGTGTGCCAAATTTCATCGCGATATCTCAAAAATTTATTGACTAGTTTGCGTTCAAACAGACGGACGGACAGACGGACATGGCTGTATCAACTCAGTTCATCGTCCTGATCAATTTGGTATACTTAATGGTGGGTCTATCTCTTATATTTCTAAACGTTACAAACATCGGACCAAAGTTAATATACCATTTCATGTTCATGAAAGGTATAAAAAGAAACACAACGGCACTTTGCACACAGGTACAGTTTTGTGAGTGCGAATGTAAAATCTGTAAGGCATAGATTACGGATCGCATGTTGTTAGATCGAATCTTCATCTTCATAAATGAGCCGAAAGAAATTTAAGTTTCTTGACGGAAAAAATTAGTTGTTGTTGTCAATCATAGAAAAATTTTTGAAGTAGCTTCAGAAAATAAGAAATGCTGGATCGACTTGCAGTGTCGATCAAATCTGTTTAAAAGAAGCGTGAGACGGTTGCTGCAATTAACCAGTAATTGTGGACAGGCATTTTCCAAGCCTTCAACGGCAAGTGCCTGTGTTGTCAAAAAGTCGGCCATTTTGAAAAATTTTTTGCAAATAGACTTCAAAAGAGAGGGAAGATATTGCTTGGTGGTCTAGCAAATAGATTGCAGTTCACACAGTCAGTGGGTGTGACGACGTTAACAGCTTAACCCTAGAAAGCTAACCTTCGCCCACTACCTATAAAACCTAACCATTCGTCGATTCGACGAACATTCTTTAAAATACTTATTTCTTATATAGTTATTCAATTTTTGGTTTGATTTATTGTAGGCATATGTGTACCAGTTTTTAAGCCTCGAAATTAAACATTTTTTTTATTATTTTGGAACGATTCGGATATATTTTTTCAAGTCTTTTATAAAGGAAGTCTTAAAAACAAACAGAAAATTTTCAATAGCGTATTCGTCGAATCGACGAATGTTACGTGTCTAGGGTTAAGAGCTTGTGTGGTTGAGGAAAGCATCAGTTGGAGAAAGAGAGGCGTATTTGAAAATTGCCTGGAAGATTGAGGTTCCTTTTCCAAAGCATAAACAGGTATTACCAGGGACGGAAAATAAAGTTGTTTTTTTGTGAAAGTTATAAAAGTCCGGGGTTAGATAGCGTCGCTGAAAAACGTTATTAACTTTCCAGCCATCCAAGGACTTCCAGGATCAAAATCCTGGTCACAATAAATATTTCTGACTTTATCGAAAAAAGATCGATAATAACTTACAAATACGGACCTTTATTTTTTCTTTGCCAGCAATAAAAGCTATTAAATTAAAAAGAAAAAATTACTGTGCGTTATGCGGATGCACCCCTCGTGTCGGTTGGGCGGGATGTTGCGTTATCCGTTGGGAATTATTGTTATTATTATTATTATTATTATGGAGGGAGCACTTCTCTGCTATATTAAATGAAGAAACCAAGCAACTACAGAGCGAAGAGCCCGACCCCACAATCGAAGATGATGGATTTATTGTTCCTCCAACCTACTATAACGAGATACGAGTAGCAATATAACGATTAAAAAACAACAAAGCCGCGGGCGCTGACTGATTGCCGGCTGAGCTATTCCGTACGGCGGCGAGGAGCTGATAAAGTGCATGCACCAGCTGTTATGCAATATGGTCGGAAGAATGCATGCATGGCGATTGGAATCTAAGTGTAGTCTGTCTAATACACAAGAAAGACATCCTACAATCTGCTCCAATTATAGCGCAATCAGCCTGTTCAATATCGCATATAACGTCCTATCAAGCGTATTGTGCGAAAGACTGAAGCTCTCCGTCGACAAACTGATTGCAATCAGTGCGGCTTCCGAACTGATAAATCTACCATCAACCAGATTTTCACTATGTGCCAAATATTGGAAGAAACCCGTGAGAAAAGAACCGACACGCATCACCTCTCTATGCCGCTATGTCTGAAATTGGTTTCCCAGCAAAACTTACACGGCTGTGCAAAATTACGTTGAACAACACCACCAGCTCAGTCAGAATCGGGAAGGACCTCTCCAAGCCGTTGGAAACTAAACGAGGTTTCAGACAGGGTGACCCCCTATCGTGCGATTTCTTTACGCTCAGGAACGATCTATTACAAGAGTGTACAATTGCTGGCATATGCCGATGATATTGACAAATTGGAGAAAGAAGCGAAAAAATTAGGTTTGGAAGTGAAAGAGGGCAAAACGAAGTACCTTCTGTCATCATCGAAGGACTCAGAGCATTCGCGCCTTGGCCCCACGCCACTGTTGGCAGCCATTAGTTTGAAATAGTGCACCAACAATAATGTCAGCTTAGAAATCCAGCGAAGAATTACCCTTGCCAATCAATGTTACTTTGGACTGAGTAGGCAACTGAGAAGCAAAGTCCTCTCAAGACGAACAAAAAACACGCTCTACAGGTCGCTCATAATACTCGTCATGTAATATGGAGCAGAAGTACGGATGATGACATCCGCAGATGAGTAGGTCCTGGGAGTATTTGATAGAAAGGTTCTTCGAAGGGTTTATGGTCCTCTATGCGATGCCGACGGTATTTACCGAACAGGATTTAATGATGAGTTGTATGAGCTCTACGCAGATATCGACATTGTGCAACGAATTAAAAGCCAGCGGCTACGTTTGCTTGGCCATGCAATGTGAATAGAAGAAGATGCTCCGGCCCGGAAGGTATTCTTTTCGCAACCCAGAAACAGAGGAAGAGGGAGACCAAATGAAGAACAATGTGCGATCCCTTGGCGTGGTGGGGCACTTGTTGGAAGGTTAGATGGTTAAGCAAACAGCTATTAAGGGCTGTTGACATATATATGGGCAAATGCTTCTTGTTCTTCTTTAAATGGTCATCTAACCTTCTTCTTTAAATGGTCATCTAACCGCCTGGGCGATTTTGACCGTCCAACATAGCTCGCCAGTCGTTTCTTCGTTGCGCCAACTGGCGCCAATTGGAAACACCGCGGGATCGCAAATCGGTCTCCACTTGGTCCTTCCATCGGAGTGGTGGTCTCCCTCTTCCTCTGCTTCCACCGGCGGGTGCCGATAAGAATACCGTCTGGGCTGGAGCATCTTCGCTCATTCGCACTACGTGGCCTAGCCAGCGAAGCCGCTGTGTTTTAATTCGCTGAACTATGTCGGCGTCTGCGTAAAGTTCATACAGCTCATCATTAAATCTTCTTCGGTACTCGCCGTCGCCAACGCGTAGAGGTCCACAAATCTTTCGAAGAACCTTTCTCTGGGCAAATGCTACACATGGGTTAATGAATTAAAGCCGGTAAAAAGCATATGGATATTTAGTTTGACGTATTTACTATCACCTCTGAAGATATGGATGGAAAAAATGTAGACAAAAAGTTTTTTCAGAACTTTGAAGAGTGAAAAACATCGATTTTTCCGTTTTTTCAAGTGATACTCGTTTTTTTTTTGGTATTTGTTCTATAAAATTTTGAGGCATCAATATATCGCTTTGAAATTTTAACTGGGTGAGACGGATTAGCCCATATGTATGTATTAATATTTCCGCAGCCTGTGCTTAAATTCCTTTTGAATTGCTCCAGTATATCCTGGTTCAGCCTGGATGTGAGTACGTAGTCCAGGTTTGAGTTCGTGTGCATATATTCGTACAGCGTAGCAGGTGCAAGATTTGTTTGCAGTACTCCTTTCTGAAAAGGCTTTACACATTTTTTGTTCGGAACTATTTGTGACCTTATGAACTCGTTTATTTGCGCCAACACTTCCAATTGGTTTGGTTTAGAAAGTACTATTCAAATAATATCTTCTTTAAATATTAATGCTCTAATGGTATACCTTTCCAGGGTACGCAAAAGTACCCATTCTTGAATTTAGCACATCGAACCAATCGTTGACAAGCTTGATGAAATCAGCTGTCTCTGTTGGCTCATACAACTCAAACCCCAATTAATAGCAACGATTTCTCGCTCTAGCAGTAGTGTTTCAAAACAATCTGGATGCTTGTTTAATTTTTTGTCTTCCTGGAACTTTTAATCAATGGTATAAGCATGTGCTATTGGGAAAATTTACATATCTATTCCTTTTTACCGAAATATGTGTTGCCACAATTGGTAAATTGTGCCCGCCGTTAAAATACGCCCCTTCCACAATAAGCCGGTGTCTAGGAAATGATTCCTTATAAGATTTAGTAAATGTGGCGCATCGGCGAGTACAAATTCTTTCGCTTCTTTCAAGGCGGGATTCGGGAACCACGGCTTTTCTGAATAAAGGATAGATATACGTATTTAGTTACTTCTAACATATTGAGATCATGAGTATCTTACCCGCTGTTACACTCAAAGTCCTCCAAAGCTTGCAATTGGTAGATCCCATATCGCCTACTATCCACTAACGTAAATTCAATATTTTTAAGTGCCGCAAAGATGGTGTTAAAATTTCCGCCGTCATTTGGCAGTCGAAGTCACAACATATAGGTTGCTTCCACGACTTCATCAATCCACGTGCCATGGCAACTTGTACGTAGTTGGCAGGTTTCCTCACGCAATCTGCCACCAGGTCATACTCGTACTCGTACGACTCTGCTACTTTCATTTCGTCAAATGAAAGGACGCTCACTTTATCTTCGTTACTGAGAGAAGACATGGACCTCATTGACTGCAGGGAAGTTTGCAAGAGGCCCTTGCTTATTTCGGCTTTAAGAGACCAACGTTGTAGTGTTGAAACATGAGGTAGTGGATATCCTTTCTTATACAAGTAATTCTATGCCCTCGGAAATATATTTCCATGACCATTTTATGCTGCGATCTATATAAAAATTAATACTTTTTCAATTTAAATCTTTCACTAAACAAGTAAAACTTACCTGGCAGCACCATCTCTCATATTTGTCGCTCTGTAAATATTTTTCTGTGGTTATTTACCCTAGCGTTTTACTCGTCAATGTGGCGTTGCAAATCTTTATTTTGCTGACTTAACACCTTCATACCTTTCTTTAAGGTGGAAAGTCTGACTCCTTACATTATTCAAAAACTGTACAACTAGAAGTAATTTTATTCCAATTAATACAAAATATCATCACACACATGGTTTTTACAATCACTTACTCAGTTTGTGTATGACACTCCTCAACATTCACTACATTTGTCTGAGTTTGAGTGCCTACAGCAAGGAGACAAGGGTGTTCACATCCGACGACCACGGCATTGGACAAGGCCATGTCGGAATCATTTCCAGATTCTGAGTTTGAAAACTCCGATCTTTAAAATAAATTAAACTTGAACAATTTTTCTAAACTACTGATATATTGACTTACTGAGAATAGTGGGTGGCCGTATTCAAGGTTTGTTGCACAGCCGTTGTTGACACACTCGTCGTGGAATTGAAATTGGCAGCAATCTCGCCTTGTTACCACCGCAAATCATCACATCCCTGAAGAATTGATCTACACACACAAAAGCCTTGGGATTGAATTGCATCGGGCAATTTGTTTCCCACAACAACCGCTTATTTTCACCGCGTGAAATTTGAAGAAAATGTATCGTGCCACGTTCATTTTTTTGGAGCAAATCGTACGCTTTCCCATTTTTTTGACTATAAAAACACTGTACTTTTAAGATTTTTCACAAAACACCGCTTTGCACTTTTTCCAATTTGTAAACAAACCAACAAGTTTTCAATTCGCTTTAAGTTTGACATTAAAACTCAAACCGGAAAAGAAAATATTAAAAATCATCTGTTCTAATGACACAACCTATTTTATTCAGCCATGAACACACCCTACTCTCGCGATCTCTGCCAGCGGTGTCTACTGATAGACAATCGTATATGTGCCTATACTAAGCAATCCGTGTCTAATAAACTAGTTATTTATCCTCTTCAATCCCGGACCGAAAGTTCGTCGAAAAGTTTAGTTTTTTCGACATATTTTTACTAATTGGGGTCTAACTAGCATGTGGCCAAAAAAAATTTGTTTTTTTTTTTTGGTAAGTAATAGTATTTTTTTGTACACATATGTGGACACCGGTTGATGGTGCATAAAAAAAACACACGGTTTTGTTCTTTTTTTGGTATTCAATATTATTGAAATTTTAATAAATAATGGTTTTATAATTAAAAAAAAAACGTAATTCATAGTTTTTTATGTGGTAAAAATAACAAAAATATATAAAAAGTAGATGTTTGTACATATGTGTGCTCAGAAAAGAAATTTGCTTACATGTGTTGAACTATGTTCTTATCAAAAGAGTAGTAGCTTATTTTTATATCTCTATCTATCTCTATGGCGCGATATACAACAGGTATATCATCATAAACCTCCTAAGAGATTTTTGCGCCAAGCTTCTCTTCCAATTTGTGGTGTGCCGATTTGAATTTTCCCTACAAATTGGTGGGACCTACAGTTTTTTGCCGACTCCGAACGGCATCTACAAAGGAGACGAATTTTTGCTGAGAAGCCTGTCATGGCAGAAATACACTCGGAGAGTTTGCCAAACCACTGCCGAGGGGCGACCCCGTTTTGAAAAACTTTTTTCAAATCACTTTTGATGTTACCTGTACCAGGGCTCGAACCATGGACCTTCGGTGTGATAGGCCGGCAACACTACCTTCACACCACGGCGGCCGTTTAATTTAATTGTGGAATTGGCAATGTCTTACATTTTTTTAGTATAGGTTCAAGAAACGAGCGTATTTTCCGCAGACGATCTGGCTTCGAGCCATCGTTATCTCTAGAAAATCGCAGATATCTTCTAAGCTGGCAAAATCGGTTCCTCGACATCGTGTCAGCAATATTAGGCACGCGAAACTCGTTTTGCCAGTACATTTTCAATTGTGGAAAGTTTAGGCAACCCATCAATATATGACATCCCGTCAAATGAAGAAGCTCTTCAACCGAAGTATTTAGGGAATGGTGATTCAGTTCATCGAATGATAATTAATTCGTTATCTGTGCGGTTTCTTCCCAAAAAGGCATTCCCAAATACTCCATAAAAGCATCTAAAATAGAGGCTGGTGTAGCTTCATCATAATTAAGGAAGCCATCATCAGCAGTCCGAACTGGAAACCTATCAAAATGAAAGAAAATACTGAAACGAAGTGCAAGGAAATTTATTAGAAGTTTCCTCGCTTTACCCTTTCTTCAGCCATTTCAAATTTCGTGACTGCGAACCTGCACTAGTTGATGCAATATTGCCAGATGTGGATTCTACAACATTTTCATCATCATCTTCGAGCTCGACAGTGTCATTTACCTGGTCAGCAGTCACGTTTTCTTCAAAATGCTCACTATTACAATCTTCAAGCGAATTCTGTACTTGCCGAAGAATTGCTTCGTAGTTATCATTTTCGTCGTCGGACAGTTCAGCATCGCTGTCATTTAAAAAGTTTTCAATCTCTTTGTCGTTGAGCTTTTTGGATAAATCTAAAATTCGATTTAAAATAAAAAATCTTTAGAAACTATTCAAATTTAACTGACAACATATTATATACTTTTTACTTGCATGTTTGTCCAATGTACACATATGTGGACATTCTTCACTAGCTAATTATTTCCACAGTTTATTGAATTTTTTCTTTATTTCACAGCACTTGTACACAGTAGAGTCTATATTTTAATAATTTTACTTTTTTTTTACTGTATTTTTTGTTTATTATACATTTTTTACTTACCAAACAGAGGAGCCTTCTTACGCGACATGTTTGAAAAATGTATACGAAATAAACGCAACAGAACACATACACGGATAAACTAAAAATACAGAACAGTTCTCTATTATATTCTCTTTTAATTGTGGTACCGTTATAGAGAAATATCGATATATTAGCCGATATTGGAGAATGAAAGGTTATACTGATCTAAAATGAGTGATTTCAGACCAGTAATTCGAATGTATTTATATCGGCTTTGAATGCATTGTACCTTTGTTTTGAAGTATCAATCATCCAAGTTTGACATGTTCGAAACGAACTTTCTTATGTTTATCGCATTTGCAGTGTAATTTGGTTTAAATTCATGATTTTGTAAATGCGATTTACATGGACAAGTGTGCCGCATTTCGTCTTTTCTAAGAAGATCACGCATTTCCCAGTGTAAAAGTAGTATAACAGTGAGCGAGTGGGCAACCACCAATGTGACCAGGTGATAGAAAAAAAGAAGCTAAATCGGCAAAAAAAAAGGTTAAAAAAGGCTAAAATTAAGAAGAAAAAAAGAAGCTTTAAAAAAACTCAGAAATTTGTTTACGAACTCCATTTAAAATGTTTATGTTATTTTAAACTATTTGAATATAGTCCAGGCGTGGAAGACAGAAAATCGACTGAATACGGAAGTGATTCGGACCATAGGCTTTTTTGGTTTATCTAACTCTGCTAATAGTGGACATGAAAGGCTAAACAAATAATCCGAGGTGATTCTCCATCAAAAGGGTCTTCACACTTTTTCTTGTAAATGCTATAGTTTTCCCGCTATTATCCCTTTTTCCCAATACATTATTACAATGTGATGAGAATACTTTTCTGCAGCCATTTAAAGTACATTTTTTGCTTTTGTTTCAATTATTTCGGTAATTGTAACATCTGTCAAAACTTTTTCTTTCACAGTTTGCTCACGAGGTGATTCTCCATCGAAAGTGTCTTAACAGTTTTTCTTGTAAATGCTATAATTTTCCCGCTATAATCAATTTTTCCCTGTGCATCATTACAAAAAATATGCAAACAAGTAAATTTTTGTGATGCATTATGTATGGAGCAAAACAATTTTTTTTAGCAAAATTAAATTTTTTTTGTAGATTCGGTAGAATGTTAAGTTGCTATGAATGTTTGTTTTAGCGATTTCTTGCTAAAGGTGACTAACCCCTCGAAAATGGGCATGGCTGCTACCCTGCTATGTTCAAAATTTAATAATTTGTTAAGTAATCCCGCCAAAATGACAACGGATGTGGATAAAAATTTACAGCTTCATAGCCTAATATGCGTTAACAAATGTTGGGTATATTTTAAGAGAGATGCATGTTTAAAAGTCACTTAGACGGGATAACTTAACAAATTATGAAATTTTGAACGTAGGTAGGGTGGGTGCCACGCCCATTTTCGATGGCTTAGTCACCTTTAGCAAGAAATCGCTAGAACAAACATTCATAGCAACTTAACATTCTACCGAAATCCGCAAAATCCCATACATAATGCATTAAAAAAATTTACTTGTTTGCATGTTTTTTGTAATGATGCAGAGGGAAAAAGTGATTATAGCGGGAAAACTATAGCATTTACAAGAAAATCTGTTAAGACACTTTCGATGGACAATCACCTCGCCAGCAAACTGTGGAAGAAAAATTTTTGACAGATGTTAAAATTACCGAAATAATTAAAACAAAAACAAAAAATTGCACTTTAAATGGATGCAGATAAGTATTCTCTGCATATTTTTGGATTGTTTTTTTACCCTTTCATATCCGCTAGTAGGAGAGTTAGATAAACCAAGAAAACCTATGGTCCGCGCAATTTTGAAATGAAATTCTTGTCGTCTGGACTAATAAAGCTGTAGACATAACTTAAAGGAACTATTCTTGTTTCAACACATATCAGGCAAATTTTAATTGACTAGGAATTTTTTCAAAGAAATACTCTCTCTATGGTGCGATATACAACAGGTATATCATCATAAACCTCCTAAGAGCTTTTTGCGCCAAGCTTCTCTTCCAATTTGTGGTGTGCCGATTTGAATTTTCCCTACAAATTGGTGGGACCTACAGTTTTTTGCCGACTCCGAACGGCATCTACAAAGGAGACGAATTTTTTGCTGAGAAGCCTGTCATGGCAGAAATACACTCGGAGAGTTTGCCAAACCACTGCCGAGGGGCGACCCCGTTTTGAAAAACTTTTTTCAAATCACTTTTGATGTTACCTGTACCAGGGCTCGAACCATGGACCTTCGGTGTGGTAGGCCGGCAACACTACCTTCACACCACGGCGGCCGCCAAAGCCGCCAAAGAAATACATACTATAGAAAAATCACTACAAACTAATTAATTGCATAATATTTTCTTCGTCTGAGTCTGCGTACAAAGTTTGTCTATTTATCATAGAGATGAGATTATCGGTAATTTCTAAATCAGTGCAACATTTGGTTAGGCGATTTAACGAACATCTAATATTAAGCAGCGAGTTAAGTATTTTAATTTTTAATCTGCTCCTTCACTTAGTTTTTAAAATGTTCATGGCACTAAAAATTCTTTCAACCTACCATTATTGAAAGGTAATACCAAAAAGCGAAATACGAATTCGAGCAGTTCCAAAAAAGGGGGTTCGTTTAGTGAATTTTTATGTTCTCGGACTTCCGCCCAAAGTTCTATGGTGCAGGTCACACTTGTCCACTGTACGGTTATTAGCTTTCGTCACTGCAGCTCAATCAATTCTGCTTGACTTGGAGGACACCTAGGGAAATCCTGTGAAAAGAAAACAAATTAATTGCAGAGGAATTTGTATATTTACCATTTTACGGTCACCTCCGAAGTGATTTTACAATATAACTTAAAGCTACGACTTAGCTTCTAAACAATTGAATTTAACTTATTAGTTGCTGATGCTGCGCTTCCCTTGATTTGTATAGCTATAGCTTGCGTATAGCCAAACCGTTTTGCATGCGTTGCAGATCAATTTACCTGCATTGGCTATGCGAGTGTTGTGGGAAGTGCAATGTCAGCGTATTTACTTTGGCGCGTGTATTAGCTACTGTATTAACTGACCCCAACCTTTCATCTTCGTTTAGTAGTATCTTCTTAAATTGAGTTTCACGTGCCGGCCTCCCATGATTGAAGCACAATTTATTAGGAGACGATAACTATCTGGCTGCACTTTCGGCATTGGGAGCACATAAAGTAGGATTGTGCCATTAGAGTCCACGGAAGCTGATCCGTATTCTATCGCTTCGATAACATTTTGATACGGAAGAGTATCTTCCTCCTGTATCAGCCTTTGAACTTCGCTGTAATCTAGTCGGTTTGTATTTATGATGCCGGATTTGGCCATTTGGCATGCCTGGATGATCTCCGACACCTGTTCCTTCAGGATCATGACTTTGCTCAGCTCCAAGAGCTCCAGGTTTTCTTCGCTGATGTTTTTGTTTATGGCGTTGATGTGAAGTATCATTTCATGCGATTTCTCGATCGCCTAGCGGGTAATATTAAATAGCTTCTCATTGACATGGTACTGATGGTTGTTGTTAACCACAACGTCATTCAAAGCTTGTAATATATAGTCCCAATCTGCCGCATCTGGGGATCCGGCAATCCATTCCCAGGCAGAATCAATAGAGCGAATTTTGCTTGAGTTGGTTATCTGTAGCTCGTCTAGACGAAGGTTTGTCTGATTCAGGTGGAAGTACAGCACCGCACGCACTGTCTCATTTTGTACATCTTGCATCTTTGACTCACGCAGTTCCTCCAAGGCTGTATTGAAATAGTTTAGGTCAATTGTGTGAATCAGACTGAAATGTCCATTTAGGATCCAGCCACGTTCTTGTCTAATAGTCAGCAGAGGGAGTCATAATCGTAAATATTTAGGCTGCACACGCCGGTAGCTAGTAATAAACTGTTTATTGTGGAGAATAAGTTTGTTTAGAATATTTTCTTTTGCTTTTAATCAGCTATTTTTTTTTCCAAAGGCTAAAGGAAAGAAAATTAAAAAAATGGTTTGAATTCGTTCGAAATTTTCATTGAATACTCTTATCTTTTGTCTATACCCTTTCAGTTTTTCGTATTAACTTTATAATATTCTATTCTATTACTATTACAATTTTTATAATTTTTTTTTTTCATATCATTTTTTTTTGAACTTTTTTGCTTTTACTTTTGCCCTACTTCCGTTCGGATTCTGTATACATAACTAGAACTTATCTTATGAACTAGTAGTGCCACCTTCCAGTTTAAAAGGTGATAAAAATAGATTTCCTTTAGCCTTTGTTAATATTTTTTTGTTTAGAAAAAAAACTGCTTTTTTTGAGCTTAGTTACATGCCTCTTTTATCGTTGTTGATTTTTTGGGCATCTTTTGCCTCTTTTTTATTATATGTTAGTATCTTGGCTTCGTTTTCTGCCTTTTCTTGTGCCTTGTGAATTTTTTTCCCAGTGGCCGTTACCACCGTTACTCGGTTATTTTTTGCTATAATTTCCTTTATAGAGAGCTTTCTGCTTTCCCTTGATCTGCTTGTTCCTGACATAGATTTCATCTCCTGGCCTGAACACTTTACGCCTCTTCCTTTTCCTGTTCGCTCTAAAATTCCTTAGTTCTTGATTTTTCTTTATTTGCTCTCTAATTTCCTTGTGAACCCTACTTTTGAAGTCGGTCAACATTTGGTAGTTTACTCTTTCCGTCCTATTGAAAAAGATATCGCTAGGGTTCCTCCTCGTTACCGAATGGATTTTTGTGTTGTAGCGATCCACAGCTATGTTGACCAAGTCGTTTGGTCTAGTATTAGGATTTTCAGTTTTTATGCATCGGTAAATTTCTATAATAGTTGAGTGGAATTTTTCAATCTTTCAGTTTACCTCTTCTTTGGATAGGTGTTTGATACAGTTTTATTGCTCAACCCCTTACATATGTAGTTGCACACCAAGGAAGTCATGAAACCTCTTTCGTTATCCGTTACAATCATTTTGGGGGCTGTGAAATAGTGTATCACCTTGGCTAGTTTGGAACGAAAGGTAACCGCTGAACGATTTTTTATGTGAGAAAGCTATGCAAAATTTGGAAAATTTGTCTATGCAGAATATAAATTTTTCGCCTTCGATTTTAAAGATATCCACATGAACAATCTCACACGGGTATTTGGGGATAGGTGTGTCTTTCAAAGGGGTACCGAAGGATGCCTATCGTATTTGTTGGCTAAGCAAATTTCGCAGACAGCGGGATACCGTCTTATCCTACTCGCCATTCTGGGGAAGTAGTAGCTTTCTAGGATTTGTTCTTTGTTTTCTCTAGGGTTCCTATGAGCTCTTTTGTGCTCCTTCTCTATGATTGTGAGTACTCGTTCTTCGTTCGTTACATCCTCTACCACCCTCTGTGTTATTCTTAATTTATATAAAAGAAAGTGTTCTAGGTAGACTTCGTGCAGTATTTGGATATGATTTTCTGGAATTTTTATGCCGTTTATGATGGATGACTTTAGACGCTCTTTCAGCGCTTCGGTTAAACTAGACCTATCGCTTGTATCCAGCTTAACATAATGACGGGAGAAACCAGGGTGTGGATTCTCTACGCAAATCAGTGTGTTACCTTCCGAGAATACTATTTGGTTGCGAAAGATATTCAGAGGGCTTTCCATGTGAGGGATGAGATCGGTGGCGTCCTGATCCGCACTATGGACAGTTCCTTCGATGCTTCCAATTTCCGTTTGGCCCTCGTCTGTTTCAGATGATTCCGTTAAATGATATACTTGACAAGGCATTCTTGATAGAGCGTCCACCACGACATTCGATTAACCAGGAGTATAAATCAATTCGTGGTTATACTCTTTAACTTTGCGTTGTAATTTCTACTTCCTAACGCGAAGGTAAGAGGCTGATGAGGTCGCGACAATGCAATGTGAACGAAAAAAATATCCGCTACATGGTGCACAGATGGAGATATACGGAAAATTGATTTAACATTAGGTATCTTGCGAATGATTTTTAAGTAACTTCCCGGTAAGCTAAAGCATTGAAACTTGGCATGCAATACTCTATACACAAAATTTTCCTAGGAGGCGCGTTGATCTAGATAACAGAAAATCGCTGAAAAACGATGAGAATCTTGCTTTCGGTTTTTAATTAGTTTCTTGGTGACCTTGGGACTTCAAGCATAGCACATAGATGACAGTATGGTTTGCTTAAAATATTTTTGCGCTAGGTGGCGCGCTGATCGCCAAAAGTGAAAAAGGGGGGGAATCTTCTCATCGATTTTTGAGTAACTCTCAGGTGAGCTAAATACCTTAAACATGACATTTGTTCACCCATATCATAGAACATATCCACTAATAACTGTTATCATAATTGCAATTGCCTTCTTGTATGTAGCATTAAAAAATAGGAAATAAAAACATTATTAAAAATGCTTAAAGAATATCTTTATATTTGTTGCCAAAAAACAGTAGCAAATTTGTCCTTAAACAAACACACGATATCTGTGAGGTTTCGTTTTGAAATTTTAATCATACCAATTTTATTAAATTTCTGAGATTTGAAAATATAAAGGTGGAGTGCACGTTTCCAAACTAAGGCAATCAATTTTTAGAATCCCTAAGGTGGACGTTTGGGAATTGACAGAACATTTAAAGTCTATTAATTGCACTGTACCTATATATTTTCAAAAAACATAAATTGATAAAATTAAGGCCAAATTTGCTGCTGTTTTTTGGCGACATAAATATAAAGGTAGTCTTGAAACCATTTTTTGATTTTTTTATTTCTTTTACGTTTTATTCACTATTCAACAAAAAAAAACTGAATATTTTTAAAATTCAATCAAGTTGGTGGGAAATAATAGGGACTTATACACATGTATGTAGAAAAAGTTTTAGGATGACTTACCGACTTTCATACCTACCTTCCGCTTTCCAGTTGATGGGGCTGGTGACTGATAAAATTTATACTGGGAAAGAAAACCTTTTATTCCTCAGCATCGATGCATTTTTTTCACGCTCAATTTCAATTGAAAAATCATTTTATTTTTTTCGAAATTAATCTCACACCTACCATAGTTAACCTTCAACTCACTTACTTTTTTTATTTTTATACCTAGTAGTGCTACGCACACAAGGTATATTAACTTAAGTCGCACTCATCTCGGAGCGCCAGGGAAAATATCGGTGTTCCAGATCACAGTGAAATGGTCAGTGGTTAAATTGCTGCAAACCTGGCCATCCTAACAAGCAATTGTTAGAGGATGAACTGCCTCCCCGGAGCATGGGGATACATCTCTGTTGCAACGTCATATGATCCAAATGGCACGACCTCAACAAAATATACACGGTGTGGGTAAACTCCTTTGTCCGCTCACGCCCAATGAATGCCGAAACGCAAGTCAATCTTGCTCAGGTTTGCAGTGGTTTCTTTAGAATATATACATTTGTAGTAAAAAGTTTTTTGGAATACATAAGTATGTTTTATATTTCTTCAAACGATTCCTGAAATACATATTTCTATGTTTTTACAACACCTAAAAAGATGCACATGTACATAAAAACAAACGCAAAACTTATACGGCTATGCAAAATGACCTTGAGCAACACCGCCAGCTCGGTCAGAATTGGGAAGTACTTCTCGGAGCCGTTCGAAACTAAACGAGGTTTCAGACAGGGTGACCCCCTATCGTGCGATTTCTTTAATTTAATGCTGGAGAAAATAATACAAGCTGCAGAACTTAACCGCGCTGGAACAATATTTTATAAAAGCGTCCAACTGTTGGCATATGCTGACGATATTGATATAATTGGCCTTAACAACCGCGCCGTAACTTCTGCTTACTCCAAATTAGAAAAAGAAGCGGAGAAAATGGGATTGGTGGTGAACGAGGGCAAAACGAAGTACCTTCTGTCATCATGCAAAGAGTCAGCGCATTCGCGCCTTGGCAACCAAGCCACTGTTGGCAGCAATAATTTCGAAATAGTAAAGGACTTCGTTTACCTGGGAACCAGCATTAATACCAACAATAATGTTAGCTTAGAAATCCGACGAAGAATCACTCTTGCAAACAAATGCTACTTCGGACTGAGTAGGCAACTGAGTAGGCAATTGAAAAGTAAAGTCCTCTCTCGACGAACGAAAATAACACTCTACAAGTCACTCATCGCACCCGTCCTGCTATATGGTGCAGAAGCGTGGACACTAACAACATCTGATGAGGCGGCTCTGGGAGTATTCGAGAGAAAGGTTCTTCGAAAGATTTGTGGACCTCTACGCGTTGGCGACGGCGAGTACCGAAGAAGATTTAATGATGAGCTGTTTGAACTTTACGCAGACGCCGACATAGTTCAGCGAATTAAAACACAGCGGCTTCGCTGGCTAGGCCACGTAGTGCGAATGAGCGAAGATGCTCCAGCCCAGAAGGTATTCTTATCGGCACCCGCCGGTGGAAGCAGAGGAAGAGGGAGACCACCACTCCGATGGAAGGACCAAGTGGAGACCGATTTGCGATCCCGCGGTGTTTCCAATTGGCGCCAGTTGGCGCAACGAAGAAACGACTGGCGAGCTATGTTGGACGGTCAAAATCGCCCAGGCGGTTAGATGACCATTTAAAGAAGAAGAAGTACATAAAAAAACAAAATTTACATATCTTCGTTGCACGACGTTCCATTGAGCCACTAACACGAGTTTCTGGGACATTTTACGAAACAATAACATGCGTGAAACTCCAACATGAGTAATAAACTTGAGGAAGTTTCACAGGTGTGTTTCAGCGCGGTGCCCTTAAGTACGACGAAGTATCCAAACGCCAGGAATTCAAGAAGCAGGGAGTGGGCTTATCGAGTACACTAGGCGCATCGACATAAGAAGAATATATCACGGCGGCCCCCTGTTAAGTTATATAGGGGGCTTGCAGGATGTGATCGACGACATCGACCAATGGCTCCCAAAGTCACCAACTACACAAACACAGGTCACGCGGATGAACCGGTCAGAGATAGACCCCTTCCAGAGGCTTCACCGATTTTGGAGTCCACACATTATGACCACATAACGTACATATTCATTTATTTGCATAAATATTAAGCCTAACTTTATTTCTATTTCATATTCTGAATCCCAGGTCCACATTTTGGTTGATATCTTAAGACTCCCGGAATGGTGCTTATTTTTATATACATAAATACTATATTTGAAGTGTTAGAACATATGAAATGTTGTACATATAGTAAAAAGTATTTAAGATAATAACATGTAACTAATATTTTGTGTACATAATATGGCAATTTTTTTATAATAACTTTCCGCCTGCGTGCGGATAGGTACAAAAAGACCAAAAGTGGTGGTTTCCTAACTCCGCAGCCTTTAAGAGTTCATATACGGTGGGGGGTTTTCTAGCTCCAACTTCCGGAAGGTTAGTGGTGGATTTCTACCTCCGCAACTACTAAAGCAGGATATCACTATATTGTACACGGTATAGCTTTTCCTAACCTCACCATTAGGAAGGTTGGCTGTGGTTACCTACTTCCGCCGGCTTAAATCTAGTAGAGTTGAATTCTAGAATAAAACGTGTATATGAAAATTAATTTAACTGGGTCTTTCTCTTTAAAACGAAACGTTAGGGATGTTCCGTATCCCACATGAACCCTGGACGAACGGATCTTAACACCGTCATAAAGAAAAAGTCCGCCAACAGAGAGAAACCTGCGAGTCGGTAACATTTGTACCTCAACTATCAGTCTGAATGCTATAACAGAAATACATTTCAAATAGTTCATAAACTCAAAAACACTTTAAACTACACATTCATACGGAAAAAGGTAATGTGTAAAAAACGCCGTGTAATGGTAATAAAAAGGAATCTTGTAATCGAATCTACATAGATACAACAAAATCAAAATTAAAAACAAGACTGAGGCAGCGCAAATCAGATGTTTAACAATGCTCACACTCACATACCCATACAGCTAGCGGCCACTCTCCCAATTTTCATAAACCAACTATTCTCCAGCAGGAACAAATCTACAGAAAGCAAACACTGGAAATGCTGTATAGTCCGTTTTCAAATACAGATACAAATTGACGTCAAGGAGTTTCCTTTTTGCTTTTTGTAGGACGACGATGGAAGGGGACGGGTACCGAGTTGCCTGTGCTCGTTCGTTTCAATTACGATAAGTTGGCTGCAAATTAATTTTGACATGTTTTTTCATACTTTTTTTACATTCGCATATATACATATTAATAAATGACAAAAACGTAATTGTATCAGCAGATTTTCAAAACATATTTCCAAGAAAATAACTATTATACAAATTTGAGCTGCAACACAATTTTTCATTAAAAATAGTCGTTCTACTCAGTACCAAAATTTCTTCGTACATATGTATGTATTCAGAGAATGTCAGTACAAACCATAATCAACCAAACCAACTCCTTCTCGTGTTTGAACAACATAAGCAACACATGAGCAATACCAAAAGAGAATCGCCGATAAAAGCAACTCCGAGTTTCTCTGTTTGGACTCTGACATATAGCTAACACGCCGGCAAACATATTACTGAATTAGTGGGCGAGAAGGCATGGCGGGCTAGGCGTGCTGGAAGCCCGGGCGGATACCGTCGGTGGTCGTGATCCTTGCCGTGCACAGCTACACAAACAAAAAAGGAGAGTTCATGCCTGTGATGATAGATAGAGAGAAAAAACCATAGCGGGAGAAAGCAGTCCTATCAGTGGAGCCTACCCACCCATTTTGTCCACATCAAGTGAACTACCTTGAATGTTACTGGTCTCCGACCAGAAAAGCAGCATTCCCTATTACTGTCACGTCATGTCCGCCCGTCAGTCCATGGATCGAACGCTTAAGGTACTACCATTTTCATGGAGAACAACACCCGACTCCAGAAACCAATTGAACCTACCCTGACATCGTTGAAAAATTCAATACACAAGAACTTCAGGGTAGTATTAAAAACGACTTCTTTTTACAAATTAACTTAGAAAAATAGAGATTGCAATTTAAGCATTGATTCTACCTCAAACCCAAAATATCTATATGCATCTTTGAAGCTTTAAAAAAAATATATGTATATAATAAAAATGATTTCAATGAAAAAAGAAAATTAAGTGAATATAAATTAACTGCCCTTAGGCCTTGAATGAATAACTTAACAAAATAAATAAAATTAACAAAAAACAAGTCTAAGTTCGGGTGCAAACGAACATGATATAAATAGTAGTGATCTAGTATGGCATACAAATTTACGCTGGTCTATTTGATTACTATTCAGTTCGTTTTATAAAACCAGCTAAAAGCACTTCTGTTATAAGTTTTAAGGGGTAAATTAATTTTAAAAAAAGTAAGGAAAGGGCTGTCTTCGACTGTGCTGAAGACTTTGTACCTTTCATGAATACGCATTATGGTTTTAAGTGTCCGATCCTTACTTACAATTAGTACAAACACTCTCTCTCTATGGCGCGATATACAACAGGTATATCATCATAAACCTCCTAAGAGATTTTTGCGCCAAGCTTCTCTTCCAATTTGTGGTGTGCCGATTTGAATTTTCCCTACAAATTGGTGGGACCTACAGTTTTTTGCCGACTCCGAACGGCATCTACAAAGGAGATGAATTTTTGCTGAGAAGCCTGTCATGGCAGAAATACACTCGGAGAGTTTGCCAAACCACTGCCGAGGGGCGACCCCGTTTTGAAAAACTTTTTTCAATTCACTTTTGATGTTACCTGTACCAGGGCTCGAACCATGGACCTTCGGTGTGGTAGGCCGGCAACACTACCTTCACACCACAGCGGCCGCCAAACACTGCAAAACTGTTAATTTAAAGATACATATCCCAAACCCCATTTATCGGAACAATCGATTATATGGGAGCTATATGTTATGTAGGTCCGATCTGGGTGATTTTCACTACACACATTACATACAAATTAAGTACCAAACCTGCAAAACTTTACGTTCCTAGCTTTTTACTTCCAAAATGTATAGCCCAAAACCATCGATTGTATGGGAGCTATATGTTATGTTGGTCCGATCTGGGTGATTTTCACTACACACACTACATATATAATAGGTACCAAACTTGCAAGATTTTACGTTCCTAGCATTTTAATTGCAAAATGTATAGCCCAAAACCCATTTATCGAAACCATCGATTGTATGGGAGCTATGCGTTGATATCTCAAAAACTGAGGGACTAGTTTGCGTACAAACAGACAGACGGACATGGCTAAATCAATTCAGCTCATCGACCTGATCATTTCGTTATCCTTATTGGTGGGTCTATCCCTTCTTCTTCTCATACTTCAAACATCGGACCAAAGTTATAACACCATTTCATGTTCATGAAAAGCATAAAAATATAAATGTATGGAGCGATATACAGGTATATCATCATCAACATCTTAAGAGATTTTTGCGCCGAGCTTCCCTTCCAATTTATGGTGTGCCATTTTGAATTTTTTCCTACAAATTGGCGGGATCTATAGATTTTTGGCGACTTGGAACGGCATCTACAAAGAAGATGGATTTTTGCTGAGAAGCCTTCCATGACAGAAAGACATTCGAAGAGTTTGCCAAACCACTGCCGAAGGGCGATCAAAATTTGTCAGAGCTATGTTAAAAAACTGGGCGTGGCAGTTGACCGCTTTCGTCCATTTTTACAACAAACCGTTACCTTTATATATTGAAAATTTTTACAAAATATCGTTTCGATAAATAAATTTTTGCAGGAGTTATGGCTGTTACAATATGAGTAAATTTAGCTATCATATGAGAGTAAATATAATATGTATACATATGTATGTATGTACGCATGCAAGTAAGAGCAGCGTGCTCCATCGACCATACAAATAGTTAAGTTAATTACAACTTAACAACTGAACCTGCTTTCTTTATTAAAATTTTTCTTTTAATATTACAATTATGCTTAATTGCTAAATTACAATTAAAGAACTCTGCTTACCACTAAAACCTATTTAAGCTTAACAAAGTATTGTTGTTGTTGTTTGGAAGTTGAAAAATAAAAAGTTATAGTTGTTGTTTTGCTTGAGTGGTAGCGGCGGCTAATGTGCGGTCGCAATCGCTTCCGCTTAGCGCTACAAGAATTGTCAACAGGGCAATTCTTGCAAATAGAACAGTGATCGTTTCACATTTTGTCGCGATCATTTCCGTTCGCATGCAAAATGTGAAACTGTTTTGCCTAATTTTTGCTGACCAGCTAAGGTAAGTATTTGATGTGTTAACTCCCCCCTTTTTAAGTATCAGCGACTCGCTGATAAAGTAGATAAGGGTGATTTAATTTAACATTTACTTATTGCGATTGGTTGGAAATCTATGACTGGAGAAGTGAAGTGGAATTTCTTGTGGTACGCTGATCTGGTATGAAAATAGAGTAAAATGAATGATGTCACACCAAGAAACATCGCTAAAAAACTGAAGCTTATTGACATGGTAAACTTGGATGAGATGTAATCTAATTTCCTTACGTTTGTCAGGTGGAGTTGGTGAAGGTATTGTAAATCGATTTTTAAATCTTTTTCTGTTAAGTCGCTTGAGAGTATGGGAGGTAGAATCTGGTGAGATGTAGTTTGCCAATTTGTGTAGTTCATATTGCCTATAGTAATAGTTTCGTTATAAAAATTTACGACAAAGGTGCCGTTCAAGACCTGTGTTAAATTGCTGTATGTTAGGTTTCCTATAAAGTTGGAAATAAAAATTGTCCCATCTGTTAATAGTTATACTACAGAATCATTTTGAATTTGATACTCGCAAGTTGGTTTTTCTCCCGCGAGGATTTGTGAAATACAATGGTTTTCGTCTTAAGGTTCTAACTGACTTCTTTTGCATATCGTTATATCTTCTATGACCATACATTTTTCACGAATGCTGTACTTCCTTTCTTGTGCAATGAAGAAATTATTGAATTCGAGATAAATTTGTTTGTTATTTTTTATAGTTGACCTTATTAGAATTTTATTGTATAAAATATCTTCTGTTTGCGGCAAGGATATGACGTATAGAAGAAGCGAGTCTTTGGCTATCATTGACGGTTCTGCATATCTGAGAGCTTCTAATTCATTTTTGAATGGCAGAGTTTCGGTTTGAGAAATGATATTGGCTATATCTGCTTTATTCAACAAATGCGAGTTGAGTAGCTAAAACTATTTGCGAGATTTCATATTTAACTAATCCTAACTTATTATATAATGATTGTTCGTATCTAACCGTATTGTTTGCGTCGAATTCGTCAATTATTCTGTTATAATTATCCAGTATTTTATTAGTCGTTTTAATTAAGCAATTATTGATCGTGTATTGTGTGTTGCTATTTGCCGTAAGGTCACTCGTGGTAGTCACAATTTTGTCCCAATCGGTTGCGTCTGGATTGCCCGCGAGCCACTTCCAGGCTGAGCCAATCCAATTTATTGATCGTTTGCTTTTATTAACATTCCTAGTCCGTAATTGATCCAGAAGGTTATCAATTTGTGAAATTTGGTAGTCTAGCTGAGGAGCTAGAGGGCTTGTTCTGCTAGTCTGATAGCGGACAATGGGTTTGATGTCGTCGAGAATTCGTTCATATTTGTACAAGTCGATAGCGTGTATAATTTTGTAGTATCCGTTTGAAATTTTCCCTATACCCTGCTTTATTGTCACTAATGGGCTTTTGTATTCGTATACATATGTCCACTACTGCTTCCGTAAACCATGGTGTCAACCTAGTTAAAATTTAAAACTTGTCAATTTCTTAAATGTGATTTGTGAATTCTTCTATTATTAGTAGTAGTAATTGTTACATTATTGTCCTTCCCTACGGTTTCTTTCTTATATATAGATTTATTTTTCTTTTTTATTTGTTTATCTTTTTTGAAAATAGTTTCTCCTGGTTCGTATTTTTTAATTTCAGTCCTTTTTTTATTGTGCCAATCTAACATCTGGCGGCCGCCGTGGTGTGAAGGTAGTGTTGCCGGCCTACCACACCGAAGGTCCATGGTTCGAGCCCTGGTACAGGTAACATCAAAAGTGATTTGAAAAAAAAAAAAAAAAAAAAAAAGTTTTTCAAAACGGGGTCGCCCCTCGGCAGTGGTTTGGCAAACTCTCCGAGTGTATTTCTGCCATGACAGGCTTCTCAGCAAAAATTCGTCTCCTTTGTAGATGCCGTTCGGAGTCGGCAAAAAACTGTAGGTCCCACCAATTTGTAGGGAAAAATTCAAATCGGCACACCACAAATTGGAAGAGAAGCTTGGCGCAAAAATCTCTTAGGAGGTTTATGATGATATACCTGTTGTATATCGCGCCATAGAGAAAAAAATCTAACATATTTTTTTGTTTCCTGGCAAGTTCGTGTCTTATATCGTTACTGACTATTTCCTTAAAGTCCTTTAAATCCTGGTAATTTATTCTTTTAGTCCTGCCGAAGAAAATATCGGCTGGTTTTTTGTTTGCTGTCGAGTGTATCGTATTATTATACCTGTCAACGGCAATATTAATGATCTCCTTAGTGGAAAAGTCAGGATATTCGGCTTGAAGACATCGGACTATTTCGATTATGGTAGAGCGAACACGTTCTACCGCACCGTTCACTTCGCTTTTCTGTGGAGGGGTCAGATAGATTTCTATTCCCAAGGCTTCTAAATAGTTTAATGTGATTGGACTAATGAAACTACCCTCATTGTCCATTACCAAAGTTTGCGGAACAGAGAAGAAGTGAAGCAGTTTCATTAACTTGTCTCGTATATGTAAGACAGATTTGTTTTTTATTCGGAAGAATTTTACAAATTTTGAGAATTTATCTATGCAGGTTATGTATTTTTCTCCTGCGACTTCTATATCTATGTGAAGAATCTCAGTGGGATATGATGGAATGGGTGTAGCTTGGATTTCGGGTTTGGGAGGTCGGCGGTCATACTTGTTACAATGACAGATCTCACACGATCTTGTGTAATCTTTGATTAAACTAGCCATTTGAGGAAAATAGAATTTTTCCAATATTTGCTCTCTATTTTCTCTACCGTTCCGATGGGCTCTTTTATGTTCATCTTTGATAATGCGGAACTTCTCTTCATCATCGGAAACATCGCTCACTACCCTTTGGGTTATTCTAATTCTAAATTTTGAAAAACACTCTTTAAAAACTTCCTGTAATACGGGAATGTATTTTTCTTGGATTTTTATTCCATTGATTATGTTTGGATTGAGGTAATCCTTTAGTATGTCCTTATAACTTCCCTGTTCAGCTTTGTTTTTGCTAAGTAGTGTCTTTTATAATTTGGATGTGGCTCTTCATGCCGCTCGATTTCTTGTCCATCCGAAACTATTATCTGAGACTTAAATACATTTATGGGAGCCTCGCAATGAGGAATCAAATCAGTGTTGTCCTCATCTGCGCTATGTTGGGAATTATCGTCTGTGGATGTTAAAACATTAACTTCAGTACGTAATCGCGATAGAGCATCAGCTACTGTGTTAGTTTTCCCAATTGTTTGTATATTAGTTTATAGTTGTATTCCTCTATCCTTGCCTTCCATCGTTTTAGTTTAGCATTGTTATTACTATTGCTTAAGGCGAAGGTAAGAGGTTGGTAGTCTGTTAATATTTTTATTTCTTTCGCACCGTATAAGTAGGTCCTAAGTTTGTCGAGTGCCCATACAATAGCGAGCATCTCTTTTTCAATTGTAGAAAAGTTCTCCTCGGTTTTGCTAAGCGACCTGGAGATGTAAGTTATTGGTTTATCTTTGCCGATTTCACCTTGAGAAAGAACAGCTCCAATGGCTACATTGGACGCATCTGTGGTCAAGATGAAGGCTTTAATGAAATCCGGAAATGTAAGAATTTCTGAAGACATAAGTAATTCTTTTAAATCATTAAAGGATTTCATTGCTTCATGATTAAATGAAATGTTCACCCTTTTAGATTGATTTGCCTTCGTTTGAGCGTAAAGACCCCTTGTTAAGTTTGTGAGGGGTTTAGCGACTTTCGCGAAATCCCTGATAAATCTTCTGTAGTAAGAAGCTAACCCCAGGAAGCTTTTCAGTTCCTTCAAGTTGGGTGGCAATATTTTCTTTATTGAAGAAATTTTTTCCGGATCGGGCAGGATTCCATCCTGCGTGACAACATGTTTCAGAAATTCCACATGTGTTCTGAGGAATTTCGATTTTTCGTGGTTGATTTTTAATCCTGATTTTTGGAGCAAGTCAAACACACATTTTAAGTTCCTAAGATGCTCCTCCTTATCTTTACCTACTATGATAATGTCATCAATATAAGCGTGGCTAGATTAGCCACAACACTGGCGGGTGCAACCCTACCGCCAACATTCACCACATCACACACCCACACTTACACAGTCACGCACGTATAAATTGTCAACACCGAACACACACACACTTTGTAAACAAAACATAATTCGTAAAAATCCTGAGCAATACGGTCACGTAGCACTTGAGCCTAGCAAAATTTATACCATTTTTTAAACATTAAATCTGTTTATATTATTTATTTATCCGGGCAAGTTCCGAGCCGAGGTGAGTGTGAGTGAAAGTGAAGTGAAGTGCCCCTAGAAATATATATGGTCCTACTTCGCCTAAAAGACAGGCACCTATGGAAGTAGCGAAAAATCAAAAAACAAAATATTGGAAAACAACATAAAGAGGTACATTTACCCAAATTAAAATAACTTTCAAAGTGTAAATAAGTGGAAAATAAACAAACATAGTATAGACACAAGCATACAAAACTACTAAATAAATAAATATACAGTCCACTAAATATAACCAAATGCGGGCGCGAACAATTAAATAACAAACTAAAACAACACAACTGCACAAAAAAAAAACAAAGTTCAACTAAAAGGATAAGTACCCCTAACCCCTTAGAAGCGGTACCAGAGTAAGTTGTATCTTACCAAATTATTTAAAATTTAAATTTGCCAGCATATTTAGTATATGCAAAAAATATTGGCCACCCAAAAACCCTAATTGTTGTACATACATAAGTACACATTTACAAAAAAAAACAAAAAACAAACAAAAATTCCATCAAAAACGGAATATTTTATAAACTGTAGTCGGTAAAAAAGCCACAAAAAGTTAAACATATACCGTCTTCCCGGTTGTATCAAAGCTCCGATCACCACTTATATATATACATATTTACATATATTTATTTAAATCATTTTCCATTTTAAGTCTGGCACAAAAAGTATATACAAAAATACTTATCTAAATTTCAAACCGCGGATTTTCTGCTTATTTTTCAAGCAAAAAAAAAAAAACTAACAACAAAATATATTCAAGTTTTCACTTGCAAATTTACCCGGCAATACCCCCTCTGCTTGCATTCCCCTACACATATAAGTCAAGTAAAGGCAGGATTGTAACAATAAATAAGCAAAAAATAACAAGCGAAAGAAAGTAAAACATTAAAATAACTACAAAGCTATTTTCTGCTATCCCATCATAATTATCTATATTTTTATTATATTCACGGGAAAAATATAGACAAACACACAAACGTGTGTTAAGCGAAAAAGCACCCAAAACATTGTACACAAACAACAAAGTTCCTTGCACTCAATTGCATTGAACTTAAAATTGCATTGGCATAAGAAAAGCAGAACACAATTTCTCATATTGGTTACCTGCATTGCTTTTGTCCACCGCTGCTATACATTTATACAAACACACAAACTTGTGTTTAGCACCCTCACAAAAAAAACTTACATACAAACGTTCATATATATACGAAAAATTTTATAACTAACCTTAGTCAAGAGGGTAACCCAACAAACTTTTTGTGCACGAAAGCATAAAATAAATTACAAATATATAAATATATATTTTTATCTTTAACTTAATAAGTATAATTTAAAGTGAAGTTTTACAATTTTTTTTTGTAGTTTTATATGAACATTAAGGCCAATCGAACAAAGAAAAGAAAAAATTAGTAAAATCGATCAAGCGGTTATTGAGTATTAGCTAAAATATTATTGGCTAGATTATCCACAACATTGGCGGGTGCAACCCTACTGCCAACATTCACCACATCACACACCCACACTTACACAGTCACGCACGTATAAATTGTCAACACCGAACACACACACACTTTGTAAACAAAACACAACTCGTAAAAATCCGTGAACACTAAGTCCGATCGAACAAAGTAGAGAAAACACTTACACAGTCACGCACGTATAAATTGTCAACACCGAACACACACACACTTTTTTAAACAAAACACAGCTCGTAAAAATCCGTGAACACTAAGTCCGATCGAACAAAGTAGAGAAAAAAGTATTAAAATTCGTCAAGCGGTTATTGAATATTACCTAAAATGTTATTGTTGTTTTATATGAACACTAAGTCTGATCGAACAAAGAAAGAAAAATTTTTGAAATCGATCAAGCGGTTATTGAGTATTACCTAAAATCTTATTAAAGTGAGGTTTTACAATTTTTTTTGTAGTTTTATATGAACACTAAGGGCAATCGAACAAAGAAAAGAAAAAATTAGTAAAATCGATCAAGCGGTTATTGAGTATTAGCTAAAATATTATTGGCTAGATTATCCACAACATTGGCGGGTGCAACCCTACTGCCAACATTCACCACATCACACACCCACACTTACGCAGTCACACACGTATAAATTGTCAACACCGAACACACACACACTTTGTAAACAAAACACAACTCGTAAAAATCCTGAGCAACACGGTTACGTAGCACCTGAGCCTAGCGAAATATATACCATTTTTAGAACCTTAAATCTGTTCATATTATTTATTTATCCGGGCAAGTTCCGAGCCGAGGTGAGTGAGAGTGAAAAGTGAAGTAAAGTTCCCCTAGAAATATACATGGGCCTACTTCGCCTAAGAGACAGGCACCTATGGAAATACGGAAAAATCAAAAAACAAAATATCGGAAAACAGCAACATAAAGAGGTTACCCAAATTAAAATAATTTGTGAAATGTAAATAAGTGGAAAATAAACAAACACAATATAGGCACAAACATACAAAACTAATAAATAAATTAAAATATATAGTCCACTAAAACCAAATTCGGGCGCGAACAATTAAAAAACAAACATAAAAATTCGAGCACTGCTCCAACAACAAGAGTTCAACTAAAAGGATAAGTACCCCTAACCCCTTAGAAGCGGTAACAGAGTAAGTGGTATCTTAACAATTTATTTAAAATTTAAATTTGCCAGCATATTTAGTATATGCAAAAACAAAAAATATTGGCCATTCTAAAACTCTATGAAAAAATGTTCCTGTTGCTAAAACAATAGCAACAAAAACCCCAATTTTTGTACATACATAAGTACACATTTACAAAAAAAAAAAAAAACAAACAAAAATTCCGGCAAAAACGGAATATTTCACCACCTACATACATATAAAATTTTAAATTCCCAGATTAAGTCCCGCACAAAAATACTTATCTAAATTTTAAACCGCTGCTTTTCTGCTTATTTTTCGTGTCATAAAGTACAAACAAAAATCAACAAAAAAAAAATTGAAGTTTCACTTGCAAATTTACCCGGCAATACCCCCTCTGTTTGCATTCCCCTACATATATAAGTCAAGTAAAGGCAGGATTGTAACAATAAATAAGCAGAAAATAACAAGCAAAAGAAAGGAAAACATTAAAATAACTACAAAGATATTTTCTGCTATCCCATCATAATTATCTATATTTTTATTATATTCACGGGAAAAATATAGACAAACACACAAACGTGTGTTAAGCGAAAAAGCACCCAAAACATTGTACACAAACAACAAAGTTCCTTGCACTCAATTGCATTGAACTTAAAATTGCTTTGGCATAAGAAAAGCAGAACACAATTTCTCATATTGGTTACCTGCATTGCTTTTGTCCACCGCTGCTATACATTTATACAAACACACAAACTTGTGTTTAGCACCCTCACAAAAAAAACTTACATACAAACGTTCATATATATACGAAAGTTTAATAACTAACCTTAGTCAAGAGGGTAACCCAACAAACTTTTGGTGCACGAAAGCATAAAATAAATTACAAATATATATTTTTATCTTTAACTTAATAAGTATAATCTAACTCGACTTGGAAATTACAGTCGTGATTAAAATTAAAGCAGTGTTACGCATAAAAGCACGATTCACTAAAAACCATATACTAATAATAAATTCAAAATACATTGATATTTTTATTTTAAAACATCAAATCGTTAAAGACTGACAAACTACAGTCGCGCGCAAAAAATAAGCACCGGTAAATTTAAAAGCTTGGTAAATTAAAAACCAAATATATATCGACATATATAAATATACCGATAATTTTATTTATAAAAGAGGTTCCCTTTCCGACTTATAATGTCAACGGACCCTAAAGCAACTCATCAATTATTAGATGTACCCAAAATGGGTGAAGAAGAAAAGCCTCAAGGCAGCCCTGCTGAAAGCACCCGTTCAAAACAGGGTGCAAAGCAAAAAAGGGGCAAAGATTTCTCAGCTGCAGATAGTGACAGTATTATAAGATACTGCACAAGATTTTCCTCAATCCCTATAGAGGAAAATACAGAATCGGTTCTGGAAGTGAAAGAAAAATCACTTGATAGATTTTGGACACGGCTCCAATCGGCATATGACGCAATCATCGAAACAGATGATTCAGAATTGCCCGAAACTTTTAAAAACTCGGCATATGCAAAATATGAAAACTGCTTAGACCAATATGAAGAAACTAAGGCGTTGATCGCGGATCAATTAAAACTTCTAAAGCCTGTAACTGCACCTACTCCACCCCAGCGAGTAGAGCTGCCCCAAGCAAAAATAAACGAAGCAAGTTCCGGCATATATCTCACAGTGCCAGCCTGTGATACTGAAGTATTTCATGGGAGTTATGAACAATGGCCGTCCTTCCGGGATATGTTCTCAGCCGTGTACATAAACCACCCAAAGCTATCACAAGCGCAAAAACTATATCACTTACGAAATAAAACAAGAGGTCAAGCAGCGGCAATAGTCAAACAGTTCGCACTTAACGATGACAATTTTAATCTGGCTTGGGAAGCGTTAAAAGCTAGGTATGAAAATGAAAGAGTCTTGGTCGATAAACAAATAACGACCTTAATGAATTTACCAAAAATTCAAAAAGAAACAAGTGAGGAATTTCTAAAATTACAGTCAACAGTTACAAACTGTTTGTCGGTTCTAGCAACCCAAAATGTTCCCACTGAAAACTGGGACCCCATTCTGGTCAATATATGCGCTGCCACATTACCAGAAAAATCTTTAATTTTATGGGAGCAATCGCTCTCATCCCGTAAAAAATGCCCAACGTGGCAACAAATGAAAGATTTCCTCACTACCCAGTTCGAAATCGCAGAACGGGTAGATAATAAAGTATCAAAGCCGAAAAATATACACGAAGACCATAATAGAAGCTTCTTTAAACCCCAAGCCACTAAAAATAACTCAAATAATAAGAGCTTCAATAAGTCTCAATCGTTCACCTCTGAACAACTCAGACATATGTCATGCGAACTGTGCAACGGAGGTCATCAATTACGATCTTGCGAGAGATTTAAAAATTTATCAATAAACGAAAGAAATAACATAGTCAGAACTAAGAAACTTTGCAACAACTGTCTGTCACCTAGCCACACGGTACAGGCATGTCCAAGTAAATACAATTGCTCATATTGCCGTAGGAGACATCATTCGATGCTCCATAATAATCACTATAATACTCCCCAAAATAATCCAAATGCCAGAAGAACCACAGGACTAGCTGCAACAGCTAGATCGGATAATCCCGAAAAAGACAATCCCGAAAGTTGTCAAGAACAACCATGCTGCTCAAACGCAGCCAGAATACAAACGCTACATTCAGAAAATGAAAGCAAAACACTATTACCGACAGCAATAGTCTCCATCGAACACCGAGGAGAACTATTTAAGATAAGGGCCTTAATAGATCAAGGATCACAGCGATCATTTATAGCATCTAAGGTCCAAAAAAGTTTAAATCTGCCAACCAAACAAGCCAATTTCGAAATTTCAGGAATGGGCGGAAGAGTTGTTCAAAACTCAAATAAAATCTGATCCATTACCCTGGTTTCAACAAGCGCGGATCAAAGAATAGAAGCACAAGCTATCGTTCTGCCGCGACTTACCAACATGCTTCCAAGCTATAACATAAATAGCAAACACTGGCAAAAGTTTTCACATCTGAAACTAGCCGATCCCAACTGCCATACACCCGATCAAATCGACATATTATTGGGAAGCGATCTAATCCCCCAAATAGTACTTCAAGGTGTTGAGAAAATCTCCAACAACCTACTAGCCCAAAATACCATCTTTGGATGGATTTTAAGCGGGCAAGTCAAAGAGAAAATCTCCAGCTTCACAACGCAAGTGGAAGATATTTCAAATGACTATCTTAACTCACAATTGAGAAAATTGTGGGAGGTAGAAGAATTACCCCCAATCCCCGTTACTACACCTGACGACAAGTATTGTGAAGACTTCTATCAAGCCACAACTACAAGATCAGACAACGGGCGGTACGTCGTTCGACTACCATTCAAACAACAATTTCCCAACGAACTCGCCTTAGGTCACTCCCGAACCTCAGCGCTACAGCAGTTTTTAAGTATGGAACGAAACTTACTTAAAAAAGGCGAACTTAAAACCTCATACGACAACGTCCTTGAGGAATACATAAAATTGGATCATATGGAACCAGTAAATTCCTATGAGAAAATAACAAAAGGCAAACACTCATCCTTTTATTTACCACACCACGCGGTTATCAAACCGGAAAAACTTACAACAAAAGTACGAGTGGTATTCAATGCATCTAAATGCACGAGCTCAGGTAACTCTTTAAATGAGGTGTTATACACGGGTCCAACATTACAACCCGATTTAATGACAAAAGAACAACGCTTGCAAATCGTGCAAATTTATTTCGAAAATAATGGTTCAGTTCGCGAAGTTTACCGTGAGCTCCGTCCATTTTATGGTCGACATAATCGTCCATCAGAGCAATTAATTCGGTTAACCATGGATCGTTTTCGCACTACGTTTACTCTATGTGATAATACGCATCCGCAGAGACGTCGAACAGTGCGCACCGAAGAAACAATTGCCGCTGTAGAGCAAAGTGTTGAAGAGGACCGGAATGAATCGATTCGCCACCGTGCACAGCAATTGGAGCTTTGTCCATCAACTTTATGGAAGATTTTGCGCAAAGATCTTGGCTTGCGACCTTACAAGATCCAGCTTGTGCAAGAATTAAAGCCGCGAGACCATGCAATGCGTCGTGATTTTGGTGTATGGGCCGAAAATGAGATTGATTTCGATGCTGATTTTCATCGCAAAATTTTGTTCAGTGATGAGGCTCATTTTTGGTTGAATGGCTACGTCAACAAGCAAAATTGCCGCATTTGGAGTGAAGAGAATCCACATGAGACCCTTGAAACGCCATTACATCCACAAAAACTGACTGTTTGGTGTGCTCTATGCGCTGGTGGAGTCATTGGGCCATACTTCTTCCGCAATAATGCTGGAGAGGCAGCTACCGTTAATGGAGACCGGTATAGAGCCATGATAACCGACTATTTTGTTCCCGAATTGGATGGCATGAATGTGGATGAGTTGTGGTTCCAACAAGACGGCGCTACATGCCACACAGCGCACGTCACAATCGATTTATTGAAGGAAACATTCGATGAGCGCATAATTTCGCGGAATGGACCTGTCAATTGGCCACCAAGGTCGTGTGATTTGACACCATTGGATTATTTTCTTTGGGGATATGTGAAGTCGCTCGTCTACACCAACAAACCAGAAACGTTAGGGGAATTGGAAGCCAACATTCGTGGCGTTATTGCCGACATACGGCCCCATATGCTCGAAAAAGTGGTTGAAAATTGGACCTGTAGAATTGGCTTTATTCGAGCCAACCGCGGCGGCCACATGCCCGAAATCATATTTAAACATTAATGGCATAAAATTATCCTTCCAATAAAGCCAAATTGATGGACCTTAAAACGATTTTCTTGTGTTTTATTTCAATTCGAAGTTCTATACCCCTAAAAAAACACCCTTTACTTATCCTACAGTGGCGTATGTATAAATACGTATTCAATGGTGACGTTGAAAAAATGTACTACAAACTAAAAACAGTGACATTTTGCGTGAACTGCGCTCCGTTTCTAGCCATTCGAACATTTCACGAACTAGCAAAAGACACTAAAGCAAAACTACCACTAGCCGCCCCGGTGCTAAGCTCTCAAACATACGTAGACGATGTACTGTCTGGAAGCCACAGCCTTCCTCTAGCGTGCGAGTCACTAGCTCAAGTTATCGAAGCCCTCGACTCAGCAGGGTTCCCATTAAAAAAGATAACTTCTAACCACCCAGGAATACTGGCAAATATAAATAGAGAAAACTTGCTAGATACCAATTTTCTAAAGTTTGAAAAGGAGAGCACCACCAAAACTCTGGGCATACAAGGGAACGCAATATCAGACCAATTTTCATACACTCTGGAGTCGATATCTGCAAAATCCGCAAAAACGAAAAGACAAATCTTGTCATCTGTGGCAAAACTTTTCGACCCCGCAGGATGGCTTGCACCAATCATGATACAAGCAAAAATCCTAATTCAAGAATTATGGCTAGATGGAACTGATTGGGACGAAGTGGTTAAACCACTCCGCTTAATAAAATGGTCCCAATTTGCAAACAACTTGCACACTATATCCGAGATACAAATACTTCGGTGGGTGAATTTCTCACCCGACCATCAAGTCGAAATCCACGGCTTCCGTGATGCTTCTGAAAAAGCATACTGCGCAGCTATTTATGTGCGAACCCAGCATAATGGCAAGATTACAAGTCACCTATTAGTGGCAAAAGGCAAGGTCGTACCTCTCAAGACCGTAAGCCTCCCACGGCTCGAGCTATGCGGTGCACTCCTGCTCGCAAAACTAGCCTCGACCGTACAAACACACTTGAACCTGAGCAATCGGAAATTGTACCTATGGTCCGATTCAGAAATCGTGCTAGCTTGGCTAGAAAAACCACCACATACGTGGAAAACATACGTGTCAAACCGCAAAGCTCAATTCATTGACCTAGTTGGGCCAGGAACTTGGCGACACGTTGCCAGTGCTGATAACCCTGCGGATCTTGGCACAAGAGGCTGCAAACCCCTGCACCTTACAACCAATGGTCCCAACTGGCTGGTAGAATCACCAGACGCATGGCCAAAGTCGCCTGCAAGCAATATCATAGCCCCAGAAAGTCGAAGAATCGAAGGCTTTCATACAACACTGGAGGACACAGACATCCTCGAGCGATTTTCGTCGTTCCCCCGAGCCTTAAGAGTAATAGCGTATATGTTTCAATTTGTAAATCGCTTAAAGAATAAGGTGAAAGGAATACCCAATACGGCAAGCTATGCACTGACGCATCAGGACTTGCAACGGGAGAAAATAGCCCTAATAGAGTCCACGCAGACTCGCTATTATAGTAGTGAACGAACACTTTTAATGGCATCAAAGCCCATTGACAAAAAGAGCACACTCTTAGTACTAAACCCCTTTGTTGACTCTAAGGGACTGCTTCGTGCCAATGGAAGGCTAGCGAACTCCACTCTGAGCTACAATGAGCGGCACCCTATAATAATACCGAAAAAATCCGCATTTGCCACAATCTTTATTAGTTATCTCCACGTCTTAATGCTACACGCCGAGCACAGGCTAATGCAACAAATGATCCGACAAGAGTTTTATATTCCTCGACTTAAGCCTCTGATAAAAAAATCCATCTTTATGTCTAAAGTCTGTACGCTACACAAACAAAAGATGCGCACGCAGATCATGGCAGCTCTACCACCCGAACGCTGCAATTTTTCTATGCCTTTCACCATCACTGGTGTAGATTTTGCCAGACCTTTCCATCTAAAGGCCTCGATGTTAAGGTCTTCTACCACAATGAAGGGTTACGTGGCTGTTTTTGAATGCTTTACGACAAAAGCCGTACACATGGAATTATGTTCAGATCTGACAACAGCAGCTTTTCTCGCGGCATTTGCACGCTTTGGCGGATGGCGAGGTTTTCAATCTAAAATCATGAGCGACAATGGCAAAACCTTCATCGGGGCCCAACGGGCTAACGAAAAGGAGTTCATACAGTTCTCCAAAGAAGTCTCGCCGCATATCATTGAAAAATACGCACCTCAAGGCATTAATTGGCAATTTATCCCCCCAAGCGCCCCACACATGGGTGGCCTATGGGAATCAGCTGTGAAAAGCTTTAAATCACATTTCAAGAAAACCGCTGGCAACAATAAATTTATATTTGAAGAGTTCACTACGCTACTCATTCGAGTTGAAGCCGTTTTGAACTCACGGCCGCTATCAGCACTCTCGCAAGATCCCTCCGAGTTTACAGCCCTCACCCCTGGGCATTTTCTTAGAGGAGCTCCACTTCTGGCTATACCAGAACCAAACACGGACTCACTCTCCCTCATAAATCGATGGGAACGAATCAAAATTCTCCATCATGAATTTAGTCGCCGATGGAAGGAAGAATATCTAAAAGACCTTCACAAACGATATCGGTGGAAAAACACTCAAGAAGCACCAAAAATAGGAGTATGCGTTTTAATTCACGACGAATGTCTCCCTCCTACCGAATGGCGGCTAGCCCGCATCGAAAAGGTACATTATGGTTCCGACTCACATCCGAGTAGTTGACCTACGTACGCAAAACGGGAAACTAACTCGACCGCTCGTAAAACTTTGTTTTCTACCAACCGAGTCTAATACCGCTAATACCGATCGCGCAAATACTTAAAATCAATATAAAATCAAATATGAAGCAATTCATCCACTGAAGCGATGTTGCTATTCGACATAAATACCTCACTCCTAAAGATGTAGCTCGAAGAACTCTCCTCTCCTCGAACTAAACGGGAAATTATACCGCAAATAAAAACCCGCATAAAATATCCAATCACGAAATCACATTTGAAAAACATATGTCTATAAAGTGCTTAAATCAAGCACCCCTATACTTTATAAGACACTAAAGTCTATAATTTCTTTCTATACAAAATCATGAACATGGAAATTGAGGAAGTCGCCCCAACACCAGCCATTCGTTCGGCGGTTACCGTGCCACGAGCACGAGCAGGACCTACTGCAGCACCGCGCACTGCTACTCCCAGGGCAACAACGGCGCCCACCGTACCGCCTCAACGACCACAGGCCACCAGGGCCGAGGAATGGTCGGAAACATCACCAAGGGACCCCGTAGTGGCGCATGGCGTGCGTTGCCCTCTCTGCTGTCGCCCACATGCACTACGCCTATGCGCTATTTTTAAAGGCATGCAGCCGCAAAGGCATGTAGCGCAGGCCCACGGGTACTGCCTTAATTGTTTGGCACTATAGCATGCCACTGCAGAGTGCACCTCGTCCGTCATGTGTCACCTGTGCGACAATCCACACCACACTCTTCTGCTTTGGCCCCGCCTTCACGCAACAACATGCAACCCATATCGCAACCTCTTCGCGTCACATACGCTCATCGAGCGACCTGGCTACAGCAACAACGTCCACACACCTGGAACCAGTCTGGGACCCGTTATCGCCCTCCAGCAGCGTCACCATACCAGCGACAGCCAGCAAGTCTAGGCCGACGTCGCCCAACCGGGCTTAGCAACGTGGTGGAGACCCTGCAGCAGCTGCAACGTTTGCTAGGCTGATGACTCGCCTAGGGGGGCCGGGATGGCTAGATTAGCCACAACACTGGCGGGTGCAACCCTACCGCCAACATTCACTACATCACACACCCACACTTACACAGTCACGCACGTATAAATTGTCAACACCGAACACACACACACTTTGTAAACAAAACACAATTCGTAAAAATCCTGAGCAATACGGTCACGTAGCACCTGAGCCTAGCAAAATATATACCATTTTTTAAACATTAAATCTGTTTATATTATTTATTTATCCGGGCAAGTTCCGAGCCGAGGTGAGTGCGAGTGAAAGTGAAGTGAAGTGCCCCTAGAAATATATAAAACGTAACAACTTTTACCAATTAAGGGTTTCAAAACATCATTAATCATCCTTTGAAAGATGGATGGCGCGTTTTTTAGTCCAAACGGCAACCTGGTAAACTCATATTTACCATTAGCAGTTGAAAACGCTGTTTTCTTTATATCTTTTTCTTTCATCTTGATCTGGTGGAACCCAGATGTTAGATCAAGTGTCGTGAAGTACTTGGATTCACCTAAGCTTCCCAATGTGTTATTTATATCTGGTATAGGATATGCGTCGGGGATAGTTATCGCATCTAAGCGTTTAAAATCTATAACTACCTTATACCTTTTTTCCCCAGATGGGCCTGGCTTCTTTGTCACTTCACACAACGGAGAGTTGTAAGGACTTTTTGATGGCCTAATTATACCATCCCTTAACAACTCTTCAATTTGTTTTTCCACCTCTTCCCTAAGGTTTGCTGGGTAGGGTTATGCTTTTGTGTAAACGGGTTCCTCCGTAGTTGTGTTAATTTCTACGCGGAAACTCGTATCAACGGTGCCGCTGCCTGAAACTGGCCCAAAAATTCCTGCATATTTTCTCATAATGGTCTCTATATCCTTAGCATGAGTGGATTAAACGTAGTATATTATTTTTTTTATCAATTATAGCTCCTAAGTACTTTAACGTATCGTCCCCTGTAATACCGCCAAAGGACCTAAGGTTGGGCAGCACGAAAAAGTCGAGTTTAGTCATAATTCCCCGATTCTTAAAAAATTTACCACTTACTTTGTGAGTTATCAGCACCTGTCCGGCAGCAGGTTGCACTGTAAATGGTTTATCTAACTTAATTGAGGCTTCAGAAATTTTTTCACAAATAAAACTTTTATTGGCTCCAGTATCAATTAGGAACTTCAGAGTTCCTTTGTTTTTGCTATGGTACTCTCTGTAAGGAAGGCTTGAAAGGCGTCTATCATAAAATTTATTTCTTCGCCGCCCTCTTCTTCGTCAGCCTGTTCGCTTCCTGGCTCATATTAAACAACATTTGAAGTTTTTTCGGTATATTTGAGGTGTTTTGGGACCTTGCCGCAGGTGTATAATTTGGCCTGTTTATATAGTTCACCCTCTGAGAGTGAATTGATGGATCGACCTCCATAGGAGTAGGGGGTTTAGGCTGTGTAGGCCTTGGGGGTGGTCCTTGTGGTGGGGATTGCCTAGCATTGTATTGGTGATTGTAAATTTTATTTTTTTCTTTATCGTTTGGTGTAGAATAATTAGTTTTCTTGAAGTTCGTATTGCCAAAATTTTTTGGGTAGATCGAGTGGTTTCTTAAGTTCAGGTTTTGGATTTCTAGACATGAAGCATAGGCTTCAGGTAATGTAACCGGATTTTGATGATTAGCATTATTGAAAGTTCCCCTTGCACTCCCCTGGCGAAAACGTCGAGTGCCCTATTTCTATAGCTATCTATCAGAGCGCAGATAGCCTCTTCTGAGTGCACCTGGGGGTTGATCTTATTGATAATGAGAGATAATTGATAATTGATTCTAGTAGAGTACTTTTGGCTTAGATTTGTTAACTCGTATTCTAGAGTCCTAAGATCACGCTTGTCAGCGTAGTGTAGGGAGAGGCAAGTTTTGATTCTCTCCCAGTCATCATTGAATATGTTGTAGGAGATTAGGGCGGTATCAGCTGGTCCCTTTATCTTGTTCCCAATGTGCTGCATTATAGCACGAAAAAAGGGCTTATCTCTGACTATTTCATAGGCCCGGTTTTTCAGTCCTTGGTTAAGCTCAGGTTATACTAAGTTTGCTTAGACTCGGCATAAATTTAAACTCCAGTTAAACTGCAGAGCGGTTTTTCAGTGCGAGTTTAAGGCCGCTTTTAATATTTGCTTTTTATACGGCAACATTGGATTTTTCTTTATCTAGACACGGCAACAGATAATATTTGTATACATATTCAACGCCATTGCTTCTCCTCAGTATTGTAATAGTTAGCATTTTGCCAATTTCTGCATCACTATAATCACTTTCGTCAGATGATATATCCAGTATTTAATTAAATATAAAAATATCGTCCTTTCTTAATTGCGTTCAGCCAAAGAGGATAGATATGTAAGAGACGTCAGTTCGCCAATATGAACGAGTTGCTCGCTGAAAGCTGCTAAAAAATTGGTGCCCGTTTTGTCTCAGGGTTTCGGTCATTTCTTTTGCGCATTTTCGTGAGTTTGACAACTACTCAATTTTTGTTTCCACTCACGGAATTGACATTTGTGGGGACTGAGTATCATTTGTATTTGGAGTATTTACGTATATATATTTATTTCGAGCGGTTTGCTACTTGTGAGTTTATAAGAAGTTGGTGATATTTGCTTATATTGTGCAAATATTCCTAATTTTCACAAAAATTTACTTTTATGACTTATATGAAATAAAAAATATGAAATACTATAAACATTTACCAATTTCAAAAAATTTATGGAAAAATACATATATGGAAGTAATAAATTTGCCGCCGGTGAATACCACAATAATGTTGCTATCATTATTTAGTTGAAATATTGTACAAATTTAGAAAAAATTCTATTGAAATATGTACCTACTGATGTTTATTTCAGTATTCAATATTATAAATTCAAAATAATTCTATTATGGTAACAAAATGAAAATACGGGTTTGCCGACGGCAACTACAAATTCAATAAAAATAAAAAAAGCTATAAATTCTATTTATTGGGTTATTTGGTTTATGGGTGAAATGGGTATGGGTGGCATGTGCATAATGTACTAGGCAAATTTATTTAAGGTTTAATTTTTGATTGCACAAATCAAATGCAAAAGCACCTGATCGTAGCAAACAAAAATCCACCCTTAAATATATGCGTACGAACGCACTCACGTATGAATGCTTTCAGTTGGACTGGCATTTAATAAATTGTATGAAAATATAAATACATACACAGGAATGTCGTTGATTTCGTCTTTGATACGAGCTTTGAGTGAAGTCGTCGGTGATGAAAAGTGTTGGCGCACACAGTTTGTTCCTATCTTTCAGCCACTACCAAAAAATGGAGTAGTTCTTCACTACTTAAGTATTATTAACCTCTGTTTTTTTCTTCCAAAATGGCATGTAACTATCTAAAATTACTTCGGATATTAATTCCAGATTATTATATTAGGTTTTGCCTAGGAAAATTATCTAAAGTCGCACATAATGTAGATAAGGAGTGAAAAAAGCTAAACTTTTACTACATAGTAGTGTATTCAAAGGATACTTCTGTGCCAGAACGGCCACACTTAAGCCAAAAAAACAAGGCTGACCAAATTTGCGACCGAATTTCAGTAACAACAACAAAATCTCATAGGGTTTCTCACGCCAACAAACAAAAGTGACGAAAGCAATATCAGTTGCGCAAATAATCAAACTGCTTATCGAATAAGGACAACTTTTTGTCATATAAGGGAAACTTTCAATAAATAATTAAAAATACTTAGGGAAACTTTTTCTTAATAATTTTTTTGCAAAAGTTTGGGTCTGTTGCTGGACAATAGCTGTATATTCTTATTTTATTTTTTCTTCAATATACCTAGCTACCCAAAGCAAATCAAAGTTTAAATGCCAAGTTTTGTTCGGAAAATTGCCAAAGTGCACAACTGAAAAAACGCTTTCGAGGGAATACCCTTCATATAGATCGAAGTTGGATTTTATAAAATCGACAAAATTGAATATTTTGATTCCTCGACAAATAATTTTATATATTTTTATGAATGAATGCTTCAATGAAGTTTTTGTTGTTGCGTTTGTAGTTTGTTCCGTAGAATTGGTTTTTGTTGTTGGATTTTTGTGCGTAGAAATGGTTTTTGTTGTTGGATTTAGATTCTTGTGCGTAGAAATGGTTTTTGTTGTTGGATTTAGATTTTTGTGCGTACAAATGTACTTTGTTGGCGTAGGTCAGTAGGATGAAGTTTTTTAGGCAGACAAGAATACTTACATACATATGTATTTATGCACGTGAGGTTGGTAGCATATTTTTGTTTGCTTATTGTTGCAAGAAGTTTGGCATGCACACATATAACATATATTAGGACATTTGTAGGGAGGGTGTTTTGTTAAATGATCTATACTTGGATGCATTTATTTATGACTTATACAGGGTGTTTTTTTTACAGGTTTGTTTTTCGAATAGAGATAAAACTGGCATTTTGTGGTCAAATCTGGCAACTCTAATGTCATTTATGTTCAGTTTGGTTTGCCATTTCATCATGAAGAGGTTGACAAAAGAACAACGCTTGCAAATCGTGCAAATTTATTTCGAAAATAATGGTTCAGTTCGCGAAGTTTACCGTGAGCTCCGTCCATTTTATGGTCGACATAATCGTCCATCAGAGCAATTAATTCGGTTAACCATGGATCGTTTTCGCACTACGTTTACTTTGTGTGATAATACGCATCCGCAGAGACGTCGAACAGTGCGCACCGAAGAAACAATTGCCGCTGTAGAGCAAAGTGTTGAAGAGGACCCGAATGAATCGATTCGCCACCGTGCACAGCAATTGGAGCTTTGTCCATCAACTTTATGGAAGATTTTGCGCAAAGATCTTGGCTTGCGACCTTACAAGATCCAGCTTGTGCAAGAATTAAAGCCGCGAGACCATGCAATGCGTCGTGATTTTGGTGTATGGGCCGAAAATGAGATTGATTTCGATGCTGATTTTCATCGCAAAATTTTGTTCAGTGATGAGGCTCATTTTTGATTGAATGGCTACGTCAACAAGCAAAATTGCCGCATTTGGAGTGAAGAGAATCCACATGAGACCCTTGAAACGCCATTACATCCACAAAAACTGACTGTTTGGTGTGCTCTATGGGCTGGTGGAGTCATTGGGCCATACTTCTTCCGCAATAATGCTGGAGAGGCAGCTACCGTTAATGGAGACCGGTATAGAGCCATGATAACCGACTATTTTGTTCCCGAATTGGATGGCATGAATGTGGATGAGTTGTGGTTCCAACAAGACGGCGCTACATGCCACACAGCGCACGTCACAATCGATTTATTGAAGGAAACATTCGATGAGCGCATAATTTCGCGGAATGGACCTGTCAATTGGCCACCAAGGTCGTGTGATTTGACACCATTGGATTATTTTCTTTGGGGATATGTGAAGTCGCTCGTCTACACCAACAAACCAGAAACGTTAGGGGAATTGGAAGCCAACATTCGTGGCGTTATTGCCGACATACGGCCCCATATGCTCGAAAAAGTGGTTGAAAATTGGACCTGTAGAATTGGCTTTATTCGAGCCAGCCGCGGCGGCCACATGCCCGAAATCATATTTAAGCATTAATGGCATAAAATTATCCTTCCAATAAAGCTAAATTGATGGACCTTAAAACGATTTTCTTGTGTTTTATTTCAATTCGAAGTTCTATACCCCTAAAAAAACACCCTTTACTTTCCACAATACCTATAACCAATGATTTAAAAAAAACTACTTTTATGTTTTAAAAATGTATAATTATTGACTTAAATTTTTTACATAAATTACTGGTATAATGGGTCGAAATCTATTTACATCGGAATTACGAAACTGACACCATGTAGCATATAGTGACAATTTCTCACACAACTTAGCCTGTTAAGGTTCAGTATTTGTGTTTCACCTGTATTTTGAAAACATTTTTGTGCTATTTGCTTAGTTTAGATTTAAATTTAAGTTCTTAATGTTTCAAAATACTAGGCTCAGATGCAATATAAATTAAAAGGTAATATTAGGTTTAAGTAGATCAACTTCTACTTGCTGCAAAGAAAGAAAGAAAAAAACCTGAAAAGAAGAGAAAAGCTGAAATGAAAAAACTAAGGAACCTAGAAAATATAAGAAATAATAAATACATGTTTATATCGGTTTAAGTATAACCTACATTCGAATTCCTTTCATTCTTTTTTGCTTCCTTTTTATCCTCTAACCCTCAACAGAAATCGATGAAATACTTGGGTTTGTGGCCTTTTTATTTTTCCTAATATTAGCTTTCCACCATGTTTTTTTACCTGTATCTGCCTTCGAATTAGCAGTTACTTCGTTTCTTTCTTTTTCTTGTGTAATAGGCTTTTCGTTCCGTTTTTTATTACTTTTTGAAGAGACTGTATTACATTTTAGCTTAACTGGTGCGTTCCGTTTTTTTAACTTAGCGTTATACCGCTTCCGGCGTTCTTCTTGCTCCTCGGCCCTCGCCATCCACTTGGCATTTTTATAGAGGAGCACGGTTATCATAAAATTCAATAATTTTAACCGATGTTCCGCGCATTCCCCCGTGAACCAATCCGGGTACTTTTGATCCGTCATATATTTGATATGACGTACAATTTTTTCTTTCAGGGAAGGTAGGTGCGACGAACAGCGGAACATTTCCAAGTACCAGCTCATGTGATCCGTACTAATTTCGAAGAAGCTGTCAGACGGATTAACCAGTCGTAAGTCTTCGTACGGCTTGTAGTTCTTCGCCCGTACAAGTGCCTCTGAACTATTTTCATGTTCCACAGTAGGCTTACACATAGTTTCGACGCATTTATTACAATTGATCTTTCCCAGCACTTGTTTATAAATGGTGTAGCCAGTGTAATACCTCTGTATTTGTTGCTCAGCGATCCTTTCCGGTATATCACATACAAAGAGGTGGTCAGGAATTTCTGTAATAGGCACTTCTTCGTCCTCATGTACGACGTCATCTGTTTGGGTATTAGGGTCGATGGGAATGTCCCCGGCTTCCTTCACGGATACGCTGACAGAACATTTTATATCGCCACCTTTTTGTATCGACAACTTCCGGTTCCATTCCAGGAATGTGTCGTCATCATCCTCACAGTTACTCCCTTTCCTTCAGAATGATGTCTCAATATCTTCATAGACATTAGTCTGGCCACGATATACTGCACCTCGAACACCGTCGGATGCATATTAATCCCCTGGCTAGCTCTTATGGAGTAAAAGAAATTTTCCAGAGCGTCTTGGTTTAATTTACCTAGCATTACAAAGGACAACGACGGATATGAAACGAACAAGTCCTCCGAAAAATGTATCATTGACTTTATGGTCAATATAAATCCCTTGACACATTTAACTCTGCCATCATCAGAGAACTTGATGGTCTTCAAATACTCAATGTGGTCTAAAAGTCTTTCCGTTTTATGGACGCATTCTCGTTTCATTGGTCTTTTTAATGGATTCTTGTTGTTTTATTGTGCGGCACATACCGCTATCATTAATAAATATTTAATTAACATTAAAATTAAACAGATCACGTAATATTTACAAGGCAACTTAGAGTTAATAAATGGATCGTATCGCATATGGGTATAGTTTCTCTTATTACTACTACAAACAAACAATTTACAAAATCTACAATCTTTTAAAGCTACTCTAATTTAATATTTTACTCTTATTCGTAGGATAAATCATACAATAGCTAGAACTAAGATAGGCGTTCGTTTCTGTGGTTTTCAAAAAGAAAAAAAACAAAAATTGTTATTTTCTTTTCGATTCCGTTTTGAATTTTTTTGTTTTGTAATAAGTGTTCATTTACATACACAATGTCCTATTTAATAATATTCAATTAAAGCCTGCTTCATAGCATGTTTTTTTTTTTCATTCAATTAAATACAATTTTTGCGCTTCTTAATTTTCCGCAATTATTTAAATTAATCAGTCCAAACCAAATCAAATATAAACGAACATTCATGCATGGCATATGTAAGAATACTCTGCATTAATCCATACTACTATGTGTGTACATTTTTATGACCTGCTGATCAGTAGGGAATAACAATTTTTAAAATAGTTAAATGAAAAATATTTCTGAAAGCTTATGCTTTTAGTTTGTTCAAAATGAATTTATCACTTAGTTTCGGCAATAGTATTCTCTTTGTAAAATTTTTACAAATGACACGCTGACACTGAATTAGCATTCTGCTCATCGCACAGATATGCCATTTATGGTGATAACATTTCCGGTTGTCGGTTCTGGTTCGTAGACCTCATCGTTGTTGCGCATCTCATATGGCGCATCGTAGAATTGTTCGGCAGGTATTTGATCGTAGATGTTTTTTTTCAATTAAATTCCAAACATTCAAATAATTCAAATCTTTAACATTCAAATAATATGCGTAAACCTCTCCTAATCCTCATGTGTCTCTGTTTGTGTTTGTGTATATGTTTCTTGTATACAGATGGAATGCTGATGCTCCTTAGGTTTTAATTGTTGAAGGTGCGCGAGTCCTCGACAGCCAATTCATATGACGCTTGATCCGTTTCCACCGGCATAACAATCGCTCGTTTATCGCGCATGCTGAGTTGTGACATTAAGGGCAATTTGTTGTTATTATTGTATCTATGGTATGTCTCATCGGCGAAAGTGTTGCTGTTGTTGTCACTTTCTGAGTTGGCCTTCTTTCCACGCACCGCTACAAATTTATTACTAAAATCGTCAAACAAGCTTTTTGAATCAAGCTCGTCAAACAAATCATTCATTCGCTTAATGAATATTTGTGTGGGCTTGACTGAGTCTAAAATCGCGGTATCATTTCCAAAGAGGTGCAAGTCTTCCATCATTCTGATACCGGCGTACACAGAATTACTTAAAAGCTGTGTAGCCCGCGATACACTCATTTTTTCAAAGTTACTCGGGCTTATGTGGGACAAGGTAAGTTTTGTGCAAATTTTGTAGTTGTCGTTGCCTTTGTCAATATCATATAACTTTTGGACTATTGCCTTGGTGATGATGCCATCCCGTGTTGTTCCACTTTGCTTACCCACGAAGTGGTTCCTCATATTCTTTATAAGATGGCAGTAGTCAAATTGATTTTCTCGACAGCCTTCTCCACTGTCCACAAATCCGTCGATAGCATCAACCGTATTGTTGTATGCCAAGTCTTTTTTTACGGAAATCTTATCCCACATGATCTGGCATATGCGATGAGTTTCAGGCATTGAAGCACACATAATCCGCAAATTGTCCATTACCTTATCATCAATGCCCGGACGGATATATCGGATGGGTCGCTCTCGTAGCAGTGTACTCTCGCTAGGTAAATGAAATCCCAGTTCGTCTTTCATGAATCTATACGCCTTCGACGACATATAGCAAATGTTCTGGGCAATTTTCTTTTCCTCGGCCTGGTACCAAGTATCCTTGCTTCCAACTATCATGTTCGTAAATATAATTGCTTTCTTCGTTGCGCCAGGGTGGGGTACTATGGAATCATCCCTAAAATTCTTCTTTTCCCTTCTCACCCAATATGTGAGGTCTCAACGAGTGCAACCGATCTCGAAGCTCTAACGACGGGGCATTTCATCATCGGTGAACCGCTTAGGGCAATCCCAGAACCTCAGGGTCAAGGGTTCTGTGGAAATGTCCATCAGAGGTGGCAATTAATTTCTCAAGTACGTCGACATTTTTGGCGTCGTTGGAGAGACGAATATCTCCTGAGTTTACAACGTCGCACTAAATGGTTTCTTTGCTTCTGAATTTCCCCCTTAAGTGCTTCTATTTCTTTTCTGAGCATGTCTATTGTAATGCACATTTCATTATTGGACTTCCGGAGGTCTTGGCCTATTTTCTGATACGCCCGTTCTTTTATAGCAAACCCTTCTAGCTCATTAGCTCTGGCAGTCTCAACATCACTGTCTAATCCCTCATCACTGTGGGGTATGTCAAGACGTTGGCGTTTTTCTTCCAAGTCCCCGTAATACTCGAACTCTACAAAAGTGAGATCAGTGGGAGGAGAGATTGCTCGCTTCATTGGTTCCTGCACTAACGAAGGAGCACTTACGCTTGCCACATTTGCATCCTGCCCCCCAAAAATGGTTGGATAAGCTTCGTCCCTAATTCTGTATCCGACTTTAGTATTCCTAGCAAAATGTCTGTCGCAAATAAAAAGAAGTTTGTTGGCTACCTGAGAAATAGACATATTACATGCCATAACCCAAGTATTCCTACGTATTCCTGTTTTGGGAAACTCGTAAAGGACGGCATCCTCAGCAGGAATACACCCAGTTACGCAGGAATGCCGCTGCACCTTCCGAGTCTCCAAAAAATGGTATTTGGGAGTACCTTCGTATCGTTAAAAAACAATAAAAAAAATGCTATTCAAATATACTGCTAAATAAATTGTTGTAGCGGATTACCTTCTTTTTGCGGGTTACTTGGCGCTGATGACCAACGAAATGTAGTTTCTCAAACTTACGTGTTGTATTTGCGGGTATTCCAATTGTAATAACAAAAGCAATGAAATAAGCTTATACTTATTCTTAAACAGTTTTATTCACTTCATAATTCACTATTGCAATAACAATTTAAGACTCAATTTGCGGGCGGTCGAATGGACTGTACTGTGAATAATAAAAATTAAAAAAAAGAGAAAAGGCAAAGGGACAATGCAAATGTCATGACAACCAGGGTTGCCAGCGCATATGTATGTAACCCTTGTTACTTAATATATAGTTTAACGTTAATAAGTTTAAAGGACGCAAATACGAACTCATCATGCCGCCGCCCTTGGACTATCTAAGTTATAAACGTGATTTGTTCAACTTAAGATTACGATAACATAGTATTTTGAAAGATATTGACAATTATGAATTTGATCCTTAGTCTTCATTTTCGCAAAATAAATCTTCCTTGGTCGGTAGAAGGCACAATTTGGCTATTGGTCGCCTGAATTCTCCAGTAGAAGCCTTCACCGTAACAACTCGCACCCGGCCGTCAGCTCCGGGGTGACACCTAATTACCCTTCCGAGTGTCCACTTGGTTGGGGGAGAAGGTTCGTTGAAGATAGCTACAACGTCTCCTTCTTCGAAATTGCGTGATGGACGAAACCATTTAGTGCGACGTTGTAAACTCAGGAGATATTCGTCTCTCCAACGACGCCAAAAATGTCGACGTACTTGAGAAATTAATTGCCACCTCTGATGGACATTTCCACAGAACCCTTGACCCTGAGGTTCTGGGATTGCCCTAAGCGGTTCACCGATGATGAAATGCCCCGTCGTTAGAGCTTCGAGATCGGTTGCACTCGTTGAGACCTCACATATTGGGTGAGAATTAACACAAGCTTCCACTTCTGTTAACAAAGTGCTGAAATCTTCGTAGGATAGGAGGGTTTCTCCTAAGACGCGCTTTAAGTGGTACTTAATACGTTTAATACCGGTTTCCCAATATCCACCCATGTGAGGTGCGGTCGGTGGATTGAAGCGCCACTCTATGCTGGACTCCGCAAAAAACGACTGCAGTGTTTCATCAGCCATGCACTGCTCGTACCTGTTACGAAGTTCTTTTTCAGCTCCAACGAAGTTCGTGCCGTTATCGGAGAACATGGTCTTACAAAACCCTCTTCGATTTACGAAGCGCTTGAACGCGTTGAGAAAAGCAGGGGTCGATAGGTCCCCTACCAACTCCAGATGCATAGCACCCGTGCCCATACAAATAAAGGAACATATGTATCCTTTCGTAGATTTAGCTCCTCTTCCGTAAGTATATTTGTATGAATAGGGACCAGCGAAGTCCACGGCAGTGCGTGTGAAGCAGCGAGCATAAATCGTACGAGCTGCGGGAAGGTCGCCCATTGACTGCGTAGCGGTGTTTCGGTTAATGCAGATGCACTTGACGCATTTGTGATAAATGCTGCGGATCAAACTGCGAGCACCAATGACCCAATAACGACGTTGCAATACGACCTGCATTATACGTGGTCCAGCGTGCAAAGTAAAATAATGAATATCGGAGATGATGAGGCGTGATAGCGGAGAATTTTTCGGCAGGATTATTGGATACCTAGCGTCGTGCGTGATCTGCGGATTTCAGTCGCCCACCTACACGGAGGACACCGTTAGGATCGATAAACGGTTGCAAGCGCACCAAGCTACTGCGAAGCGGGATCGGCCTTTTTGCTTTGCAATGAGCGATTTCATTAGCGAAATAAAAGTTTTGCGTATACTTAACTAAGCAGCGTTCAGCTTCGACCAGCCCCAACCCGCTTAGAGGACCGTGCGGTTTTTCCACGAAACGCTTAGTTGCACGAATGTTGGCGATGAACCTTAAACAGTAGGCGATGATACGGCGCAGCTTGGAATACGAAGAATATTTCTTGATGACGGACCAATAATCGCTGGAGTTTGAAACATAGGCTACAACTTTGTTTCGAATGCCCAGATCGGTTTCGTGCTGATTAGTTGATTCCTCCTTCCATAACTGGTTTGTACCCTTCAAAAAGTCAGGGCCGTTCCACCACAGTTCGTGACATAGGAGGTCAGAGGGCGCTATACCTCTAGACGCGCAATCAGCTGGGTTCATCTCAGACCTTACATGGTGCCAACACTCTTGGAACAAAACGTCTTGGATTTCGGCAACGCGATTCGCTACGAAAGTTATCCATTTACTGGGATGTCCTTGTAGCCATGCTAACGTAATGGTTGAGTCCGTCCAAGCATATAAAGGGTAGCGGAGGTCGCACCAACTGTGCAACACGCTTCGCACCAATTTCGAAGCTATATGTGCAGCACACAGTTCTAGACGCGGCAGAGTTGTTGGTTTAAGCGGAGCCACCTTAGTCTTAGAAGAGATGAGAGTTACGGTGACAGTACCATCGGAGTGCAGAGTACGAGCGTACACGACCGCGGCGTAAGCGCGTTCGGTAGCGTCAGCAAAGACGTGCAGCTCTGTGAACGATCCCGCCGCTCCAGCGATTTACTTTCAACTCCTTCAACTTCTGCAGCTGAAAACGATGATCACGCCATGCTCTTTCAATTGCGTCCGGTATCAATTCGTCCCACCCAACTGCGGAACGCCAAACATCTTGAAACCACATTTTCGCCTTTATTGTTACAGGAGCGAGCAGGCCCAAAGGATCGAAAAGAGTGCTAGCATCGGCTAAGAGCGATCTCTTCGTTAGAGTTGCGGGTTCTTTCTTAAAATTAACAGCAAACGTGAAATGATCTGCCTTGGTGTCCCACATTAGACCCAACGCATGAACGTCTTTACCATCGACTGCATAATGCGAGATGCCCTTCGAAGATTCGGAAATACTCTCGTTCAGCTCCATACAGTTCGATACCCACTTCCGTAGCTCGAAGCCACCTTCCAATAAAATTTCCGAAACGTTTCGTTGCATGGACTGAAGTTCGGTTTTGCAGGATGTACCAGTGAGTAAATCGTCCATGTAGAAATCATTGAGGATTACTGAAATGGCTTTTTCGGAATCGTTCGAAGAATCCTTGGCAGTTTGTTGCATGGCTTTTACAGCCAAATGAGAAGCAGCTGCTACAGCATATGTGACTCGTAGCATGCGGTAATCTTGCATTGGCGAAGATGGTTGAGGACGCCAAACGATACGTTGCAAGTCTATGTGCTTCGGCGATACGCAGACTTGTCGATACATCTTTGCGACATCAGCGGTGACAGCGAAGGGATAGGTTCGAAAACGCAACAATATGGCATAAAGTTCATGCTGCAATTGTGGCCCAACAAATAAAGCGTCGTTAAGTGAACTTCCAGAAGTAGTTTTCGCAGAGGCGTTGAAAACGACCCTTAGCTTCGTCGTAACACTTGACTCCTTCAAAACTGGATGATGCGGCATATAATATACGTCATTGGTAGTCGTTTCGGATACAGGCTCCATATGACCCATATCTATAAGTTCTTGCATGAACTCACTATAACGCGATTGCAAATCCTTGTCACGAGAAATTCTCCTTTCGATGCGTAGTAGACTTCGTACCGCAAAGTCCCGAGATTCACCCAATACTACGTCCACTTTCAGCGGTAACTCCACTAGAAAGCGACCATCAGGCGTTCTTTGATGCGTAGAAGCGAAGTGGTCTTCGCAGAAGCGCTCTTCGTGTGTGAGATGGTGTTTTTGCGGAGATTCCTCGAGCTCCCACAATCTCGTTAGCGCGCGATCGAGTTGCACATCACAATGCAACGACTGTACCTTGAGCGTTGGCGAGGACGAAGTACTGATACTTCCACACAAAGTCCAACCAAAAACTGTCTTTTGTGCCATAGGTGCGCCGAGTGGACCCTTCCGAAGTTCGGGACAAATTAGGCTGTTCATGACGTCCATCCCAACCAAGATGTCTATCCGACTGGGCTTCATGAACCCCGGGTCAGCTAGAAACAAACCCTGAATATGAGGCCACTCAGGAATGTCCAATGTCTGCGACGGCAAGTCGCTTGTGATTTTGGGCAAAATCAAAGCGTTAACTGGATAGCGATCTTTAGAGAAGTACGATGACAGTACTAGCGATGTCTCACCCCTACAGCGACCTCCCCGCGATGACCCGATTCCTGTGACGATTACGGAAGACGATTTGCGAGGTAGACCCAAGCGTTGCACACACGCTTCGGTTACAAACGTAGCATGAGAACCGGAATCAAACAGCAAACGAGCCGTCTGCCATCGATCGGAGCAATCACGAACCTTTACTAAAGCGGTGGACAACAACACGGTGTGTTGCGTTACGGGTAGCGGGTTTTCTTCGGAGCTCAAATATGATGAGACAGATGCAGCGTTGGTATTGGCATTCGCTGGCGAGATGCTGTGAGGAGGCGCGTTTGGAGGGGCATTAGCAGATGGAGCATTGGGAGCGATGCGGTTAGCCTCGGCGACGAAATGAGCGGATGTGGATGTTGCGGTTGATGCTCCTATACCATGTATCAGCGTATGATGTCTTTGGTGGCATATACGGCATGCGGATGCACTATTGCAGCGATCTTTGTAGTGCCCTGGACTCAAGCAGTTCAAACAAGCTTTTGATTCTTTAATGAATTTGGACTTGGCGGTGAAATCTAAATTACGAAACTTTTCGCAGGCGTAAATCTTATGCGCAGCACTGCAATACATGCAACGCGTATTATTTTGCTCAGAAACAGCATGAAAAACTTTGGTTGATTTTGTAGCAGGTTTCGACGAAGTTGGCTTCCCTACCGATCCATGAACAGCAGGCGTAGTAAGCATCGATAACGAACGGCACCTTATCTCAAGAAAATCGGTCAACTGCTCCAAGGTAGGTGGCTCGTGACTAACTAGGGACAGCTCCCATTGCTTACGGGTCTCGAACGCTAGTTTATTGACGATCTCGTGGACTAGCCAATCATCCCAAAACTCGACAGGTCTTCCTAATGCTTTCAGCTCGCGTATATGCTGTTGAAATTCATTAAGAACGCTCTTTATAGCATCAGCAGTATCATTTGTGGCCTTGCGGATGTCAGCAATAGCCCTGAGATGCGCCTCAACAATGACGCGCATGACCTTGTAGCGTGACTTGAGTAAGCTCCACGCCTCCGAATAGTTTGCGTCACTTATTTTGAACCCGTTGATTATGTTAAGGGCTTCTCCCTTCAAGCAGCTACGGAGATAATGCAGCTTTTGTCTGCCTGACAAAGCAGCATTACAATCGACTAAGGAACAGAACGCATCGTAGAAAGAAATCCATTCAGTGGAATCACCAGCGAATGTTGGAAGATCCAATTTGGGTAGGCGTATAGAAGCAGACACAGTGGCAGACGAGTAAGTAGGTTGCACTGCGGGCTCAGATCTGCATTTCTGAATGCGCTTAAAATTAGATAAAGCTGTGGCATACCATGTTTCAGCTTGTATGCGCGCATTTACTTCTACCTCGGCATTTTCTACTCCACAAGAGGTTTCCACAGCATCTTGAGCGGTGTTAAATCGATCCCATTGCTCACTCACCAAACCTAAATAGCTCTCAACACTGTCAATGTCTAGGTTAAATGCGTCATCTATACTTTTTGTCATATACCTTTTGATGGACTTAAGGGCAGAATCGCGCGTTTTGACAAAGGCAGACATTTTATATTTTGTATATTAACTGTATTTGCTACTGGGTATACTTTTGCTTTTGCTATTTGCGGATGGCGAACCAATTACCAAAAGGAATTGTTACACAGGCAAGTAAAAGGAAAAGTGCAGAGGACGAATCAAGGTTACAGCGATACCAAAATGTAAAATTGATTATGACACCTTTCTTTCAGCGAATTATTGCAGTATGCTTGAATTTATTTTGTGATTTACTCAATTGTATTGCTTTTGAAGAATTATTAAAGGATCTGCGGTTATGTACTTGCGCTTTATGTATGGGTTATGAGCAATCCGGCTCGTATGGACCAAAAAATGTTGTAGCGGATTACCTTCTTTTTGCGGGTTACTTGGCGCTGATGACCAACGAAATGTAGTTTCTCAAACTTACGTGTTGTATTTGCGGGTATTCCAATTGTAATAACAAAAGCAATGAAATAAGCTTATACTTATTCTTAAACAGTTTTATTCACTTGATAATTCACTATTGCAATAACAATTTAAGACTCAATTTGCGGGCGGTCGAATGGACTGTACTGTGAATAATAAAAATTAAAAAAAAGAGAAAAGGCAAAGGGACAATGCAAATGTCATGACAACCAGGGTTGCCAGCGCATATGTATGTAACCCTTGTTACTTAATATATAGTTTAACGTTAATAAGTTTAAAGGACGCAAATACGAACTCATCATAAATAATTTGCCCAATTGTTACCAACATATAAGCTAAACCTCGTAGTCTTATCACAACAATCGGCAAGATCACAACAAATGTAAACAAAAACACCACACACACAAAAACATCCTAGAATGTGCAAGCGTACATGGTATGTACCAGTGATGTTGCGAATATTCGCACTCGCCTTCGCATTGGCAAAGTTAGCAAAGTGAGAAGACGTAAAACTCTCTCGAAACGCCGAACAGGAGTTAGTAAAAACTCGCAGCAAAACATCTGTTGACATTTTGATTGGCTAATAGCTCAAATATATTAATTATTGTTGTTTCAGAAATTATAGTCACAAGACACTCTGTTCATAAAAAAACTAACTCTAATTTCAACAGAGCAAATGCAAACGAAACGTCCGTCTCTCGAACGAGACCTACACAATTATCGACAAATTTTAACAAAAACTGAATATTCGCATTCACATTCGCGAATGTTCAAAAAGTGGCATTCGTTACATCACTGGTATGAACACACATATGTATATAAACAATAGGAGTAGGAAGAGGGTGCATACTTTTTTTTTTGTTGTTAGGTCAAAACAAGTTTTCGGGTAATTGTTTACTTTAAGGTGCAACTGCTAAAGCACATCCAAAAATGTCGGGAGGGGTATCAAACGACGCGTTTAGCCCTCGATATCAACAATCCGAAAGCGGAATTTCGATGTTTTGTTTCAGTGAAAAGTTATAAAGAAAACAATTACCACTTTTCGAAAACAAAAGTTCTAAGCTATTTATAAATAAACGGTTTATCAGACGGACAAATAAACAGGATAAACATATGGCAATAAACTAAAAAATATGTGAATACATGCACACAAAAATATGCATTGATACGAAAGGATTCGAGCTGGGGCTTGAAAATTATGAGCCAACCCTCGTATGCACATGCCACGAAACTAAAACACACACACGCACCTGCAATCACAACATGACTATATATATGTACATATATACATATGTGCACACCTGCCGGTCAACAAATTCAGCATATAACTTGCTCCAATTGGATTCACGACGGATTTATTCCACATATATATGTACATATATTCACACTTATCACTTTAACAAAATCTGTACTCACCTAACTGCATTGTCCTTCAGGCGCCCGCCGCCCACAGCTTCCTTCTGAAAGTGCGTAGCGCACACGTAATTCTGCTTCCGCTCGAACTTCTCGATCCGTAGGTTATCCTTCCATTTGGAAGCGAGCTGCTGATTACTTGGCACTGAAAAAAAAAAAAAACCGCGATTGGAGCGCGTATTTTTGGCGCAACCCGAAACGCAACACTTTCGAAACGCCGGCATTATTAATTAAATGTTTATTATGATTATTGTTTTGAAAAAAACCATTTGTTGTATTATTCGCAAATTACTATGTAAAATATCTAAAAGCTTCTTGTCGCCACGAAAACTTTAAGATATTGAAGTTTTAGCTTCATTTTTGCCAATTTTGGCGCATTTGCATGAGAGGATTAACTGGACATTTATTCCTGGAACAGTTATATGTTTTCACTCATCTCGCCTTTTTATGATGTCAACAAAACATTTATGCATGCATACAAAATTGCAGAGATTTTAGTAATACTACTGCAAATAATATATGAAATGCATATCCGAATTGTTTTTAATAACTTTTGCACTTTTCCAATAAGTTACTGGCATATCAATGCACAATTGGACACTTTTCTAAACACAGAAGCCGCCAAACGCACAAACCAAATACACCACTTTTTGTACAAACAAGCTAAAATACCTTTGTACGCACAACACTGTCTTCAAGTCTTAAATACTTTAATTCAACATTAATTACCTCACTTTTCTTTGTTATTTTGACAATTTATCACAATTTTACACCAATTTCAATTAATTTTACCACTTTTTCACTGTTTACAACTTCACTTTGACATTCACTCACAATATTGCTTTTCACTTTTTGACATTTCCGCAAAATAACTCAGTCGACACTCAATTCCCTCAAGTTTCTTGCTCAAGATTTTTACTCAAAACTCGGACAGAAAACAAAGAGGAATGGCCGAACCCCTGAGAGCTAACGTCGAGTAGCACACAAAGCAGCGATCAACAAAATGTTGACATTCGCCGAGTAGCGAACTGATGTCTCTTACATATCTATCCTCTTTGGTTCAGCTTATTGTTTCACAACCAAAACCATCAAGTATGCAAAACAGCTGACAGGTTAACTAGAGTTTAACCCTGCCGAATTGACCGCTTAAACTACGTTTAAACTTCGTTTAAAGTTGACTGAAAAACTGCGCAACAAGTTTAAGCTTAGTTTAACTGACAAATTGAGTTAAACTTGTACTGAAAAACCGAGCCATAGTCTTTTAAGATGGATTCCACGCTGTGGATCCATGAAATATATTGGACGGGATTTCCTTCAAATATCTGTAGATTTTTTACATAATCCGGCAGTCTTCTCATGTCGTTGAGATCTGCCTCTGTTGTTGGGGCAATAGGTGGGCGGTTATTGATTTGGGGGGGACTTACCCTATTCTCTAGCTGGCCTATCCTATTATTCATTGCCCTCATCTGTTCTATTTGCAGGTTGAGGGCACCTGTTAATTGCGTAATCGCGTCTTCCATATTTTCCATTTTTTGTTTTCTTATTTATTTGTAATTTTTGTGAATACTAACTTAACTAGTTATTTTTATAAAAAAAAACGAAAATGTATTTTTCTAGTTAACAATTTCACTCACAATATGAGGAAGAGTAACATTTGTTTAACGGCCTTGTAGTATATCCCTTTAGGGAGGTTTAGTTCCCTACTCACGGTACAGGTGCGTCAAATCGGTGGCTGCAGCGGGGTGGTTCTCTTCCAGATTCCGGAAATTTCTTTTGGTTTTTTTTTAACAGTCCTCCTTGCACGATCAGGAGTAGTCTTCCTTTTATGATTTGATAATCACTTTCAGGAGTTCTTTGTAGAAAATATTTAATAGTCCTCCTTTTTTTTATGGTCACTTAAGGAGTATTTTTTCAGAAAATATTTGTTTAATAGTCCTCCTTTTTTGATAATCTCTTTAAGGAGTAGAAAATATCTAATAGTCCTCCTTTTTTTTTTGATAGTCACTTTAAGGAGTATTTTTGCAGAAAATATTTGTTTAATAGTCCTCCTTTTTTTAGATAATCACTTTAAGGAGTAGAAAATATTTAATAGTCCTCCTTTTTTTCTTGATAGTCACTTTAAGGAGTGTTTTTGCAGAAAATATTTGTTTAATAGTCCTCCTTTTTTGATAGTCACTTTAAGGAGTTTTTGGAGAAAATATTTATTTAATAGTCCTCCTTTTTTCTATTAATCACTTTCACGATCAAATGTTTTGTAAAAATTTATTTTTTATAGTTCTTTTTAAAGTCTTCGCGTTGAATGATTTAGTGTAATTACTTTGACCGGTAAAAAATTTGTTTAGAAGTCTTCCTTAATCTTTATTCGTTGGGCGCCAGTACAACTGAACCTGCTTTCTTTATTAAATATTTTCTTTTTATGTTACAATTAATTATGCTTAATTGCTAAATAGCAATTAAAGAATTCTGCTTACAACTAAAACCTACTCAAGCTTAACAAAGTATTGTTGTTGTTGTTTGGAAGTTGAAAAATAAAAAGTTATAGTCATTGTTTTGCTTGAGTGTTAGCGGCGGCTCACTTTTTGAGTTTTTATGAAAATTATTATTGTTTTTATTTTTTAAAATCATTTTTAATTAATTATTAAAAGTTGTTTTTTTTTTTTTTTATTGAATAGAGTAGGAGATTTATATTTAAACAAAGTAGTGTACCAATTATATATGAATATATGCATATACGTTTAATAAAACAAACTACACGCTTTTGATATTCATTTAATTAAACGAGCCTCAGGATTTTAACATGGTAGCAGAACTGGTTGGGCAATAAAATCGGAAGTTGTGCACATATGCACATATACAGCAGTCAAGGTTATGAGAACACGGGACAGCGGAAAAAATTGTAAATTGGATATAAAAGCAGAACAAACAAATAGCGCAGTACCAGAAGAAAGATTGGCGGAAGAAAAGATTGGAGAAGTTGAACAAACAAATAGCTCAATCACAGAAACTAAAAGGAGGTCCGAAGAAAAATTAGCGAAACAGAATATTGGGGAAATTGAAAAAGTAGGCATGGCGGCCGACTTTCAAATGGCATTGCCTATTTTTGATGGTCACGAATACAGTACAGTTTTCTTGAAGATGAAAAAGTGTGAAAAGGTTATTCAGCAAGAGAGGGAGTCGACGGAAAATGAAGCTACCGGGACTGATGCGGATTTAAAAGCAATGATTTACATATACAGTGCCCTGTCAAATAGAGAAGAAATTGGACCAACTGTATTTGCGCGAATCAACTGCCCTACAGATTTGTGTGAGGAACAAATTGGAAAGAATGAAACTGAAAGATTATATGGATATAAGGGAATTCTACAGTGACTTTGAAAAATTAATCATTGAATTGAAAACGCCGGTGCTGCAGTAACAGAAAAAGAAAAATTGAACTATATGTTGAGGACGCTTCCGAGTAGTTTAAGCCACATTGGTGACTTAATTGATGTGTTGCCAGAAAATCAAAAGACCGCAGACTATTTAATTAATAAAATTCAAATGTACGAAGAAAGAGAAAAAGATGAAAAGGGAGAGTCGAGAAATAAAAGTGGAAATAGTAACGTTTTTAAAAGCGAATGGAAGAAAGACAAAACTTGCTACAGATGTGGGAAATCTGGGCATATTCAGTACGATTTCACAAGCCAGATGAGTACTGGAAATTCTTCGCGGGGCTCAAGAGCAGCTGGGCAACAACAAGCGGGAAACGCACGATACTACCAACAACAAGAAGGAAGCGGCCAAAGAAGAAACAGCGGAACTTACAGAAGCCGAGGTAGAGGTCAACGGGGACGAGGCGGTCAGCAGCGTCAAGATCGTCAAAGCGTAAGCCAAAATACTCTGACGTTTATGACCGAGGTAGAAAATAAAGTAGCCAACAACATCAAGGTAAATATGTATGATTATTCAGAATGGGTTTTAGACAGTGGATGCTCTGATCACATTATTAATGATGATAAATATTTCGTAAAGATGAACAAATTAGAAAATTCGATAAAGGTAAAAGTAGGAGATGGCCGTACATTGGAAGCTACGTGTGTAGGAGATATAAAAGCTAACTTTTTAACGAAACTGAAATTGAGTTAAAAGATGTATTGTTTGTTAATGAAATGGATAAAAGTTTATTGAGTTGTGGGAAAATCCCGAGTAAAGTTAAAATCATTTCAATGGGCAATACGGCAAAACTTTACAGCAGAGAAAATATGTTGATAGCTATTGCTAATAAGAACAAGTAAGGAAGTCTAAGTTCGGGTGAGACCGAACATTATATACCTAGTAGTGATTTTTTATGGCATCCCAATTTACGCAGGTCTATTTTAATACTTTCAGTTCGTATTTGCGTTTAAATATACAGACGGACAGACAGATAGACGTATCGAGAGACGGACATGGCTACATCGACTCAGCTCATCCTCCTGATCATTTCAGTATACGTACAAACATTTCATGTTCTTGAAAGGTATGAATATCAAAAAAGATATACAACTTCGCTTTTGCAGTGGGGTATTAACTACTTGCTCGGATATTTTACTTTTCATCCTGAACGTCTTGATATACATTAATGAATATATATCTCGACTCGTTTATGCCGAATGAAGTAATATACCTTGTGTGCGTAACAAAAATAGATATGAAAAAGGGTGTCTTTTATAGGCGCCAAGGAACTCAACCGATCTCTATGAAGTTTTCACAATATATACTTGGGTTCACTGGGTACAGCATAGACAACATATAGTATTGGAAAAGTAGGCGGAGCCACGCCCCCAGGCTATATACTGTTTCAATTTGTCATAATTCCGAAGTTTTTTGCTCTAAATTAATGAAATTTGGATATATGTGTCAGTTAGTCAATATCTACATCATTTTTTAAAAGTGGGCGGTCCCACGCCCACATATTTTGTGTTTTGTTTTGCTCCTGAACTTTCACGATAAGTTTAGGAGTTCGCTGGGCACGATACAGTCTGTATATAGCTTTCGGAAAATCCCCCAGGTCATATAAAGCTGCAGTTCGGTATAGTTAGGAGTTTATTTGGTTCAAGTAAATGAAATTTTATATATAGATGTGTTCTATATATCAAAAAGTCAAAAAAACGTCTATCAGTTTTGCTAGTATATTATAAAACGGCCAAAGCAAACCACGAATTTCAGCATTGTTTTGTAAAACTGTGAGACTAGATTGCGTTCAAATAGACAGACGGACAGACAGACAGACGGACGGAGAGACGGGCATGGCTAAATCGACTCCGCTCATCGTGCTGATCATTTTAGTGAACTTTTCTTTTCTTGTTCTCATACTTACATACATTTAATGTTTATGAAAGGTATGAAAATCAAAAAAGATATATAACTTCGCTATTGCAGTGGGCTATTAACTACGTGCCCGAATATTTCGCTTGTGTGTTTCCCGATTTGGCTAATTTTTGACAGGAGTATAATACATATTACTGAGAAGCAGCTGACCAATTTTCATTGAAATATCAAAATCGAATTATAAGCGATTGCCTTTGAAAATAGCAGAAATTTTATGCAGAAAAGTGGGCGGCGCCACGCCCACTTGCGGCCGAGTTTTTCTTAAAAAGCTTATTATGTGTGCAAAATCTAATTGATATAACTTGCTGAGTTGTAGAAATATCGCTCTTTAAATTTAAAAAAAAAATTTCAGAACTATGTTAAAAAACGGGACGTGGACATTAACCGATTTCGTCCAATTTTATAGTGAACAGTTACCTTTATATATAGAACATTATCACCAAATTTCTTTTCCACAAATCAATTTTTGGCGGAGTTATGGCATAAAAAGTTTTGCGGAATAGTCCACTATAAAATGGGCGGGGTTAAGCTATTTTACGTAAAGTTATTGCCTATTTAATATATCTACGATCCTTTTCAAAATCTTTCATATAAAAGTGGGAGTAGACCTTGACCGATCCCGCCCATTTGATCCTGGAACATTCCTTGCATACCTGCGTGCTGAATTTCGTTTCGATACCTTGAACGGTTTCTGATTTATGATTAAAAATATTTCTAAATTTTACTTAATAAAAAGTGGGCGGTGCAACGCTCATTTTCAAAAATTTCTTGAAAAATGTATTTTATGCCTCAATCTCAATGTATTCACCAAATTGTATCCTTATAGGTGTATTATGTACTAAGTAATCACTTTTTTTGTGTTTTCGAAAATATTATATATATAAAAAGTGGGCGTGGATATCATCCGATTTCGCCCATTTTAAATAGCGCTCGGAGATGATTGCCAAGGAACCTGCATACCCAATTTCATTAAGATATCCCAAAATTTACTCCAGTTATCGTGTTCACAGACGGACGGACGGACATGGCTTAATCAATTTCTCTTCTCGTCCTGAACATTTTGATATGTATAAGTCAATATCTAGCTCGATCCGTTAATGCCGTTACGCGACTAAAGTTAATAGGTTAATAGGTATAAAAATAACTTATATAAAATAACAACTGTTTTAGAAAAAAAGCAGAATTATGTAACCGAAAATGTGAATATTGCCATGACCATGAAAGAAAAGTATCATAGAATTTTAGGGCATGTGAATTTCAAGTATTTAAATATTTTGAGTCAAAAAAACTTACTCGATGGTTTGCCAAGAAATTTGAAAAGCTTTAATAATAACAGGCGCAGGGCTAAGGACGTAGGAGAAATTATTCACGCAGATGTAAACGGACCACATCAGACAGTAGGGTATCAGGGTGAGAGATATTTTCTGATTATAATTGATGATTACAGTAAAGCCGGTAAAATTTATACGATGAAAGGAAAAAATTAGGTTTATGATTGTATTGTTACATATGTGAATCAACGAGAAAATTTAACAGGAAAAAAGATTAGAAAAACTTAGTTGCGATAATGGTAGAGAGTTTTTAAATAAAGACGTTTGCAACTTCGCCAAAGTTCACGAACTAAACGGAACTGCCGAGCGGTACAACAGGTCGGTAATGGAAACAGCGAGATGGTTATTAGCAGATGCTAAAATAAATATTAAATTCTGGCCGGAAGTAGATAAAGGATGTATATTTGAAAAACAGGACGTTAGCAAATACAATTGAGGAAAAAACCCCGTATGAAATAATAATGAAAGAAAAGTCCGACATTAAAAATTTAAAATTGTATGGAAGTAAAGTTTTTGTTAGAGTTCCGGAGGTTAAGAGAAGAAGTAAATGGGATAGAAAAGCTGATCTAGGAGTGTTAGTTGGATATGAAGCTGTAGAATATAGAGTTTTGATTAATAATAAAATAACGATTGCTACTCATGTGGATATTGTTGAAGAGAACGTTAACTTAGTTGGATTTAAAGAAACCGAAGAAATTATTGATAATAACGTAAGTGATAATGAGAATGAACTTATGAAGGGTTACGAAGAATATGAAAATAACGATTTAGGTGAAATTGAGCAAACGAATAGTTCACCAACTACGAGTAGAGATTTAAATTTAACGATACCAAGAAGATCAGAGAGAAAGGCTAGTCCAGTAAATAGATACGGAAGTCCAATAACAAATTGTGTTTACGTAAATTATGTAAACGTTGATAACCCGGAAACATATAACGAAGCGAAAGAATGTAATGAAAGTGAAGAATGGCAGGAAGCGATGAATAGAGAAATAGAATGTTTGAAAAAAAATGATACATGGAAATTAGTTAAAAAACCGGAAGATAAGAAAATAGACACAAAAAAATATGAAAATAAATAAATAAAAAGCAAGAATTGTAGTAAAGGGTTTTCAGCAAAGAGAAGTTATAGAGGATATATATTCGCCGGTAGCCACGACACAAACTTTGAAAATCGTGCTTAATTATTGCGTACAAAATGGGTATGATATAAATCAAATGGACGTCGAATCAACGTTCCTAAACGGAAAAACTAAGTCTGAAGTATATGTAAGACAACCACAAGGTTATAGCAATAATACTGAAAGAGTTTGTAAACTCGGAAAAGCCTTGTATGGATTACGCGAAAGCCCAAGAGCGTGGTATGAATGTTTAGATGAGTACTTGAAAGAATTAGGATTCGAACGTAGTGGAATGGATTATTGCTTTTGCTTTAGAAAAAATAACAATGAAAAGATTTATTTGATAATTTTCGTAGATGACTTGCTCATTTGCGGCAAAAGCAGGAAGTTAGTAAAACTTATTAAAAAGGGTTATCAGCGAATTTTCGAATGAAAGACATGGGTCTGATAAAAACGTATTTAGGAATTAATATAAACTATGACACCGGAAAATGTATTATGACCCTGGATCAGGAAAAATATATTGAATCTTTAGCAAAAAAATTTGAAATTGAAAACGCAAAATTGTATACCACTCCAATGGCAATATCGGCTTCTAATGGTATCAAGTATAGAAATTTAATTGGAGCACTGTTGGCGTGTTAAAATATGAGTAAATTCAGCTATCACCCTACCAACCATGCGCAGATAAAAAATTTGGTAAAACATAGGTCGCGCTATCCACAAATGAAGATAAAAAAATAGAAAGTTTTGTATGGGCGGCGTGAAGATATTATCCACTTTCCCCATGTACATTTCGTGTACGTGTGACCTTGCATCACCCTCGCACACATTCATTTTCTACTACACATATGTGTTTACAAAATTCACAAAATTTGCAATAAATTAATACCACACATATTATTAATATTTACAAAAGACATATTTTTAAATACATATATTCGCAGGATTTGCATTTCCCAAAGAATGGATACCTGCAAAATACGAATAAATAATTAATGAATTACTCAAAGTAAAAATATGAAAAACAGCACCTTACACTCTCTCATAATACGCCTTGGGCCAGTATCTCAATATGTTCAGGCTTCTGAAATTAAAATCGTGTTTCATTACACATATTTGAACTTAAGTTTACTCGGGCTGCTGGGCGTTAAGTAATTAAATTTTTAATTGACTTATTAATTAATTAAGATATTAGCTGCAATTAAATCAAATCATTATATAAATTAATTGTAACTTTTAACAAATTAGATTCAAAATTGTTAATTTTAGAAGTTGCAACTAACAATTAATTGTTAATTTTTTAATTATTAATTGTTTTAACAATTATAATTTGGCCAACACTCCCTACAAACAAACGATTGTTCCGGAAATATGGAATTTGGCTAGATGTCATTTACTTTACAAGGTAAAAACAAATTGCTTAAGTTTGCATCATCGTACATAAGAACTGAACACTTAAAACCGTGATGCATATTCATGAAAGGTATAAGGGCTTCGACACAGCCGAAGACAGCGCTTTCTTTACAAGTTTTGGTAATTGTTTCCTTTAGGTGATAACTGCTAAAACACGCCCAAAAATGTCGGGAGGGGTATCAAAAGACGAGTTTTGATCTCTGTATCAAAACTAAATTTTTTGTTTCAGTGAAAAGTTATTCGCAAAAAACCCAAAAATTACCAAGGTCCGATCCAAAATACCTAACTTATGGACAAACTAATAATATTCTTATCAATTATTTGTTCCCTGTTTTTTAATGACCGCTTTGGCCACAACTATAATCAACAAATGCACAAGCGTATGTACATTTGTATACTGTGGTGACACCATAAATATATCCTGATCTTGGCCAGGTACACTAAACTAAACTCAAACAAATGTACAAGCGCTTATACAATTGCATATTGTGGTGACACTATAACATTTTCCTGATCTTGGCCAGGTACACTACACTGAACTCACTTTGGCAACAACCATAGCAAACAAATGTAAAAGCTCTTGTACAATTGCATATTGTGGTGACACTATAACATTTTCCTAATCTTGGTCAGGTACACTTTGGCAACAACCATAGCAAACAAATGTACAAGCGCTTGTACATACAATTGCATATTATGGTGACACCATAATTTACCACTGATCTTACCCAGGTACACTAAACTAAACTCACTTTGGCAACTCCCATAGCAAACAAATGTACAAGTACTTATACAATTGCAAATTGTGGTGACACTATAACATTTTCCTGATCTTGGTCAGGTGCACTAAACTAAACTCACTTTGGCAACAACCATAGCAAGCAAATGTACATGCCCTTGTACAATTGCATATTATGGTGACACCATAATTTACCCCTGATCTTAGCCAGGTACACTAAACTAAACTCACTTTGGCAACAGCCATAGCAAACAAAGGTACAAGTGCTTATACAATTGCATATTGTGGTGACACTATAACATTTGCCTGATCTTGGCCAGGTACACTACACTGAACTCACTTCGGCAACAGCTATAGCAAACAAATGTACAAGCGCTTGTACAATTGCATATTGTGGTGACACTATTACATTTTCCTGATCTTGGTCAGGTACACGAAACTAAACTCACTTTGGCTACAACCATAGCAAACAAATGTACAAGCTCTTGTACAATTGCATATTATTTTTTTTTTCTTTTTTTTGTGTTTTAAGTTACTCCCGCGCCGTTTAATGGTTGGAGAGAATTATTTGCTCAATCCTAAGATTTTTTTTTTTTTTTGTTTGTGATTCTCCAAATGCGGAGCGAAATGGCCAAGTGTTTAAATCATCTTAAACAGCCAGGTTATCTTTTATCATTTTAATTGTGTGTTGCCATATTATTTCATTGGTATGACATGTATTAAATTTTTCATTCTTTTATTCGATATGTTCCGTTTTATTTATTGTTCCGTTATTCGATGTCTTCCGTTATTTTCACATATTTTCAATCTCTTTTTTTTTATTTTCACATTGTTTCGGTTTACAGTATTTTCATTTTACACGAATTTTTCACATTAATTATTATTATTCAGTTCAAAACATTATTTAAATTTATAAGCTTAGTACTTTTATAAGTTTAACGATAAAACTATTTTAGAGACATCAATAAATATCCCTAGGGCCCAATAATTTCAACTCAACCAAAAGTACAGTCTGTTTTTCTAATTTGGTTGAGTTATAGGGATATTTTGATGACTCTACGCGACGACGTCCAAAAGCGAAGTGTGCAATCCTAAGATTATAACGCCATCACCAATTTTGCAGCATATGTGCCTGTTTTGACTTTTCTTCATTATTTGTGTATCTTTGTTTTTAGTGTTGCCAATGTTGTATTTTGTTCAATTGGGTATTTATTGTCTGTTGTAGTTGAATTTAATTATTTTATTGTTTTAATTTAATAAAATGTTTTATTTTTTTTTTTTTTTTTTGTCGTTGATTTAAAGTTATATGTTTATTTTAATTTGTGTCAAGAATGTGGAAACTGTTTCCAGAGTTGTTAGTCCTTCCGCTTTTATCAATTGATTGATTTTATTATATTTACTAAGTATTGGATAATTTTGTCGTATTGAAGCCCACTGGGGGCAGATATGTACTATGTGGGAAGTATCTTCAGTACACTTGCAGGTGTCACATTTGTCGTCTTGTATTATATTGAGCCTGGCCATTGTATCTTTTCCAAATGTGTGTCCCGTCATTATTCTGCATAGTTGTTTTGTTTCCATTGGTTTAGCTTTTTTCTTAAGTTTGTGAAACCATGGTTTGTTTAGTATTGTTGGGAATATTTCATGGTATTTTTTTCCCTTTTCCTTACTAATATTCGTGTTTTCTATTTGCCATTCACTTTTAAGTCTGTTTTCCACTTCGTTAATGGCATCGGTTATTGTCCATCCCATTCGCACATATGTACCTTCCTGTTCTGCGTTTGTGGCCGCCAGGTCTACGATCGTGTTCTGTTGTATATTTTTATGTCCGGGTATATAATGGATTTCCACCACGATGTTGTTTTCTTCTATTTTAGTTGTGATTCTTTTAACTATGTAATTGTTACTGTTACTATTCTCTAATGCTTGTGCTCCAGATTTGCTGTCCGTTAGGATAGCTATTTGGTGGTATTGGTTTTCTAATGCCATGTCGATGGCCTTTTCGAATGCCCATAATTCAGATGTCATTGACGATAATCTTTTGAAAGTGTAGAATGCTTATGTGGTTTTTGATTTTTCGTGAAAAATAGCCGCTTTTGTTACGTTCTCTTTGACTGATCCATCTGTAAATATAATTTCCATTCCTTTATTGTTTATCTTGTTGATTTTTTCCTTAAATAATTGATTGATGAGGTTGTCGTTAGCTTTTGTTTTGGATTGGGCTGTGCCTTGAAAAAGTCTATGTCGATTATGATTTTGTTGCTTTTTTCACTCTTTGTAGGTAAAGTAATAATGTCTTTCATGATATCTTCCAATTTTTTTGTATATTTTTGTGTAGCTGGTAGATATGTTACTTATGTTCATGTAGTTGTTTTGTAATTGTTCAATAGCCGGTAAATTAAAGGCGCATCCTTTTATTAGTTCTTTTGCTGTAGTTAGTTGCAGTCTATAATGAATTGGTAGTTCGGCTGCCATATGGTAAACTACATGTACCGAAGTGGATCTGATCAGTCCGAGGCATTTTCTTAGAAAATTGTTATTGCAACTGTTAAGCTTTGCTATTGCGGTTTTAGAAATGTTGGCGAAGGATGCCGAAGCATACTCCATCTTGGATCTTGCAAATGTTTTGTATAGTTGTAATGCTTTCGTTGGTGGTATACCAAATGTGCATCCGCTCAAGGTCTTGAGGAAGTTACATCTCGTGTTCGTTTTGTCTATTATTACCTTGACGTGTAAGTTTACCGAATTGTTTTTGATTATGTATCTTCCAAGATATTTAATGGAATCCACTTGTTTTAGTTGCATGTTGTCAATTTCAATATCTAACAAGTGTTTTCTATTGTTGAAATGAACTATGTTGGTTTTTTCGAAATTTATTTTTAATTTAAGTTTGTTACATTTTTGTTTGAATTCGCATATTTTTGATTTTAGTCGTGTTTTCGCTGTGTCGAAGTTCTTATTACTGGTAATAATAAAAAAATCATCAGCGAACTGAAATACGAGTATAGTACTTTTTTCATCGTTAATATTATGCAATTCAGCTGCATATATATTGAATAATGTGGGGCTCAGTCCACTACCTTGTAATAGTCCGTTATTAACTTCTATATGTTGATTTCCTAAGTGGAGTATCCGTCTCGATAGAAAGTCTTGGATCCAATATGTAACAGGTTGTGTAATCTGCATTTCCGTCATTATTCCTACTAGTGTTTTTATGTCTACATAATCATAGGCTTTCTCGAGGTCTATGCATGCTCCTGCCACGTGTTTTCCATGGTTTTTGTCAACTAATATACTATTTATTACATCGTTAATGCATTTCGAAGTTGATCTTCTCTTACGGAATGCATACGATATTGGAGGTATCAATTCATAATGTTCAGTGTGGTTGTCTAGGTACATTTTAATGAATCCTTCTATGCATTTACAGAGTGTAGATATCAGTGAAATTGGACGGTAGCTCTGAATGGCCGGTTTTTTGTTGGGTTTTAATATCGATACAATTTTTATATTTCTCCATTCCTCTGGTATTTTACCATCTTTCCAGATATTTTTTAATATTTGGAAGAGAGCTTTTCTTTCGTTTACCTGCAGTGTTCTCATCATTCTATATGATATTCCATCTAAACCTTTAGCCGAGTCAGGTTTTCTACTACTTAGAAACTCATTTAGGTTTTCGAATGTCATTTCCTGGAGGTTTTCATAAGGCCGGTTTGTCTCTCTCTATGGCGCGATATACAACAGGTATATCATCATAAACCTCCTAAGAGATTTTTGCGCCAAGCTTCTCTTCCAATTTGTGGTGTGCCGATTTGAATTTTCCCTGCAAATTGGTGGGACCTACAGTTATTTTGCCGACTCCGAACGGCATCTACAAAGGAGACGAATTTTTGCTGAGAAGCCTGTCATGGCAGAAATACACTCGGAGAGTTTGCCAAACCACTGCCGAGGGGCGACCCTGTTTTGAAAAACTTTTTTCAAATCACTTTTGATGTTACCTGTACCAGGGCTCGAACCATGGACCTTCGGTGTGGTAGGCCGGCAACACTACCTTCACACCACGGCGGCCGCCGGTATGTACTGATTGTATTTGTCGTATTAGTGATTGTTGATTGTGTTACGTTATTAGTGATATAATTGAGGTAGTCCTTATTTTGTTCTTCTGTAAATTTATTGTAGATTTTTTTTTGCATCCGTATTTTTTTAGACTGTTTAGTTTTTTCCACATTATTTTGCTCTCCGTCGTTTCTGTTATTTCTGTTAGTAGCTCATTGAAGTTTTCTTTTTTCTTTTTGGCTATTTCTTTTTTTAAGTTATTTTGTGCCTCTACCACTTTACCCAGGTTTTCGATTGTTCTGTATATTTCATATCTTGCTCTTGCACTGTTTCGGATCTTGTAAAGTCTAGCTATTTCATTGTCCCACCATTTTTTTGGTTGATATCAGTTGTTGTCATTAATTGTTATTGTATTATTGTCTATGATATTTTTCATTGTCTTATTAACTTCTTGTTATGAATTACCAATTATGGTTTCTTTCAGTTCATTGATTATTTTGTTATTTAGTATCTTTCTAGTGATATTGTTTTTAACTTCGTATCTTTGATTCATTTCGATGATTATTGGGTAGTGATTACTATTTGTTATTTTTGTTGTTAGTGTTGACCAAGTTAAATTCTGTGAACCTTTATTGCAGAAGGTAATATCAATATGAGATGTAGTTTCGTTGACTTTGAAGGTTGGGCTACCATCGTTCAGATGTTCAAAATCGTAATCAGATACAAGGCTATCTAATGTACTGCCTTTGTTGTCTGTGTATGAGCTACCCCATGTCACCGACTTGCTGTTGAAATCTCCTCCTATGATTGTTTTATGTTTTAGGTTGATTGATTAATTGATTGATTTATTCATTTTTCTTTCTGAAATAAACATTTGTATTCAAATTACAATTTTAACTTAAATTAAATTAAGACTGTTAATATTAAAAGAAAGAAAAGGTAAGGCATTCTGTAAAAAGTATTGATATTTTAGTATCGAATGCCGTCTTAAAACAAATTAAATGCACATTATCAAAAGTGTGTGGGGTGAAATTCAGTATAACCTATACATTGTAAAGTAAATTTAATTAAGTTGGTTTATGAAAAAGATGTGTACATTCTTAAGAGATTACAGATTTAGTTCAAGTTTACTAAGCTATTGGGTTCAGCAAAACTTTGATGTCATTGTGTGATTGTTCTAATAAAAATGATTTAACCTTTGATAAAAATTTAGGCAAACTTCTAATGACACGTATAGACGCAGGTAACGCAGGTTCTTCGCGAATGCGAATATGCCTTCTATTTTGTTCTTAAATTGTGAGTGTGTTAAATCCGGTGGACAATATATGCTAAAAATATTAATATTATTTTGTAGGTTTAATGTTGTGATTCCTATTATATCCATATCGTTCCTGTAGTCTATTATTGTAAATTTTATTCTTTTTTTTATATATATGCCTACTCCTCCGCAACCATCATCTCTGAATTTTCCAACAAAGTTAAAATTTGTTAGTGTTGTACTGCTGTTGTTCGTCAACCAGGTCTCGCTAAGTATAGCTATGTCGATATTGCGATTGTCTAATGTTAGTTCTAATATTTCTTTATTATACGGTTTCTTCAGACTTTGAATGTTATATTGTAACACCCTCATGTTGAGTGTGAAGTGTTATTTCTAATTTCCCATATGTCTGAATTTACGTTCATTTGTTTAATTTTTTCATGTATTGATAGTAAAATTTGATATTGCTCTTTATTTATGTTATTGTTTTTTGTGTTAAGTAATCGGAGAGCGTTTGGCTCATTTGTGTGGCTATTTCTTCTTGTTTTTGAATGTGTTCTACCACTGCCGTAGGGAAGGCTAGACTGCCCGAGCTTCCCTGCTCGTTGCATTCCTTAGTGACTTGTTTCCATTCCTGCATTGTTCTGACTGCCTTTTCTTGTTCTCTCTTTTAGTTTGCGTTGCTCCTCGCTACTTTGTCAAATGAGAATTCTTTAAGTAGTGTTTTTGCTGCCTCTTGTGCATTGTTGAACGTGTTCGCCTTTTGACGTTTCGGAAGGGGTGGGAATTCCACTTCAAAATTGTTTTCTTCGTTTAGTATATCGAAGCGATTGTTAAATATGCCGGCATATTTTTGTCTTGCTTCTTTTAGAGCTAAATTTTCGAGTGTCATAATTTTTTTTATAGTATATGCTTTTGTTCTCGCCGGACATGTTTTATCGGTTGCCGTATGTTCTCCTTCACAGTTAACACATTGTAGTTTTGTGCATGGCGTTTTTTGTTCATGCGTTTCGCTACACTGTGGACAAATTGAACTTGGTTTTTTGCAATGTTGAGCAAAATGATTGAACCTATAGCATCTGTAGCATTGTGCAAAGGAAATATAGTGTTTTACTTTTATTTTTGTGTACGCATATATTATTTCTTTCGGGACTTCCAATCCATCGAATATCATTTTTACTCTCCGTGTGGGTATTTTTTCCTGATTTTCAGTTCTCATTACTCGAATCATTTTGAGAATAGGTGTTGGTGATTGTATTTGTTTTATTAGTTCTTCTTCCGAGATTTCTGTTGGGATGTCGAATAGAATTCCCATTTTGGATACAAAATGAGCAAATATTTTTGGTTCTAATTCCTGTTGTCTGATTTGCGTATTTTTGCAGAATTTATTTGCTGCGTTGGCGTTTTTGAAAGTTATTTTGCATCTTCCAAAACCTATTTTGGTTACGTCATCTATGTCTTTGATTTTTAAGTCCATTAATATCTTAGTTACGCTTAGTGCATTAATAGCTTTCCGTTCCTCTTCGCTTTGTTTATCCAGATAAACAATGTAGGGACCCTTGTGGTTGTCATTGTAACTATATTGAAAATCAGTGGACTTACTTGGTATATTTGTATTAGTTGCCATTTCGTGTTCTCTTTTTTTTTTCAAGTTATCTGGTTCGTCTCTATTTCGGCTGTTACTTCTGCTTCTATCCTTTGAATTGGCTAAGGGGCGATCTTGCCCCCCGCCATTTCTCATCATTTTGTAGCGATTTCTTATATTTTCGATATTTGGGTTGGTTTGATGTTTTACTTATAAATTTGATTTATATTAAGTTAAGGAGTATTTATTTGTTGTATTTACAACTTTTAAACACCTTATTTATAGCTTTAATATAAATTTCAGAATTTACAATTTGGAAAGAAAGATTTTGTTCGCGCGCCCACGGCGTTGCCAACTCTTCACTCTTGCTATGGTTGTTGCCAAAGTGAGTTTAGTTTAGTGTACCTGACCAAGATCAGAAAAACGTTACAGTGTCACCATAATATGCAAATTTACAAGCGCTGGTACATTTGCTTGCTATGTTTGTTGCCGAAGTGAGTTCAGTGTAGTGTACCTGGCCAAGATCAGGAAAATGTTATAGTGTCACCACAGTATGCAATTGTACAAGCGCTTGTACATTTGTTTGCTATGGTTGTTGGGAAAGTGAGTTCAGTGTAGTGTACCTGGCCAAGATCAGGAAAATGTTATAGTGTCACCACAATATGCAATTGTACAAGCGCTTGTACATTCGCTTGCTATGGTTGCTGCCGAAGTGAGTTCAGTGTAGTGTACCTGGCCAATATCAGGAAAATGTTATAGTGTACCACAGTATGCAATTGTACAAGCGATTGTACATTTGTTTGCTATGGTTGTTGCCAAAGTGAGTTCAGTGTAGTGTACCTGGCCAAGATCAGGAAAATGTTATAGTGCCACCACAATATGCAATTGTATAAGGGCTTGTACATTTGTTTGCTATGGCTGTTGCCAAAGTGAGTTTAGTTTAGTGTACCTGACCAAGATCAGGAAAATGTTATAGTGTCACCACAGTATGCAATTGTACAAGGCTTGTACATTTGCTTGCTATGGTTGTTGCCGAAGTGAGTTCAGTGTAGTGTACCTGGCCAAGATCAGGAAAATGTTATAGTGTCACCGCAGTATGCAATTGTACAAGCGCTTGTACATTTGTTTGCTATGGTTGTTGCCAAAGTGAGTTCAGTGTAGTGTACCTGGCCAAGATCAGGAAAATGTTTTAGTATCACCACAATATGCAATTGTATAAGCGCTTGTACATTTGTTTGCTATGGTTGTTGCCAAAGTGAGTTCAGTGTAGTGTACCTGGCCAAGATCAGGAAAATGTTATAGTGTCACCACAATATGCACTTGTACAAGCGCTTGTACATTTGTTTGCTATGGCTGTTGCCAAAGTGAGTTTAGTTTAGTGTACCTGGCCAAGATCAGGGGTAAATTATGGTATCACCATAATATGCAATTGTATAAGCGCTTGCACATTGTTTGCTATGGTTGTTGCCAAAGTGGGTTTAGTTTAGTGTACCTGACCAAGATCAGGAAAATGTTACAGTGTCACCATAATATGCAAATGTACAAGCGCTTGTACATTTGTTTGCTATGGTTGTTGCCAAAGTGAGTTCAGTGTAGTGTACCTGGCCACGATCAGGAAAACGTTATAGTGTCACCACAATATGCAATTGTACAAGCGCTTGTACATTTATTTGCTATGGTTGTTGCCAAAGTGAGTTTAGTTTAGAGTACCTGACCAAGATCAGGAAAATGTTATAGTCTCACCACAATATGCAATTGTACAAGCGCTTGTATATTTGTTGGCTATGGTTGTTGCCAAAGTGAGTTCAGTGTAGTGTACCTGGCCACGATCAGGAAAACGTTATAGTGTCACCACAATATGCAATTGTACAAGCGCTTGTACATTTCTTTGCTATGGTTGTTGCCAAAGTGAGTTCAGTGTAGTGTACCTGGCCAAGATCAGGAAAATGTTATAGTGTCACCACAGTATGCCATTGTACAAGCGCTTGTACATTTGTTTGCAATGGTTGTTGCCGAAGTGAGTTCAGTGTAGTGTACCTGGCCAAGATCAGGAAAATGTTATAGTGTCACCACAATATGAAATTGTATAAGCGCTTGTACATTTGCTTGCTATGGTTGTTGCCGAAGTGAGTTCAGTGTAGTGTACCTGGCCAAGATCAGGAAAGTGTTATAGTGTCACCACAGTATGCAATTGTAAAAGCGCTTGTAAATTTGTTTGCTATGGTTGTTGCCGAAGTGAATTCAGTGTAGTGTACCTGGCCAAGATCAGGAAAGTGTTATAGTGTCACCACAATATGCAATTGTACAAGCGCTTGTAAATTTGTTTGCTATGGTTGTTTCCAAAGTGAGTTCAGTGTAGTGTACCTGGCCAAGATCAGGAAAATGTTATAGTGTCACCACAATATGAAATTGTACAAGCGCTTGTACATTTGCTTGCTATGGTTGTTGCCGAAGTGAGTTCAGTGTAGTGTACCTGGCCAAGATCAGGAAAGTGTTATAGTGTCACCACAGTATGCAATTGTACAAGCGCTTGTACATTTGTTTGCTATGGTTGTTGCCAAAGTGAGTTCAGTGTAGTGTACCTGGCCAAGATCAGGAAAATGTTATAGTGTCACCACAATATGCAATTGTATAGGCGCTTGTACATTTGTTTGCTATGGCTGTTGCCAAAGTAAGTGTAGTTTAGTGTACCTGACCAAGATCAGGAAAATGTTATAGTGTCACCACAGCATGCAATTGTACAAGCGCTTGTACATTGGCTTGCTATGGTTGTTGCCGAAGTGAGTTCAGTATAGTGTACCTGGCCAAGATCAGGAAAATGTTATAGTGTCACCCCAGTGTGCAATTGTACAAGCGCTTGTACATTTGTTTGCTATGGTTGTTGCCAAAGTGAGTTCAGTGTAGTGTACCTGGCCAAGATCAGGAAAACGTTATAGTGTCACCACAATATGCAATTGTACAAGCGCTTGTACATTTGTTTGCTATGGTTGTTGCCAAAGTGAGTTTAGTTTAGTGTACCTGACCAATATCAGGAAAATGTTTTAGTGTCACCACAATATGCAATTGTACAAGCGCTTGTACATTTGTTTGCTATGGTTGTTGCCAAAGTGAGTTCAGTGTAGTGTACCTGGCCAAGATCAGGAAAATGTTATAGTGTCACCACAGTATGCAATTGTACAAGCGCTTGTACATTTGCTTGCTATGGTTGTTGCCGAAGTGAGTTCAGTGTAGTGTACCTGGCCAAGATAAGGAAAGTGTTATAGTGTCACCACAGTATGCAATTGTACAAGCGCGTGTACATTTGTTTGCTATGGTTGTTGCCAAAGGGAGTTTAGTTTAGTGTACCTGACCAATATCAGGAAAATGTTATAGTGTCACCACAATATGCAATTGTACAAGCGCTTGTACATTTGTTTGCTATGGTTGTTGCCAAAGTGAGTTCAGTGTAGTGTACCTGGCCAAGATCAGGAAAATGTTATAGTGTCACCACAGTATGCAATTGTACAAGCGCTTGTACATTTGCTTGCTATGGTTGTTGCCGAAGTGAGGTCAGTGTAGTGTACCTGGCCAAGATCAGGAAAATGTTATAGTATCACCACAGTATGCAATTGTACAAGCGATTGTACATTTGTTTGCTATGGTTGTTGCCAAAGTGAGTTCAGTGTAGTGTACCTGGCCAAGATCAGGAAAATGTTATAGTGCCACCGCAATATGCAATTGTATAAGGGCTTGTACATTTGTTTGCTATGGTTGTTGCCAAAGTGAGTTTAGTTTAGTGTACCTGACCAATATCAGGAAAATGTTATAGTGTCACCACAATATGCAATTGTACAAGCGCTTGTACATTTGTTTGCTATGGTTGTTGCCAAAGTGAGTTCAGTGTAGTGTACCTGGCCAAGATCAGGAAAATGTTATAGTGTCACCACAGTATGCAATTGTACAAGCGCTTGTACATTTGTTTGCTATGGTTGTTGCCAAAGTGAGTTTAGTTTAGTGTACCTGACCAATATCAGGAAAATGTTATAGTGTCACCACAATATGCAATTGTACAAGCGCTTGTACAGTTGTTTGCTATGGTTGTTGCCAAAGTGAGTTCAGTGTAGTGTACCTGGCCAAGATCAGGAAAATGTTATAGTGTCACCACAGTATGCAATTGTACAAGCGCTTGTACATTTGCTTGCTATGGTTGTTGCCGAAGTGAGTTCAGTGTAGTGTACCTGGCCAAGATCAGGAAAATGTTATAGTATCACCACAGTATGCAATTGTACAAGCGATTGTACATTTGTTTGCTATGGTTGTTGCCAAAGTGAGTTCAGTGTAGTGTACCTGGCCAAGATCAGGAAAATGTTATAGTGTCACCACAATATGCAATTGTATAAGCGCTTGTACATTTGTTTGCTATGGTTGTTGCCAAAGTGAGTTTAGTTTAGTGTACCTGACCAAGATCAGGAAAATGTTATAGTGTCACCACAGTATGCAATTGTACAAGCGCTTGTACATCTGCTTGCTATGGTTGTTGCCGAAGTGAGTTCAGTGTAGTGTACCTGGCCAAGATCAGGAAAATGTTATAGTGTCACCACAGTATGCAATTGTACAAGCGCTTGAACATTTGTTTGCAATGGTTGTTGCCAAAGTGAGTTCAGTGTAGTGTACCTGGCCAAGATTAGGAAAATGTTATAGTGTCACCACAATATGCAATTGTATAAGCGCTTGTACATTTGTTTGCTATGGTTGTTGCCAAAGTGAGTTTAGTTTAGTGTACCTGACCAAGATCAGGAAAATGTTATAGTGTCACCACAGTATGCAATTGTACAATCGCTTGTACATTTGCTTGCTATGGTTGTTGCCGAAGTGAGTTCAGTGTAGTGTACCTGGCCAAGATCAGGAAAATGTTATAGTGTCACCACAGTATGCAATTGTACAAGCGCTTGAACATTTGTTTGCTATGGTTGTTGCCAAAGTGAGTTCAGTGTAGTGTACCTGGCCAAGATCAGGAAAATGTTATAGTGTCACCACAATATGCAATTGTATAAGCGCTTGTACATTTGTTTGCTATGGTTGTTGCCAAAGTGAGTTTAGTTTAGTGTACCTGACCAAGATCAGGAAAATGTTATAGTGTCACCACAGTATGCAATTGTACAAGCGCTTGTACATTTGCTTGCTATGGTTGTTGCCGAAGTGAGTTCAGTGTAGTGTACCTGGCCAAGATCAGGAAAATGTTATAGTGTCACCACAGTATGCAATCGTACAAGCGCTTGTACATTTGCTTGCTATGGTTGTTGCCGAAGTGAGTTCAGTGTAGTGTACCTGGCCAAGATCAGGAAAGTGTTATAGTGTCACCACAGTATGCAATTGTACAAGCGCTTGTACATTTGTTTGCTATGGTTGTTGCCAAAGTGAGTTCAGTGTAGTGTACCTGGCCAAGATCAGGAAAATGTTATAGTGTCACCACAATATGCAATTGTACAGGCGCTTGTACATTTGTTTGCTATGGCTGTTGCCAAAGTAAGTGTAGTTTAGTGTACCTGACCAAGATCAGGAAAATGTTATAGTGTCACCACAGCATGCAATTGTACAAGCGCTTGTACATTTGCTTGCTATGGTTGTTGCCGAAGTGAGTTCAGTATAGTGTACCTGGCCAAGATCAGGAAAATGTTATAGTGTCACCACAGTGTGCAATTGTACAAGCGCTGGTACATTTGTTTGCTATGGTTGTTGCCAAAGTGAGTTCAGTGTAGTGTACCTGGCCAAGAGCAGGAAAACGTTATAGTGTCACCACAATATGCAATTGTACAAGCGCTTGTACATTTGTTTGCTATGGTTGTTGCCAAAGTGAGTTTAGTTTAGTGTACCTGACCAATATCAGGAAAATGTTATAGTGTCACCACAATATGCAATTGTACAAGCGCTTGTACATTTGTTTGCTATGGTTGTTGCCAAAGTGAGTTCAGTGTAGTGTACCTGGCCAAGATCAGGAAAATGTTATAGTGTCACCACAGTATGCAATTGTACAAGCGCTTGTACATTTGCTTGCTATGGTTGTTGCCGAAGTGAGTTCAGTGTAGTGTACCTGGCCAAGATAAGGAAAGTGTTATAGTGTCACCACAGTATGCAATTGTACAAGCGCGTGTACATTTGTTTGCTATGGTTGTTGCCAAAGGGAGTTTAGTTTAGTGTACCTGACCAAGATCAGGAAAATGTTATAGTGTCCCACAGTATGCAATTGTACAAGCGCTTGTACATTTGCTTGCTATGGTTGTTGCCGAAGTGAGTTCAGTGTAGTGTACCTGGCCAAGATCAGGAAAATGTTATAGTATCACCACAGTATTCAATTGTACAAGCGATTGTACATTTGTTTGCTATGGTTGTTGCCAAAGTGAGTTCAGTGTAGTGTACCTGGCCAAGATCAGGAAAATGTTATAGTGTCACCACAATATGCAATTGTATAAGCGCTTGTACATTTGTTTGCTATGGTTGTTGCCAAAGTGAGTTTAGTTTAGTGTACCTGACCAAGATCAGGAAAATGTTATAGTGTCACCACAGTATGCAATTGTACAAGCGCTTGTACATTTGCTTGCTATGGTTGTTGCCGAAGTGAGTTCAGTGTAGTGTACCTGGCCAAGATCAGGAAAATGTTATAGTGTCACCACAGTATGCAATTGTACAAGCGCTTGAACATTTGTTTGCTATGGTTGTTGCCAAAGTGAGTTCAGTGTAGTGTACCTGGCCAAGATTAGGAAAATGTTATAGTGTCACCACAATATGCAATTGTAGAAGCGCTTGTACATTTGTTTGCTATGGCTGTTGCCAAAGTGAGTTTAGTTTAGTGGAACTGGCCAAGATCAGGGGTAAATTATGGTGTCACCATAATATGCAATTGTATAAGCGCTTGCACATTTGTTTGCTATGGTTGTTGCCAAAGTGAGTTTAGTTTAGTGTACCTGACCAAGATCAGGAAAATGTTACAGTGTCACCATAATATGCAAATGTACAAGCGCTTGTACATTTGTTTGCTATGGTTGTTGCCAAAGTGAGTTCAGTGTAGTGTACCTGGCCAGGATCAGGAAAACGTTATAGTGTCACCACAGTATGCAATTGTACAAGCGCTTGTACATTTATTTGCAATGGTTGTTGCCAAAGTGAGTTTAGTTTAGTGTACCTGACCAAGATCAGGAAAATGTTATAGTGTCGCCACAATATGCAATTGTACAAGCCCTTGGACATTTGTTTGCTATGGCTGTTGCCAAAGTGAGTTTAGTTTAGTGTACCTGGCCAAGATCAGGGGTAAATTATGGTGTCACCATAATATGCAATTGTATAAGCGCTTGTACATTTGTTTGCTATGGTTGTTGCCAAAGTGAGTTCAGTGTAGTGTACCTGGCCACGATCAGGAAAACGTTATAGTGTCACCACAATATGCAATTGTACAAGCGCTTGTACATTTGTTTGCTATGGTTGTTGCCAAAGTGAGTTTAGTTTAGTGTACCTGGCCAAGATCAGGAAAATGTTATAGCGTCACCACAATATCCAATTGTACAAGCCCCTGTACATTTGTTTGCTATGGCTGTTGCCAAAGTGAGTTTAGTTTAGTGTACCTGGCCAAGATCAGGGGTAAATTATGGTGTCACCATAATATGCAATTGTATAAGCGCTTGTACATTTATTTGCAATGGTTGTTGCCAAAGTGAGTTTAGTTTAGTGTACCTGACCAAGATCAGGAAAATGTTATAGTGTCACCACAATATGCAATTGTACAAGCCCTTGTACATTTGTTTGCTATGGCTGTTGCCAAAGTGAATTTAGTTTAGTGTACCTGGCCAAGATCAGGGGTAAATTATGGTGTCACCATAATATGCAATTGTATAAGCGCTTGTACATTTGTTTGCTATGGTTGTTGCCAAAGTGAGTTCAGTGTAGTGTACCTGGCCACGATCAGGAAAACGTTATAGTGTCACCACAATATGCAATTGTACAAGCGCTTGTACATTTGTTTGCTATGGCTGTTGCCAAAGTGAGTTTAGTTTAGTGTACCTGGCCAAGATCAGGGGTAAATTATGGTGTCACCATAATATGCAATTGTATAAGCGCTTGCACATTTGTTTGCTATGGTTGTTGCCAAAGTGAGTTTAGTTTAGCGTACCTGACCAAGATCAGGAAAATGTTACAGTGTCACCATAATATGCAAATGTACAAACGCTTGTACATTTGTTTGCTATGGTTGTTGCCAAAGTGAGTTCAGTGTAGTGTACCTGGGCACGATCAGGAACCGTTATAGTGTCACCACAATATGCAATTGTACAAGCGCTTGTACATTTATTTGGTATGGTTGTTGCCAAAGTGAGTTTAGTTTAGTGTACTTGACCAAGATCAGGAAAATGTTATAGTGTCACCACAATATGCAATTGTACAAGCGCTTGTACATTTGTTGGCTATGGTGGTTGCCAAAGTGAGTTCAGTGTAGTGTACCTGGCCACTATCAGGAAAACGTTATAGTGTCACCACAATATGCAATTGTACAAGCGCTTGTACATTTGTTTGCTATGGTTGTTGCCAAAGTGAGTTTAGTTTAGTGTACCTGACCAAGATCAGGAAAATGTTATAGTGTCACCACAATATGCAATTGTACAAGCGCTTGTAAATTTGTTTGCTATGGTTGTTGTCAAAGTGAGTTCAGTGTAGTGCACCTGGCCAAGATCAGGAAAATGTTATAGTGTCACCACAGTATGCAATTGTACAAGCGCTGTACATTTGCTTGCTATGGTTGTTGCCGAAGTGAGTTCAGTTTAGTGTACCTGACCAAGATATGGATGTTGTTTATGACTTTGATCGATTCTGATGATGTGCAAACCGAAGAAGTGTGCCCTTTACGTTTGCACTTAAAACATTCCCAGTTGATTGCAGGACATTTCTTTTCATCGTGTTTCCTTCCGCACCGCTTACACTTTTTAAACTTTTGTTCTTGAACTTCGTCAGATGGTTTTTTCGATTTTTGTGCCGCTTTCTGATTTTTATGTTTCCAATCATGCTTCTTTACTGATGAATGTTTGTCTCTGTTAGCATTAGTCTCATTTTTCAGCATATTGACTGTATTCGAACGCATTTCGATTTGACCTTGTTTGGTTAACTCCAACTGTAGAGCAATCTCACATGCTTTGTCAAAATTTGAGGTTAGGTCATCCATTAATTTTTGTTGGATTCGTTCACTTCTGAGACCTCTTATTAGCTGATGTAATAATTCCTAATTTAGGTGCTTTTGTCGTAAATAAGCAACATCATTAGCATGTTCAGTTGTGATAAAATCACCAAACTCACATTCTTGAGACAAAAATTTTAACCTCGCAATATAATCAGAAATCGTCTCACCTTCTTCTTGCATGGCATTAAAAAATTAATACCTCTCCAAACGTTTGTTCCTTTTAGGTTGATAATATTCATTCAATATTTTTATCAATTCCGCGTATGTTTTCTGACTTGGCAATTGAGGTGTTGTTAGCTTTTTGCATAGCTCGTAAACTTCAGCTCCACACATGGTGATGAACAGCGGCGCCTTCAGTTCTTCGGAAACTTTGTTGCAGATAAAAAATTGATCCATTCTGTCCTTATATCTAGGAAAATCACCACCGAGAACGAATGGCTCTATAAGTCCAATAAAACTGTTGGACATTTTGCTATTATCACTTTTATTGCTGGTTGTATCTGTAGCACGTGTATTTTTATTCGCGTTGAGCGACAGCTGACTTGATTCTTCTGCTTTCACCTCAATTGTATTACTTTTCTCAACTGACAATTTCGCTGTATCAGTTGGATTGACATTCATTTCCAATTTTTTTTAATAAATATTAATAAATTTTTTTCTTTTGCACGATTATTCTTTTACCTCGTCGCCATGAAATGTACCAGAGGAAACACGACCGTTCATTTTAGCGGAAAGTATACAAGTGTCCATTTATTTCATATCCACTTTGACAGTTCGTTGCTGTCATCATACAGGGTGGCTGATGAATTTTGTTACATTAAGAAACTCAAATAATTTTTTTTTCAGTGTATGGAACTAATTTTTCTTGTACTCATGTTAAAGCTGATTAAATTTTATTAAATATAGCTTAATTAGTTTTAAAAATAATGGAATCTAAATGCCCCCCCTGCTCGTCGATGCATGTGCGGCATCTTACCAAAAAGTTGTTCATTACTGCTTGGAGAGTTGAGACAGGAATAGCCGCAATTGTAACTCGAATGGATTGCCTTAGTTCATTCAAATTTGTTGGTTTTGCTTTGAAGACTTCCTGTTTGCAATAACCCCACAAGAAAAAGTCAGGTGCAGTAAGGTCAGGCGACCTGGGTGGCCAACGGAATGTGGAGTTTCTGGATATCAGCTTATTGGGAAATTTTCGTCGCAATTCTGTCATAACAGGTTGGGCTATATGAGGAGCTGCACCATCTTGCTGAAACCACACAGAGTTGAAAGAAATTCTCATTCGGCGTAATTCTGGATAGAAAAACTCTCCCAACATGCTCAAGTAACGGTCTCCAGTAACCGTAACGGTGTGACCGTTTTCTTCGAAGAAGTAGGGCCCGACAATGCAGCGTGATGAACCTGCACACCACACTGTGACACGAAGTGGATGCAATTCCGTCTCATGGAGTATCTGTGGGTTGGAAGCACTCCATATTCGACAATTTTGTTTGTTTATGTTGCCGTTTAAATCGAAATGGGCCTCGTCAGACATGAAAAGACAGTTCAACATGTTTCCATCCTCTTCCACCATTTGAAACATCTTCTGGCAAAATTCCAAGCGAATCGGCAAGTCTGCAGCGTTCAGTTTGTTGGCCATTTGAATTTTATATGGGAATAAGTCCAAATCTTTGTGCATAATTGACTGTAATGACTGTCTGCTTACACCCATTTGAGCAGATAATTTGCTTGTCGAAACACGTGGATTGTTTTGTATGGCAGCAGCTACAGAAGGGATTGTTTCCTCCGTTCGAACTGAAGGGTTTCGATGGTAAGGTCTTCTGTTGACTGTCCCATGCTCGGCAAAATTGTTTACAAGTCTTATTATGGTCCATCTGCTCGGAGGATTGCCGCCAAACGTGCGCCTATACTCTCTTTGAACCGAAACTACGGACTCCAGTGCGTGATAGCGGCGGACAATCCAAATTCTTGTTTCAGTGTCCCAGTTATCCATTTTTGTTAAATGTAAAAGTCAATCTGCAAAATAAAAAAAAAATTTACCAGATTCATTAAATAGAAAAAAAGTTATTTAATTTTTTTTTGGTAGCGGCTTTCATTAGCCACCCTGTACATTACACGAAAGACGTGGTTAAAGGAATTGCCGTTAGTGGCCAAAATGCTAATATCTTAGAACGGGTCAGACTATTTAAAACTTCGGAAACTCAGGGTCTTACGTATAGCTTAACGCTAAAAACCACGGCCAAATATATGATGACAGTGAATATCAACGCTGGGGACGGTTTGGTAAATGGTGTATCTGGCCAGCTTATGCAGATAGACCTAGATTCATCGGTTCCAATAACACTATGGATGAAAATTTTAGAACCTTGGTTTGATGGCTAGATGGAAACAGACCCATTCTAACGAACCTTCGTAAGCACCCATTGATAAATGAGCAGATAACAATTGAGAAAAACCAGTTTCCAATGGTTCCTGCTGAGGCAATAACCATTCACAAAAGTCAGGGTGTTTCGTATAACAAAGTGGTTGTTCACAACCGACCTAGAATGCCAATATCATCTTTATATGAAGCCAGTCGAGCCACTAGTTCTGATGGTCTATTTATATTAGGTCATTTCATTCCACCTAATCCTTTTTGTGAATTTGATCCTGTATTTAGGCAGTTGAATGATTTGACCACAACAAAAGCTTTGGCTCCAACATTTAACTTTATGCTTTCTCGAACATCGAACCTTCAAATTATATTTCATAATGTTCAGAGTCTTCATGCCCATATAAATGTAATGTCATCCTGATGCTATCCTCAGATATCCTGTGCTTTGTCGAGACATGGAGTTATCCATATACACATTTTGAAATTCCTGGGTTTATTTCACTAAATGCTTTACGGATAGACAGCACCGAAACGAAAAACAGAAATAGGCGAGGCGTTTTAGTGTATGCGAGACCTAACTTTGCTTCCGCAATCGAATTATGTAAGTTGAAAAAAATTTGTTTTGGTCGAAAGTTTTTAGAAAACGTTGTATTCAAGTGCCAAGATTAATACATATTGGTGCTTTATAGGGATTCCACATTCCCCATCTGGCATTTTGAATCAGAGCTGGAAGAAATTCTTACTACAGATCGGCGTGAAAGAACTTTCTTAATTTTGGGTGACTTTATTCTATGCCTTAAGTCTAGGGATAATATAATCGAACATCTGCTTAGAGGTTATGATTTCAATTGACTGCTAGACTCCCAATATTTCACCACACCTGCTGGTACCCAAACTGTTTTGGCATTTTCAAATATTGATGATATGTTAAGGCTATAACCTATGAAACCATATAGTGAAACTAGCTAAGGTAGACTAAGATAGTATTTATATGCTATTTGATAAAGTGAAACTAATTAAGTACATACTTACTGATTCTTAAGAAGTATAACATTATCAACATTATTGCTTTATGCAAATAATAGAAGCCTTAGTTTTAAGTAAATACATATAAACTTATTAATGAAAATTAAAGCTTAAATTGATATATTGAAGTTGACTTTTATAATAAGGTTTAATAAACATCGCAGTGATGATGAGAGGGTTATTATTTCAAAAACCCACTTAGGTTTGTGGATATTGACCTAAATTTGGATCCTAGAATGTGTTTATACTACATAGGCCTTTGACACCTATTGCCTAATATGGTCAACAAATGAAAAGTATGAACAGGGAATGTACCATGGTTTTTAATTTTACCTTAAATGATTCTGAAATACTGGTCATACCGATGCATGTCCAATACACATATGTGGATAATACCATAATAATTTGCAAAGCTTAAAGCAAAATATCATACTAAGTCAAAAACATAAGCAATATTACTTCCTTTGGGATAGATATGTGAAAGTGAGTGTGGTTTTCAATCGATTTGCTTAATATTTTGTCACTATTATACTCCAATGTCATAATAGTACGCTCACCATTCTTAAATACAATTTCTCTTCAAACTTAGGAGCAATCGCTATAGGGAGACAACAGAAACTGTCTACCCAAAAGACGGCGGTGCCACGTCCACTACAGACACTTTTTTCAAAGCTATTATAAAAAAGAAAGCGTGGCTTTCAGCCGATTTCTCTCATTTTCACAGCAAACCGTTGTCGCTACAAAACAAGTCTATGCCAAATTTCAATGTTATATCTCCAACGGCTTTTGATTTACAGCTTGTTAAACTTCTGAATTTGCTTCTTCTAAATGTGGGCCTTGCCACGCCCATATTCCAAAATTCTACTGAACTTGTTTTTTGCGTTATAAAGTCAATCCACCTACCAAATCTCATTAATTTAGTGGTATTCGTTTTCGAATTATACAGTTTTTTTTAAATTTTTCGTTATTTTCGATATAGGAAATGGGAGCGTGGTTATCGTCCGATTTCACTCATTTTCAATACCAATCTATTCTGAGTCTAAATAAGACGGACAGACGGCCGGACATGGCTCAACCAATTTTTTGTTTCGATCCTGGTCATATTGATATGTGGAAGTCTATATCTATCTCGATTCCTTTATACCTGTACAACCAATCGTTATCCAAACAAAGTTATAATACTCTGTGTACAAGTACAGCTGGGTATAAAATGAAAGCGTCGCTTTGAGCCGATTTCGCTCATTTGCCACGCCCATATTTAAAAAATTTTACTGAACTTGTGTTTTTCGTTATAAAATCAATCTACCTACCAAATTTCATTAATTTAGTGGTATTCGTTTTTGAATTATCTCATTTTTTAAATTTTGAGATATTTTCGATGTGGGAGAAGGGGGCGTGGTTATCGTCCGATTTCGCTCATTTTCAATAACACTCTATTCTGGGTCTGAATAAGCCCGCATACTGCTCCACCATTTGGTGAAGATATCTCTATATTTGCTCAACTTAACGGACAGATGGACGGATGGACGGACGGACGGGTATGGCTTAATCAAATTTTTTTTCGATCGTGGTCATTTTGATATATGGAAGTCTATATATATCTCGATTTCTTTATACCTGTACAACCAACCGTTACCCAAACAAAGTTATAATACCCTGTGTACAAGTACAGCGGGGTATAAAAATCTGGATTTTATTTATAGGTTTTATGTTTTACGTTTGTAGTTCCCTGAAGACGGTTACCGTAGTGTAGCCGAAATATATCGGAGAAAATAAAACAAAATTTTTTTATACCTTTTATGAACATGAATGAGAAGAAGAAGAGATAGACCCACCAATAAGTATACCGAAATGATCAGGGCCATGAGCTGAGTCGATTTAGCCATGCCCGTCTGTCTGTTTGTACGCAAACTTGCTCCTCAGTTTTTGAGATATCTTGATGAAATTTGGCACGGAGCCGCCATTTTGCATGAGATTAAGCATTCGTCGGAATCAGCAAGATCGGAGCAATACAACGCATAGCTCCCATACAATCGATAGTTTCGATAAATGGGGTTTGGGCTACAAATTTTGCAATTAAAAAGATAGGAACGTAAAACTTTGCAGGTTTGGTACTTATTATGTATGTAATGTGTGTAGTGAAAATCAGCCAGATCGGACATACATAACATATATCTCCCATACAATCGATTGTTCCGATAAATGGGGTTTGCGCTATGTATCTTTAAATTATCAGTTTTGCAGAGTTTTTACTAATTGCGAGTAAGGATCGGAACGGGTTCGAAGACAGCCGTTTCCTTACTTGCTTTTTTATAACATCGTACATAAGCTTTAATATTTGCATGCTGCTTCCGAAAGTGTTTTATTAGTGTGGGATAACCATGATGTGGATACATTTCACATCCAATTTGAATATATTTCTTAACAACCTCATCGTAAAAGAATATTTTTGTAAAAAATCGACATGTATATTTACAAACATTTTTTCTTTTGTATTAATAATTACTAGTATATCCCGTTATCGAAATTCGACCACCTTAAATTAGTTTAAGTTATTAAATCCTCTGTTCATATTTTTTCCAGCACTGCCTAGAGGCCTAAATATTTGAGAAGTTTTTGTTACTGAAATTAATTGTATATAGTTGAGTAATTTAGGGCCGCTTTCATAAAAGTCGGTTACACTAAACGGCGGGTAATTTGACAACTAACCGAAAAAAACCAGTCCATTAAAGACCGGTAATCATTAATAGGAGATGGCAAAAACCGTCCTTAGGAATGATTGAAAGCCCACCATAAGAGCCACCACTCGTTTCAGATTCGGTCAATATTTCAATAAAAAAATGTGGATTTGATGGACATATACCAACATTGTTAGACTTATAATATATATAATGGTTACTTTAACTCAATGTGCTCAATGAGTGAAAATATGTCCACCGTTTAGACATGGTTGCCATATTTTAATTTTTTGATTATTAGTATACAGGCAGTGATTTTTGTAATCCATTTACCGGGAGAAAGTTACAAATTCAATTTAGCAATTCCGACTCAACGAGGCGCCTTCCTATTTTGACTCTGCTTTCTGTTTTATCTGACATTTTGAATGAATCCCGTTTTAATATTGGAGTTTTATGAACAGCAAAAATTTACATCTATATATAGAAAAATGATTTGGTGTTTAATCGAAATGATAACACTTGAAAACGGCTAAACCAAATCAAATACTTCCTTTGGGGGTTTGTTTGTTATTACCACGCGCACGTCAGATTGAAAAAAAAAATAACAAAATATTAGAGTGGCGTGGCACCTCCCATACAAACTTAATTTTTCAAGCTGAATATCTCCAAAAGGATTTATGGCAGGGACCTGAAAATTGGTATGGAGCTATATTACAGGGTTATCGGAAAAGGGGGCGTGGTACCTCCCATACAATCTTAATTTTTCAAGCTGATTAACATAATTTTTCATGCTGAATATCTCTAAAAGGATTTCAGGAAGGGCCGGGAAATTGGTATAGATCTATATGACATCAAAACCATTCTCATCCAAAAAAGTGAGGGTTATCGGAGAAGGGGGCGTGGTACCTCCCATACAATCTTAATTTTTCAAGCTGGTTATCTCTAAAAGAATTCAAGGTAGGAAGCTAAAAATTTATATAGAGTTAGATGATGTCAAAACCGTTCTCACGCAGAAAAGTGGGGGCTATCAGAAAAGGGCGCGTGGCACCTCCCATACAAACTTAATCTTTCATGCTGAATATCTCTAAAAGGGTTTCAGGTAGGGCCCTGGAAATCGGTATAGAGCTATATTACATCAAAACCATTATCATGCAAAAAAGTAAGGGTTAGCGGAAAAGGGGGCGTGGTACCTCCCATACAACCTTAATTTTTCAAGCTGATTATCTCTAAAAGGGTTTCAGGTAGGGCCCTGGAAATCGGTATAGAGCTAAATTACATCAAACCCATTATCATGCAAAAAAGTGAGGGTTTTTGGAAAAGGGGGCGTGATACCTCCCATACAATCTTAATTTTTCAAGCTGATTATCTCTAAAACAGTTCAAGGTAGGAAGCTAAAAATTGATACAGAGTTAGATGATGTCAAAACCGTTCTCACGCAGAAGCGGCGCGTGGCACCTCCCATACAAACTTAATTTTTCATACTGAATATCTCTAAAAGGGTTTCAGGTAGGACCCTGGAAATCGGTATAGAGCTATATTACATCAAAACCATTATCATGCAAAAAAGTAAGGGTTAGCGGAAAAGGGGGCGTGGTACCTCCCATACAACCTTAATTTTTCAAGCTGATTATCTCTAAAAGAGTTCAAGGTAGGAAGCTGAAAATTGCTATAGAGCTAGATGATATCAAAACCCCTCTCGCGCAAAAAAGTGGGGGTTATCAGAAAAGGGGGCGTGGCACCTCCCATAGAAACTTAATTTTTCATGCTGAATATCTCTAAAAGGGTTTCAGGTAGGGTCCTGGAAATTGGTGTGGAGATAAACGATAGCAATTCAATAGTAACAGGAAAAAATTGGAGTTATACTAAAAGGGGGCGTGGCACGTCCCGTACATACTTAATAAAAACTAATATAATTGAATAAAAATAGTACCTACTTAATTTTATTAAATTGTTAACAAATCCTTGACGCGATGTGACAGCATTCCCGAAAAGTATAGCATTTTTGAATCAACTGAATTCAAAAAGCATGTACCCCGAAAAATAGTTGTATCATGTTTTTGATTTATTTTGTATCAAGGACAAAAAAGTTGGGGTTTGATCTATACACAAAGAAATTGTGAAAAATCGTTAATTTTCTATTAAAAAAAAATACCAGTGTAATAACAATTTTTGACAAAAAAAAAACAAAATAAATTAAAAACAATTTTTGAAATGAACTTAATAATAAAATATATTTTGGGCAGAACGAAGTTTGCCGGGTCAGCTAGTTTTATTATAAAAACTTAGGTTTTTCAGGATTTTCATTAAGGAATTTTACAACAAAAAGTAGAAATTTGATTACGCATAAAAAAAATTTGTTTAATTATATGAACAGGGGGGACTATGGGTGTTTTTGAACCTCATTCATAATGGAGTAAAAATTTTCATTTTGAGCTATTGTTTGCAAAAAAAACGACCGAAAAAGTGGCCACGAATACCTTTGAATCTCATTTTCCTTACAGAATTTTACAAAAAATAGAGGTTTGATTGCGTTTTAAAAAAAATTTTAATTTTGAATTATGTGAACAGCAGCGTATTTGAATGCTTTTGAATCTCATTTTTACAATAGAGTTCTATTAAAAAAATTAAGCTTTTGTTGTGTTTCCCCTAAAGACTTTAATTTTGAACTATTGCTTGCAATAAAGCGCGCGAGATATGTTGAAAACAAATTGGTATTTTTTTTAAGATTTTGGTACAGTTTAGTATAGTGGAGGGCAACTCTCGCTCAAAATCAAATTGGACTTAAACTCAATTTGCTTAATTAGTAAGAGAATGAAAATATTTCTACCTTTTGGAGAGCAAATGAAATATAAGTTGAACGCACCGACGCAACTACTTTAACTCATAATGCTCAATGAGGGAGAGAATGAAAATGTGTGTCCACATATACATATTTTGATTGAAAATAAATTTATCGTTTATTTTGGAGTTCTTTAAATTTCTCCATGTGAGCATGATGCCAGTTTCCATTTTGGTTTTTTTGTTTTGCATATACAGACAGTGCTGTCAATATAGCAATTTTCCTTTTGATCTGGCTTTATTGAAACCCAGTATGTGGTTTTCTGATTTTTTTCCTTAACCACAATTTAGACATGTATAAAGACATTTCATATTGACTTTTATAGCATTTCAATAATATTTTGTGATATATAGGTATATGACCTGAACTTATTATTTCTTATGGCTGTGCGTATAAGTTTAGCTTCAGTCCTATATCAATCAGAAAAAAATAAATTCTTTAAAAAAAATTTATAAAACTACTAGCTGACTCGGCAAACTTCGTTCTGCCCCAAATATATTTTATTATTAAGTTCATTTCAAAAATTGTTTTTAATTTATTTTGTTTTTTTTTTGTCAAAAATTGTTATTACACTGGTATTTTTTTTAATAGAAAATTAACGATTTTTCACAATTTCTTTGTGTATAGATCAAACCCCAACTTTTTTGTCCTTGATTCAAAATAAATCAAAAACATGATACAACTATTTTTCGGGGTACATGCTTTTTGAATTCAGTTGATTCAAAAATGCTATACTTTTCGGGAATGCTGTCACATCGCGTCAAGGATTTGTTAACAATTTAATAAAATTAAGTAGGTACTATTTTTATTTAATTATATTAGTTTTTATTAAGTATGTACGGGAGGTGCCACGCCCCCTCTTAGTATAACTCCAATTTTTTCCCGTTACTATTGAATTGCTATCGTTTATCTCCACACCAATTTCCAGGACCCTACCTGAAACCCTTTTAGAGATATTCAGCATGAAAGATTAAGTTTGTATGGGAGGTGCCACGCCCCCTTTTCTGATAGCCTTGACTTTTCTGCGTGAGGACGGTTTTGATATCATCTAGCTCTATATCAATTTTTAGCTTCCTACCTTGAAAAATTAAGATTGTATGGGAGGTACCACGCCCTCTTTTCCGATAACCCTCACTTTTTTGCATGATAGTGGTTTTGATGTAATTTAGCTCTATACCGATTTCCAGGGCCCTACCTGAAACCCTTTTAGAGATATTCAGCATGAAAGATTAAGTTTGTATGGGAGGTGCCACGCGCCCTTTTCTGATAGCCCCCACTTTTCTGCGTGAGAACGGTTTTGACATCATCTAACTCTATATAAATTTTTAGCTTCCTACCTTGAATTCTTTTAGAGATAACCAGCTTGAAAAATTAAGATTGTATGGGAGGTACCACGCCCCCTTCTCCGATAACCCTCACTTTTTTGGATGAGAATGGTTTTGATGTCATATAGATCTATACCAATTTCCCGGCCCTTCCTGAAATCCTTTTAGAGATATTCAGCATGAAAAATTATGTTATTCAGCTTGAAAAATTAAGATTGTATGGGAGGTACCACGCCCCCTTTTCCGATAACCCTCACTTTTTTCCATGAGAATGGTTCTGATGTAATATAGCTCCATACCAATTTACAGGTCCCTGCCATAAATCCTTTTGGAGATATTCAGCTTGAAAAATTAAGTTTGTATGGGAGGTGCCACGCCCCTCTAATATTTTGTTATTTTTTTTCCAATCTGACCTGCGCGTGGTAATAACAAACAACCCCCCAAAGGAAGTATTTGGTTTGGTTTAGCCGTTTTCAAGTTTTATCATTTCGATTAAACACCAAATCATTTTTATATATATAGATGTAACTATGTACAAGGTGGCGCAAAAGTAATCCTCCTATCAGCAAATGCTATAAATTTTGCGATTGGCCCCTAAAGTCAGTTCTGTTTTGACGTTTGTGTAGTTAACACATGCGAAATACACGTTAATAAACAATGTTACGCTACACTGCTGCAGAACGCGGAATATTGCTGACTATTTGTTTCGGTCGGTGAAAAACGGTTACTGCGCAAAAGTAATCCTCCTATCAGAAAATGCTATAAATTTTGCGATTGGCCCCTAAAGTCAGTTTTGTTTTGACATTTGTGTAGTTAACACATGCGAAATACACGTTAATAAACAATGTTACGCTACACTGCTCCAGAATGCGGAATATTGCTGACTATTTATTTGACCAATAATCGGTCGGGGCCAAACGGTTACTGTGAATGGTGAGCGCTACAGAGCAATGATCAACGAGTTCTTTTTGCCGCAACTTGATGAATTGGGATTGGAAAACATGTGGTTCCAACAAGACGGTGCAACAGCACACACTGCACGTGCCACAACCGATATGCTGAACATCGGAAGCTTACTTTTGCGCCACCTTGTAAGTATTTATCTGACATATTTTGTTATGGTAACTTTTTATTATTATTAAATTATTAAATTAGTTTTAGGAAAAGATTGCTTTAAAAACTTAACAAATTCAAGTCAAGGTAAGAAATTCAATTTTATAAAAAAAAAGTATTGTCCGGAACCTGGGCTCCAGGCAACCATGGAACGCACGCGTCTCATTCGAGACGTTTATGCCTGCTTCAGAAAATATTTCCACCATTAGGAGTATACATACATATTGTTTTCAAAATGAATGAAACGTTCATTTGGAAGTTCCACAAATTTCTCAATATTAGCGTGACGCCGGTTTCCATATTGGCTTTTTTTTTATATACAGGCAGTTTTCTCGATTTTTCCTTTACATTTGGCTTTTTTCAAGACCATTTAGGGGAGAAAATTACAATGAAATGATTGTTTTCTGGCTTTTTTCCTCAACCACAACTTAGACATACTTGAAACACATTTCATGTTGCTTTTTAAGGAACGTTATCATCTTAACTGGTCAAATTTAGTCTACATATGTAAGGGTTCGGGTTATATGTCTGCCCTTTGACAAATTAAAATATTTGAATAAGAAAATAGTTGATGTCTTCAGGAAAATTTACACGATTTCTAACCACTTCGTAAATATACAATTGAAGAAGCTACAAACTATGTTTTTGGTTTTTTGTATTTCGCCTCATTAGAAAAACCGGACCTCTAATTAATTTCGAGATTTCTATCGAGCTTCTCGCTCCGATGGAATTGGGTTATGATATATATGAATATTCTAATATTATGAGGTCTTAAACCGAAAATTATTAGGTTAAAAATCTAATCAATTAAAAAAAAGTCAAGATAAGAAATTTCATATATCTAAAAACAAATTTAATTTAATAAAAAAAAAACAAAGTTGTTCAGAGAACCTGTACTCGGACCTTGGAACACACGCGTTCTACCTCAGACGCTTACCACCTACGCTACTTCGGTATGTAGAACAACGCAGTCAGATACTGTAGTTAAGCGCCATAGCTTTATGCAGAAAACTTTAGAGAATAATAATAAATCCTTTTCTCCCGATGCACAGAGCGATTGGGGGATGTGTCTAGAGGGAGACGACCCCTAGTTGCCATCGCGGTTGTTCTCCCGGTTGAGGGCGTGTTTGCGGCTACCTTCACATTTGGCTCCATGTGGCCAGGTCGTGAGACCCCTGGCGAAGCTGTGGGGAGAACGGTTGCCGTGCCAACAGCTATTTGTAATGCCATAAGTTTCCCTCTTGTTGATTAGGGTTGTATGATACTATAACTCTAACCGATGGCCATCTTGCATAATTGCTGGAGTAATAAGATGGTTGAATCTCGTTTCATCCACCTTTGGCATGGACAGGGCATAAAGTAGCAATGTACCCTTCGTGTACGTCGATGGTTCGCTGTATTCAATGGCCTCAATGACATTGCCATAGGGAAGGACCTTAATTTCGCTGATTAACTCCTTGATTATTCTTTGTTTAATAGGTTGCTACCGACCACCCCTGACTTGGCCATCTGACAGGCTTGAATTAATTCGCAACCGTCATCCTTCAGTATCATCACCTTTTGTAGGATTTTCTCTGATAGTTTAATGGAAATCGATGGGGAGTCTGCTGCGCCCCTCACTTTTTGCCTAATGTGCTCAAGGATCGCGCGGGATAAAACGGGTTTCCTTTCATCACTTTGAAATCGGACAAAATCCCTTCCACCTAATGTACCCATGAAAGATATTGGACGGGACTCCCGTCAATTACTTTCAGCTCCTTGACGAATCAGGGATCCTGCTGATGTCTTTGATATCTGCCTCCGTGGTGGGGGCTTGAACCACTACTTGCTCCGTGTTCTATCCGTGCAACACACCTTTCCAAGGAGGTTAGTTTATTGGCAAGATCATTGACAGCTCCGGTTGGGTTGGTTACAGTAGCTCTTAACTCATCCATCCTGGTCATTCCTTTGTTGCTAATAAGATGTGTCAAAAATTCTGTTATTTATACTCACAAAATACCAATAGTGGACATCCGTTTGATGCAGCAATTTATTTATGGGGAATAGTCCTTTTTTTCAATTTTTTTTACTTCTGTTGTTGTAGCACTGTTTTTGTATTTAAATTTTTTATTTATTTTTTTTAATGCCAGCCCTCGTCCCTGCTCGGACGCCAGTTAAGGACTGCTAGTCCTGATTTACCAAAAAAATTATTTTGTTGGGCCAATACGCCCAGAGTCTCTAACGAGATACAATTAGAAACAACACATTTAAAAAGTTCACAACACTTGATTCACTTTATTGACTATTCTTGAATAAGATAAATTAATCTAGAAGGGTTCCCGTCCCAGACTCGACTGACTATTCTGCGTTCGCTGCTGCCTTATAAAATCAAATCTCCGGCAACACCGCATTGGTTGTGTAATTGTTGACAGCCCGTTGCTTGTGAATTAGTATGACCGTTGGTTCCCATAGGTGCCTTATGAGTTGGTTCCATTTCACAATCGTGTGAAATAGAAATATGCTGACGATGCGTCTGCGGTGCTGCAGTAACTAAGTTTTAGGCGCTGCTATCCACCATGGCCTTGAATTAAGGTGTTAGGGTGCAATGCACGGCAGTTTGATGGGAGAAATGTAATTATGCTTACGCAGCAGGACATGTGTTGGCCAGCCGTTGGAGCGTCGCAGCGAGCGAGAATGATGCGTGTTAACTAAATTTTTTTCTTTTAACTCATTATATGTATGTATACTATAGCTGTAATAATAAATATAATTGTCACTGTTCACACATATTCTAATTCTTCCTTAGAAATAAATGCGTTTTTTTTATTTGTTTAGGATCAGTTTTTATAAGTTTTGGAATGAGTACGAAACTTTTTTGGATTTGGTTCCTTCTCCCGAAAATTTAAATGAGTACAGGCATCGAGTACAGGGTGGTATCGGAACAACACTATTGGTCGCTTAACTCTTAAAAGCGCGACATATATACCATGCATGAGCATCGGTGAATTTAGCTCCACTCCGACAAAACTCACGAGTTTGTCCCTGAGCTTTATGCGCAGCCATGGCAAATGCTGGCCTTCCTCGGAATTGATGAAATTGCAACCTTCACCTTAGTGCCCCTTGGATGAGTGTCATTTTCAGTATATGTACTTCTTTGCCGAATTTTTCTTGTCATTCATTTCATTAAAAAAAATCAGATAGGTGTCAACTTCCTAAAAACATCCTATGTGGCAACACCTAAATGCAATTTTTAGATTGTGGTGCCCTATGTACATTAGTTTGGGTCGATTTATTAACCGATATCGCGCCATCGATTTTTCGATAGGGTATGGGCTCAGGAAAAAAAAGTTCCACTAAGCATACCCAAAAAAATAATTTTCGAGCCTGCGAAATTAAATTTTTTTAACTTTTTTCGACTTTGATATTTAAGGTTTTTTGATGACCTACTAAAAAAAATTTCATTTGATTTTAAAATTTACATGAATACCCTGTCCGACCCAAAAATGTCCGCTAAAAACGTTGGCGATAACAGTTTTTTGGAAAAACAAACTATTTTTTGGCTTTTGGGGAGTGTTTTGGTCAAAAAATTGACCCTTTCGCCATTTTTTTTAAGAGGTTTTCCAGTATACATGCAAAATTGTTTTCGATGAAAACGAATTTGTCTCATATTTCCTGTCCCACTTAAAATTATCCGTTAAAAACGTTGGCGATAACAGTTCTTTGAAAAAAAAAAAATGTGTTTTCGGGTTTTGGGACTTGTTTTGGTCGAAAGATCGACTTTTTCGATTTATTATGAATTTTTTTTCAATTTCGAGGGCCGAAATAATTTTTTATGTATTTTTTTCCACGTCAATTGGCGTAGTCCGAAGTGAATTCATGCGCTAAAGACGGTGGTAAATGCAGTTTTTTGAAAAAAAAAAACTTATTTAATGGAGTTTTAGAAGAATTTTGGTCGAAACCCCGACTTTTTTAGATATTTTATTTGTGCATGCCACAGCGAAAAAGTGAGTACTTGAAATATATTAAAAATTCCTGGTGAAAATGTTTAAATTTTTTTTCAATTAATGTGTAATTTAAATTTTGTTTTGTTAGGACGCATAAGGAACACAATATGGACGAAGGAGCATCATCATGATCAGGAAATGTAGAGCGCAATGAGGGCGAAGTAGGTGAAGCATCAACGTCAGCACCGCCGTTAGTCAATTTGGATTCTCATAATGTGGAACTATTCGGTCCAGCAAGCGATCTAGATGAACTTTCTTTGCCAACTGCATTCGATATTCTGAAAGACAAATAAAATGTTCACATACAAGCCATTCACACCAAACGTTTACGATAAACTTATAGAAATTTGGAGCAAACTGAATATCGATTTATTGGATAAAAGAGACGTAACAAAAAAACTACATGCATTACTTGACAAATACAAGGAATTGTCTAGGTCCGGACGATATTTGGAAAAATTTTTAAAGTTTCGTTGATGGTACAAAGAAAATATTCTTCACCGCACAATGCAAATCTTTGCAACTGTGGTAAAATTCCCGATAACCTCAAAGACTTCATTTTTGACCAGCACAACGATAGAACACTAACAATACCTGTTGTTGAGGATCCTTCAGAGACAGAAGTGTCTTTAATACCACCATCATTGCCATCATCTGGTGATGTAACGTATCAGCCAAGCCCCTCAGATTTGCAAGATGATACTCCAATGGCTGTGGCTGATACATCGACCGAATCACATTATTCTCCAAGATACAGTATACCAAAGTTTGCAATGATGTGCGATAGATTGGGCGTGACAAGCAGAGTTGCATCTTGCCTAGCGTCAGCTTTGTTTGAAGACATTGGATGGAAAGATGATCACGACCACACCATTGTTTGTGACAAAAAGAAAGTAGACAGAGAAAGGAGAAAACTTAGATCGGATGTTCTCCGCCGACGCACAGTAGGATGTTTGGAAGCATTTTCGTTTGACGGTCGAAAAGACGACGCATTGACTCAAATAAAAGTTGGCGATGCTTCCTATTCGCAAATGAAGAAAGAATCGCATTTAATCGTCGTACAAGAGCCGAACAACCAATTACTTGGTTACAAGTCCCAAAACGCGAAAATAAATTTTTTTTTTCAAAGAACTGTTATCGCCAACGTTTTAAGCGGATAATTTAAAGTGGGACATCGAAAACATTTTTGCATATATGCTGAAAAAACCCTTAAAAAAATGGCGAAAGGGTCAATTTTTGACCAAAATACTCCCCAAAACCCAAAAAATATTTTTTATTTTTTTTTTCAAAAAACTGTAATCGCCAACGTTTTTAGCGGTCATTTTTGGGTCGGACAGGGTATACATGAGAATTTTAAAATCAAATGAAATTTTTTTTAGTAGGTCATAAAAAAACCTTCAAAATCAAAGTCGAAAAAAGTCAAACAAATAAAATTTCGCAATGTCGAAAATTATTTTTTTCGGTATATACCTTTCGTTTGATACCCATATTGGCATATTTCATTTCATTTAAGAAAAAATCAGATAGGTGGAAACTCTGTGTAAACATCCCTTGTGGCAACACCTATCTATAAATTCTTAGAATATGATACCCTATTTAGTTACTGTAATTTGGGCAACAACAAATTACAAAAGTAGTCTAGAGTAAAAATACTTACAGACCACTTAGAGATAGATATAAAACAAACTAATTTATTATAAAAATGTATTAGCAAGTATAGATTTTAATATAGGTTTAGAAACTGAAAAATCAATTGCTAATGTATTTGAGCGAAGATTAAAAGTTAATGTTCTAAAAATAGGAGCGTTAGAAGCAAATAGGGTTAGAGCAAAGCCCGTTTAAACATTTCAATATTTCTGAGCGGCCTGCTTGGGACGTGGAACCGGATACTCTCGGGGTGAGCTGGGTCATGAATTGAACCATTGAGAAGGGGATCGGTTCGGAAAAATTCAATGAGCGCAGAGCAAAGCGTAAAAAGGTTTTTTGCCCACGTTCGAGCTTGTTGGTATGGCAGTCATGATATGGTCTCCAAATGAAGCAAGCATATTCCAGCTTGGAGCGAACAAGTGAATTGTAAAATAGCTTAAGAGTATCGTGATCCATGAAGTCTGAACTAGAACGTCGGCTAAAACAGAGTAAGACTTTGCAATGGTAGAGTTTTAATCATTCACTTCGCAAATAGTTGAGAGGCGAGAACCGCCCATGGCATAAGAAGTGGGAATGGAAAATCACGGCATAGAAAAGGCTACATGAAAGCATTCACCAACGTTTAGCGGCAAATTATTTGTGTTACACCAGATAGTGCCATTGTTCACGTCAGGCTGGATCTTATCTGAGTCTGAAGTATTAGATATGGTAGAAAAAACCTTTAAATCATCAGCGTATAGCAGAAAGTTTGAGTGTTGGAAACAAGACGAAATGTCATTTATGAAAATTTCAAATAGTAGAGGCCAAAGAATGCTGCCTTGTGGCAACAAAGGAATTTGAATGCGTATTTTCTATCACAACTACACAGTTCCGCTGGGCAAGATAAGATTTTATCCAAAACAGGAATATTGAATAGAAACCCACACGGGACAATTTCGAAATCAATATTGAATGGCTGACTTTGTTAAACGCTTTGGAGAAATCAGTATACTCGTATACTGCATCGACTTGAAGACGACTGTTGAAAGATGATAGGCAGAATTCAGAGAAAATCTACCACTTTAGAAAGGAGGGCTAATAAAAGTTATCTTCCAAGTAGCTAAAAACTCACCACTTGAGAGAGATTTGTTGAAAATTAGAAGAAGTGGCGATGCCAATGTCAAACAGTGTTTAAGAAAATAAGACGATAAGCCGTCAATATCAGTATGAGTAGATAATTTTATATGCCGAATTGGTGTGCACATTAATGTTAAGGCAAAAAAAAAAATTTTCAAAAACTTTTTGATGATGGGCGTGCCCCATGGGTTTGATTAAGTCAAATTTATAAATATTATTTATCATACTTTTAATGAAAATTAAATGTTTATAAGTATGAGAAGAAAAAGAGATGGGCCCGTGAGTAATTAAACTGAAATAATGAGGATGAGCTGAGTCGATTTAGCCATGTCCGTCTCCACGTCCGTTTGTCTGTCTATTTGAACGCAAAATTTTTCAAACATAAAATGTGCATGTATTGGTAATTTGGAAACATGTGGTTAGCAATTGTTGGTAGGGAAGCTATTTACATACAATTAACTAGTGTTGCCCGCCTACCACACCGAAAGTTCAAGGTTCGAGTCCTGGGACAGGTAACATCAAAAGTGGTTATAAAAAGTTTTTCAAAACGGGGTCGTCCCTTGACAATGGTTTGGCAAACTCTGCCGTGGAAGGCTTCTCAGCAAAAATTGATCTCAAAATGGCACACCACAAATTGGAAGTGAAGCTCGGGGCAAAAATCTCTTAGGAGGTTTATGTTGATACACCTGTCAAAACAGAACTATTCTTATTGAAAACAATCCACTGGCTTTATAATACGATCTGAAAAGTATTAAAATAGACCTTCGTAAATTGGTATGCCATAATAGATCACTACTAGGTATATAGTGTTCGGTTCCACCCGAACTTAGGCTTCCTTACTGGTTTTCTTTCATATGTTATTAATATAAATTTACTTTACGGTATTTTTAAAAACGTTGAAGCAATGAGTAGGATCGTAACACAGAAAAAGAGCATCCGAATCAATTAAGGAGACCTCCTGAAAAACCAGATCAAAACTGCCACGTTTAAAAGAAAAACTGAGAGTTTCATTATCGGTGATGATGCTATCATACTCGTATATGTAACACTCAACGACAAGCGTAAGCGGTATGTGAAGCATACCAGAGCTACATAGATAGCGGATCAAGACATTCAGTCAGGTTGAAATTTATATTATCATTAGTGAAGACAAGATCGAGCATTCTAGATAACTGATTGGAACAGCTATTTATCTGGGATAGATTAACACTTAATAAATTATATACATGCTACATCTCGGAGCTACTGCAAGCATTTGTAGGGATTAGAGTTAGACTATTGCCGACACATGACCATACAATGTTAGGCAAATTAAAGTCGCCTAGAATACAAAAATTATCACCATCGTGACTTCTTACTATGTCTTTATTATTATCGACTTGCGATTTATATAGATGACCTGAACTTGCAGGACGGATGTAGGATGCGCTGATAAACATTTTATAGGTGCCGTGAACTGAGACACACAGTTGATCCAGTAGTGAATTATTATCACTGAGATCCACAAACGATGAACGGAGATGACGGCGCACAGCAATTAGAACACCTCGCCCTCGTGATAGACCAGTTGTTTTGGAACAAGGTATTTAAGTGCGTTGTACAGCAGTCTTTTAGACTATGTCGCCGATGAGATTTCTTGCTTCTTTGAAAAAAAGTCGGAAGGCTTAACTGTAACATTAGAAGGCCAGAGTTGATCATTGAACAGTTTACTGTAGTCACTAGATAGCACGCGAACGTTTAATGCAAGTCCGACCAAAGAGTTAACATCGACTATCCGACAGGGTAGTAAGCTGATTTTTGTTGGAACGATTTTCCCTCATCCCTTGTCAAGTTTGGTTTGGTGACAAACCGGTTTCGGCGTTCTGCCATTTTCAATGCCTAGTTTCGTTCTGGTCTGTGTTTATCCGTTGCGTTGTTTTTATAGTCCATGGGTGCTGTGGCAGGTAATGGCAATCTATGTGTCCGTGGTAGGTAACGTTGATATGCGTGTGTGTGTGCGCGGTATTGATACGTCCGAATTGTTACTTGTCCCAAGGGTTGTTTTTGTAGGTATGTAGACATACCGCTTGTTAGCTAAGCGGTAGGTTGGGTGTCGGTGATTTTTGCCGTTTGGTTCATTTTTCGTTTTTGCTTGTTCATTGTTACGTGTTTGGTTGCTGAACCTGATGGCTTGTGCTGTTTTTTGTAAATTAGTTTTAAGGGTTCAAATATTTCGTCAGAGATAGTGTTGGTTTGTTCGTTTATGATCCTGGCGTCAAATGTTTTTAACTTGTATATCTCCATGTTCTCAAGCACATTGAGCCGCCGAGCTTTTCCTTGTACGTGGAGTATTCGAGCCGTTGTTTTGATGTTAGCTGGGGTGCAGTTGTTCTCGAACATGTGGTTCGCGAAGTTAGTTGTAGGCCCCTATTTTCCTTCCTGTTTGTCCTATGTAGCTGTATTGACATTCACAAGTAAGCGTGTCTGTTGAATGGGTCATCAGAATTAGTGTCGGTTCTTAGTTTTTTCCCTACGTTGTTAGATATTCTGAATGCTGTGTTAATGTTATATCTTTAAAATAAGTTTGCCAAAAAGATAAGGAGAGGCTTTCTGCTTTCCCCACATGTGTAGGTTGCTTTGTTATGGTATCGCAACAAATTGGAGCAGTAAGGAAGGCGGTCGGCATGATATCAATGGTGCACAGTGGCTAGTCATTGTCGGCTGGGGTGGGCTCTTGCCAACCTTACCGTCCGGCGCCATAATCAGAAAAAGGTCTAATCATGCCTTTGAATACGCGGGGAAATGCACAAAACCGCGCAAAAACAACTATATAAAAAACAACATCCGGTTAAAACACCGGATGCCACGGACAGACCGTTGACATTTAAATATTCAAAATACAAAAACTCAAATAAAACGGGAAATCAAATAAATTCAAAAGAAACGGGCAACTAAAATATTTAAAATGAAAATCAAAATTCAAAAATAACCGAAAGCGAAACTAATCAAATATAAAAATAACCGAAAATGAAACGAAATTAAAACTGAAATAACGAACGGAAAAAGAAAACAAAGATAAATTTAAATTAACCGAAAAGAAACCCTGAAATTTTAAACGAACCGGAAATGACCGGTTACCCTGCTGCAAAAGAAAAAAATTAAAAAAAAGAGGCCGAACATTATAAGGGGGCGCCGCGGGTGTGGTTGCGACGCCCTGGTGCTGACCCACCCTCATCCATGGCCACCGGTGCACCAAACCGAATCCCGATGGCCCCTTACCAGGATTCCTATATACCTTCTAATTAATGGAAAGATTCAGCATTCCCATTTTTAACAAATTTATTCAAAATTCATTTACAACTAATTAAATCGACTTACGCTAGTATAACTATTTTATAGCAAACGAAAAAAATTTATTTGGTTGTACCGAGTTTTCTCAAAAAAAAAATTTGGGTTTTGGTCTTATTAGATAGTTATGTTATTCATTTTATTTTATTTTATTTTGTCTGGGTTTGGCCGTTTTTACTTTTTTTTGATTAGATATTTTAAGTTAGGGTTTTCGAATTTTATTTTATTTTTAAGTCACATATTATTATTATTATGTTCATTTATTTTATTAAATAAATTTTTGTTTAAGTTTTATTTATAACCGCTTTATGAAATAATACGCTTATACCTATTTCGCAATATTATATTATTGAAAATTACTGCTAGGCTACAACTTTTGGTATCAATATTGATGTATTTAGAAGTTTAATTGGAATCGAAGGGACATTATATCTTAAAATTCTTAATTAATTTTTTTGTTTTTCGCCCATACTCTGTCTTAACTTTCCAAAAGTGTAACTAAATTTAATAAATGACTCTAACGGTCCACGGACTACCATTTAAATGGAAATCGATATTACAATTATTTTATATCATATAGTTTTTAATTCTTTTGCTAATTTTCAATGTAAATGGAAACTGATGGTTAAAAAAAACCCAATAGCTATAAATTTAATTATATTTATAAATAAAAAAAAAGGCAGTAAAGCAGTCGAAATTTAATTTACTCGTTTAAACCTTTTTGTATTGTTTTTCATGTATACGTATGCTAATCAAAAAAAAAGTTGTACATTAAACACTTATTAATAAACGCTCAAATAGCAATAAAGAATTTTGCATTATAAGCAAACATTTTTGCTTTCGTAAAATCGCAGCAAAAGTATTAAGTAACTCACATTCTTGTAATTTTAAAGAATTGAAGTACTTGATAATTTGGCCATTTAAATACTAGATTTTATAATAAAGACAACAAACACTTAAACGCATTGCTCTAATATGAAGTCAAATTCTTTTTTTTTTTTTTTTGTTTTTTTTTTTTTTTTAGAGGAATGCGTCAAAGTAAATCAATTTTCATTTCATATGAAATTTTTTTTTGTTTTTGAATACTACGGCCTGGGGTTTCATACGTTCGTCAAGCTCAGGTTAAACTAAGTTAGCTTAAGCTACATTCACTTTGTTTAATTTAATTCTATATTATTTGCAAAAAAAAACAAAACTAACTACATCAGGTTGATCTCACCCATTGTTGCAGTAGGCTGTTGGTCGGGCGCTACTGTTGTTGTTGTAGGTAATAGTGCAGCGGGCCTACATTACGGCGGCCCCTGCTGTTGTCACTGCTGGTTATGTTGTTGTTGCTGGTGGTGCGACGGGCCTATGATAGGACGGCCCTCGCTGTTGTCACCGCTGGTTACAGTTGTTGCTGCTGCTAGTGCGGCGGGCCTATATTACGGCGGCCCTCGCTGATGTCACTGCTGGTGTTGTTGTTGCCGATGGTTTACTGCGGTGGGCCTATAATACGTCGGCCCCCGCTAATTTTACTGCTGGTTGTGTTGTTACCTTTGGTTGTTGCTACTGCTGCTGAGGCTAGTGCGGTGGGCCTATATTAGAACGGCCTTCGCTGTAATTACTGCTGCTGGTATTGTTGTGGTTGCTGCTAGTGCGGTGGGCCTATATGAGAACGGCCTTCGCTGATGTCACTACTGGAGGTCGTCGTGCGCCCTGGTGCGCGTTGTTGTTGTTGCGGTTTATGGCGGTGGGCCTATGTGAAGGCGGCCCCCGCTGTTGTCAATGCTGGTGTTGTTGTCGTTGCTGGATATCCAGAAATATTGTTGTGGCTGCTGCGACTGCTGCTACTGATGTGGTTGTTGTTGTGATTTATTTTTGTTGTTCTGTGAACTTTTCCTGTTGTTGGTTTGTTTGTTTTAGCTATTTATTATCACCAAGTTGTTATTTTTGTGGTGGTTTTTGTAGTTTAATTTTGTAGCTTTAGTTTGCTTTTATATTCTTTTTGCAGATTTTTTTTTTCTTTTGTTTGTTAATTTTGTTTACGCACGCACTTTAAATTTGCGTTTATATTTATTCTTCTGTTTTCTTTTTGCAATTATCTGTAAAGACCAAAAGTTTTTGGTTTGGTTTAATATTTAAAATACGTTTCCGCATGTCTGTGAAATCACTGTTCTATAGGTTTTAGGCCGAATGCTAACAATTTTCAGATTCAATGGCAATTCTATACGACAGCATTCAACCGCCAATATACGTCCAAAACTCTCGGGAAAGGCATCAATCGACGCGTTCCGACCTCTGTACCAACAATCCGAAGGCGGGAATCAAATAATTTGTCTCGGTGGAAAGCTATCAGCAAAAACTCAAAATGCGCTGGGTTCGATCCCAAATAGGCGGCTTCATCCAAGGTATTTATGTGCACAACACCTTTTCGCGTAGGCGACCTTTGGCCGCCTTCCAAAAGAATAACCCTTAGCCGGTCCAACCCCCGGCTACGCGGTCCACAATATTTTTGAGCAGGACACACTTTTTGCACTTTTTGGTACACCCTAATCTGTGATTACAACAACCACATGAAAATGACGAAAAATTTTCAACTTGGATTGCCAATATCTCTAAACAGACACAAAATATAGAACTTCCGCCCCCGGACCATCGACATGGAGGCCAAAACCCGTCGCCCGATACATCCCCCGAGACTCTCGGACGCACATCAGCAGCACGTGCCGTCGTACAGAATTGCCGATTCAATAGCTCAATTTAACTTGATTCAGAATGCTTTCATAAAAGTGAGCTGCGTATTTATTAGTAATTTTTTTCCGGATTTTTTTCACTACACACTCGCACACACACTGATTTTGCTGTCCAGGTATATTAATATTTAGGTACTTCACAATAGTAAGCCTATAAGTAAACGCTGTAGGTTAGCTGTACAGTATATTCACACGCGTAACACGATTTCTTTTACCGTGGAAATAATTAAATTTATACTTCTGTATGTACACACATATACATATACAGAAGAAAAACAACGCAATCACTTTTTTAAACAACTTTTTCGCGAAATGCTACTAACATTTTTTTTCTTTTTACACGCGCACGACCGCTCGGTTCAAATCATGTATACTTTTTGAATTGGTCGAATGCCGGTGACGCTGCTATGCCCAAAATTATTCACTTAACGCGACTGCGCAATGGAAAAGTTCCGTTACCCGTTGACGTGGCGTGATTATTGCCAAGTGGAACATTCTGATTGGTCGTTACCATCAGATGATTGCTATGAACGGATTGAACCATTTGGTGCTGCCACCTCAGCAAAAATCACGCACTTTCCCGTAGCTAAACGTCAAACCGGAAGGTGAATCAAAACTGTCACCCAACCAATCGCATTGAACCAAATAACAATTACTATCAATTGAAAGTAAACCATAACAGCTTGGATACAATGTTGTGTTGCTCTGAGTAGTAGGACTACGGTACCTTTTAAGAGTGCATTCGACAAAGAGGTAGCACTCTCAGTTATAGTTTTTGCTAGAGTTGTAGTCTCACTATTATTGTTGTCACCTACAGTTATAGACGGTGATGAGCGCGGCTAATCATTCTCCATTGCATGATAGGCTGAGATGAATTGTTTTGCATTATATTTTGTGTTGTTTTAGGTCTACTGACCTTTGTTTTTTGTACTGTCCGTATCATCTGACTGACACCCACTTGGACTGAGCAAGCCAAAGAAGTTTCAAATAATATAGTTCAAATAATATTTATCTACCTCTAAATATTTCATAATTTAATAATTTTGGATGAAAAAACAAAAAAAAGAGAATAACAAGTGAAAATAAAATTAAAATAAGAAGTGATTTTCTATAACAGCACTTAAGTGCAAATGGCGTACTTTAATTATGTTTAAAATATTCAACTAAAATCCAAAAAAAAAGCTTCAAAAGTAAGCTTTAGGACCTTCACTTAAAATATGAAAAAAAAAATCTCCAAAAGTGAGCTGCCGGACCTTCGACTAAGAACCCAAAAAGACAAAATTTCAAAAAGCGAGCTGTCAGACTTTCAGTTAAGAAAAAAAAACAAAAGAAACTTTGTAAAAATGAGACAGTGAGCAATATGTTACCTACAGACAACAACAGCTTTGTGCACTGAGTAGGCTGCTCTACACCCGTTGCGGTCAGAGATTAAGATTAAAAAAAAAAAAAGTTTCTCACATCAAAAACTGAGTGTTTTGCATAAGCACATACAAATTAGTACACACGAACAACAACCATTTAGCGCTGAAGTAAAGAGCAGAGAAAAACTGCTTAACAACAAACAACAATCATTTTTAACGTTCATTATAAATACTACATCAAATGCAATCATTGACCACAACCCCCAACAACGAAAAATTGAGACCCAAAAAGTAAAAAAGAAAAAAAAAAAAAAACAATCGGAGGCAAACGAAAGTCAGAAAGCAGCAACAATTATAAGGCATCAGAATTATTTGACCATATTGAAGCGGCCATCATCCATGCTCAGTGAATAAACTTGGACACATCACTTGAGGTAAATCGTAACATACATATGTATGTATGCACATGTGTACACATATATAAAAACGTTTGCACGTTTATGCATTTTGTTTTAAACTTTTTCGAGAGAATTCTATTTTGTGCTTTGTTTTTATTTTTAACAGTCTTATGTTAAATCTACTAGTACATAAATATTTATATGTAATCCAAAGTGGAAGCAAGAATTAAGAGTAGTAGCGAAAGCTCTAGGCGCTAAAACATTCTTCTTTCTTTAAATGGTCATCTAACCGCCTGGACGATTTTGACCGTCCAACATATCTCGCCAGTCGTTTCTTCGTTGCGCCAATTGGAAACACCGCGGGATCGCAAATCGGTCTCCACTTGGTCCTTCAATCGGAGTGGTGGTCTCCCTCTTCCTCTGCTTCCACCGGCGGGTGCCGATAAGAATACCTTCTGGGCTGGAGCATCTTCGCTCATTCGCACTACGTGGCCTAGCCAGCGAAGCCGCTGTGTTTTAATTCGCTGAACTATGTCGGCGTCTGCGTAAAGTTCATACAGCTCATCATTAAATCTTCTTCGGTACTCGCCGTCGCGTCGCGTAGAGGTCCACAAATCTTTCGAAGAATCTTTCTCTCGAATACTCCCAGAGCCGCCCCATTAGATGTTGTTAGTGTCCACGCTTCTGCACCATATAGCAGGACGGGTGCGATGAGTGACTTGTAGAGTGTTATTTTCGTTCGTCGAGAGATGACTTTACTTTTCAATTGCCTACTCAGTCCGAAGTAGCATTTGTTTGCAAGAGTGATTCTTCGTCGGATTTCTAGGCTAACATTATTGTTGGATTAATGCTGGTTCCCAGGTAAACGAAGTCCTTTACTATCGAAAGCGGCTTTAAAATCAACAAAGAGATGATGCGTGTCTATTCTTTTTTCACGGGGTTTTTCCAAGATTTGGCGTATTGTAAAAATCTTGTCGATGGTAGATTTACCAGGTCTGAAGCCACACTGATAAGGTCCAATCAGTCTGTTCACATCAGGCTTCAGTCTTTCGCACAATACGCTTGATAGGACCTTATATCGGATATTCAAAAGGCTGATTCCGCGATGGTTGCCGCAGTTTGCAGGATCGCCCTTCTTGTGGATTGGGCAGAGAACACTTAGATTCCAATCTTCAGGCATGCATTCATCCGACCATATTCTGCATAGAAGCTGATGCATGCGCCTTACCAGCGCCTCGCCTCCGTGTTTGAATAGCTCAGCAGGCAAACCATCAGTGCCAGCTGCTTTATTGTTTTTCAATCGGGATATTGCTATTTGCACCTCATTATAGTCGGGTTGTGGAACGTCAATTCCATCATCTTCGATTGTGGGCTCGGGTTCGGCATCTTCTCTGGTTTCTTGCTCAGTTTCTCCATTTAAAAGGGCAGAGAAGTGATCCCTCCATATTCTGAGTGCTCTCTGAACATCGGTCACCAGGTCGCCGTTTTCATTCTTACAGGAGTTTGCCCCGGGCTTGAAACCTTCTGTCATTCGCCGAATTTTTTGATAGAATTTTCGGGCATTATTCCCGTTGGCCAGCATCTCAAGCTCCTTTATTTCACGCTTTTCTGCCTCTCTTTTTTTCGCCCGGAAAAGCCGCCTCGCTTCCCTCTTCAACTCGCGGTAGTGTTCACACACACTCCTCGTTGCATTCGATTTCAGCGTTGCCTTGTAGGCTTCGTCCTTTCTTTTCGTTGCAGCGCGGCACTCTTCATCATCATACCAGTTGTTTCTTCGCGTTCGCCGGAATCCAATTACTTATTCGGCTGCGGTACGGAGTGCTCCTGAGATATGATCCCACTGCTCATGCATTCCACTAGGTTGAATTGTGCTCTCGGAGAGCAGGTGTGAGAGGCGATCTGCGAAAGAATTGGCGGTCTGTTGTGATTGCAGCTTTTCGAGGTCCAGCTTTCCCTGCGTTTTTTGTTGCACCTGTTTTGTCGTACAGAGGCGGGTACGAATCTTGGCTGCTACTAGGTAGTGATCACAGTCGATGTTAGGTCCTCTTATTGTGCGAAAATCTAAAACGCTGGAAGCATGCCGTCCGTCTAACGTGGTCGATCTGGTTGCGTGTTTTTCGATCGGGGGACAGTCATGTAGCCTGATGGATCTTCTTGTGCATAAACCTAGTGCTGGATATGACCATGTTTCGGGCACCGGCGAAGTCGATCAGCCTGAATCCATTTGGCGAAGTCTGATCGTGGAGACTGAACTTCCCGACAGTGGGGCCAAATACACCCTCCTTACCCACCCTGGCGTTAAAGTCGCCAAGCACGACTTTGATATCATGACGGGGGCAGCGCTCGTATGCTTCTTCCAGGCGCTCGTAGAATGCATCCTTTTCCACGTCGTCCTTCTCTTCCGTCGGTGCATGAGCGCAGATAAACGATATGGTGAAAAATCGTACTTTTATGCGGATTGCAGCGAGACGCTCGTTCACGGGTGTGAACGACAGTACTCGGTGACGGAGTCTTTCTCCCACCACAAATCCCACGCCGAATCTGCGCTTGTCTTCATGCCCGCTCCAGTAGATGTGGCAAGGTGTTTTGATCGAGTTTCCTCGCCCCGTCCATCGCATATCTTGTATGGCGGTGATGTCAGCTTTTGCTTTCCTCAGGACCTCAACCAGCCGGGCAGCGGCACCTTCCCCATTAAGGGACCGGACATTCCAGGTACATGCCCTTATCTCATAATCCTTATTTCGTTTGCGGGTGTTGTCATCTAAAACACGGGTGTTCGGTGGTTACCCAGAGGATACTTGGGCGCAAAGCCCGGAAGTAGTGAGCTGCTTGAACCGCATGCAAAAGAATCGCTCTGGCCATTCCCAGGTGAAACTTTCCCCACTTGCGTGGACTTCTGCACACGGCCCCACCCTCCAACTAAACATTAATAAAAAAAAATTGTAGATTCCCATTATTTAAAGAATTTAACCTAAACCATTACTTTTGTGAACTTTTGGAGTGTAATCTTAATAAAAAATTTGATGGTCCAATCGGAAAAGTCAATATTTCACGACTTTAGATTTGGCGAAAGGGTTTCACCAAGTAGAAATGCATCGTGACGATATCGCAAAAAATGCATTTTCAACCGCTACTGGCCATTATGAATTCTTGCGAATGCCATTTGGGCTGCGAAACTCGCCAGCTACATTTCAGGGAATAATTAACAATGTTGTGAGGGAATACATTGGTTCAATCTGTTTGGTCTACTTAGATGAGGTTTTAATTGTAGTATGGAAGAACATTTAGAGTCCTTAGCAAAGATACTTAAATGTGCTTTTATGAGAAGAGAAACCGAGTTATTAAGTCATGTGGTTACGCCTGACGGTATTAAGCCGAATCCTGATAAAGTTGAAGCCATAGCAAATATAGTACTGCCTAAGACGCAAAAGAAATAAAGTCTGTATTTTAGTTAAACTTTTACACTTATCACAGATGCAAGTAACTTTGCTTTAGGTGCAGCTCTCATGCAAGTAAATAAGGTTGTTTCTTTTGCTAGCCGCACACTAAATGGCCATGAGAAAAACTATAGCACAATTGGAAAGGAATTGCTTGCGATAGTTTGGGCTACAAAATATTTTCGCCTATACCTTTATGGAAGTAGGTTTTCTATTAAGACCGATCATCGTTCTTTGGTGTGGTTACAAAATATAAAAGAGCCTAATTCTAAACTCCAAAGATGGAAAATGAAATAAAATGAATTTGATTTTGATATTAGTTATATTAAGGGTGAAGAGAATTTTTTATTTTGTTTTGTTGTTTTTCCGACAGGGTGAATAATTGATGTATATTGGAACGATTTTTCGTCGTCCCTTGTCAAATTTGGTTTTGAGACAAACCGGTTTCGGCGTTGTGCCATCATCAGTATCGATTTTCGTTCTCAAGAACCATTTGACAAGGGATAACGAAAAATCGTTCCAATATACATCAATTATTGTTATAGCAGATGGCTTAAGTAGATTAAATTATGAAACCATAAAAAACGAAATCAATATAAACCTACATGAAATGTTTGATAAAGATATAAATACAGTTCATAGCGCATGAACCGATGATTCTGATATTATAAGAATTACTGAAAAGCACTTTTCAATAATCAAATTCAAATTAATTATTCAAATAATTTTTCTTGGTCAACAAAAATAGGTTTTAAAAGCAAAATTAGGCATATTTTAAAAGTGAAAAATAAGGACAATATTCTAAATTTCATAGTCAAGAAAAATAGGTTTTAAAAGCAAAATTAGGCATATTTGAAAAGTGAAAAATAAGGGCAATATTCTAAATTTCATGAAGGGCAAACCTCCTTCTAAAGGATTAGAAAAAGTTTTCATTCGAATCTTCAGAAAGAAATTCAATAATTTATAAATAATTGCGAAATATGCAAGTTGGCAAAGTACGATAGAGCTCCAATTAAACATTTACTATTACACTACTCAACGTGGGGTCATGTATTTAACCACTGTAGATATATTAACTAAATATGCAACCGCTTATTACCTAGAAGACAGGACATGGATTTCTATTATAAAAGCACTGAAAGAAAGAATTCAGTATTTAGGTATAGTTTCGTCTAATAATTCGATGCATTCTCTCTCTCTCTATGGCGCGATATACAACAGGTATATCATCATAAACCTCCTAAGAGATTTTTGCGCCAAGCTTCTCTTCCAATTTGTGGTGTGCCGATTTGAATTTTCCCTACAAAATTGGTGGGACCTACAGTTTTTTGCCGACTCCGAACGGCATCTACAAAGGAGACGAATTTTTGCTGAGAAGCCTGTCATGGCAGAAATACACTCGGAGAGTTTGCCAAACCACTGCCGAGGGGCGACCCTGTTTTGAAAAACTTTTTTCAAATCACTTTTGATGTTACCTGTACCAGGGCTCGAACCATGGAACTTCGGTGTGGTAGGCCGGCAACACTACCTTCACACCACGGCGGCCGCCAAATTCGATGCATTCCACTGCTAAAAATCGGCCAATCGACCTGATAAATAATTTAGTTTCAAAAAAAGATCTATCAAACTTTTAAATATAATACATGCCAAAAAAAACAAGAAATGTGAATATGTTAAATAAAAAATCGAACAGAGTTGCTACTAAAAATTTTGAAAATGATGTTCAAAATAACAGAGTTAGTAAGCACAACAAAATTGAAAACTATAAACAAGAACGAAATCATTTAATATCTAACGCCAAAAACTGTAAAAAAAATATAAAACACAAGTAAATCGTAGGAATCATTGAACTTAACTTTTGAATCAGCAGGGACTGCCGGTTCTGGGGGTGGAGGTGTGATATTATTAATTACATACACATATGTTACATACCTATATTTCACATGCATACATATTACATACATATATACATATTACTTACATTTAAACTTACATACATACATTATCATCATACATATTTAAATATTAACATTTATTTAACATTATATTTACATATCACAATTATGTTTATTAACAGAGAGAGTTAACACTCTCCGCATTATTTCATTTAATTACAATTAGTTAAAATACGTTATGCTCTTAGTTCTTAAGTAAAGTTTATATATATAGCATTTCTAATAAAAACGGTTTAGTTCTATTGAGACATCGAAGAAGGTGGTATTATTCAAGAACGTGACTACATATGTACAAGAAAAGCTCCTTTAAAGTTACAAGATTTATAATTATACCTAGATCTTATTGATATAGCTTGCATGGTTATAGAAATATCGTGTTTTACATTTTACAAAGAAATTTTTTATAACTATGTTAAAAAACTGGGCGTGGCCGTCGACCGATTTCACCCGTTTTTACAACAAACAGTTACCTTTGTATATTCAACATTTGCGCAAAATATCGTTTCGATAAATCAATTTCTGCCGGAGTTATGGCATAAAAAGTTTTGTGGAATAATCCACTATAAAAAGGGTGGGCCACGCCCGTTATAAAAAAATTTTATTTTTCGACTTTGCTAGTTCACGGATACTTTGAAAGTAAAATAGAAATGATATAAAGCTTTTGTACGCAAACTTATTGCCTATTAAATATATCTATGATCCTTTTCAAAATCTTTCGTACACAAGTGGGCGTGGTTTTTAAACGATTACGCCCATAACCTTCTGGGACATACCTTGTGTTAGAGTAAATATGTGTGCTAAATTTCGTTTCGATATCTTAAACGGTTTTTGATTTATGATTAATGTTATTTCTAAATTTGTATTTTCTGCCTTAACATTAAGATACACACCAAATTTTATCCTTATAAGTGTATTATGTACTAAATATCTACTTTTTTGTATTTTCGAGAATATTCTATATATAAAAAGTGGGCGTGGCTATCATGCGATTTCTCCCATGTTAAATAGCGCTCGGAGATAAGGGCCAAGGAACCTGCATACCAAATTTATGAATGAAAATTGGTTCACTCATATGTGGGAGGTGCCACGCCCCTTTTGGTAAAATCGTCAATAGGTCAACCAACTTAATGAATCTATCAAATTTCATTCTAGGAGCTCTTTTATTATTGAATTATCTCATTTTAAAAGTTTTTCGAAATTTTCGATATCGAAAAAAGGGGCGTGGTTATTGTTCCATTTCGGCCATTTTAAATAGCAACCTAGCTTAACGAGAAAGAAACCTGTGTGCCAAATTTCATTCACGGACGGACGGACATGTCTTAATGGATTCCTCTGTTCATTATAAGAACTTTGATATGTGGAACTCTATCTCTATATGGATTATTTTTTACCGTTACAAACCATCGTTATGAAACCAAAACTATAATACCCTGTGTACTAGTACACAATGCAAAATGCTTCGGCAAATAAAGTAAAAGAAGCAAATTAAAATAAGAAAATTGCTTAAATTCACCAAATGTAAACACAACTGCACAGCTATATTGACGTTTGATATTGATCCGTGTTTCGCTACCCAAACGCCAGTTCATACTGGGGTGAATATACGTTCCAAATAATTCAGGACACAATGCCACAAAATCGATTTGATCTAATAAGAAGCAATTTTAATAAGAGGTTGTAGTCCAAATGTGCGCAACGAGGATGAGGACTTTCTTTCGCCAATATCTGCCAAATAAACCACATAAATGAAGAGTAAACTCTTCGGATTTTGGTATAATTTTGTAGTATATTGCGGAGCAGGAGAAAATGTTGTGCCGACTGTCACACCAAATCTTGGGGCATCAGTGAACGTGGTGGTCCGATTGTCCCGTAATTTTCCAGATTTAAAAAACCATATAATATGTTTCGACAATATTACACGTCACTGCCACTTCTAGTTTGTCTAAATCGCGCGAAATACAGTGGTTCACAGCTTATTTCAACCAGCATCCGTTTCGAATTCCAAGTTACTATTACTATCCAACCAAATCGAATCTTTGTAAATGCCAACCTGTACATTGATGGCTCATACACAAATTTTTTTGGTAAATTTGTAATGCAAAAATCAAAGCAAGTGAAAATTACAATCTCACACCTTATTTCAACCAGCTAAAAAAGTTTTCATATTAATATAAAATTTGTTGTATTTTTAGCGTTTTAATAGTTCGTATCTATCACCGATTTCAACCTTTTTGGCATCGACTGAACTAATTTTCGTGTTGTCTCTGATGTAATTTTCTTCTTCCAACAAAGTGTTTTTAGTTCTGTTTTGCTTGTAATTTTATGTTTGCGAATATTTTAGTCTAATATTGGCCACAGATTTTCTATACCGTTCATACAAGGAGACTGAGCAGGTGGTGACATTAAGTGGGGGCAGTTCCATATCAGCCACGACTGAACAATGCCAGACTTATGCTTGGGATCATTGGCTTGAGAGTATTGAACCTTTAAACGAATACCAAGATGTTCCGCACTCTGTGACAAATTGGCCTTCAATATGTTGAGGTACATTATTTTGTCCATCGTATTATCTATAAACGTCAAGATACCAACGCCCGCTGCCGACATACAAGCCCAAACCATTACGCTTCCACAGCCGTGTTTCACTGTCGCCTTTACATTTTTATTCTACAGCTCGGTATTTGGCTTCCGCCATACATGCGATGGACCGTCGGAGCCAAAAATGTTGAATTTCAACTCGTCAGCAAATATAACCTGTTCCGAAAAACTGGAATCCTTGTAAAGGTGGTCTTTTGCAAACTTTGGGCGATTTTGTTGATTTTTTCGGCTGATAAAGGGTTTTTGCGTTCTATTCTGCCATTGAATCCATATTTACGTAGTACTCTACGAACCATTTCTGCGCTGCTTGACTTTCCCAACTCATTGCTGATCTCACATACTAGTTTAGGAGCCGTTTGTTTGGTGTTTTCTTAAATTTTTCGTAATATGTAGCGCTCATCCGTTAAATAGAAAATTTTGTTTGGTGCTATTCTACCGATATAACTGACTGCACTGTTGACTCACTTAAATTAACCATTCCAGCAACTTTCCGGCGCGAGTGACCATTTTTGAAGTGACTGAGGACTAACTCTCGCTCCTCAATAGTGGTGCCCTTTCCCACCTTTAGAATATGCGTTTGTATTTAATTCAGGTGACAAAAAACATTTAAACTGTTACACACGCGAGATTTAATAATGAAAAATAAAAAAAAAAGAAAAAAATTGGGATGCCAATCGATGGCTACTGAACCCAAAATATGTCTGGTTGAAATAAGCTGTAGCATAGGAAGCCAAACAAATCTAGCTTCCCTGGTATAGTAAAAACATAATTCTTCAAATTTGCATTTAAATTTGTTATAAATTCTTTTTTTTTTTTTTAAGTATATACACCCGTATACTTATTGAAATAAGTTGTGAACCACTGTACATTTTTGGGAACTATTCGTTTAAACCGAATTCCAAATTGCAAACTTCCGACTGATAATGATCTCAAGAAACAACCCCGTAGATATTCCACTGAATTGTGTGCTTCAGCTTTCGGAGTTGACATTTCTTTATCAGTTTGGAATCAAAATAGAGTAGTACGACTCACATCGAGTTACGCAGGCGCAAAGAAATGTTATAAACAAGTTGCCGCGTTTCGTCCGCTCGGAAAAAAATGTTAGGCAGTACCAACTACTAAACTTCCGAGCAGAGGACGCATACCTACTCTGCAAAAAACAATATGTTCGATACCAAGAGCTCCAGGCCATCCACGACAAACTCCTCACGTATAATGTACAGGAAGAAAAACTTACTTACCCCCTGAAGACGTTCGCTATGATGGAGTCTGCGTCATTTTCCAAAAAAGGTGCAAATTTCCTGGCTGATCTCCGAAACTCAAGTCGAATGCCGAAAGTGTAACCGGCATCTTTGGTTTTCTTCACAAAAGGACTGCTTTCACAAAGTATACACAAAAACATGCCTTTTTTTGTAAAACTATTTGAAATAAGACTAAATGTTTGTTTTGTATTGGTTTATATTAGAAACTTTCGTTTTTCCTTAATAACTTGGAATTTGAAAAATTTTCGTATAGAATTCTTTTCGCATACTTTCCCAAAGCCGCCTGCAGGCGGGGTAAGGTTTTAGACCTATATTATCGGATCAAGGTACAAAATTTAATTTTCTTGGTAAAGAACCTTTAATTTTACTAAAAAAAGAGAATTTTTTCATTAAAAAATAAAATTTGGCCACTAGAGAGTTAAAATTTCTGTAAGAGAATTTATTTCAGAGCGCTAAACAATTGCAAATTAAAGACGCCTTTCGATTTTAGCAAGTGAATGATCCTAAACACAAGTGACAGATACTTCAAACATTTGGTGAAACTCCTGCTCAGGGACTGAACATAATCAAGGATTTGTAGTCGGTTTTAAAGACCAATAAAAAATATAACAACAAATTACATCCACAATAAATCTGACCTTAAAACCGCTATATGGGAAGGCTGAAACCAAATTAGTCCAGAATACACATGAAAATTGGTTGGTTCAAGCTGTAATTGCTAGCAAAGGGTACCCAACAAAGTACTGAATACCACAAGAACTTCTTTTTTTTTTTAAATGCATCTTTTAAACTTTAGTGTGAATCCTCTGTATGTTATTGTTTTGTTTTTGCTTAGAAAAAATAACCCTGCGTGGCCGGCCTTGAGACGTGCTTATAAAAAATAGCCCTTATCCGATTACACACCGGCTTCGGCTCTGCGCCAGATCCTTAGGGTTGCTTATAAAAAATAACTTTAAGCCGAGCCAACACCGGTTTAACAATCTACAGGTTTTACGCTCAGAATCCCTTTCTCTGTTATTGACTCTCGGGTACGCTTTTAAAAAATAGCCCATAGTCGAGCACAAACAAAACACAAAATATGTGGGCATGGCACCGCCCACTTTTCCAAAATTAAGTAAATTTTGACTACGTGACACATATATCTAAGTATCATTAATTTAGACCAAATACGTTCAGATTTATGACGAATTGTAATTTTATAAAGCCTGGGGGCGTGGCGCAGTCCTTTTTTCAAAACTAGATATAGCCTATGATGTAACCAGTGAATCCAAGAACATACTGTGAATATTTTATAAAAATCGGTTGAGTACTTTGGACTCCTATAAAGGACACACATTAATTTTTATTTATAAGATTAGTAGCAGACCCGGCTGTCGTTGTCCTCCTTAAAATTTGAGATGCTTTCATTTAACAAATAGTAGTACTACTCTCTTCAATTCCCACTTGGCGCTTCCTCGTCATTTATTCGTATATCTTAGTTTTTCTTTCTACTTTTGCTTTTCCCCCACCCCCATATCACGTTAGTTTATTCTACCCTCTTCATTTTCCTGCTACACCTCTTCTTCTCAAATTTTTCATTCCTATTCCCCTTCTTCTCACATTTCCTCTGCGGGTACTGATATATACACAGTTTTAAAGATATAGCGTTAAACAATTTTTTTGGTCTTCGTATCGCTTACTTTTTACAAGTTTTTTTTGATATGGTTCATTCTTTAACAAACCTTACGGATTTTGGGAAGAATAACAATACTTTCTGTTTATAATTTTTTGCTACGTTTCACCAATCTTCTTGACATCTTCAGGGGTTAATCTTTATTTTTTCACATGAAACAACAAAAAGAAAACAAAATTGACAAACATTGAAAAATAAAACTAAATCACATACATTTTGGCAAAAGTAACATCGCACACATTTTGGCAAAATTAAACACTTACATGGTTTAACTTACACTATAAACATAAAAAACATCACAGAAAACACTTATAATTAAATTATATAAAACATATTGGTACCATTATCATTAGGTACACTTGTCGTACTGGCATGCTATAAACATGACAAGTAGCTAGCAGCAATCAATTGCGTGTCCTCTTTCTTGTTCATGGTTTTCTCTCATTTTTTTAAATTTAATTTAAATTTTATTTCTTGTTTTGGCAGAAAAAATTTGTTGTTAGAAAATATAGGTTCCTAAAGTTTTCATGATTTATTGACTTTTCTGAACGTCTCTCTATTCAAAATTCGATATCTCGAGTTTTTTATTTTATTTCTTATTAAATTACAAACAAATTATTTCTTAATTTTTATCATTTTTAAAAAAATGGATAATTAAAAAGTGAAAAATTATTATTCTTAGCCTTGAGCTCGTATCATGAATACTTAATTTTGAAAAATTTTTAATTAAAAAAAAAATTATAATTGCTATTTATAGGTAAAACATGAAGCCCCACAAACTCAAAACGATTAAAAAAAAATTTTAGATCACTGTTTGTTCTATTACTGACCAACTACATTTCACAAAAAGATGGATTCTCTCTGTTAACGGAAGATATACATTTTTTTCGAGCGCAAGTCGCGCGGGTCACTCATAGTATACAACCAACGTGTGCCTATGCACGCATGGCCAATTTTAACAATACCATAAATATTTACATGTAGTCAAACCTACCATCGAACTAACTATGAGATGTCGGAAAAAAGTCCCACTCTGGAGTTAAACCGAAATCTTCTTCATGGTGAAAGATATTTACAAAATTTTTCTTGTTCTTATGCTGCGCATCTGACCCGTAAGAGAAATAAATGATTTTTGAAATTATAAACTGTGTTTTTGAAAAACGTGAAAATATACAGTGTCATGGTGCAAGTACTCTGATATTATTACCAAACTTTTTAATAATAATAATAATTTCCAACCTGCAATGTAGTTCGGTCAATGTGAGTCCACTATTTGCACGTAATTTCGTCTATGAAGTTTTCCTCAAATATTTTCTCAAATTCAAGGTCACTTTCTAAAATGACATTTCCCAGTGGATTTAGTGCAAATCATATATTTTAAACAGCCCTGAACATTCTCGTGAAGAGTACAAACCATGGTACAAATATATAAAGGTAGTTCCACTTCTACTTCTTCCCCGCCATTGCCACCATTTGACATACACTGTGTTTGTGACACTTCTTTTTCAAAATGAATACCAAGAAAACTGGTTTTTACTTCAAATGGAAAAAATTTCGAGATTTAATAAAATAACTGATATTTCTGAATTTAGTTTTTTATGTTTGTAAAATAAATCGAAATGTAAGTAAAATATTGGTATACTTTTTGCAAAAACATGGATAAAGTATTTATTTACTTTAATCTATTTTTAGCAACATGAGCTGTATATTTAGAAATTGCACCAGGTCTATGTGCAAAGGAAGCAAAGTCAAGTTTTTCCGACTCCTGGCGGTACAGTTTATGAGGGAGAAGTGGCTAAACGCATGCATGATAGCTGCAGATGCGGTACCAAAAGAACCGTTTGTATGTTCAGATCACTTTTCCGCTGAAGATTGTAGCCAAGGAACCGATGTGCTCAATTGGACCGCAACGTAAAAAGATGAATTTACAAAATTATGGTTACAGAACTTTCGATGAAGTCAATCAAAATTATAGTGGTATGGATTTTTTTATCTGAGGGGGCCTTTGAAAACCCACAGAAGAGTTCATGACAAATTTAAAAGCATTAAACTCTATTATTAATAATTACAATAAAAATGGTTTAAGCGATTCTCCTGGATATATGTCAAATTTATTTCACTAAAAAAAATACAGCATATTTACTATAAAATTTACTTTCTGACGGTAAGCTATTTCCGAACGTTTTTTTTTTGTTTACAAAACGACCCTTTATGTCTCAATCTATCCTCTCTTGGATCAAGAACTTTTCAAGGTAGTTTTTGAAAACATTTCATGATTATTCATTCATTAACGTACTTATTTGTACGCTGTGACAACGCGTGTTCTCACCACATGAACCATGAAAATAAAGCTAAAAATCGCGTTGCAATAACATGACAAACTTTGTATCTGCGTTAGAAACCCCTGAAAATGTTTTAATTAATTATTATCGAAATACAAATATATATGTTGACTTGGAAGCAGAGATATATGATCTGTACCAGTTAAAAATTTTAAAACAGTTGTAGGGATCCGATTTTGTAAGTATTTTTATTTTTATACCTTTCATGAACATGAAATGGTATATTAACTTTGGTCCGATGTTTGTAACGTTTAGAAATATAAGAGATAGACCCACCATTAAGTAAACCAAATTTATCAGAACGATGAATTGAGTTGATACAGCCATGTCCGTCTGTCCGTCTGAGATATCTCGATGAAATTTGGCACACGGATGTATTTTTGTATTATATTAGACATTTGTCGGATCCGGTATAATCGGGTCTCTATAGCATATATCTCCCATACAACCGATCGCTCAAATAAGAGGATTATGACCATTTCTCCCTCATTTTTAAAGATTAAAACTTGAAACTTGGTGAGATATTTTCTTATGGATAGCTAAAGACTTCGTAAAAAAATCACCAAGATCGGAGCTATATATAGTATATATCCCATACAACCTATCGTTCAGATAAGAGGATTATGGCCATTTATCCCTCATTTTGGAAGATTAAACTTGAAACTTGGTGAGATATTTGCTTATAGATAATAAAAGATTTGGTAAAAAAATCGCTAAGATGGGAGCTATATGTAGTATATATCCCATACAACCGATCGTTAAGATAAGAGGATTATGGCCCTTTCTCCCTCATTTTAAAAGATTAAAACTTGAAACTTGGTGAGATATTTTTTTAGAGAACTTTAAACAATGCGTATTTAAGTTTGCACGTATTCATGAAAGGTATCAAGCCTTCGGCACAGCCGAAGACAGCGCCGTCCTTACTTGTTCTTTCATTCAAAACATCCCCTTAAATATTAAAAAAATTACTAAAAAAATTATGTCTGAGGTGCCAATGCTCTTTGCACAACTGAAAAATGGTGCGAATGACAACCAAGACAGTTTACGTCAAAGTGGAAATACTTTGATTTTCTTGTACCATGGTACAAACACAAACCGAGTGTGTACGCACGCAATGTTTTGGTAGTAGGGATGCAAAATTTAGAAAAACTACATTTAGCTTCTGGGTGTGTTTCTTTGATGAGTTAGAAACTTCTCTTAAGTTGATCAAAATTAACCTCTTCTGCATTTCAACGCGGGCGTTATTTTTTCTAACAGAACCAAAACCCTTCTTACCCGACATAATGCGACTACTTTCATCTAATTCATAAAAATTAATTATTAAATTAATTACTTCTTCATCTTCGGACAAAATCCAATTTTCTGTGGAAACTTTTTCGAAACGACCAGTCTTTGAATAAAATTAAAGTTTTAATTTCTTTTATCGACCTGCGGATATGTTAAACTGATCTTTTAGAGTTTGCAATATGGTAGTCTCATAATTTTTCTCATCGTTATTTTCATTATTATCACTGGCAATATGAAAAACTCTCGTGGGTAATTTTTCGGAAACCTTTTTAATTTTTTTTGCTGAATACCACCTCAGTTTCCTCTGCAATCACGGAATCGGCAGTTTCTGGAACACATCCTATGTCAATGTCATCCGTGTCCAAAACAGAATCATTGTTTTGCTTGTCCTAAATAAATGTTAGTTATCAATTTCATTAAGATTTATGAAGCACACAAATTCTTATATGAATAGAGTAATATAAAATTTTAATATTACCTTTTTTCAAGTTCCTTCCTTTGTTCTGAAACTCGAATTCGACAAGTTCTGCAGGCTTTTTTTGAAGGTACTCATCTGTAACCTGCAACTTAAGAAGCTCAAAATGTTTTTTCGTCACTTTTCGGAGGCTTTGGAGGTTATGATGACGGGACAGACCGAAAGGATTAAAACACCGATCATTCTGTTTTGCTGATTTCGCAATTTTATTAAATTTTTCTTGGCATTTTAAGTCTGTTTTGCTTGCCTTTAAAAAGTTTACTAGTAGTTATTTCAAAACTCGCAAAAATAAATACCCGAAAATGGTATGGGAGTACATCAATTAGGATGTAGTAAAACCCATCAATTATGATGCAAAAAAATACTGGGTAGGTTTGATTACATATACATATGTATGGTGTAGGTAAAATTGACCATGTGTGCATATATGTATAAGCACGGGTTGGTTGTATACTATTAGTAATAATTAAAAGAAAGGCTCCACCTTTTTGTAAAATTTATTTGCTCAGTAATAGAACAAGGAATAATCAAAAAAGGTGTAATCGCAATTATTATACTTTTTTGCATTTGTTTTGTAAAGCTTATTTACTTAGAAACAAAATAAAAAACCCGGTATTGATTAAATGAGCACAACTCGAGATATCGAATTTTGAAAAGAGACATTCAGAAAATGCAATAAATGGTTCAAACTTTAGGAACCTATATATTCCATTGTAAAATCAAGAAAAAATTTCAGGCGATTTGAAAATGTTATGTATGTAGGTGTGCGATTTGTAAAAGAAACATCCATATATTGAACACATATGTAAAAAATTGATTGATTTGAACCAAATAAATTCCTTCCTATACCGAATTGCAACTTTATATAACCTGAGGGCTTTTCCAAACGCTATATACAGCCTGTGTCATAACCAGCCACCTCCTGAACTTATCGTGAGAGTTTCAGAGACATCGCCAATATACTGTGTACATTAATGAAGCACAAACAAAACAAAAAATATGTGGGCGTGGAACAACCCCCTTTTTAAAATTATGTAAATCTTGACTAAGTCACACATACATGTATATCCAAATATCATCAATTTGGAACAACTACATTCAGATTTATGACGAACTGAAATTTTATAAAACCTGGGGGTTTAACACAGCCTTTTTTCATAGCCTATGCTGTAACCAGTGAACGCAAGAAAATACTGTGAAAATTTCATAAAGATCGGTTGAGTACTTTGGACGCCTATAAAGGAGACACAAACACACATTAATTTTTATACCTAGTAGTGCTTCGCACACAAGGTATATTAACTTTAGTCGCGTCACGGCAGTGCGTAACGGCATGAACGGATTGAGATAGATATTGACTTATATATATCAAGATGTTCAGGAAGAAAAGAGAAATTGATTAAGCCATGTCCGTCCGTCTGTGAACACGATAGCTTGAGTAAATTTTGAGATATCTTAATGAAATTTGTCATTTTTGAAAAAGTAGGCGTGCTGCCGGCCACTTTTCAGCATAAAATATCTGCTATTTTCAAAGGCAATCGCTTGTTATTCAATATTGATATTTCAATGAAACTTGGTCAGCTGCTTCTTAGTGGTATGTATTATACTCCTGCCAAAAATTAGCCAAATCGGGAAACACACAAGGAAAATATTCGGGCAAGTAGTTAATAGCCCACTGCAATAGCGAAGTTATATATCTTTTTTGATTTTCATAGCTTTCATAAACATTAAACGCATGTAAGTATGAGAAGAAGAAGAGAAAAGTTCACTAAAATGATCAGCACGATGAGCGAAGTCGATTAGCAATGTCCGTCTCTCCGTCCGTCTGTGTATTTGAACGCAAACTAGTCTCTCAGTTTTACAAAAGAATGCTGAAATTCGTTGTTTGCTTTCGCCATTTTATAATATACTAGGAAACCCGGTATACGTTGTTTTGACGTTTTGATACATAGAACACATATATTTATAAAATGTCATTAACTTGAACCAAATAAACTCCTAGCTATACCGAACTGCAGCTTTATATAACCTGGGGGATTTTACAAAAGCTATATACAGACTGTGTCGTGCCCAGCGAACTCCTGAACATATCGTGAAAGTTCAAAAGCAAAACAGCCCAAAAAATATGTGGGCGTGGCAAAATTATGAAGATATTTACTAAGTGAAAAATTATGGAGATATTGACAAAGGGACACATATATCAAAATTATTTTGACCAAAAAATTTCGGAGTTATGACGAATTCAAACTTTATATAGCCTGAGGGCGTGGCTCCGCCTACTTTTCCAAACCTATATATTGTCTATGCTGTACCCAGTGAACCCAAGTATATATTGTGAAAATTTCATAATATCTATTTTTGTTACGTACACAAGGTATATTACTTCATTCGGCATAATCGAATCAAGATATATATTTTTTAATGTATACGAGGTGTGTTCAAAAAGTATCGCGAGTTTTGTGTTTTTTCAAAAATTATTTATTTATTCATGAATATTTATTTTGTCCCCTTCAAAGTAATCCCCATGAGATATTATACACTTATTCCAACGGTTTTTCCAATCTTCGAAGCACTTCAAAAAATCATTTTTTTGTATCTTGTTCAGCTCCTCCTTCGATGACGTCTTTATCTCGTCAAGAGAAGCGTAACGTCGTCCTTTCATGGGCCTCTTCAGTTTAGGGAACAAGAAAAAGTCACAGGGGGCCAGATCTGGGGAATACGGTGGCTGCGGCATCATTAGTGTGTTGTTTTTGGCCAAAAAGTCGCGCACAAGCAACGATGCGTGAGCAGGGGCGTTATCGTGGTGCAAAAGCCAATTTTTGTTCTTCCACAAATCCGGGTGTTTCTGGCGGATTGCTTCGCGCAAATTGCGCATAACTTGCAGGTAATATTCCTTATTGACCGTTCTTCCCTGTGGCAAGAACTCATGATGCACCACGCCCCTGCAATCGAAGAAAACTGTCAGCAAAACTTTCACATTCGACCGAACTTGGCGCGCTTTTTTCGGTCTTGGTTCGTGCGGCAGCTTCCATTGAGATGATTGAGCTTTGGTTTCCACGTCATAACCATAAACCCACGATTCGTCACCAGTTATGACCCTCTGGAGCAAATTTGGGTCGTCGCGGACAGAGTTTAACATCTCATTAGCAATGTTCATGCGATGCTGTTTTTGGTCACAATTGAGCAATTTTGGTACGAATTTCGCGTAAAAATCGAAGACGATCCAAAACACGTGCAAGCAAAGCAGCTGTCAACAATTAACTGAACATTCAAAATGGCCGAGCTTGTCGGCATAAGTGAGAGACATGAGTACCAACATAACGCCACAAAAAATTCGAAATTCGAATATACGTAACCAGCGAAAATTCAAAATTCGCGATACTTTTTGAACACACCTCGTATCAAAACGTTCAGGATGAAAAGTAAAATATCCGGCCAAGTAGTTAATACCCCACTGCAAAAGCGAAGTTGTATATCTTTTTTGATTTTCATACCTTTCATGAACATGAAATGTTTGTACGTTTGAGAAGAAAAAGAGATAGTCCCATCAAAAAGTATACTGGAATGACCAGGAGGATGAGCTGAGTCGATGTAGCCATGTTCGTCTTTCGGAACGTCTTTCCGTCTGTCCGTCTGTCTAGTTGAACGCAAATACGTACTGAAAGTATTAAAATAGACCTGCGTAAATTGGGATGACATAATAGATCACTTACTAGGTATATAATGTTCGGTTCCACCCGAACTTAGACTTCCTTACTTGTTATTCATAAGATACTAGCAGACCCGGCCTAAAATTTGATTTGCCTTCATTTAACAAATTGTGATCTTTTCCCTCCCCATTTGACGCTTCTGCTTCATTTATATACCCATATACCGTTTCCGGTCTTTAACTTCGAGTTATTTGAAGATTATCCTGATATTATTTTTGTATCAGAAATCTGGATTTATAAGCATGAAACACAAGATTTTAAAATGCGTGATTATAACTTTTTTGCAAATACTAATGAGCGTTACTGTGCAGGTGGAGTAGGAGTATTCGTGCGTAGTTCGTACGATTGTGATTATTGTTGTTATAACTTCGTAAGCGCGGACATATTAAAGCTTGCAATTAATATCGCTGGCAAAATATTTACTTTCTTATGTGTTTATAGGTTACACTCAGTTTCCGTTCAAAACTTTTTTGAAGAATTCTCACTCCTCCTGAGCAGTGAAAAATCGAGTAATCTCGTTGTGGTAGGTGATTTTAATTTAGATATTTCACAACAAAGTGCTGCAGTAGATTATTACCAAACTCTAATGGCAAGCTTTGGATTTACGTCTTGTATAAATGAATCTACGCGGAATGTCTCGGGTACTTGCCTCGATCATGTATTTTGTCGCTTCAATTGTAACTTTACAAATTCTTTTAATGGCCTAAACTTTGATTTCAAAATTACGGACCATACAATGACTGGTTTATGTATCAATAATATATGTGAGAAACCTGATGCAAATAGGAATTTAACTTCTAACATAGTTAGAATAAATTTCTCTTTGCTGAAGGAAAGACTACGTTTAGAGTCTTGGAGCGAAATTTATCTTGAAAGGGACATATCCAGGGCATATAGCCGTTTTTTAAGTATTTTAAAAATGCATATAGAAGCTTCAAGTTTCAAGTTTATGCCACGGAAATCAAGTTTAAAGCTTAAACCTTGGATTAATAAGTCGCTCATTTGCAAAATAAAACTAAAAAATAAACTGGGAAGGCGATATGCTAAATTGTGTAGGACAGTAAAAAAAGAAGTTTCCTTTCAACGCGATAAATTTTATCGCAATAAGTTTATATCCTCGCAGGGTAATTCAAAGAAAGAATGGGAAGTTATTAATAGTATGGTAAACCGGAATTCCAAGGAAAGAACCTCATCGATTGCCTTAAATAATTGTGGAGAGACCATTACGAGTCCTACGGCAGTAGACAATCTTTTTAATGAGCACTTTTCTACGATCGGACAAAGTGATTCGTCATCTTCGTGCAAATGCCTGAAGTTTGAAGAGTCAAGTGCATAGAGTAGCTTTATGTTCGAGCCTTTCACGGGACTAGAAGTTTTGCGAACTATAAAGTCTTTAAACAATTCAAAATCTTGTGGCGAAGATGGTATTTCAAACCAGGTTTTGAAAAATGTAGCTTTTTATGTTGTTGATATCCTTGTTTACCTTTTTAATGCAAGTGTATTTTCTGCAACTTTTCCTCACGAGCTAAAATGTTCTGTTGTAATTCCCTTATACAAAAAGGGCAATAAAAAAGACACGAACAATTACAGACCAATTTCTTTACTTTCCTCTGTATCTAAAGTCTTTGAAAAATTGATAAAAACTAGGATTATCTCGTTCCTTGATCACAAAAACTTTTTTAGTCCGATGCAATTCGGTTTTAGGTCAGGGCGTTCTACTGAAGATGCCTTACTAAACTTTTGTTCATTTGTCTATGGTGTCTTAGATAGTAAAAAGAGCTGCGCTGGTCTATTCGTAGACATTACTAAAGCATTTGACATGGTAGATCATGAAATTCTGTTATCCAAGTTGCATAACGTCGGTTTTCGTGGGTTTATTCATAGCTGGTTTAAATCCTACTTAACGGGTAGAGTACAGAAGGTAAAAGTTGGTAATAGTATAAGCAACGCACTCACTATCAATTTGGGAGTTCCACAGGGGTCTGTCTTAGGCCCGCTGTTATTTTTAATTTATTTAAACTCAATTTTTTCGCTACCATTTTTTGGTAAAGTTACCGCTTTCGCTGACGACCTCGCGATTGCGTATGGATCAGTGAGTTTTTTGGATTTGGTGGCGGGTATGAATCACGATATTCATCTGCTACGGACCTGGTTCGCTAAGCATAAGCTTATAGTGAGTAAAAAAACTCAGATGATGTTTTTTAATCTTCAAGCGAAAAGTGTGCCCAATGTTGACATTGTTTTTCATTCGAGAAACTGTAGATGTTTCGCCCTGCATGACTTGTCTTGCCCTTTGAAATCCTTCAACTCCAATGCTCACTGTAGCGATTTGTGTTTCACCATTGATACAGTGAAGGACTTTCAGTATTTGGGGGTAGTTCTTGATAAAGGTCTATGTTGGTCTTCACACACTTCTCGCTTGAAGTCATATTTGCAGTCTACAGTTCGACACTTTTATAACCTTAGAAAGGTATGTTCAAACGCCACGCTTAAAACTCTTTACTACGCGCTAGTCGACTCCAAACTTCAATATGGGATTAGTTGTTGGGGTGGTGCATCTTTGAATAAGCTTCAGCCCCTTTTAACTGTGCAGAAATGCGTTATCAGAAAAATTTGTAATGCGAATCGGTTTCACCATTCCATGGAGCTATTTAGGAGCCTGGGAATCTTGCCGGTAAGACACTTGTATTACTATAAGACACTAAAAATATTTTTTATTCGGTGCGGTTACTTACATACTTTGCAGTCGGAAACTTATTGTCTGAGGACCAACACTCAGGGTTTAGTCGCTATTCCGACATATCGTACTACTCATTTGAATAACTTCTTCACCATTGTATCTTGTAAGTTGTTCAATGTTCTGCCTGCTAATATACGACTCATTAGAAATTTGCCTAAAATAATGATATCAAGATTTTGCTGAGACCTAGTATTTAATGAACCTTATGTCTAAAATTAGTTTTATTGAATATTGAAATTGTAATTTCTTAGCACCTTTTTCACCCCACACACTTTATATATGTATATTATTTTGGATTTTATTTTTGAAAATAGCATTCGACACTATTATATCCATTTTACAGAATGCTTTACCTTTTTTCTTATAAGTCAATCTAATTGGTCTTTACTTTAAGCTGTAATGTAACATTATAAGAAAAAATTAATTAATAAATAAATAAATAAATAAATAAAAAACTTCTTCATTTTCCTCTAACACCTCCTCTACATTTCACACCTCTATTCCTACTCGCCTTCTTCTCCCATTTTCTCTGCGGGTATTGATATGTACATAGTTTGTAGATATACTCGTAGCTTTTTTTTTGTTTGTGGTCTTGGTACCGCTTTCTTTTTCAAGGTTTTTTTTTGATATATAGAACAAGTATCTATGTATAAAATATCATTAACTTGAACCAAATAAATTCTTAGCTATACCGAATTGCTACTTTTAATAACCTAGGAATTTTTCAAGACGTATATATGGCCTGTGTCGACTCCAGCGGGCTCCTTACTCCACTGTTAAAGTTTCACTTTTCCAAAGTTATGTAAATCTTGACTAAAGTACACATATATCCAAATATCATTAATATAGCGAATACGTTCAGAGTTATGGCGAATGGAAATTTTATATAGACTAGGGGCTTGGCACCGCCCACTGGTGCAATATTATAATTAGCCTATGCTGTATACAGTGAACCCAAGATTATGCTATGAATGTCTTATAAAAATCGATTAATTACTTTAGGACACACAGCCACACATTAATTTTTATTAATAAGATAGTTCTGCGCTTTTTATATCGAAAGCCCCTTGTGAAAAGTAACCGGTACTAAGACCTTAAAAAGTTAAAGGAAAGTACATATAGTACACATATTTACATACATTAAGAAATAGTATGAAGAAATGAAATTAAGTTATATGCATGGATTATATAATAAAAAGAGTTACTTTTTCCACTGTATAAATTGCATGCACGCTTCTAACAAGCTCAGAAGAGTTTGCCTACCCCTGCTCTTCATTTATACATATGAATGTAGGTATATTTTTGTGAAGCCAACCCTCAGCTGTAACCGAATTACATTCCATAAAAACCCACAATCAAACAAACTCATTAGTAAATTAAAGGGAAGAAGTAATTTACAAAAAGATCATTTGGACCGCCCTTGATTTGTAGTTTTTTAATTCTTATTCTGGTGGTATATATTGCTGTTTAATACACGCAATTATAAGCGAATACCCTGATCAACAAAAACATCACACACATACTCGTACACTCGATTGTGTTTCCTGTTCACATATGTGCTCCTTGCAAAGTAAAGCAAGTAAGGAAAGGGCTGTCTTCGACTGTGCCGAAGAATTTATACCTTTCATCAATACGCATCACGGTTCTAAGTGCCCGATCATTGCTAACAATTAGTACAAACTCTGCAAAACTGTTAATTTAAGATACATATCCCAAACCCCATTTATGGAACAATCGATTGTATGGGAGCTAATGTTATGTTGTTCCGATTTAGGTAATTTTCACTACACACATTACATATCTAAAAAGTACTAAGCCTGAAGAATTTTACGTTCCTAGCCTTTTAATTTGCAAAATTTATAGCCCAAGCCCATTTATCGGAAAAATCTATTATATGGCAGCTATATGTTAACTTGGTCTGATCCGCCGGATTTTCACTAGACACATCACGTATTTAATATGAACTAAACCCGCCAAAGTGAAAGTTCCTAGCTCTTAAATGTCAATATTTATAGGTCAAACTCCGTTAATCGGCACAATCGATTGTATGGCAGCTATGCGTTGTATTGCTCCGATCTTGCTGATTCCGACAAATGATTCATCTTATGCAAAACGGCGGCTCCATATCAAATTGCATCAAGATATCTCAAAAACTGAGGGACTAGTTTGCGTACACACAGACAGACGGACAAACGGACATGGCTAAATCGACTCAGTTCATCGCCCTGATCATTTCGGTATACTTATTCTTATCATTTCGGTATACTTTTCTTCTCATACTTAAAAACATCGGACCAAAGTTATAAACCATTTCATATACCTTTCATGAATAAAAGCAAAGAAATAAAATTTTGTAACCTCTTTCTTTTGTGTAGAAGTAAAATAGAAAACCTTTTCATAACAAAGATATTTTATTTCAAAAACAACATAAGTGACATAATTAGGATTTTACAGGAAACATAAAAATCTTTATAATTTCCAAATGCGTAGGGTTTTTATAATACAAACCTCTTTTATGTGCACTCTTTGTTTAAGTTATTTTTTGAAGGATTTTTATGTGCTGATTTCTTATGCGTTGTGTTTTGCGCGATCATTATTTTGTAGGTCTGTGCTAACGGTAATCGTTGTAGAATTTCACTTATTTTAAGTTATTTACTTTAAGGTAGCGATGAGCAGTTCTACAAATTAAGAAAGGTCAAAAGACTAGTTGCGAAGGTGTAGCCACGTTCATCGAGTAGCCTTGCACGAAGTATTAGGGAACAAGCCAGTTCGCCTAAAATATGTTGGTCACTGTACTTGATAGGCGTTGTTGTTTGAGCTTAAGGTAAGATTTCAAAATTTTCACAAAACGGATGGTGTACGCCAAAGCTCGACGAAGACGAATATAATTGGAAACTCTTTGAATAAGGGTATCCACTCTACAATCTTCTTTTGTAGTAAGATTTACGGTTTGAATTTGCCACGAGGTTCAGCTTGGTGGTCGTCATCAATTTGGTAGCATGACTTTGGACATTCAGCTTGCTGCTACCAAAGAAATTCAGGTCCGTGCCACCATAGTTTAGATTCGCATAATTCGGCGATGGTTAAACCCTAACTATTGAGATCGGTTGGATTTTCTAGAGAAGACACATGGTTCCATTGTGTTAGTTTACTTTCTGCTGCATGGACCGTTCAGAAATAAATTGGTGTGGCGTGTGCCTTGTTTGAACTATAGCAAAAAACGTTAAGTTGGTTATGTATGATGATTTATGAATAAGCGATCGGCGATTATTCACATTTTTGAGTACTTAGGTGACTAACCAAAGAAATAGTGTTAGTGTGTCTGTCAAAAAATCCTGGGACTGATCTGATGATCAATACTTTTCGTCTACAGTGGGCTACAATTAATCCCAACTACTCCTTTATAGGCACAGTTGGGATAAGTCGATTTTAATTTCTATAGCCTACTTATAGGTTTTGAAAGTAAAATTGTCCGACCGTACCCGTAGAACCAATTAGTCTCTTCATAGGACATGCTTAAACAAAAGGGACCAGTTCAACCCATACAAAGATCATGCTCCTTTGTGACCCATCCCGGATTCATCCTAGGCTAATAGGATTTTTGGCAGGGAATGCACTTATATCCACTTATAACATTTATTGTTATTATCGTCCTTATTAAGTTAATGGTAACAAAACCTTACTGACTAGACTTAAAAAATTACTTACTGCTAATTTAAAAGTCAAAATATAAGACTCTATGCGTGTCTTGAATAGGGATCTTGGCATAGCAAATTCAAGATCAATACTCCTAGATAGTCTGTTAAATTGGTCATGCCCTCTTACAAGTGGGGCGAAACTAAGAAAATTTGACAGCACAACTTCAATACGGAATGTGTTATGAAGCTAAGAGCTCTAGTAGGGACATTGAAAGCTAATACCTAAGAAGATTTGAACTGTCAATGGTACCGCAAATGAAGTCATATATTAACACTAAGTTTTGCACAGAACGCCTGAGTACAGGGTGGCTAATGAAAGCCGCTACCAAAAAAAAATTAAATAACTTTTTTTCTATTTAATGAATCTGGTAAATTTTTTTTTTTATTTTGCAGATTGACTTTTACGTTTAACAAAAATGGATAACTGGGACACTGAAACAAGAATTTGGATTGTCCGCCGCTATCACGCACTGGAGTCCGTAGTTTCGGTTCAAAGAGAGTATAGGCGCACGTTTGGCGGCAATCCTCCGAGCAGATGGACCATAATAAGACTTGTAAACAATTTTGCCGAGCATGGGACAGTCAACAGAAGACCTTACCATCGAAACCCTTCAGTTCGAACGGAGGAAACAATCGCTGCTGTAGCTGCTGCCATACAAAACAATCCACGTGTTTCGACAAGAAGCTTATCTGCTCAAATGGGTGTAAGCAGACAGTCATTACAGTCAATTATGCACAAGGATTTGGACTTATTCCCATATAAAATTCAAATGGCCAACAAACTGAACGCTGCAGACTTGCCGATTCGCTTGGAATTTTGCCAGAAGATGCTTCAAATGGTGGAAGAGGATGGAAACATGTTGAACTGTCTTTTCATGTCTGACGAGGCCCATTTCGATTTAAACGACAACATAAACAAACAAAATTGTCGAATATGGAGTGCTTCCAACCCATAGATACTCCATGAGACGGAATTGCATCCACTTCGTGTCACAGTGTGGTGTGCAGTTTCATCACGCTGCATTGTGGGGCCCTACTTCTTCAAAAAAACGGTCACACCGTTACGGTTACTGGAGACCGTTACTTGAGCATGTTGAGAGAGTTTTTCTATCCAGAATTACGCCGAATGAGAATTTCTTTCAACTCTGTGTGGTTTCAGCAAGATGGTGCAGCTCCTCATATAGCCCAACCTGTTATGACAGAATTGCGACGAAAATTTCCCAATAAGCTGATATCCAGAAACTCCACATTCCGTTGGCCACCCAGGTCGCCTGACCTTACTGCACCTGACTTTTTCTTGTGGGGTTATTGCAAACAGGAAGTCTTCAAAGCAAAACCAACAAATTTGAATGAACTAAGGCAATCCATTCGAGAAACAATTGCGGCTATTCCTGTCTCAACTCTCCAAGCAGTAATGAACAACTTTTTGGTAAGATGCCGCACATGCATCGACGAGCAGGGGGGGCATTTAAATTCCATTATTTTTAAAACTAATTAAGCTATATTTAATAAAATTTAATGACCTTTAACATGAATAAAAGAAAAATGAATTCCATGCACTGAAAAAAAAATTATTTGAGTTTCTTAGGTAGTTTCTTCTGTAGGTTTTAAACCTTTCCTATTACCATTTTGGCAACCTATTAAATAAAAATGAATGTGTGTCTATATGTCTGGTGTCTTTATGAAATTTTCATAGTGGATTTTCAGGTTCACTGGTTACAGCATACGCTATATATGTATAACTTTGGAAAAGTGGGCTGTGCCACGCCCTATACTGTATATTATTTGAATTATAATTCGTCATAACTCTGAACGTATTAGGTCTAAATAAACGATATTTGGATATATTTGTCCTTTAATCAATATTTACAAAATTTAAAAAAAAATCGGCGGTGGGTATTTATGATACTCTCACAGTGGGTTCAGGAGGCTTCCGGGTGCGACGCTTTATAAAGTTGGAATTTATCAAAACTACGAATTTATCTGATTCTAAATAATGATATTATATATAAACGCGTTCTATATATAAAAAAAGAACTTTGGAAAAAGTGAGCGGAACTACATGTTCATTTATACAAAAATTATTAATATGATCAACGGGTCAGTCTATCTGCGTCAGGGAAGTAGACATGGCATGCTCTGTTTCCTACCTCCCTCTTAGAAAACTTTAGTACAAAAGTGGGCGTGGTCGTCCATCCTCGTATTAAGTTTCGTAGTTTTATCTTACATGGTTATGATGTTACTAGCAGTCGAATATGAGAACGGCTTAACACGTCCACTTTACAAAATTTTGCAAATAAATATAAATAAAAAGAAAGTTTATGTAACTGCCAAATTATATCATTCTGCCTGTATCAGTCAATGAGATATTGGCAGTTCAGTATTTCTACTTCCTTTCAGATAACAGAAAAGCGATTTCGCTTATTTTCTACGGGTGTATGTACCACAACCATAGTATACCTCCTACCAAATTTCGTTATTCCAGCATAAACGATTCTGTAGTTATTAGCAGTCGAAATTTGAAAATTTGTTTACTAATATGTGGGTGGTGTCACCCCCCTTTTCCAAATCTTTAGTAAAATCGTCAATAGGACTATCAACTTAATAAACCTACTAAATTTCGTTATTGTAGCTACTTTTATTATTGAATTATCTAATTTAGTTTTTTGAAATTTTCGATATCGAAAAAAAGGGGGGGGTTATGGTTCGATTTCCCCCATTTTAAATAGCTTGGCCAGAAAGAAACCTGTGTGCCAAAGTTTACTCAAATATCTAAATTTTTATTCAAGTTATCATGTACACGGACCGACGGACGGACGGACATGTCTTAATAGATTCCTCTGCTCATTCTAAGGACTCATTATTTCTGTGGCAATAACCTGAAAAAGCCAAACTCAAGTTTGGTCGAAAACGAGATAGTACCACCATTTCACGGCGTTTGCTCAAAAGTTGTGCATTTTATGGACAAAAAACTGTATCACGTTCCATACAATTACACTACAATTTCAACTTTCAAAGTGCTCTACTGAAAAGCTCAAAAAAATTATTTGGTAGTTTTGGCTTAGTGCACGCTAAAAAAATTAATTTGTGTCTGTGTACTCAAGTGCTCAACCGATCTTCATGCAATTTTCACAGACTATTCTTGGGTTCACTGGTAACAGCTATTTAACATTTCAAATCGTCATAAATTTGAACGTATTTGGTCTAAATTTATGATATTTTTCTTATATTGTCACTTAGGCAAAATTTACATCATTTCGGGAAAGGGGGCGATGCCACGCCCACATATTTTTGTTTCGTTTGTGCTTCATTAATATGAACATTTCATTGTCGATGTACTATATGAAACTTTCACGATAGGTACATGAGTTCGTTAGGCACTACACAGGCTTTGTATAGTGATTGGCCCCCAGGTTAGATAGAGCTGCAATTCGGTATATCTAGGAATTTATTTGGTTGAAGTTACTGATATTTTACATATAGATATGTGTTCTACATATCAAAAAAAAACCTTGAAAAAAGTAAGCGGTACCAAGATCAAAAACAAGGTAAACCGCTATATCTTCGAAACTATGTACATATCAGTACCGGCAGAGGAAAAGAGAGAAGAAGGTAAGTAGGAATAGAAAATTTTAGAATTAGAGGAGGAGTTACAAAAAAATGAAGAGGGTAAAATGAACTAACGAGATATGAGGCAAGGGGAAAAGCAAGAGTAACAATTTGTTAAATGTAGCCAACTCAAATTTAAGGCAGGACAATTGGAAGAAGTTTCGTACGTCAGGTTATTATCCAGGGAAGATAAGTGAAGAGAAAGGTTTTACCAAGAGACTTCTCGTCAACCAAATGGGAAATTTATGGTGCGTCTACCATTTAAGTCCTACCTGGATGTATCAATTACAATTGGGTTCTTTGTATAAAACAGCACTCCAACGTCTTCAGTCATCACATCGTGACTCTAAACGGGATGAAAAAGTCCAGGAAGGTTATTTAAAGGAGATTATCGAGTATTAGAAGTTTAATCAAGTCAAGTTAATGCAGGAGATAAATGACAGGCATTTCTAAAAACCTCACCATGCAGTACTTAAAGAAACCAATCTCACCACAAAACTTCCACAGGTATATGGAGAGTCATTAATCATTAAGTGTACCAATCTACATTTACAATTTAACCAAACCTTTGCTCAACTCCACCTGATCAAGCACATTTAAATCCTAAGCTGGATTTATACCAGTTATCTGCTTTTAGTGCTAATAATATGCGTGCACCTACTCATGAGCCGCAACGATTAGTTCAAATGTGTACTTACCCTGCAAAAAATAGTGAGACTAATCTCTAAAGAGAGCGATCCGCGATAAATCTCTTTAGTCTTCAGTTCGCTATTGTTCAATATAAATAAGTAAATTTTTATTTGTGTAGCATACTCCCCTGCATAAAATGCGATTAGTATAGGATGAATCCGGGATGAGTCGCAAAGGAGCATGCGACCATTGCCAGTTTTGATCTCTTTGTATGGGCTGAAGTGATTTTTTATTTGAGCATGTCCTATGAAGAGACTAATTGGTCCCTTTCATGCCCAAAAGGGCAGTGTCGGACAGATTCCTTTTGTTCCCCTACGGGTACGGTCGGACCAGTTTACTTTCAACACCTAAAAGTAGGATACAGAAATTAAAATCGACTTATCTCAACTATGCCTATAACGAAATAGTTGGGATCAATTGTAACCCATTGTAGAATTGTAGACGAAAAGTACTTATCCCGGAGCACTCTCTTTAGAGACCAGTCGCCCGATTTTGTTTAGTTTTTAGGGCATACTTATAGGAGTTAAAAGCCCCCTATAAATGGGTATAATTGGTCTCTCCATAGGACATGCTCAAACAAATGTGTACAGTTCACCTAATACAAAGTGATCAGACGCATGCTCCTTTGTGACTCATCCCGGATGCATCCTAGACTAATCACGTTCTTTACAGGGTACTCAAGTATACATACATGTGCCACAGATTTATAACTGTGTTGAATTTGAACTACAATTCTCTTTGACTAATGCCAGTATGGCCTGGAGTGTTTACATTTGTTTGGGCATGTCCTATGTAGAGAGTAATGGTACCAATTTATACCGGAATGGGTACGAAAGAACTGATCTACTTTCTACTCAAACGGGACTTTTAAGTCCTACAAGTAACCTTGCAAAAGAGCGTGGGACGGAATTCTAAAGAGAGTAGTCCGTGATCAATACCTTTCGTCTACAGTGGGATACAATTGATTCCAACTATTCCGTTATAGGCATAATTGTGATAAGTCGATTTTAATTTATGTAGCCTACTCTTAGGTGGAAGTAAACTTGTCCGACCGTCCCCTTATGGGAACAAAGAGGATCTGTCCGACATTATTTTTTTGAACATGAAAGGGGCCAATTAGTCTCTTCATAGGGCATGCCCAAACAAAATAGATCACTTCAACCCATACAAAGAGATCAAAACTGGCATTGGTCGCATGATCCTTTGCGACTCATCCCGGATTCATTCTAGACTAATCTAAATTGACTTACACCCCTACCATTGAGAAAAAAAGAGGCTAAATCGGCAAAAAAGACTAGAAACGGCTAAAACTAAAGAAAAAAATCTAAAAAGAAGTCAGAAATTTTTTTACGAAATCCATTTCAAATTTTTTATGCTAGCTTGAACTATTTACATATAAAGCTTTAGAAATAACTTAAAGGAACTATTCTTGTTTCCGCACATATAAAGCACATTTTCCATGACTAGGATTTTTTTCAAAGAAATACATACTATAGAAAATCACTACAAATTAATTAATTGAATGAATCAGAAGAGCTTGAGTCTGCGTACAAAGTTTGTGTATTTATCATAGAGATGAGATCATAGGTAATTTCAAAATCAGTGCAACATTTGGATAAGTGTTTTAACGAACATCTAATAGTAAGCACCGAGTTAAGCATTTTAATTTTTAATCTGTTCCTTAACTTAGTTTTTAAAATGTTCATGGCACTAAAAATTCATTCGACCTCCCCATTATTGAAAGGCAATACCAAAAAGCTAAATACGAATTCGACCAGTTCTAAAAAAGGGGGTTCATTTGATGAATTTTTATGTTCTCGGACTTCCTCCCAAAATTCTATGGTAGAGGTCACACCAGTCCACTGTACGGTTATTACCTTTCGCCACTGCATCTCATTCCATGCTACTTGACTTGGAGAATACCTATACTTTTCTTCTTGAAAGTGAAAAAAACATCCGGCTTTGTAACTTTTAAATAACTATCAACTGAAAAAAAATGTATCTTTTGTAAAGAGTACATATTATCAGGTAGTGATGTCGCAGTTGGGTTATCAACTCCATTAAAAATAGTTGACAATTTTTACGAATAATTTTCTGTATTACGTCATCAATACTACCTTCATTTAACTTTACTTGCTCAACATGACATTTGAGCCTCATAGCTTCGTATCGAGGTAGCGGTTATTCATTTTACGAAATTGAGTGGAGTTCATTTTTTTTTTGCGAATAATGTATCTTAATGTTTTGATATCTTCGTTGTCTGAAATATTCGGTAGAAATTTGTCTTTTATCCTGGTTAAAGTACATAAGTACACCTCTAAACTTAAAAAGTTAAAAAATAAAAGGAACAAATATTTTAAACTGTAAAACGCAACCAGCAAATCTCTTCCAAAGAGTTATAATTTTCGTTTCAAAATAAATACTATTCGAATAAACGAATAATAATTTTAGTTTCAAAATAAATACTATTCGAATACACGAATAATAATTTTCGTTTTAAAATAAATACTATTCGAATAGTGGTTTTCGAATACTTGTATTGAACTGCAAGAGATTTAGAAACCGAAATTCACTATTTCCATCGGTTGTACCTATGCGCTTGCACGCTTTGTAATATGTATGTATCGCGAATTTTGTGTTTTTTCAAAAATTATTTATTTATTCTATCTCTATCTCTATGGCGCGATATACAACAGGTATATCATCATAAACCTCCTAAGAGATTTTTGCGCCAAGCTTCTCTTCCAATTTGTGGTGTGCCCATTTGAATTTTCCCTACAAATTGGTGGGACCTACAGTTTTTTGCCGACTCCGAACGGCATCTACAAAGGAGACGAATTTTTGCTGAGAAGCCTGTCATGGCAGAAATACACTCGGAGAGTTTGCCAAACCACTGCCGAGGGGCGACCCCGTTTTGAAAAACTTTTTTTCAAATCACTTTTGATGTTACCTGTACCAGGGCTCGAACCATGGACCTTCGGTGTGGTAGGCCGGCAACACTACCTTCACACCACGGCGGCCGCCGTTTATTCATGGATATCTATTTTGTCCCCTTCAAAGTAATCCCCATGAGATATTATACACTTGTGCCAACGGTTTTTCCAATCTTCGAAGCACTTCAAAAAATAATTTTTTTGTATCTTGTTCAGCTCCTCCTTCGATGCCGTCTTTCTCTCGTCAAGAGAAGCGTAACGTCGTCCTTTCATGGGCCTCTTCAGTTTAGGGAACAAGAAAAAGTCACAGGGGGCCAGATCTGGGGAATACGGTGGCTGCGGCATCATTAGTGTGCTGTTTTTGGCCAAAAAGTCGCGCACAAGTAATGATGCGTGAGCAGGGGCGTTATCGTGGTGCAAAAGCCAATTTTTGTTCTTCCACAAATCCGGGCGTTTCTGGCGGATTGCTTCGCGCAAATTGCGCATAACTTGCAGGTAATATTCCTTATTGACCGTTCTTCCTTGTGGCAAAAACTCATGATGCACCACGCCCCTGCAATCGAAGAAAACTGTCAGCAAAACTTTCACATTCGACCGAACTTGGCCTGCTTTTTTCGGTCTTGGTTCGTGCGGCAGCTTCCATTGAGATGATTGAGCTTTGGTTTCCACGTCATAACCATAAACCCACGATTCGTCACCAGTTATGACCCTCTGGAGCAAATTTGGGTCGTCGTGGACAGAGTTTAACATCTCATTAGCAATGTTCATGCGATGCTGTTTTTGGTCACAATTGAGCAATTTTGGTACGAATTTCGCGTAAAAATCGAAGACGATCCAAAACACGTGCAAGCAAAGCAGCTGTCAACAATTAACTGAACATTCAAAATGGCCGAGCTTGTCGGCATAAGTGAGAGACATGAGTACCAACATAACGCCACAAAAAATTCGAAATTCGAATATACGTAACCATCGAAAATTCAAAATTCGCGATACTTTTTGAACACACCTTGTACATGTTTGGTAGTTTAGTTTTATCATATTAGCTGTTGGAATGCAACAGATTCCGATGGATACAGTTACAGCTCCAGTTTAGTTGCGAGGTTGGAAAGGACGTGTTTCCAGTCCTCCCTTATGTTAACTATATTAGATTTATAAGTCATGAGTTATAAGTGCATGAGTAGGCAGATGGAGAAATGAAGAATTTACTTAAGTTTTTTAGGTGCGGCAAGTTCTAAACTGCAATAAACATACAAATGTATTAATATATATTTACTTGAAGTAAATATATATCAATAGCTTCATTTATTCACAAAAATGGTATTTAATTATTCGCAGAACAGCATTCTAATATTATTGAAATAATAAGGAAAAACTATTCAAACCCCATTAACAGAATAAATAACAACTTTTCGAATAGTAAGCATTCGAATAGTTAAACAAATATCACAACTGCTTATGCAAACATTTGTACACGCAACCATATATACATTCATACAAAGCGTGCATGCTCATAGGTACAAGCAGGGTTCGGAAATATTCACTCTCGTTCGCTCTTATTCGTGAACCTGAACATTAAAAAAAAAGTATTTGCTTTCCTATTATCGAATAAATACGCATACAAAATTTTTTTATAGTCTTCGAATAAATGGATTTGTTATTCGAATAATTTTTTCGAATATTCCCATGCCTAATCTATATATGTACATAAAATTCTAATTATGTCTGTATGTATCTATAGACCGATTTGTGTCCTAAACGTATAAACTGATCGTAACCAAATTTGAAACACGCACTGGATATCTTCCAGGAATGGTCATGGACTAAAAAATAATTTGATATATATAGGGGGCGTGGCACCTCCCATACAAATGGAATTTGTCACAGTCCTTATTTCTGGAAGTATTTACGTTAGACCACTGAAATTTGGTAAGGGGTTATATGAGATTTAGCCCTAACTCCAAAACTGGGCATAATGAATAAAGGGGCGTGGCACCTCCCATACAACTGGAATTTTTTTATAGAAATGTAGGGTGAAACCCACGGTTATGATCTAGTATATTATATGAATCAGTTTAATGTACTTGATAAGTTCGTGTGTAATAAATATATCACTCGTTTTGAGGGAGAGCTAAAGTCCTAAATCTTTTTGGTAATTTGGTTTCGCTAGCGGCGTTAAACTAAAAAGACAGTTGTTTCTTATCCGATCAAAATCTCTGTCCAAAATAAAGAAACTTTGCTGAAATTTGTTTCCGCTTGTAGAACTGCAAACCTTAATGCAAAACTGTATAAATTTCTGAAAATAAAAGTGAAACCGCCTCTTTTATAAATATATCCCGAAGGCTTAGGAAGCTGTATCAATACATTGTTCTTTTTTATTTCGATACAAAAAAATCCATTATATAGCTAGATAATAATTATAGTTTTATAAAACAAAATTTAAAAAATTTTTATTCACAAAAACAAAATATAATTATTCTTAATCTGAGCTATCAGAGTCAGACACGCCTGTTTCCGGATTCTCTATTAATAGCAAGTTCATAACATCCTCGTCCAACTTATTTCTTTTTGCAGAGGAAACTGAAGAACTATTGGACAATGAAGTTATTAAAGCATCGGAAGAAACTAAAAGTGCATTTATGGTGTCCTCCATTCTTTTTTCCCTGCAGTTTTTTCTTGTGCTGTACTCACGTATATATCGGTAGTTTTTGTTTCAAGCTTCAAGGGCTCCCTCGGACATTATACCAAGTAGAAGAGAAAAGTGGGATATAATGTCTTTTCAATGAATCCAAATTCTATGAACAGACGAAGGCATGGCAAACCAAGGGTATAAACGAACAAAAATTTCGGCAGTTTCCAAAGCATATGGATGAAATACTTCAGTGTTAGTGTCATGCCCGCAAGCCAAATTTCGGAATTAAGCATGAATACAACCTTTGAAGCACTGCGTTGTCCAGCCTTGTACAAACTGGAGCTTGCATCTACAAGCAACGCTTCGGATGATAATTCCTGTTCAAGGTCGGCTACTTTGTCAACTTGTGTTTTAGTAGAAAGCCCTTGAAAATCTTTTTTCGGACGACCACCATCTACTTGAATTAACTGTAGTAGCATATCTAGAAATTCCTGGTGTCGTTTCTTGAAAAACACTTTATTTTTAGCACAACTCTTCCATCTTAAAATTTCGTAGTCTTCTGCCAACTTCGCAATGCTGCTGCCTACTTAGGTTATTACTTTTAAAAACTGTACCCAAACTGTGGATTACATATAGTACTAACCTTGATATAAATTGAAAAGTAAACTTTTAAGTAAATAAAGAAAAATATTATTATTTACAGCGTTCAGTAAGGCAAAAAAAGTTCGTAAAGCACTTAACAAAAACTATGTCGTGTTTGACAGCTAACAACTGTTTGTATTTGCTTGGAAGTGGTAATTACCTATCGATTATCAACTGATGGAAGTTTGTGTTATCGATAGGAAATGCAAAAATGTCCACCTTATTAAACTTAAAAATATAATAAAATGCCGCTACCGCCACCAAATCGCCCACTGTGCATTGCCATGAATAATATGATTTAGTTAAGTCGAAACAGTTTGCTAATTAGAAGTGGTTCTTTAGTTAATTGTATCCAACTAATGACTGAAATTAGTTGGTTCATCCGGACCGAAATCCATCAAATTTCACATATACACAGGCCAAGCTTACCTTTGAGGTGTTCCCAACGGTCCTGACCTGCATCCAAGCTGTGTTAAATTCTCGACCAATTTCACCAATTACCGATAATCCCAACGGCTCTACTGCGCGTACGCGTGGACATTTCCTCACAAAACAAAACAGCCAACGACAGAAGAAAACAAATTCGATTAGGATTATTTTCGATGCTTATTAGAAGGTGCTTCTGCTAACTGGCCAGAACAAAATCCTTAGTCACTGGATGGTAATACCTGGATAGAATGGTATCGCCAGCATTCACGGCCTTGCCGGTCCTGAGCTACGCGTCGCCGATAAGGATACATTTAAAAATCATCTACAAGCGACTTTCATTTTAATATGTGTGGTTAAATACAAATTAATAAGATACAATTTTTAACTTACAAAAAGGTGTGAAATATACAATAAAGGAACAATTTCGCTCGTTATTGCCGCCGAAACGTTTCATTTCAAATTTCTCTGCTTTTTTGCCCTTTTGATTGTATCTTTTTCGTTACGAGCGGCTACGTCGCTAAAACGCTTTACAAGACTATCGGAATTTTTGGATTGCAAAGTTATTTGCTGAATTAAATTGGTTACATATTTAAAGATTTATGTGCCTAAATTGCAGGATACAAAACGACACGAAGAAATAATAATAAATTACGGATCCCCAGCGACCGTAAGTATTACGCATCCAAACATTAACTAATGGTCCTTCTTCGCCATTGAAGAAACCAGCCCCTGCCCATATAATATATTATAATAAAAAATTATAGACCCCAAACTACACATACATATATAAATAAAGTGGGTGAACAATATATCCCCTGAACGGTGGTACAAGACTGCTAAATCCCTCAGCACATTTATTTTTCCCTAAATAAAAGTAGCACGCTCTCCAAATAATTCCCAAAATTGCGACCATAAAATTAAGTAAATCCGTAGCCGAGAATAAATTTATTTCCGAAACAGATAATTTTACGGATTACTGCACTCGGTTCCGCTCAACCCCGATTGAAGAAAATACCGAGGCAGCCCTAAAATTAAAAGACAAGAACATAGATGTTTTTTGGTCTAGAGTACAGAGCGCCTATGATCTAATAGTAGAGACCGACGACCAGGACCTCCCCAAGGACTTTAAGTCCGCCGCTTTCGGTAAATACTGAACCTGCCTAATTGCATATGAGCACACCAAAGCTGAAATAGGCGACCAACTCCAACTCGAAGCATTGAGTAACCCCGCGCCTCAGATGCAACCCCAACCCCCCAAGAGTCCTCCCATATGAACCTGAAAGTCCCCCATGTGATACAGAAATTTTTCATGGAGGGTATGATCAATGGCCGTCCTTCCGAGACATGTTCGCGGCGGTCTATATCAACCACTCCAAAGTCTCCAGTGTCCAGAAACTATATCATCTCAGACATAAGACTAAAGGAAAGGCAGGCCAAATAGTGGAACAATTCCTAAGTGGAACAATTCTCAAGTCGCGTTACGAAAACAAAAGAGTCCTGGTCGATAATCAAATCCGAATTCTCATAAATCTAAAAGCGATTCAATCGGAAAACAGCGATGAGATCCAGAGGTTACAATTCTCAGAAAACAACTGTCTCCAAATAACAGCGATACAACAAGTCGAAACCTCCAGTTGGGATCCCATATTAATGTATCTGGTAACCTCGAAACTTCCAGAGAATACAGTTGCCCTGTGGGAGCAATCATTTAGCTCCAAAAGAGACCTCCCGAACTGGTCCCAAATGAACCAGTTTCTGACCACTCGATACGAGATAGTGGAAAGGGTGGATCAATGGCGACCAGCCAAACCCCGATATAATCCACCCTTCACAAACTTCTCAAGGCCACCAAAAATTTTATACCTGCAAATTATGCAAACAATCCACCCATACCCTACAAAGCTGTTTGCGGTATAAAAAGTTGCCAATCTCAGAGCGTAAAAAATTCGTAAAAGAAAACTATATTTGCGAGAATTGTTTAGCTTAAACGCATGTGCTAAAAGGCTGCCATAGCACGAGAACAGTTCCCAAGTACAATCGTTCCATGCTAAAAATGATAACCAAATCATACTCCCTACAGCAATAGTCTTGGTAGAACATGGAGGGGATCTTTTCAAGCTTAGAGCCTTAGTGGACCAAGGCTCCGAAAGAAGTTTCATATCCGCCAAAGCTCAGACCAAACTCGGGCTTCCCTATACCCACTCCTTGTTTGAAATATCGGGTATGGGAGGCGGAGTGGTACAAATATCAAACAAGCTGTGCTCGTTGACCCTAGTCTCAAATGACAATAAGGTGAAGATAAAAGCCCAGGCAATAGTGCTTCCCCGCCTCACTAGGCAGCTCTCAACATTCAGGCTGAATGACGGCCAAAGGCGAAAATGGTCCCATCTCAAATTAGCAGACCAGAACTCCCAGAACACATCCCAAATCGATCTGGTATTGGGTAGTGACCTTATCCCACAAATAATGCTTAATGGCATAGAAAAGATCCCTCCCAGCCTGCTAGCCCAAAATACAATCTTTGGATGGATCATAAGCGGCCAAACTCCCGAAAAGGTTGGAGCACATTCTTCGCAAGCATGGGTAATTACAAATGTTCAGCTCAATGAACAGCTGAGACAATTTCGGGAAATCGAGGAGATACCCAGAACTCAAGTGGAAACCCCCGAATATCAAATGTGCGAAGAGCTCTATCAAAGCACAACCACTCGCCTCCCATTTAAATCATCATTCCCGAACGATATCGACCTAGGCCAATCCCGTACTGCAGCCCAACGACAGTTTCATGGAATGGAACGCAGTCTCTCAAAAAAGGGCGATCTCAAACAACAGTATGACTAGTTACTTGAAGAAAACCTGTCCCTTGGCCACATGGAAGAATGCAGTCCAAATGAATTGAAATCTCAAGGATAATACCGCTCTTTCTATTTCCCTCACCATGCCGTCGTAAGGTCAGATAAAAAGACAACAAAAGTCAGAGTTGTATTCAATGCTTCCAGGAAGTCAAGTTCCTCCAACCCGATCTCCGACTTATGCTGCTAAAATGGCGGATACATAAATATGTGATTAATGGATACTCTTACACCCCGATGACCGAGACTACCAACGGATAATATTCCGAACTCCTGAAGACAGTCCAAGAAAGGACTTCAAGTTGAAAACGTTTGGGGTGAACTGCGCTCCCTTCCTGGCTATTCGCATGCTACACGACCTGTCGAAAGATATAGCCGGCTCCATAAAAGAGACTCTTGATGCTCTCAACTCAGCCGGCTCCTCTTTAAAAAAGATCACGGCAAACCATCCGGACATACTCAAACAAATTCCCAAGGCGGACTTACTTGAAACAGACTTCCTCCAGTTCGAGAAAAGTAGTACCGCCAAAACCTTAGGAATTCAATGGAATGCGCTCTCGGACACCTTTTCATATACTGTGGACTCAGACCTAGTCTCAACAGCAGCCAATAAGCAGGAGATACTCCCCTCAATTGCAAAACTTTTGGACCCTGTAGGGTGGCTGACTCCAGTCATGCTACAGGCAAAAATCATGATGCAGGAATCGTGGTTGGACGGGACTGATTGGGATGAGCGGGTCAAACCGAAACGTCTCGTAAGATGGACGCAATTCTCCAGAAATCTGCAGTCAATCTCAGATATACACATACCCCGATGAATTAACTCCGCCCCTGACCATCTGGTTGAGCTCCATGGTTTTTGCGACGCCTCTGGAAAGGCTTATTGCGCAACTCTCTATGTGCGAGCTACTGTCGGCACTCAAGTTTTCTCTCACCTCCTCGTGTCCAAAGGCAAAGTGGCTCCTCTCAAAACCATAAGTCTGCCACGCCTGGAACTATGCGGAGCTCTCTTACTAGCCAAACTAGTCGCAGTAGTGCAACCCCTTATCGGCCTCACTAGAAGAAAGTTGACCATGTGGTCGGATTCCGAAATCGTGTTAGCCTGGCTCGAAAAGCCGCCTCACTCATGGAAGATCTATGTCTCCAATCGAATACCCCAGATCATAGACCTCGTAGGTAATGTCCATTGGCGACACGTGCGAAGTAAAGAACAAACCGCAGATCTTCGAACCTGAGGTTGTACGCCAGTCGATCTATGCAATTCTACCCTCTGGTGGAATGCTCCAGAGTGGCTTTCCAAACCCCTCGAAGATTGGCCTCAACCAACAGCTCGCACCGTCAACCCCCCCGAGTCACGTAAAGTAGAAGCCCTACATGCTACGGAAGAGACGGAGGATCTCTTAAATCGGTTCTCTTCCTACCCTCGCGCTTTTTTTGTAAGTCGGCTAAAAGACGCGGTGAACGGTATTAATGACCCAGCCGACCCTACTCATGCTGATGTCAAAAGATCGAAACATCGTCTGATCATAATGGCCCAAACTCGATACTTCGCTCTTGAAAGATCATGTCTAGAAGACTCAAACCCCATTGGAAAACGGAGCTATCCACTCGTACTCAATCCCTTCCTAGACAAGAGCGGAGTCCTCCGAGTGAATGGCCGACTAGCCCATGCAACCCTCACTTACAATGAGCGTCATCCCATCATCCTACCCGAAAAGTCTCGGCTCTGTACTCTATATATACGATTCCTTCACGAAATGCTCTTACATGCGGAAGCTCGTCTCATGCAACAAATCTTAAGGCAAGAATTTTACATTGCATATTCCAGTGCAAAGTCTGCACCACTTACAAACAACAATAGCGATCACAAATTATGGCAGCCTTGCCTCCCGAACGTTGTAGATTCGCTCCACCCTTCATCACTACTGGTGTGGATTTCGCTGGCCCATTTCAATTGAAAGCATTCATGCTCCGATCTGAAACCCTCGTAAAGGGCTACGTGGCCGTCTTTGTCTGTTTTACCACCAAAGCGGTCCACCTGAAATTATGCTCAGACCTCACCAGCAAGGCTTTTCTTGCTGCCTTCGCCCGATTTGTAGGACGCCGAGGATACCCGAACCAGATGATGAGCGATAACGGCAAAACATTCATCGGCGCCAAGCGTGCTACCGAACTGGAATTCGTATCGTTCCTGAAAAAAGTATCGGCGGATATAGTACAGAAGTACACCCCCCAAAGAATCAACTGGAAGTTTATACCCCAAGCCGCACCTCACATGGGCGGATTATGGGAATCCACTGTCAAGAGTTTTAAAACGCACTTTAAAAAGGTCGCCGGAACTCACAGCTTTACCTTCGAGGAGTTCTCGCCTTTATAAATTCGGATGGAGGCCGTACTTAACTCTCGTCCCATCTCCCAGCTTTCTCAGGACCCGAATGACCTCACCGCTCTCACGCCCTTCGAGGAGCACCAATGCTCTCGCTTCCCGAACCGAATCACGAAAATCTCTATCTGATAAATAGATGGGAGCGACTGAAAGTTCTGCATCATCAGTTCAGCAGACGCTGGAAAATTGATAACCTCACCGACCTTCAAAAGCGTTACCGTTGGAAAAATGCTCAAACTCCCCCGAAAATTGGCGACCTAGCCATCATTAAAGAAGACAACTTACCTCCCACCGAGTGGCGACTAGGTCGATTAGAAAGCCTAAACCCAGGACAAGAAGGGCATATTCGTGTCGTAGACGTCCGCCCCAAGAACGGTATTCTCACAATACCTCTTACTAAACTGTGATTTCTGCCGTCATCTGAGAGTGACGAGGGCCCTCAGAGACCACTCATATCTCCCTAAATTAATAGAGTCCACAAAGCTCGTGCTAAATTAGGCATTCCCTAAAACTATGCTTAATCCCAGACGTATAACTAATATGCATATATATTACTCTCTCTTTCGACAGATGGATCGTCAACGCCCTCCGGTCCCAACACCACGCCGCTCTTTGGTATCGCAGGTGACCCTGTCCGACGAACCCGTACCGGATTACCGGAAATGTAGGTTGTGTATGGGTCATCACACGCTACTGATGTGCCCGGTGTTTACGGCCATGCAGCCGCAACAACGCTTCCTAATTGCCAAGGCACATCAGTATTGCACCAACTGCTTAGCGCTGTCCCATCGCAACAACCAGTGCACCTCCACAGAAAGCTGCCGGGTCTGCGGGCAGCACCACCACACATTTCTTCATCGGGACACCGGAGGTTGCCAACCCGCGTACGTCGCACCACCTGTAGCGGAAATACTCCGACACCACGCCGCCAGGAACCGCGCCGTCGAACAGCCACACACCGTAGCCGTCTTCAACCGCAGCCTCGCAGGGCTAATGGTCGTGCTCCAAATGCACCTCAACCGTCACGACCAACCAGCATCGGAGATCGCACCATCCGATGCACGGCAACCGGCTTACGCACAGCCACATACAAAAATAAGGTGGGGGCGGATCCGTATTCGGGAAGCAGTTCGGGCCCTGCAGAAGTTGCAGCATACACTAGGCGCTTAGTACGCCTAGGGGAGGCAGAATGTTTACGCGACATCAGTAGCCATACGTCCCAATTCCAAAAACATAATATTCATTATATACATATTTCATGAATTGTTCATAAAGTAATATTCATTATATATATTTCCTCATGAATTGTACATAATCTTCATTATAATGCATGTGTTACATAATATTATATTATAGTGTCTTATATTTACTCACCACAACGTATGAATTCACCTTAATATTTACGTATTAAAATTGGAATGATTTGGGACGTGTGGCAACCATGCGTAAATCACCCCACACCATTTAAATAGGTGCGGTTAGATACAAATTAATAAAATACAATTTTTAACTTACAAAAAGGTGTGAAATATACAATAAAGGAACAATTTCGCTCGTTATTGCCGCCGAAACGATTCCTTTCAACGTTCTTTGCTTTTTTGCCCTTTTGATTTTATTTTTTACGTTTCGTTAGCCGCTCGTCGCTAAACGCTTTACAAGACTATCGGAATTTTTGGATTGCAAAGTTATTTGCTGAACTAAATTGGTTACATATTTAAAGATTGCTGTGCCTAAATTGCAGGATACAAAACGACACGAAGAAATAGTAATAAATTACGGATCTCCAGCAACCGTAAGTATTACGCATCGAAACATTAACTACCCATCATACATCAAAAGCATGATTCCAGTGTTTTAGAACTGCCCACGATTCTACGACTATAAACAAGCATTGACCATTATTTAGTCGTAACCGTACTCCGATATATGTGCGAAAAAAAGTACATGGGAAAGTAGAGATCGAAGTTGAAAAGCTGCAATCGCAACAAACCACCAAGTACACATACCAAGTAAACATACAAGTACACTCGTACACCTATAAAGTGAAGAAAAATAGTTTAAAGTGCATCAAAACTCACAGGATAGCCAAATAACCTACTTGCTACGTTTTTTTAACCCGCTGTGCACTTAATGGTATGAAGTTGCTGTGTTTACGCTTTTTGTAGCCAAATTGTCTTATTTTATTGAAAATTTCTAAAAATTTGCATGTTCGCATGTTGGAAGGATTACGTGAACGAGACAAAAAAAAAGCGCAGCTAAATTTGGCAAAATGTGTCAAATACAGTTTATCTTGCCAGCCACAGGTTGGAACAGATCAGTTGGGCAACTGACATTTGCCAGGGCTACCACTTAGCAAACTCGCAAACTGAAGTATGCTGATATTAGCGAAGGTCGAAAAAGTTGAAATGAAATAAAAAACAAGTAAGGAAGTCTAAGTTTGGGCGGAACCGAACAATTTATACCTAGTAGTGATCTATTATGGCATACTAATTTACGCAGGTCTATTTTAATAGTTTTCAGTTCGTATTATAAAGCCAGCTGATTGTTTTCAAGAAAAACACTTCTGTTATGAGTTTTGAAGGGTAAATTAATTTTAAAAAAATATTAATGTATGTCGCAAGAAATGTCAAAAATAGCTTCGATACCGACAACTGCTAACCACATTTTTTCAAAATACCAATACAATGTGCATGTTTGAAAAATTAGCGTTCAAATAGACAGACGGACAGACAGACGGAGAGACGGACATTGCTAAATCGACTCAGGTCATCGTCCTTATTATTTCAGTTGACTTACAGATGGGCCAATCTTTTCTTCTCATACTTACAAACATTTCATGTTCAATAAAATCAAAAAGGTATATAACTTCCCTATTGCAGTAGGGTATTAATATCGTGCCCGGATATTTTACTAGTGTTTTATCCGATTAGCTTAATTTTTGTCAGCAGTATAATGCATACTTTTGAGATGCAGCTGACCAATTTTAATTGAAATATCTAGTTTAAACTAGAAAATCCACAAAATTTTGTTTCGGTCGAGTTTTGCTTAAAAAGTTTATTATGTGTGCAAGACCTTATTGATATAGCTTACATGGTTATACACATATCACGCTTCACATTTTACAAACAAATTTTAAAAAACTGGGTGTGGCCATTGAACGATTTCGCCCATTTTTACAAAAAACATTTACCCTTATATGTAAAACATTTTCGCCAACTATCGTTTCGATAAATCAATTTTTGCCGGAGTTATGGCGTAAAAATTTTTGTGGAATAATCCATTTATAATTTTTATTTTTAGATTTTCAAAATTTACTCAAGTTATCGAGTTAACAGACGGACGGAGGGACGGTAATGGCTTAAGCAATTTCTTTTTTCCTGAGAATTTTGATATACATAAGCCAATATCTATCTCGATCCGTTTATGCATTACATACCACCGTTACGCGACTAAGGTTAATATATACCAGGTATAATAATATAATAGTAAAACGGGATATAGATAGATAACTTATATTGTTTTTGTGTACAAAAAATTCAATTGAATTTTAGCTTTTACGGTCTATAAATTTGTAAGTATCCATGCCTAAAAATGAGCTCATAATAATTTTTTAAAGATGCTAGCCACGCCCACTTTTTATACATAGAATACTTGGCTCCGCTTACTTTTGATTAAGTCAAATTTAGAAATATTATTAATCATAAACCGAAACCGTTCAACCGAAACTAAATTTGGCACACAGATTTTCATGAATACAAGGAATGTTTCGGAAAAAGTGGGCGGAATCGGTTACGGTCCACGCCCACTCTTATATGAAAGATTTTGAAAAGGATCATGGAAACCAAATCAACTCATGGAAATATTTAGTAGGCAATATCTTTCCGCAAAATAGCCTTATATAATTTCTCTACATTCAAAGTGTCCGTGAACCAAGAAATTCGAAAAATATAAGTTGTTGAAAATGGGCGTGGCCCCGCGCCTTTTATAGCGGATTATTCCACAATACTTTTTAAGCCATAATAGTTAATACCTCACTGCAATAGATAAGTTATATATCTTTTTTGATTTTCATACATTTCATTAACATGAAATGTTTGTAAGTTTGAGAAGAAGAAGAGGTGGGCCCATCAATAAGATGCGCCTGAAATGATTTGAACCTCGAAGTCGGAGTAGAATACATCTGGCTTTACTTTGTAAGAATATATCGTATGCTAAATGAAATGATGTCACGCAAAAACCAAAATCATCGCCGAAGCCGTTTTTGGGAAAACCGCGAAATAAACCCGCTTTTTTAAACGGTCTCCGAAAACTATATTCTTTCTTAAAAAACCTGTAAGTGATTTAAAATATGGTTTTGATTATGGGAGTTCTTAGAGTCTTTTTCGAAAAGTCCTAATCTGCTTTTAGAGTTTTTATATTAGGCTAGTTCTCCCACAATCTGGACTAAAAGCTCGGAAGGCCTATTTTTTGGCCTATTTTTTGGAACAAAAATTCTAATAGCAGATTAGGATTTTACGGAAAAGACTCTTACAACTTCTATACTCAGAAATATATTTTAATTCACTTACAGTTTTTTTAAGAGGAGAAGGCGGACTCCCCGCTAAGAAAAAAATGGAGCAAGTTGCCTCCTGACAATATTGGAAGTCATAACCTGCAAGCTTTTCTTAACTCAACCCCATGGACAGAATACCGTTTCCCCCTTCCACCTCGCCTCCAAAACTGCTATTAAAGCGGATTTTTGTTCCTCCTTTTAATGCAAATGAAACCCAGTCACCTTAAAAAAAATCGCCAAAAATCAACGATAACCCCTAGGTACTTAAAATTTGCATTTTGTTGTGCCGATACTAACTGTTCTATAAAACTGCGAACTCGAAAAATCTCTTTTTATACCTAATAGTGCTACGCACACAAGGTATATTAACTTTAGTCGCCTAGCGGCAGTACGTAACGGCATAAACGGATCGAGATAGATATTGACTTATATATTTCAAAATGTTCAGGACGAAAAGAGAAATTGATTAAGCCATGTCCGTCCGTCCGTCCGTATGTGAGCACGATAACTTGAGTAAATTTTGAGCTATCTTAATGAAATTTGGTATGCGGGTTCCTTGGCGAAATCGGATGATAGCCATGCCCACTTTTGATATATAGAATATTTTCGAAAGCACAAAAAAAGTGATTACTCCGTACATAATACACCTATAAGGATAACATTTGGTGACTACATTGAAATTGAGGCATAAAATAAATTTTTTAAGAAATTTTTGGAAATGGGTGTAGCACGACCCACTTTTGATTAAGTCAAATTTAGAAATAATATTAATCATAAATCAAAAACCGTTCAAGATATCGAAACGAAATTCAGCACGCAGGTTTTCAGGTATGCAAGGAATGTTCCAGGAAAAAATTGGCGGGATCGGTTAAGGTCCACGCCCACGCCGTAAACAAAAAAATCCAAAAACTTAAAATTTTCGAAAATGGGCGTGGCCCCGCCCCTTTTATAGTGGACTATTCCACTAAACTGTTTATGCCATAACTCCGGCAAAAATTGATTTGTCGAAACGAAATTTAGTGATAATGTTCTATATATAAAGGTAACTGTTTTCTGTCAAAAAGGGCGAAATCGGTTAAAGTCCACGCCCAGTTTTTTAACATGGTTCTGACTTTTTTTTTTTAAACTCAAAAAGCGATATTTTTACAACTAAGCAAGCTATATCAATCAGATTTTGCACACATAATAAGGTTTTCAAACAAAAATCGGCCGCAAAAAAATGTTGTCATTTTTGAAAAAGTCGGCGTGGCGCCGCCCACTTTTCAGCATAAAATGTCTGCTATTTTCAAAGGCAATCGCATATAAATTAATCTTGATATTTCAATGAAAATTTGTCGCCTGCTGCTTAGTAGTATGTGTTATACTCCTGCCAAAAATGAGCCAAATCGGGAAACACACAAGCAAAATATTCGGGCACGTAGTTAATAGCCCACTTCAATAGCGAAGTTATATATCTTTTCTGATTTTCATACCTTTCATAAACATTAAATGTATGTAAGTACGAGAACAAGAAGAGAAAAGTTCACTTAAATGATCAGTACGATGAGCGGAGTCGATTTAGCCATGCCCGTCTCTCCGTCCATCTGTCCGTCTGTCTATTTGAACGCAAACTAGTCTCTCAGTTTTACAAACGAATGCTGAAATTCGTTGTTTTGCTTTCGCCATTTTATAATATACTAGCAAACACCGGTAGACGTTGTTTTGACGTTTTGATACATAGAACACATCTATATATAAAATGTCATTAACTTGAGCCAATAAGCTCCTAACTATACCGAACTGCAGCTTTATATAACAAAATATGTGGGCGTAGCAACGCCTACTTTTCCAAAATTATGTAGATATTGACTAAGTGACACAAATATCCAAATTTCATTAATTTAGACCAAAAAAAGTTCGGAGTTATGATGAATTGAAACTTTATATAGCCTGGGGGCGTGGCTCCGCCTACTTTTCCAAAACTATATATTGTCTATGCTGTACCCAGTGAACCCAAGTATAAAGTAGTATTTATTTTTGTTACGCACACAAGGTATATTACTTTATTCGGCATAAACGAATCGAGATATATATTTATTAATGTATATCAAAACGTTCAGGATGAAAAGTCAAATAGCCGGGCAAGTAGTTAATACCCCACTGCAAAAGCGAAATTGTATATAAAAACTTACTCGTTACCTAGTAACGAGTAGTCTGAGCGAGAGTGTGTCGGCAGAAAAGCCAAGCGAGGAATGGCTGCCTTTTTCCTTTTTTTTTTAAGAATAGCTGTTTTTTGGAAAAGAAACTAAAAATTAAGAAAACCCTAAAATTAGAAGTATCGCACTATAAAATTAAAACCTAAAGACACAGAAACAAAAATACGAGAAACAAAATATACAAATATAAAAAGTTAAATAAAACAACTGAATTTTTCATTTAACTAAAAAAGAGTGCACAAGTGCAGTGGTGTAACAAGGCGCCTCTATTCAAAGCGCATTTAATTCAACGCGCAATAGTAATTGTTCGTAGTGCATTTAATTGGAAGCGCATTTATTGCAACATTCATTGAAAAGTACCACATGGCGACCGTGACAGGACGGAAAAACCATTAAAAATGCCAATTTGGCATAAAAGGCCAAGGCCACCTTCTTTGCTCGTTGGGCAAAATTAGCCAACAAAAGTATAAAAATTTTTTCACACAAAAAATGAAGTACATAAATTTCTAATTAAATACAAAAAAAAAAATATTGCTTTTTTATACCAACAATTTTTGTTGATTTACGGCCTGTACATTTTCAAGTATTCATGAAACGAGCTCAAGGCCAAGAATAATAATTTTTCACTTTTGGAATTTTTATGAAAATTATTATTGTTTTTATTTATTAATAATCATTTTAATTAATTATTAAAAGTTTTTGGATTGAATAGAGTAGGAAAAATGTTTAGAGACAACTGCCATAGCTTTTCTTATAGATCCATTTCGGAAGCTGCTAGACTTCACTCATCAGAGAAATTTTGGCACGCATTGCTAACCATTAAGCTAACAATACGCTGGTTTTGATGTCATCTAAACTTCTAGTTCTATTCTTCTTTTTACCATATGCATGAACCACTTCCGCCATTTGACAGTTAGTAGTGTGATCATGATGGATTTTTGACAGATCTGTTTTATCATCAGAACTGCCTTTCCGTGTGCTCTCGGTTTTTGTTATTGCTTTTTTATACCAACAATTTTTGTTGATTTACGGCCTGTACATTTTCAAGTATTCATGAAACGAGCTCAAGGCCAAGAATAATAATTTTTCACTTTTGGAATTTTTATGAAAATTATTATTGTTTTTATTTATTAGTAATCATTTTAATTAATTATTAAAAGTTTTTGGATTGAATACTAACTGTCAAATGGCGGAAGTGGTTCATGCATATGGTAAAAAGAAGAATAGAACAAGGAGTTTAGATGACATCAAAACCAGCGTATTGTTAGCTTAATGGTTAGCAATGTGTGCCAAAATTTCTCTGATGAGTGAAGTCTAGCAGCTTCCGAAATGGATCTATAAGAAAAGCTATGGCAGTTGTCTCTAAACATTTTTCCTACTCTATTCAATCCAAAAACTTTTAATAATTAATTAAAATGATTATTAATAAATAAAAACAATAATAATTTTCATAAAAATTCCAAAAGTGAAAAATTATTATTATTGGCCTTGAGCTCGTTTCATGAATACTTAAAAAAAAAAATATGAAAGCAAGAAAAATCACACAGAAATAAAAAATACATTATAAAAGCCAGCAAAAAGTACCGCAAACGAAGTCAAGCAGCGCACAGCAACAGCAAAGTAAATGGCAACAACAACAAGTAATTGCTGATACCCAAAAAACGGTACCCAATAACGCCTTTCATCATCGCGAAAAAAGCCGCTAACATTTTCACAGACCAGACAGGCCGGTAGCAGCAGCGAGTAGAAAATATGTAACATAAGCATACACATAAATACACACAAATACACTTTGAAGTACGCATATATTTTTATATATTGTTCTTGCATAAAACTGTGCCTAGGTAACTGCATATACAGTGAACTCGCGATAATATTTTTATCGACTTACAATCTTTTTAAATTTTCGTAAATAAAATATTCCATAAAAATTCCAATAATTTTTCTTACTTTTTAAATCAAATTTCGATAATAACAAAATTTTCTAGCCTTTCGTATCTATGAAAAATATCATACATTTTAAATATTTCAGATTATGATTACCTAATGTTACCGCGAGCTCACTGTACATGCAAATATTCTATTTTTTGAAAATCACAATATATTTTAAGAAAAATACTTGAAATTAATTGACGATGTTTTTTGTAGTGTAGCGGTGCGGCACATATTAAATAACGATGTTTTTTTGCAGCGTAACGGTGCGGCCGGCACGTTAAATATAAATGATTTTTAAAGTGATTGTTACAGGTACAGTGCGGGTGCATAACAAATAACACGGAAGTGTTGATATGCATAAAAGCCCTTCTGTATCTAAAACTGTTCTATGAACGCGCCTAAAAATATTTCCACTTTCCTTGAGTTGACATATAAAATATATGTACCAAAGAATGTATAAAAGGAATAAGCAAAATGGCACATTAGAGGAAAAATGCATCGTGACGCTACAGGGCATCATAGCTTAGTTGTTAGAGTACTCTAACAGCGGCTTTGGTGCAGACACTTGGGTTCATATCTCAGTGTCCGAGAAGGGGTCTGATGAGAAGTTGGGCACTTCGAAACATGTCATCCCATACCATCGCTGTGCATAACGTTGTAATTTTTCCTCTAATATCAATTAACAAATAAATGATTTTTGCTGTAAAATTTTCATTAAACTTCTGTTAAATACTTGCATTTCCAAAAATTTCCTGCCATTTTATATTTCAAACTTTTTCACAAATTAATTCTTGTATACATAAATTATAAAAATAGTACCAAGTTCGCCAAAGCAATTCACACATACATATGTGAGAAAAATTTAACTTTATTTAATGTCACCAGTTTAAATTAAATTTTCAGCCATTTTGAGCTTTTTGATATACTTTTTGGCTTTTTCATATTTTTAACCACCCTAACGCATACATGTATGTATGTGTAAATAGCTTTCGCCACATAAATCTTGCATACGTATAATGCATTATTCTAAAGATTTCTTAACTAAATATCAACATTTGTGAAAACCCCATGTTTATACTTCATTTTCAAAAAAAAAAATGTATTAGAAATACAACTTTTAAAGCATAACTAAAGCCTTTTGCTGTGCATGTGATTCACCCACAGCTCCTTTATATCCTAGCTCCTTTTGCATGCCAAACATACCTGCTAATATGCCACGCATGTTACTAGCACTCAATCTTGATTTTCAGCTAATCATTTTTCTCATACATTTTCGTAATTTTTGGTACGCATACAATTCTCAATAGCATTCCTTTTTCGCTGTATATTTATCAAATCTCAGATTACTCTTCTTAGAAAATATCGTTCAAATATTAATAAAGTTACTAAACGCATTTTACACACAGGGCGTCCCATTACAAGAAAAGTTAGATGAATACAAAGAATCATTAATCCAGACATACAATCAAATTTTATTACATGTAAATTCACATTTCGGCAAATCGCCAAAACTTCGTCAGTAATTGTAACCTTAACACGTTGTAGAAAACAAATTCTTAGTTGCTTTTCGGAAATTAACTGCAAGGTAGAAGTACCAGAAGATTTCTCTGAACTAAGCTCGAGGGCAAAGCGCGTGAAGCAATTCCGACAGAAGTAACAGAAGTCTAGCAAATAAAAGATGCGCTTAAAAATCGAATAAAACCGGACAACTCCAAAGTTTTCGCTGGAAAAATTGCTTCTTTGAAAGTGTACAATAATAATTTTTCGGATTTTGAGAAACGTATCGAAAAACTATCAGATGCATTAGAGGGATATTTGGTCATTGAAGGGTTAACTAAAACAAAAAAACACGAAATGGCAATAGAGCAAACCGTGAACGTCTGTAGATTAAATACACGCTCCGATTTAGTTAAGTAAATTTTGGCGTCAAGCACCTTCAGCGACTCGAAAGACGTTGTAGCTAAAATGATAGTAGAACAAAATAATCAAGTTAGCGAGAGGCAAGTTTTAGCGTTTCGATCGCGATTTAATAGGCAAAATAATAGTTTTCGGTGAAATGTTAGAGGAAATAATTTGAATAGAAACAACAATTCGAGTAGATACAATAATAACCCAGGCAGGTACAACAATAATAACAACAATAGAAACAGCAATTATCAAAGAAACTACAATAGAGGTAGTAGCAACTCACAAAATACTAATAAAATATAATAATGTACAAATAGTAACAATAATAGACCAAGAAATAGAAACTCTGACCCTTCGTTATCACGAAATGCCAATGCCCGAGCTTTAAACGTGGAGGCCCCTCAGGTGCGAACACTGGGGCAGCTGGAACAAGATTAAAAAAATTTTCATTAAACAAATCAATTTACTGTCTAAACCTCAATTATTCAGATTTTATCGAACTCACTTGTAGCGACTGTTATAAACCATGTACTTTTCTGGTAGATTCACAGGCAGATATATCTTTAATTAAAATTTCAAGTCTTTCTCAAAATACTTACGTAAATTCAAGAAATATAATAAACATTACCGGAGTTACAACAGACACAGTTTCAAGTTCAGGTACTATTAATACAAATTTACTCGTTTCAAATTTTTCTATTTGGCATACATTGCCCGTAGTCAGTGATAATTTCAACATACCGTCGGATGGTATATTAGGTAAAGATTTCTTAAAGGCAAACAAATGCGTAATCGACTATGCAAGCTACAGCATAACTATCAGTATTGGCAAAAATATTCATAAAATTTCAATTTTACACGGTTCAAATAAAAATACTTTAGTAATTCCTCCAAGATGCTAAGTGTTTCGAATATTTAATTTATCAAAAAGTGATGACGTTGATTTTGTAGGTTCACAAGAGATTTGTAGTGGTGTATTTACCGCAAAGTGTATCGTAGACACTAAAAATCCAGTTTTAAAAGTAATCAATACTACGGATGAGGTAAAATATGTAAATGATTGCAAACTCGACGTTGAGGAAATCACCAACTACAATATCTACAAAATCAATGAAACCCAAAGGATACTCAACGTTTAGAGGAACTAAAGTCAATTTTAGAAAAACAAATGTCAAATTACGCTAAACCGCAACTGATAGATGTATGTTTAAAATATGATGATGTGTTCGCCTTGAAGACTGATCGTATAACTCTTAATAATTTCTACGAGCAAAAACTCCGACTCACTGACAAAACTCCTGTATACATAAAAAATTACCCCTTACCATATTCGCAGTGGGAAGAGATAAATAAGCAGGTAGGCAATTTACTAAAGAATGATCTAATCGAAACCAGTTTTTCAAATTATAACAGTCCCCTGATATTAGTCCCGCAAAAAGATTCCACAGGTCAAAAATCTTATCGTATGTGTGGACTTCAGGGCTGTTAATAAAAAACTCATTGCAGACAAATTTCCGTTAGCGCGTGTAGATGATATTCTTGACAATTTGGGCAGAGCAAAATATTTTTCAACACTCTTTTCTGGTTTTCACCAAATTCCGCTTCAAGCGAACTCTAGGGACATAACATCATTCAGTACCGATCGCGGAGCATTTCGATGGAAGGTTTTACTTTTCGGCTTGAATATAGCACCAAAATCTTTCTCCCGTATGATGTCAGTAGCTTTTTCAGGCATTTCGTCAAATCAGGCATTTATGTATATTGATGACGTTATTGTCATCGGTTGCAGTGAGACACACCACCTTAAAAACGTAATAAACGTATTCGAAACTTGCCGTAAATTCAATTTGAAACTTAATCCCAATAAGTGCAACTTTTTACGCTCTGAGGTAACATTTCTAGGTCACAAATGCACATCTAAGGGTTTACTGCCAGATAACTCAAAAATAGACGCAATAAAGAATTATAGAAAACCCACTGACAAAGACGCGGTCAGGCTTTTCGTCGCGTTCGCGAATTATTATAGGAGATTTATAAAAAATTTCGCGTGTCTGGCAGCACCTCTAAACAGACTAACGCGTAAAAATGTTAATTTTGTGTGGGATGATAGTTGCGGAAGAGCGTTCGAAAAATTGAGATCGGCCCTAATGTCTCCTCAACTTTTGCAATATCCAGATTTTAAAAGGAAATTTATAATTACGGTATAAGCGGGTGCGGTGCTATATTAAGTCAAACCATGATAATAATGATTTACCAATCTGTTACGCGTCTAAATCTTTTAACAAATCGGAACAGAAGAAACCCATAATAGAGTTAGAGTTGCTAGCGATACATTTCGTAATAAAACAGTTTCGTCCTTATGTGTACGGTACAAACTACTGAATAGCGGCAATTCGTGTAATGGTAAAAATGGAATCAGAGTCTATTATCAAAATATCTCTGGGATAAGGACTAAATCGAATATAATGTATCAGTTTAGCCTGGAAGAGTCTTTTGATATAATTGTCATTGTTGAAACTTGGTTGAACTCTGATTTTTTTGACAATGAATTCTTTGATCCGCAACTATATGATGTTTTTCGCAAAGATCGCGACGCTGTAAAAACTGGGTGTTCAAGAGGTGGTGGTGTCCTAATTGCAGTAAAAAGGATGTATCATGCCTTTTCAATGAAGCTCGCAAATGAAGATTCGTTAATTGACCAACTGTGCGTATGCATTAAGAATTCAGGGTCAAATGGCTGCATTTTTATAATAGCTTCGTACATACCACCAAGCAGTGGTACTGATCTATATAAAGCTCACGTTGATAACGTGACTTCTCTAGCTGTGGACAATTTGGGTGATAATCACTTGTGCGTTCTGGGAGATTTCAACCTAAGTAATGTTAGCTGGTATAACTCACAAACTTGAAAACATTCCGTTAAAAAAGAAGCGTTGTATCAAATCTCCATGGCACAACATGCGTTTGAAAAAATTAAAAAATCTTAAAAACAAGTACCTGCACAAATATAAAGCAAATCGTACATCATCGTGCTTTGTCAAATATCAGTATTTTCGGAGGAAGTTCAAATCATCATCGTGTTTTGTCAAATATCAGTATTTTCGGAGGAAGTTCAAATCCCTTAGTAGTAAGCTTTATAAAAATTATTTAAGTAATACAGAGCGTAATATTAAAGCTAATCCGAAACAGTTTTGGAATTTTGTGAAATCCAAAGAAGCGTCATCAAATATACCAACCTCGGTTGAGTTCGATAGTAAATTCGCTTGCACCCCGAGTGAGGCAGCTAACCTATTTGCTGACTTTTTTAAATCAAATTTTGTCCAGGATGATGAGGAATCCCCTGACTTTGCTGCTGAAATCCCGTCGGTTCTGAATTTTGGTATGCTGCAAGTTACTTCTGAGGACATTAGACTTGGGCTAGCTTATCTGAAGTCATCGTCGCAAACTGATGGTAATGGGTTATCATCTATGCTTCTCAAAATTTTCCGGCGTTAATCTTGCCGCTTAAGATCATATTTAATAAATCCCTTTCTTCGGGTATCATTGTGAATGATTGGAAACTTACAACCATCACACCTTTTTTTAAAAGTGGAAGAAAGTGACGTTCGCAACTACAGATCTATAGCAAAGCTTTCAAGTATCGCAAAACTATTTGAATGTGTTGTTAAATGTATTTTACTGTTGAGTCTTTAATCAATCCCATACAACATGGTTTTGTCCAGGGTCGTTCGACAACTTCTAATTTAGCTGTTTTTAGGGATTTTTGTATTTCATCTTTTTCGTCAGGACTCGAAGTCGATTGTATTTATATTGTGACGAATTCGATGATTCCTTGATTATCAATCCTGGGTTCGATCACTATAAAGTCGAATAAACACACGCACAGATAATGTAAGTAATAGCTAGTTTTATTTGCTAGTAATAAACGCAAAACAATTTTAAGAGTTTGATAACTTTACAGTAGTTCACTATTGGACGCTTGAAAATAAACTGATCAACCTGCCTTGCTTGGTCACCGCCTTATATAGTCCAACAGGGTACTTGCCTACGCACCGAGAACTTTCTTGGTTATTCGCTTTTCGTGTTCTGGAAGGGTCGGTGTTATTTATTGGAATCTCCTCTTTGCATCGTATTCGCAAACACTCGCGCCATCTCTCTTCCTCTTCCTAGTTACACGCTTGCATGCATAAGCGTAGCCATCGTTATCTCACCTGTGTTTAACTAGTGCTGGGAGTGTTATTGAGTTAGGGATGGTACATGCTTGAGAATAATCGCCACACTGCCCTCCACCTAAGTCTGATCGTCCCGATCAGACACATTGCCGGAACCAAACGCAGCTAGCCTTTCTAAATAGACCAGTTTCATCTTATTCCTTGGCCTTCCCATAGTTTGTATGCGATATACCACATCGTTGATCCGTTTTATGACTTTGTATGGGCCTTCCCAGTTACATTGTAGTTTTGGGGACAAACCTTTCCTACGCTGTGGGTTGTATAGCAGCACTAAATCTCCTTCTATAAAACCTTCCGAATTTATTGCTTTGTCGTACCTGGCCTTCATCTTATCGCTCATGATCTTAGTCCGTTTTCTCACAAGGTCGTGAATTTCTCTCATTTCTTCTTCCAATACGCTAGTAGATTTCCGAGCATTCACTCCTGCATCAGCGTTTATCCCAAACTTTAAGTCAGCTGGCAATCGAAGATCATTCCCGAAAATTACCTTTGCAGGAGTCTGACCAGTTGTTTCATGTACTGTAGAGCGATATGCCATTAGGAATAAGGAGATGTGAGTATCCCAATCCTTCTGGAATTTATACCCTACTTTCCTCAGGTGGTCTTCCAATGTTCTATTGAATCGTTCCACCATGCCATCTGACTGAGGATGTAGTGCAGTTGTTCGAGTTTTCCGAATGCCCAATATCTTGCACATTTCCTGGAACACAGCTGATTCGAAATTTCTGCCTTGGTCAGAATGTATCTCTATCGGTGCACCAAACCGAGCTACCGAATTGTTAGTAAACACTTCAGCTATGGTTTCTGCCTCTTGATTTGGAATAGGGTACACTTCTGGCCATTTGCTGAAATAGTCCATAACTACCAGTACATATTTGTTTCCGAGTTTGCTAGTAGGAAATGCACCAGCTATATCCATGGCTATCCTCTCAAATGACGCACCTGAGTTGTACTGTGTCATTTGGCCATGGCTACTTGATTTCGGTCCTTTAGCTTTGATGCATACTTCACAGTTGGCAATCCACTCCGCGACCGATTGACGGCAACCAACCCAATAGAATCTCTGCTTGACTTTCTCCAAGGTCTTGGTGACTCTATGATGACCTCCGCTTGGACCGTTATGTAATTCATTGAGTACATCAGGGATTTTCTTCCTTGGGACGACTATCAGCTTTCGAACACATTGACCATCCTCACTCTCCCATATTCGATGCAAACAACCGGATTCTAATTGCAAACTATTCCACTGTGCCCAATATGACTTGGGAACAGGACTTTCTGCTGACATCTCCTCTCTTGATGGTCGCTCGTTTCGTTCGATTCCTTTCATTACACGTGTAAGATCTGGATCTTCGTGCTGAAACCTTCTTAATTGATCAATGTTCCATTCGTCCGCAGATGTTATAGTCATGAGCCGCACATCTACAAGGTGGCGCAAAAGTAAGCTTCCGATGTTCAGCATATCGGTTGTGGCACGTGCAGTGTGTGCTGTTGCACCGTCTTGTTGGAACCACATGTTTTCCAATCCCAATTCATCAAGTTGCGGCAAAAAGAACTCGTTGATCATTGCTCTGTAGCGCTCACCATTCACAGTAACCGTTTGGCCCCGACCGATTATTGGTCAAATAAATAGTCAGCAATATTCCGCGTTCTGGAGCAGTGTAGCGTAACATTGTTTATTAACGTGTATTTCGCATGTGTTTACTACACAAATGTCAAAACAGAACTGACTTTAGGGGCCAATCGCAAAGTTTATAGCATTTTCTGATAGGAGGATTACTTTTGCGACACCTTGTATAATGTCTTCCTTGGCCTCAGCTTTGGAACAATGCTTGCATTCCAAGTTACATGGTATTCGTGACATTGCATCAGCATTTCCGTGGGTGCTACCTTTGCGATGCTCTATGGAAAAGTCATAAATTTGCAGTCGCTCTATCCACCGTGCCAATTGACCTTCCGGATTACGGAACTGTAAGAGCCATTTCAACGCTGCGTGGTCTGTCCTGACGTGGAATTGCTGCCCATAGAGATACTTGTGGAAATGCTTAACGCACTCTACCAATGCCAACAGTTCTCTCCGGGTTACACAATAGTTCCTTTCAGGCTTCCCAATTGTTCGGCTATAGTATGCAACTACCTTCTCCTGTCCACCAACAATCTGAGACAAACAAAACCTCCAAACACCTCCAGAATAAACTTTGAACCTGGAATTGGATATGCTAACATCGGGGCAGTGCATAGTCGTTCCTTCAATGTTTGAAGAGCCACCTCCTGTTCCTTCTTCCATTCAAAACTCATATTCTTCCTCGTAAGGTCATGGAAACTACTAGCTACGCTGGCAAAATTCGGTACAAATCGGCGATAATACGTGCACAGCCCAAGGAAGCTCCGTAACTCTTGCAAATTTCTCGGTCTTGGCCAATCCTTTACGGCTTCGATCTTTTCCTTAGCAGTGCAGATTCCCTCCGTAGTTACCTTGTGACCCTAATAACTTACTTCCTTTTTAAACACGGAACACTTCTTAGGACTGAGTTTCAGACCAGCACCAGCTATTCTTTAGAAAACTTCCTCCACGTTCTTTAGGTGTTCCTCAAAGCTTTTCCCCAGCACGATGATGTCGTCGAGGTACACCAAACATGTTTGCCAATGCAATCCTTTTAGTATCTGGTCCATGAGTCTCTCAAAAGTAGCTGGAGCATTGCATAGCCCGAAGGGCATTACCGTAAATTGCCAAAGCCCTTCTCCAACGCTGAAGGCCGTCTTTTCTTTATCTTCATCCTTCACCTCCACTTGCCAGTAGCCGCTTTTCAAGTCCAGTGTGGAAAACCATTTCGTGCCAGATAACGAGTCCAGAATATCATCGATTCTTGGCAATGGATAACTATCCTTCTTCGTTACGTCGTTCAATTTTCGGTAATCCACACAGAACCTAATTTTTTCATCCTTCTTTTTCACTAGTACTACCGGTGAGCTCCATGGACTAGCTGATGGTTCGATCACGCCGCTGTCACTCATTTCCTGTATAATTTCTCTTACCACTTGTCGTTTGGCCAATGGAATACTACGAGGAGCTTGGCGGATTGGTCTTGCATCACCAGTATCAATTTGATGCTTCACAACTTTGGTCCGACCTGGTTTGGAACCATCCTTGTCAAATATGCTCGAGTACTTTGATAGAAGTTCTTTTGCCTTTTTCTGATGATCTTTTTCGAGGCCTGCCGTCCACGACATGATATCATCTGAAAGATTAATCTTGATGGTGGAATCATTTTCCTGAAGCAGTTCACAATTGATAACTACCTCGACCTCTTGGCATTGTCCCAATATGCCTCCTTTGGAAAGTTTAATCGGCGATTTGAACTCATTAAGTACTCTTACCGGTACAAGTCCATCTTGTTTTGTCATGGCCAGGGTTTTTCCTACTAATATGTTCGTCCTTGATTTGTTTGCTGCCTCGACAACCCACAACTTGTTTGTCCCATAATCTCCACCAATCTTTGCCCATATGATTGCTTCTGACTTCGGTGGAATTTGTTGGCTCTCCTCCACAAGCACTCGCTTACTAACGTATTTGTTTTCGTAACCAAAATTTAATGGCACATCCATGTTCTGGTAATTCATAATCCTGTTTTGCATGTCGATCTTGATGCCTTGCTTGCTTAAAAAGTCCACACCAACTATGATTTCGTCAACAATATCTGCTACTATAAAATTGTGTAGAACGGCCACGTTCCAAATTGCGATTTCACATGTTACTTCTCCTAGACATGGGTGTCCTCACCAGTGGCCGTACGTAACTTTGCTCCATGCAATGGTCTCACCTCCTTGTTGTCTAAATCAGATCGAATTATGGAATGTGATGCGCCTGTATCCACAGTTAGTAAGTGCTCTTTTCCATCCACATATGCAACAACAGTAACATTACTAGCTTGCCTTCCGATCTGTAGGACAGATATTATGGAGCATTCAGTTGCGGGAGCTAGTCCACGCCCCTTTTGGCTGGCTCGATTTAGTTTAACGGCTGTTTCCTGCGTCAGAGCATGCGATACCGTTTCAGCGAATGTCCTTTTGGGGTTTGCATATGTGGGCCGCTTCGTCTCTACATCGCGTATTCCATTTATAAAACTTTGGATTTTTACCCTCTCAGTATACTCCACGGGTGCGTCCGCATTTGCTAGATGGGCCAACCTCTCGATGTCCGATGCAAATTCCTGCAAAGTCTCATTAGGTTTCTGGGAGCGATTCTGTAGCTCTATTTGGTATATCTGCTTCCGATGCTCGCTACCATAGCGTCTCTCAACTGCACCCATTATTGCTTCATAATTGTTCCGTTCTCCGTCAGGAATAGTTTGCAAGACTTCGGCTGCAGGTCCCTTCAATGCCACGAATAATGCAGCAACTTTGTCTTCCATGCCCCAATTATTCACAGCTGCCGTCTTCTCAAACTGTAGCTTAAATACCTGGAAAGGAACAGAACCATCAAATGACGGCGATTTTACCTTGGGAGTATTCGCTGAAGCAGATGGACGGTTCAGTTGCAACTCCTGGATACGGCCCCTTAACGCATCTACCTCGGCCTCTATTTTATCTTGAAATTGTGCAATTTTTACATCTTGCACTTCTAGTTTCGCTGACACCTTTGCTTCCTGTTCTTCTAACTGCGATGAGATATATGCCTTCTTTTCTTCCATTTGAGATCTCATGTATGCCTTCGTTTCATCTAGTTGAGATGAAATCTGGGATGTAATACGTGTATCCTGTTCTTCCAGCTGAGATACTATGTGTGTCTTTTGTTCTTGCAGCTGTGTCGAAATGCTAGATGACATCTGAGTCAATACAGTCAACAACGCATTAGTGTCCACACTTGCGGCTGGAATTGTAGACTCCTTCTCTTCCATTTTTGTAGATGCTTCTTCCACAAGCTGAAACACATGATCGTCAACGTTAATTCCTTCAGCTTTCATAGCTTCTCGCAATCGTGACTGTAGCTCTGATTTATTGCCTGTGGTATTCAAGCCACGCTGTTGCAGCTCATTTTTGAGTTGCTGGATCTTCAGCTCATTCAACTTTGCCATGCCTTTGTTATCATTGAAAACTCTCGGTATTTATTTAACAATATCACTTCTGACACCAATTGTGACGAATTCGATGATTCCTTTATTATCAATCCTGGGTTCGATCACTATAAAGTCGAATAAACACACGCACAGATAATGTAAGTAATAGCTAGTTTTATTTACTAGTAATAAACGCAAAACAATTTTAAGAATTTGATAACTTTACAGTAGTTCACTATTGAACGCTTGAAAATAAACTGAACAACCTGCCTTGCTTGGTCACCGCCTTATATAGTCCAACAGGGTACTTGCCTAAGCACCGAGAACTTTCTTGGTTATTCGCTTTTCGTGTTCTGGAAGGGTCGGTGTTATTTACTGGAATCTCCTCTTTGCATCGTATTCGCAAACACTCGCGCCATCTCTCTTCCTCTTCCTAGTTACACGCTTGCATGCATAAGCGTATCCATCATTATCTCACCTGTGTATAACTAGTGCTGGGAGTGTTATTGAGTTAGGGATGGTACATCTTCTTCTTTCTTTAAATGGTCATCTAACCGCCTGGGCGATTTTGACCGTCCAACATAGCTCGCCAGTCGTTTCTTCGTTGCGCCAACTGCCGCCAATTGGAAACACCGCGGGATCGCAAATCGGTCTCCACTTGGTCCTTCCATCGGAGTGGTGGCCTCCCTCTTCCTATGCTTCCACCGGCGGGTGCCGATAAGAATACCTTCTGGGCTGGAGCATCTTCGCTCATTCGCACTACGTGGCCTAGCCAGCGAAGCCGCTGTGTTTTAATTCGCTGAACTATGTCGGCGTCTGCGTAAAGTTCATACATCATCATTAAATCTTCTTCGGTACTCGCCGTCGCCAACGCGTAGAGGTCCACAAATCTTTCGAAGAACCTTTCTCTCGTATACTCCCAGAGCCGCCTCATCAGATGTTGTTAGTGTCCACGCTTCTGCACCATATAGCAGGACGGGTGCGATGAGAGAGGACTTTACTTTTCAATTGCCTACTCAGTCCGAAGTATCATTTGTTTGCAAGAGTAATTCTTCGTCGGATTTCTAGGCTAACATTATTGTTGGTGTTAAAGCTGGTTCCCAGGTAAACGAAGTCCTTTACTATTTCGAAATTATTGCTGCCAACAGTAGCTTGGTTGCCAAGGCGCGAATGCGCTGACTCTTTGCATGATGACAGAAGGTACTTCGTTTTGCCCTCCATTTGCTCCGCTTCTTTTTCTAATTTGGAGTGACCAGAAGCTACGGCGCGGTAGTTAAGGCCAATGATATCATTATCGTCAGCATATGCCAACAGTTGGACGCTTTTATAAAATATTGTTCCAGCGCGGTTAAGTTCTGCAGCTTGTATTATTTTCTCCAGCATTAAATTAAAGAAATAGCACGATAAGGGGTCACCCTGTCTGAAACCTCGTTTAGTTTCGAACGGCTCGGAAAGGTACTTCCCAATTCTGACCGAGCTGGCGGTGTTGCTCAAGGTGATTTTGCATAGCCGTATAAGTTTTGCGGGGAAACCAAAGTCAGACATAGCGGCATATAGGCAGCTTCTTTTCGTGCTATCGAAAGCGGCTTTAAAATCAACAAAGAGATGATGTGTGTCGATTCTCTTTTCACGGGGTTTTTCCAAGATTTGGCGTATTGTAAAAATTTGGTCGATGGTAGATTTACCAGGTCTGAAGCCACACTGATAAGGTCCAATCAGTCTGTTCACATCAGGCTTCAGGCTTTCGCACAATACGCTTGATAGGACCTTATATGCGATATTCAAAAGGCTGATTCCACGATAGTTGGCGCAGTTTCCAGGATCGCCCTTCTTGTGGATTGGGCGGAGAACACTTAGATTCCATATTCTGCATAGAAGCTGATGCATGCGCCTTACCAGCTCCTCGCCTCCGTGTTTGAATAGCTCAGCAGGCAAACCATCAGCGCCAGCTGCTTTATTGTTTTTCAATCGGGACATTGCTATTCGCACCTCATTATAGTCGGGTTGTGGAACGTCACTGCCATCATCTTCGATTGTGGGCTCGGGTTCGGCATCTTCTCTGGTTTCTTGCTCAGTTTCTCCATTTAAAAGGGCAGAGAAGTGATCCCTCCATATTCTGAGTGCTCTCTGAACATCGGCCACCAGGTCGCCGTTCTCATTCTTACAGGAGTTTGCCCCGGGTTTAAAACCTTCTGTCATTCGCCGAATTTTTTGATAGAATTTTCGGGCATTATTCCCTTTGGCCAGCATCTCAAGCTCCTTTATTTCACGCTTTTCTGCCTCTCTGTTTTTCGCCCGGAAAAGCCGCCTCGCTTCCCCCTTCAACTCGCGGTAGTGTTCGCACACACTCCTCGTTGCATTCGATCTCAGCGTTGCCTTGTAGGCTTCGTCCTTTCTTTTCGTTGCAGCGCGGCACTCTTCATCATCATACCAGTTGTTTCTTCGCGTTCGCCGGAATCCAATTACTTCTTCGGCTGCGGTATGGAGTGCTCCTGAGATATGATCCCACTGCTCATGCATTCCACTAGGTTGAATTGTGCTCTCGGAGAGCAGGTGTGAGAGGCGATCTGCGAAATAATTGGCGGTCTGTTGCGATTGCAGCTTTTCGACGTCCAGCTTTCCCTGCGTTTTTTGTTGCACCTGTTTTGTCGTACAGAGGCGGGTACGAATCTTGGCTGCTACTAGGTAGTGATCACAGTCGATGTTAGGTCCTCGTATTGTGCGAACATCTACAACGCTGGAAGCATGCCGTCCGAAGCCTTAGCGATCACAATAATAAAAACAAAGCTAAAAGGTACGCCAAGAAATTTTATCAGTATCGAAAGTACAATACAAGAAATAAAAACAAAATTGAAAACCGCAATAAAGGGTGAATCAGTGGAAGTTTTAACAGCTAAACTCCTGAACATCCAACAGCGTAGAAAAACTGCTAACCAATACACAGCAGAAATAGAAAAAATCACAAGGTCATTAGAAGGAGCGTATATCTCGGATGGACTCAATCCAGCCTTAGCAACGAGATATTCAACACAAGTAGCAGTCAAAGCTATGTGTAAAAACTGCTCCAATGATAAGGTCAAAATAATAATGCAAGCGGGAACGTTCACAACAATGAAAGATGCGATCTCTAAGTTCACCAACAGCTGTACCGAAATAACAGGCAGCTCGAATACAATTTTGAACGTACGACAGCAGAGTCAGTACCGGAGTTATTTCCGTGGAGGTTACCGAAGTGACAACTATGGGAATTACCAAGGTAGGAGATTTAGACCGCAACCGAGGTACAACAATAACTCGAGATCCAATAATAACAATAATAATAATAATAACCAAAGAGGACCACAAGCCCGAAACGGCAACAGACCTTACAATCAGACCCGTAACGTGCGCAGCTGCACCCAGACGGAAAGCCAGGAAGCTCCACTTCAAGATTAACAGAGAGAAAAATATGCGTACAAAACTTACGTCTAAACAGCTATATATCAGCAAGGACGTCCCTAAATAATTCGATTTCAAATTTCTTAACGACACGTTATTGTTACGTAACTGCCTGGTACCGGAGAGGAGGAGTGGCGGGGTGGCATGGTAGTAGCCCGGCTGAGGTTCGTCGGCTTTGAGGCGCGGTTCTTGCCACTTCTCCTTTCCCAACAGTCACATCACAAAATTTGAGTTCATGCCTGGGAAAGAATATAAGCTAATGGAGAAACAGAAATATAGGGAAAGCGGGAGAAAACCTGTCCGAGTCAGGTGGAGCCGTCCCACCCCTCCTGTTCACAAGACGTGAACAGCCTTCGAACTCTACTGTGGCTCCGCTAACCGAGTAGATTTCCCTTTAACCTGACTAATGTTCGTCGTTATGTAATTACGTCCCTTCCATTACTTACTCTAATACGCCAAATTACCATCAGTTGCCACAAGGTCACCACCTACACCAACAACTCGAGGCTTTCAGCTGGACATGATGTAATCCTAATTCCCTAGGAAGATAACCTCAACCCACAAACATCAAGAAACTTCATTCAAGCCAAGCTTTATTCATACAAATATAAGTTTATCTCTTACAGCTATTCAATTCCTAAGGCCTATCAATAAGGTTTCTTCAATTCTTCCTTATATTAATCTTACTTGCAAAATTATATTGTTTCTATTAAAAAAATTAGAATTCAGAATCTGCCTAATATCTATCTGACAAACGTATAAACATATGTTTATATGTACGAAGGTGTGTGTGCTCACTCTCAAAAAAATGTAAACATCCCTACCAACCATACGCAGATAAAAAAATGGATAAAACATAGGTCGCGCTATCCACAAATGAAGATAAAAAAGTGGATAGTTTTCTATGGGCGGCGTGTAGATATTATCCACTTTCCCCTTGCATATGGCGTGTACATATGAGTACGCATCGCACTCGCACTCATTCTGAAACGCCATTAAGAAATAACATAGCTGCACTTCTCTAACTAAAAAATTTCCCAAAACAAACCTGACAGCACAGCAAAGGCTGCATACTTTTAGGCACTGCCGGGGTTGCCTTACTGTGGACTGCTATACTCATAAATCATTTCCAAATACCCAAAAAATTTTAAATAAATTTCCAAACATTTTCATTTATTATAAAAAAGTAAATTTAATGCAGTAAATGAAACTAAATTAAGTGAAATGATACGAAAGGAAATATTACAAAAATTAGACTAGATTAAACCACATTTGAAGCTACCTGTTTCCGGACATGAGCCAGAGACCGGGTTCATCAAAATTCAAAGTGTTTTGAACGCAAATCAGTTATAACTGGACTGAGTGATATCTAGATCTCCAACAATCTGGCAACATCAAGATTCTTATCAATTTGTAATTTTAAATGCATACTTTGGCAACAAATCACATAAAATCTTTAAGCTTGAGTCTTCCTTTAAGCTGCAAGCCTTCCTCTTAGCCACCACCCTCTCTGCTTTTCAAAATTTGCCGTCCGTAAACTAAAATTCCTTCTGAATATGCGGACACCCAGTATTCATTTGAGAGTTTCAGTCGTTAAAGATGATATGCTATAGAATGTCTCACTTCCTTGTGCTTTTGTTCACCTGAAACTTAAAAATGATTAGTATTAAGAATATTCTATTATAACGCTTCAGGGAATAGTACTAACTTTAGAATGTACGTTGAAGAGGCAAGCAAAACATCTGTTATGTATTTTTAAAAGGATCCGTCTGAGAAGAAGAATAGCCTTAATCCAAAGTTCTTTGCCCTCGCCACTTTGAAGAGCATGATCTAGCAGATGATTGGATTTAAGGAGTTCGTTGTCAAGTAAACAAGGCAAATTCCACAAATTGCACCCGATTGCGGAATCAGACTTCTTTGGATTGTAATTATTTCCTGCAGGACTGAAAGCCACCATTTCCTACTCACAGGAACTTAAACGCAGCTTCCTGCTACTACAAACCATTTTTCTTTAAATTTGGGTATTTTTTCTGCAAAATCACGTGTATGTAAAAATTTTTTTCTACAAAACTGAAGCAATATTTTCCATTGACAGATCATTTTATTCATAGAAACAGCTGTTTTATTTCCTTTTGTAAGATTTTGTTTTTAATTATTAAAATCAAACTGTTTCAATCGCACTCATTGCAGTAGCAATATAGAAGAAAGAGAAAGATTTTTGTTTGGGAAAAGTATTCCATAAATATGCGAGAAAAAAATAGAGATGTTGTAAGAATTCGATAAGAAATTGACAAAAAGTGGATAACCATGGTTGGTAGGGATTAATCTATGAATGCGTGTGTGGGCCCTTACTCTGAGAAAAAAACTTTACATGTGTAAAGGTGTGTGCATATGGTAGTTTTTCTTTTGTAGAAACTCACCTCGCTTAGCAGTCACAGTTTGGTACCAAAGTCGACGTCGAAGCTGAAAGTAAAGAAAAGAAGAAAAAAACAACATATGCTGGACAATAGACACTAGTTCTGTTATAGGGCTTTGACCGCTCGACCGTGGTCAAGGCTAATTGTAAGAACAAATGTCTTTTGCTATTAGTTTTACGTGCCGGTTCGGTCCATGTGCATTCTTTCATGCATATGCAAAATAAAATATTTTTTTTTTATAAAAAAATCGCGAAAAGTACAGATTAACGTCAAGTGTAAAAAAAAACTGAATGTGAAAAATAAAAAAAGGTGTAAATAAAAAATTAATTAAATCGCGGATTCGAGACGGAAATAAAAAGATCAGGTGAAAGTAAAAAAAAAAGGTAAACTAAACGAAAATGATCGTAGGGAAAGTAAAAATGCAAAAAAAAATACACAGCAATTCATGAAACTCAATCAAAGGTGATTGGAAAATATTTAGTGTTGTGAAAATAACAAACGACTATAAAAAAAAATTAAAAGAAAAAAAAAATAATAGTTAAGGAAATCCAATGCCAATACAGAAAAACAAAAACACATAAGTGCACATAAGTGCTTATGCATATGCCTGTACCGAATTTTGATGCGTGAACAAAAAAAAATAATGAAAGGAACTACGTAAAAGCGTAAAAGTAAGAAAAATTTGTGAATTCAGTGAAACTTGTGCTAATTAAATGATAACTCTAATATTATAAATAAGTAAGAGCAATAAAAACATAAATTCAAAAAAAAAAAATCCAAGTTTAAAATTCTAAATTTTCCGGCAATAAATTTATGGGTGGCACACCCTAATATTATTAAAAGTATGTGGTGTAAATTTAAAGTTGGTGAGCGCACTCCCAGTGAGTCGCGATAATTTCTCGCTCTCCTTCTGTGTTCCTGTGATCGTGGTGTGTTTGTGTTTTGTGTCAGCGTGTATGTGTACGTGTGTGGAGATTGAATGTTGATGAGTGTGACTAATGTTGCTAAGCTTCCTCGATGTTGCTAGTTTTGTGGGTGTTTGCGCCACTAAATGTTTAGCAACAAGTTGACGAAGGCCGATGTTGCGTGGCGAAAATGTTGCTGATGCAGCTCATGCAACCCGTTGGCAAAACTTGGTCGTAGTGTGTGTGGAAAAAAATGTTGTGTTACCTTTTGCTGGTTTTGTGGAAACTGTATAATGCTGCGTGGTGTCGGATCGTTGTTGTGACTCGAATGTAGCTTGTTGTGCAGTTGAATTTATGGCTGTGTTATGTGTGCGTGTTGGTCGATTCTGGCGCAAACCTGTGTAGGTGTTTTTGGCCAATATATGACCTGTTTAGGGTTTTAGGCCAAGCAGATGCTTCCCTTTGTTTGTGATTGATGTGCGCCTGCGGGTTGTTGGTGTTAATTGTTGTTGTTCGTGTTTCGTTCTTTTGCTTCCGCCAAATATAATTGTGCAATTCCAAAATATGTCGCGGCCCTCGGCTGCCTTCGTAATCTGAAAGGTACGAAGATACATTTTAAGTAATTTTTGATGTTTTATTTAATAGATAACTATATTTTTTTTTTTTTGTGAAGTTCGAATTAATTCTTAAAGATTTTTTTCTCTTTTTCTAAAAACATAAATTAACAAAACCCGCGTTTGGATAATTATTATCTTTTTTTTCTTTCTTTGGCCCGCCTAATACCCCTTTGTCTACATACATACATACATACGTATAAATGCATGTATGCAAATCTACGATACATTCCTGACGCATTTACCTATAACTCTGTGGATAAAGAGACAAATGAACTACATTTGAAAAAAAACTAATAATTGTATGATTCTAAATTATAGAAAAATCAAACACCGGTATTTACAAAGAAAAATTCAACAATAAAAAAAATGGACTTTAAATCAACTTAAATTCCAAATTTAGAATTCAGAACTTATTTAAATTGCCAAATGAAAACTTGTAACTTAAAAATTCGCAACTAACCAATTTATTTCAAAGAAAATCACTCATAGAATTTGCTGCTGCTTGGAGGGGATTTTACTCGCCCTTTGGTGGCGGCTCACCTTGCGCTGGTGGTCTTCCTAGGGAGGATTTCCTCGTTGCAGTCACTAAACTAGATTTTTTTCCCGCTTGCGTTAACTTTCGCGTGAAACCGCACTTCATAAAAATACTCACTTCGCGCATCAACACTTTATGGTGATGAAAACGCACTTTAAAGAAAAAATTTTCACTTTAAAATTTTGGCACTGCACACAGGCCCGCGACTTTTCGATTTTAATTCCAGTTGATCAGCGGAATCCGTTTTTCTACCCCCATTTGCCTTGCGGCATCGAATAGCCTGCCTGCCTTGGTCAAACCAATCCGCGATCGACCCTTTCGGGGCACGTATACACATATGTGCAAGCAACAGTTTAACCCACTCACAAAATCAAACATCCACTTTGCTAAATATCGTAAAAGTGAAGAAGCAGATTTGGTTAGCGGTTGCTTGCACATCTTTTCATATACCCGGTTGCGCGTAGTCAGAGGGATCCCCAAAGGCTGTCGTTGCATTATATGAAGAAAAAGCAAAAGCCAGTAAGTCGCACAGTATTTGCGTAACGAAATAATAAAGCATTTGAACATAATTTTAGAAGCTGTGAATAGCATAGGACAGGCGATTAAATCGGTAAATAACATACTTACCAAAGAACACCAAAGAGAAGCTTACCAATTTTTCTCCGCCGTATGAGATAAACTAGTATCTTCTTTAGCTATATACAATATAGAATTAACAATACCAACCACAATAGAGGAAAAAATTCAGATAGATTTCAATTTACTTTTATCAGAACGTGCTCAGGCCCGACTCCATCACCTTCCTTGAGCCAGACTCCTTAAGTGGAAGAAAATAAACCTCTAAACATCCCAACTATAAACGTCACAATGGCACAAACGGTAGTTGAATTTATTAAAACTGCTTCATCAGTTCTACCAGAGTTTGATGGTAAGCCGGAAAACTTACACAGTTTCCTAGACGCCCTTGATATATTTCATCAAATCAAGGACCTTATGTCAGGTTTTCATCAAATCGCATCGCACCCAGACTCCAGGTATATAAAATCATTCACAGCTGAAAATGGCACATATAGATTCAAAAGACTACCCTACGGATTAAAAGTAGCACCGAATTCATTCCAAAGAATGATGACCCTAGCATTCGCCGGCCTCAAACCATCTCAAGCATTTCTCTACATGGATGATTTAGTTGTATTAGTTTGTTCTGAAAACCATATGCTAAAAAATTTAAGACCCGTGTTCTCCACTTGTAGAAAATACAACCTAAAATTACATCCAGATAAATGTCTATTTTTCAGCCAAGAAGTAACATATTTAGGACATAAGTGTACAAACAAGGGAATATTACCCGACCCAAGCAAATTCGAAACGGTCCAAAATTACCCAACACCAAAAACAGCCGATGAATTTAAGAGATTCGTAGCTTTCTGCCACTATTACAGAAGATTTGTACCGAATTTTGCAGAACATTCAAGAAAATTAACTAGGCTTTGCAAAAAGAATGTTTCCTTCGAATGGACAGAAGAATGTCAAAAAGCTTTTGTGTACTTAAAGGAAGCATTAATTAGTCCAAAACTTTACCCAGATTTCGATAAAGAATTCTGCATAACAACAGACGCTAGTGGGTACGCTTGTGGGGCAGTCCTTAGCCAAGAACATGACGGCAAACAGTTACCAATTGCTTACGCTTCTAGGTCATTCACAAAAGGTGAAATCAACAAAGCCACGATAGAAAAAGAATTGGCCGCAATCCATTGGGCCATAACCTTCTTCAGACCATATGTCTATGGCAGAAAATTTCTAGTTAAAACCGACCACCGTCCTTCAACGTACCTATTCTCAATGAAGAGTCCTTCATCTAAGCTGACACGAGTAAGACTCGATTTAGAGGAGTACGATTTTGAAGTGGAGTATATAGCCGGAAAGGAAAATCACATTGCGGCTGCATTATCCCGCATAACAATTAAAAACTTAAAAGATTTGGCAGTGGGAGCAAGTAAAATACTAAAAATAACAACAAGATCAGCAGCAAAAAATACCAGCAGTAATATTGAAAATAAAGAAAGTCACAAAGAGAACCCCAAAATATACGAAGCGCTAAATAAATTTGAAGTAAAAAGACATGTCGAGCTCGTTTTCAATCCTCCGAAAATATATTTCAAAAAAGGAAAAAAAATTTGTAGCGATTTGGATACAAACAACCTAATTGTTGAGGATAAGTTTGACTTAGAACAACTCTTTACCAGGCCCGAAAAAGAAGGCGGCAATTTAGGGCTTGTACAAACACAGTTGTCCTTAGGGGACAAATTGTTTAAAAGGAATTATACTCTTTTCTTTTATGGCGCGATATACAACAGGTATATCATCATAAACCTCCTAAGAGATTTTTGCGCCAAGCTTCTCTTCCAATTTGGGGTGTGCCGATTTGAATTTTCCCTACAAATTGGTGGGACCTACAGTTTTTTGCCGACTCCGAACGGCATCTACAAAGGAGACGAATTTTTGCTGAGAAGCCTGTCATGGCAGAAATACACTCGGAGAGTTTGCCAAACCACTGCCGAGGGGCGACCCCGTTTTGAAAAACTTTTTTCAAATCACTTTTGATGTTACCTGTACCAGGGCTCGAACCATGGACCTTCGGTGTGGTAGGCCGGCAACACTACCTCCACACCACGGCGGCCGCGGAATTATACTGCAGTAGGCAAATTTATAGAAATGGGTAACAAAGTTCTTAAAAATCTAACGATCGCTCTAACCCCAGAGGGTACACATGTGACAAATCCCGGGAAAATTAAAGATATTCTGCACAAATATCATGACGATCCTATCAGTGGTGGCCACCCAGGAATAAATCGAATGACAGATAAAATCAAGCAAAAATATAGCTGGCTGAATATGAAAAATGACGTAAGAAAATACGTAAAAAACTGCATCCACTGTAAGAAAAATTAGACTAATAAGCATATAAAGGAAACAATGACAGTAACGGAGACACCCCCAAAGGAATTTGATATTGTACAATCATGACAGACATGGGCACAGAATACAAAAATAACTTATTCAAAGAACTGCGTAAACTGTTAAAAATTGAACATAAAACTTCAACACCGTATCATCATCAAACTGGGTACTGTAGAACGCAGTCACCGGACATTCAATGAATATATACGTTCATACATATCCAGTGACAAAGATGATTGGGATGAATATCTCAGGTATTTCGCGTATTGTTACAATACGACGCCATCTACCACACATATGTCCTTTTGAACTAATATTTGCAAAAAACCCACCGAATGACGAATTTTTAAAAGAAAATAAAATAAGCCCATTGTACAAGCACGAAGCTTACGACAAAGAAGTAAAATATAGACTTCAAGTAGCACAGCAAAGAGCTAGGAAATTAGTCCAAGATGCTAAAGAAAAACAAAAACCAAATGATGATAAAAGTAGCTATAGTAAGGAAATAAACATAGGAGATTTATTGTTAGTTAGAGGAGAGGCCTCCCATAAGTTAGAAAATGGATATAACGGACACTATAAAGTTAAAAATATTGATAAGAATAATAATTTTACTTTAATACCACATAGCATAGGAAATAGCTATAAAAACAACAAAAATAAAGAAATTATAATTCATAAGAATATACTTAAAACAGTATAACACCACTAGTAATAGCAAAAAAAAAACAACCATACCATAAGCACTCCAGTTTACTCATTTTGATAAACAGGCACACGAGCCAAGGAAAACAAAAAACAACATATCATGTTTTAATTCAAAAAAAAGTCAGCACAATAAAGACACATGTGAAACAAATGTAAACAGATAAAAAACCTCATAAACAAACTTTTCACTTTCGATATCAGGCTGCCGTTATGCAATAAATTGCAACGGCATACGAGGAGCAATTAAAATCTTATAAACCCAAGCAAAACTTAGGTGGGTCATTAAGTCTTTTTAATAGGCGTACACAATTGTCTTCAATTGTATACGACTATTCCTAAGGCGGATGGTGTAGCATTACTCAGAATGCGTTTCACTTTCAATGCATTTCTATGCATATACAAATATTGACCAAAATAAATTATATTGAACCCAACGGGAGTTCAACAACATATATACACGCCGCGTATCTGCTTACATTTGTCACCCAATTACTCAACCCGTCACATTGACCAACACACGTATCGATCAGCATGACTGATCGACAGTATGGGTTTGTCAGTGTGAACTACCAACTTATTGCTGACGTTGCATACAATGTAAATACTTTTAGTTTGTAAGTATTAGTGTAATTATGTATACGTATGTAAAGTAAGAAATTGTATAAAAGAGAAAGCTTTCCAATAAAGATTTATTATTGACTTAACGCTAACCATCAGCGTACATTCAATAAAAACCAATATATTACATTCTTTGCAAATAATCATGCAGGTAGCTTGCTTATTTTAGTAAATAATGTGCACGTTCTTAATAACAAAATTTTTTTAAAAGTGCTATTTTGAGCCACCTTGTTATCGGATATGTTCCTACGTGCCATTTTCGTTGTTGCAGCTTTTAAACGATTCTGTTGAAGATTCACTTTTTTATTCATGGAATTGCATTTCACAATCACAATAAGTCCGTCCTGAAAAGTAACAATGATCCAATATTTATTCTATGTATTTGTTGAAAACGTTTTCTTCAGAAAAAGGTTACTTTGATTATTCCAAAAAGAATGTTATTTACTGTCATAATTGCTTGGGCAAATAATCGTTTTGTTTTCACCTTTCTTCGTGGTTTAATTTGAGCACTGCTTACTCGTTGCTATTTTGTTGCGCCACTATTGCTGTAACGACATCGCAAAAAATATAGCTGATTTTTTTGACTTGCACGTACGTACATGATCTGCAACCCAAACCTACTATTTAAAGCCCGAAATTCTCAAACGGATTATGATTTTACTATAAAAATATTATCTACAAGAAAGTTGTATATATAATTAAATGAATATCCAAGCACTCAGAATATTAGTTGAACAGAAAATTAAAAGGTAGGACGGCGTTGTTAACTGAATAGCTGCTGTCCGAATACTGAATTGTTTTTTCCTCGCTCGTGTACGTATGTAGCTATCGACAGTTTTAGAGGGTTGTTGCTACTTATGATATCGGAAAAGTTTTAGTCGCTCAAACTTGTATGAATAAGGTCACGATATTCTAGCTAAGGAACTAGAATGTTTACTAACCAGTTAGGCAGTTGACTGCAGCGTAGGCACTATGTGCAGCCGCTTTAGTAGGCCGCCGTCATACTATACCGAATGGTCCCAGTTTCATGTGATCGGACAGGTAATTTCAATTTGAAAATGGTTTAGAAAGGGGTTTTTCAAAACGGGTTCGCCCATTGGCAGTGGTAGGAAAGTCTCCGGTTGTATTTCTGCTTTAAAATACCTTCTAAAAAATCATTTGCCTTAGAATGTACCTTTAGGATTCTGGATTAACAAACCAAAGCCTTTCAACGACTCGGCACGAACGAATAGTCCACCGGTCGGACGGGATATGGTGGGTAATCCGTTGGGAGTTATTATTATAAGGAATGAGAGATGTGTAATGAGAGGTGAGAGGCATCATATCCTTAGATCAACCATCGAGTTGCATGTCATTGCCTTTGTACATATTAGTCGACTCTTACCCCGCAGGAGGTATTTCTATTTCATCAAAATATTTTCCATTTCTCCTTTTCATGGCGAAAACAAATTTGCAGGGAAATAAAAATAATTCAACACTATAATAGGGTGTTTTGTTGCGAATGGCAGGGCATGACGCCGACAAAACCCTAATCTTTTAGTTTCAGACAGTTTGATTTCAACCAAGTGGGATGGTTCTCCTTTTGCACTCTCTTGTACATATATGCTCGTTGCTGCTAACCATTAAGCTTACAAACCGCTGGCAAAGAACATAAATTTATAAGAATGAAGAACATGCTACTTTAAGCGAATGACGTCCAGAAGAACAAATTTCAGGAGTTTACCACATGCCTCTCACTACTTTTCTTACTTGCAAACTTTGCCAAATATTAATGTGTTCGCTTTGTGCATATGAAACGAATGATGACGATTTAAAGAGCAAATGTGAACAAAGGTGATTGACATGCTTTCTTGTTTACACTTCTGCAGGCCAAAGGAATATCGATTTACAAATCTATGATTGTGAGTTCGACATCTCATTTGTTCGCACTTGCAATTTCTACAAAAAATTTAAATGCACTCCTCCCCTGCAAAAAACGGAAATACTACGTTACGTACACCAAAGAATACAGTACTCCAACACTTATCCTCAGTCATATAAAAAAGGTGGTTCAATTGTCACTCCGCATAATTACGTCCCTGCCTATACCATACATCTGCACCACGAATCCATTGGCGTGGGTGTGTACGAATATACCCGAACAACAGCGACAGTTGAGTACAAGCGGCGCGACGTAAAACGTTAATTTCTCGATACATTCTGTAAACGTAAAACCGACTTAAATTCTAAATAACTTTTTATTATATTACATCCTAAATATTAAGATAAACCAGTGCATTTTATATATATTGCCTCGATATCTTGAACACGTATATAAACGCAGTCGTGTGTATAGATATACGGGATAAAAACTATCTATAACGCGACAGTTCAGAAGTAGGAATTACTTCACCGCCTACATATGTACGTGCATTGGACACTGAAAATATGCTTAAACGTTTTATATGCATACAAAACAGTGTGTGATGACTAATTATTAAAAGAAAAGTGTACGAAATTGTGTGAAAATTGTTTTTCGTTGAGAAAACGTTTGCTATTCAACAAAACCCTACATTTGGTGAGACACCCGTGGTTATTAGGGCGTGTATCTCAACGTTTCGAATTTAAAAATTGTAGTTTGTAGTTTCACACCTCGTTTCGTTTATGCTACACACTTTCTTTAGCCACACTTAATAATAATAATAATTCCCAAACGGATTACCCACCATATCCCGCCCGACCGCCGCATCCGCATCGCGGATTATTCGTTCGTGTCGAGTCGTTGAAAATCTTTGGTTTGTTATCGTCGAGATCTAAAACTGCCCAGCATGACGGCGACAAAACCCTAATCTTGTACTTTCAGACAGTTTGATTTCAACCAAGTGGGATGGTTCTCCTTTTGCACTCTCTTGTACATATGTATATGCTCGTTGCTGCTAACCATTAAGCTTACAAACCGCTGGCAAAGAACATAAATTTATAAGAATGAAAAACATGCTACTTTAAGCGAATGACGTCCAGAAGAACAAATTTCAGGAGTTTACCACATGCCTCTCACTACTTTTCTTACTTGCAAACTTTTGTCAAATATTATTGTGTTCGCTTTGTGCATATGAAACGAATGATGACGATTTAACTCTTTCCGGGGCACTGAAAGAAATCGCTAAAAATTAACACAAAGATTATTTTATTTCATTTATTTAAGACATTTAGTGAAGAAAATGTAAAAAAAAAAATGTTATCCTTGCAGGATTTTGCACAAGGATGTGGTACGATTTTTATACCATCGCGCATAGAATGCGAGGATTACTTATGAAAGTCATTGAAGCAAGTTTTTGTTTTGCTGAGGCAAAGTGGCACATTACAAGTGGAGCACATCCACTGAGTCCTTCTTTGGTGGCTTGTCGTGCTGCAGTACGCACATCTACGTAAGGTTGATCTGACTGGTTGGTGGGATGACGAGGATGGTAGGCTTGGATCTACATAGGGTTTGTTTTTCTTTATGCGGACTGTAGCTTGCTTTTTATTTTTGGTTCCAAGAGTAGGTGGTGATGCTGAACTGCATAGTATTGAAATCAAATCAAGTTTAAAGTCGCTATCATAGACTTCTCGTGAATTATGGGCTCTGCTACACTCTAGTTCTTCGCTCTCAACAATTCCCACATCCTCATTGTCATCTTCAACGATGGAATTAAAGAGTTCCTGCAAGTTTTCCTCATCGAATACTTCAACATCATCAACAATTGGATCAGTATCCGAAGGAATCTCTGCTAAATCAATTTCATCATCGAGAGCTTCCAATATTTTGCATATATCACCCTGCTTAAGTTTTTTAGCCATTGTCATTCAAGTACGTATATAATGCGCGGTGGTATACTTTTTATACCAGCAACTTTAAACACTCTCCACGCTAACACTTTTGTTTATTTTTATTCCACTGGCTGAGTAATTAATTCAAAACACTTTATTTTTCTTAAATTGCAGGAAACCTATGCTGCACGTGCTTTTATTTACAAAATTTGATAAATTCTGAGTAACACTTCAATACTTCACTATTTTACTCATTTTGTACATAAAAAACATATATATGTATCTCTTTCACACACTTGTTATATTTTTTTTTTAGAAAATATAAGCTTAAATTTGCCTGTATAAGTGGTAAAAGAAGTATACCAATGCGCATAAAATGCAGGAAAAATATTTGAATAAGTGGTATAAATTTCATACCACCGCCCCGGAAAGAGTTAATGAGCAAATGTGAACAAAGGTGATTGACATGCTTTCTTGTTTACACTTCTGCAGGTCAAAGGAATATCGATTTACAAATCTATGATTGTGAGTTCGACATCTCATTTGTTCGCACTTGCAATTTCTACAAAAAATTTAAATGCACTCCTCCCCTGCAAAAAACGGAAATACTACGTTACGTACTCCAAAGAATACACCGAAAGGAGTATCGGAGTACTCCAACACTTATCCTCAGTCATATAAAAAAGGTGGTTCAATTGTCACTCCGCATAATTACGTCCCTGCCTATACCATACATCTGCACCACGAATCCATTGGCGTGGGTGTATACGAATATACCCGAACAACAGCGACAGTTGAGTACAAGCGGCGCGACGTAAAACATTAATTTTCCGATACATTCTGTAAATGTAAAACCGACTTAAATTCTAAATAACACACACAAATGTTATAAGTTTGAGATGCTTTTTATAAAAAGAGAATATCAAGCATATTAGGGAAAAATATCATAAATCCAGTATCAATTAAAAAATTACAATTTATACACATAAAAATAGAACCTAATAAACAAAATAAAACAAACGCAATATAAGAAGGCAAATATTAAGGAAAAATTTCAATGTACCTAAAACTAAAGAAATCAAAAATATGGAATATATAAGAATACGTATACTTAAACAAAAAAGTATTCAAAACAAATGTATTCACATAAAAATAAAACGCGATAACCAAAATAAAACAAACGAAATGTAAAAACCCTAATGTTAAAGCAAAACTTTCAATATACTTAAACTGAAGAAAGGAAAAAAGCATGAAATATAAAATTATGTACACGAAAACCAAAAAAAAAATATATCAATAAAAATGTGTTAAAATATATACATATATAAAATTAAAAAAGAGAATTCATATTCATATATTTTAGGGTTTTGGGATTTGGCAAAGCATATTTTGCTCCATTATTTCAGTTTGCCTTCTTAAAAGCTCCAACTTTTCTTTCCTATATTTAGCACTGGTTTTAAAGTGCTTTTTCTTATGGCGTAGGTTTTTCTCAAAACTTTAGTCTCTTTTGCCGCTTCCAAAACTTGTTCCCTCACCAAACCACACAACTCACGCTGGGGTGACAGCTCTTCCTCGAGAACGTCTGAAGGAGTCTTTTTACTTTTTGACCTTCTCGAGGAAGTAGGCCGCTCCTCCTCAATATTCACACTGGCAGGCGCAACTACATTCACACTAGCAGGTCCATTTACACTCATACAGTCAGGCGCATCTACATTCACACTAGCAGGTACATTTACATTCAGACAGGCAGGCGCATCTACATTTACACTGGCAGGTACATTTTCATTCACACAATCTCCACCTCATTCAGGAAGTCGCACTCAATTATTGCACAAAGGTGAGAAAAGTTTTGTTGGTCACCTGATTGGTTGATCTCGGCCGTCCCAGAGGTACCAATACCCAAACTTTTCGCCGGCTGTGGCAGCCCAACTTCCTCGCCACTCCTTCCACGGACTCCTGCATTCCAATCAGTTCATATATGGCAACCTCCGTCGCCGATAACTTGTATTGCCTGTTTGGGTCACCACCAGTACCTTTGGCATGCTTCATATTGCTAGCTGCTTTATTCCTCACGTACCTTTTTGATCACCCCATACTTGTAATGCGATAGTTGTAATAAGTTCCTATTAATAAAACTTGTCATATAAATATGTAGGCACCTTTTTCCATTCGGCGATACATTTTGTTGGTGGCCCTGCCGAATTCAATTCCTCCTCTGCATTTTGCCAGAATCGGTTCCTTTATAGAAGCCTCGGGCAAAATCCGGCTGCCCTTGCATAAGGCTTACTAAGGCATCTATTTGAATTTTATTAACACTTTTCGTCCTAAAAAAACGAAAATAATACGATATTAATGTAAAGAATGATTTTTTATTATTCATCTACATTTTGTTCAGCGCTCACTTAAAATTGTCTGGTGAAAGATCTCGCAAGAAACTGTTGTGTATTCTCCCTTTTCTTTTCATTTATGATACCTACTTTGCTCGCCAAACCACTTTCCCCTTTTTAGAACATCGTTTAGAATAGGCGAGGAGCAAGAAGCCAACAAATACTTGCGGATTTTGTGTTCAGAATAAGGGAATAGAGAGGAGCGGAAAAATACGTGCGGATTTTTCGTTTAGAATCGGGCTGTTTGTGTCCTGTCACTAAGGTAAGAAGAGATCCAGCGATTGAGACTCGGCTGGAAGCCCAACTGATCGAGTTTATGAATAAGTAATGAGTGACACACTTTGTCAAAAGCTTTGCTGAAATCCGTATAAATAACGTCGGTGTGCAGATTTTTTCTAAAGCCATTTGAGACATGACTGGTAAACTAAAGTAAATTCGTAACTGTGGACTTTCCCTTACTGAACCCGTGTTGGTAGTCAGCTATCAAAGTAGAGATCGGAACCGTAAGTTGATTTGTAACAATAGCTTCAAACAATTTTGGGATGGCAGAAAGCTTTGCGATGCCACGATAGTTCTCTATAGAAGACCTACTCCCGCTTTTATGCAGCGGCTAAAGAAACGCTTCTTTCCACGCAGCTGGAAAAACACCACATTTTAGTGATAGATTGAACAAATTGGTAAGGGGTTGATAAATATGGTTCGCACACTTTTTCAAGAAACATGTAGGAATCCTATCAGAACCGTATTTAAAAGATTCTTTTAAGGTTTTAAGGTAGATTAGAACATCTTTGGCGCATACAATTGGAGAATTAATTGAATTTGTCCCGTGTAGCTTATAGGGATAATTTTGAAAGTTTGAATTGGGGACGGCAGAATAGTTAGAAGTGAAAAATTGAGCTTAGAAATTTGCGATACATTGATTTCGCTAGATATAATGTCTTTATATTTCATGGCTGAGGGAAACCCTGATACTTTACGTTTAGAATTTACGAAACCATAAAATGACTTTGGATTGAGAGTAATGTCTCTTTTGGTTTTAGAGATATAAGCTTATAGCACTTTTTATTTAAATCTATGTACTTCTGACGTCGAATGGAATACAGTAAGTAATGTTTATTTAATCCGAATTTCTTATATAAATTAAACGTATTGTAGCATTACATAAACACATCGCCCTTTTACTTTAATTGTCATCTGCACATAAATAATGTATAAACAAATATGAATGTACACAAACAACATTCTACCCAAATAAGTTACATTGAACTCAGCGGGAGTTTATACAAAGACTGCACACGCCGCACATAACTAGGATCTTGTTACACTTGTGCGGACGGTCAAAGACACCGCCAAAGACAGTCGTAATGACCAACTGATCACAACGTCAGTTGTCAATGCATTTTAGTTTGTATGTATTAGTAATGTATCTATTTGTATATGTTTTAGTTCGTAAATAATTTGTAAGTATTAGTGTAAGAATTTCGTATAAAAGATAAAGTATTTTCAATAAACGTTCAATTGATTCTACACCCTAAACAAGGCTCATTCATTTGGCCAGGAAGTAGTCTACAATTCCCTACATGGCGATCCTGCCAGGCTTTTAATAACAATTCACTCCGCTCTATGTAGCGAAATCGCCAGCCATAATTAAATAACATAACTTATGTGGCTCATAGCGATACCACCAGCCGAAAATATAAAATCCAAAGGCAAAACAAGTTAGCCTATGAAAGTACTGGTGGTTAAATTTATGAGGTACGTCATGGAAATACACTAAGGATATCAACCCAAGGATCGAACCCCAAAAATAGATGACATCGACGGCGCGCAAAAAGAAGTGGAATATTGATAATCTCGTGACTGGCAGCAAATATTGATAAGTTGGTAATATGACTGGCGTTAAATATTGGTAATTTGGAGACAAAACTAGCGGCAAGACTGGCGGCGAATATTTACAAATATTATGTATAATAATAATTACAAATATTATGTATGATAACTTAGAAAATTGGATAGGCACGCCTCACGGCCGCTGAACCAAGAGCAATTTACTTTGCTTAGGGAATGGAATCACAAATTTTAAAAGTATGCGCTAATAAGCGCTTGCTAGCTTCATGTCAATGCAAAATAAATTAAAGAATATTTGTTTAATAAATAGATAACATGCAAGAAATTAAGACTCAAGAAGAATTTGACAGAATTTTCAAGAAATGCCACAATACTATTAAAGAGTTTATAATAATTTCTGAACAAATCCTGAAGAGTCGTAGCGCAGCAAAGCAAGGTCCTACACCGTTCACTATAGAGGAGTATCGGCGACGGAATAACCTTATTAAAAAGGAGGAAACTCCAAAAATTACTACCCCTGTAAAAATAATGTACAAAAGGAAACGAGGCAAAATAAAATAAGAATGTTAAGAACAAACCAAAAAAAAAAATTTCTTATATAAACATAGTAAATTGGATTGAAAAATAAAAATTAACAAAAAAAAAAAACAAAAAAAAAAAAAAAAATCTAAATCTAAATTTTCATAACAATGGCATGGTGGAAAGTTGCACTTAACGGTATACTGATAGGAATAGCAGGGTACGAGGTAGGCAAAGAAAGTTCAGCAGATCAAAAATCTGAAGATAGATTAGTCAAATACGAACCACATCCTATTATTGAACAGAAAGAAGAGATCTCCGATAAATGGTTGACAATCTTAGCATGTTTAGCTAAAAAATAAATTAAGGCGGTTGAACAATGTACAACAACGCGTCTAAACGCAAAGTTTATAAACTAAGAAATGAATAAATGGCAAGAAATATATGATACCTTATCTGAAGAAAAAATAAAAGCTGATAAATCATACAAATGCATAAATAAAAATATTAATATAAAAACAGAAACGATAGTAAAGCATTTTAAGATAATTTTAGAAGCTCTAAATAGCATAGCACAAGTGATTAAAGCGGTAAATAACATACTTACCAAGGAACATCAAGTAGAGTCTTACCAATTTTTCTCTGCCGTAAGGGACAAACTAGTATCTTCTTTAGCAAGATACAATATAGAATTCAATGTACCAACCACAGTAGAGGAAGACCTTCAAATAGATTTCAATTTACTTTTGGCAGAACGCGCTCAGAGCCCATTGGTAGAAGAAAATAGACCAAACCTTCAACCAATAGATATACCAGTCATAAACGTCACAATGCAAACGGTAGTTGAATTTATTAAAACTGCTTCGTCAGTATTACCAGACTTTGATGGTAAACCAGAAAATCTACATAGTTTCCTAGATGCACTCGATATACTTGAGCAAATCAAGGATACACACGAGGCGTTGGCCATTACCATGATAAAAACAAAGCTGAAGGGTACAGCAAGGAATTTTATTAGTAATGAGACCACAATCGAACAAATCAAAAACAAATTAAAGACCGCAATAAAGGGTGAATCAGTAGAGGTTTTAACCGCTAAACTATTGAACATCCAACAGCGTAACAAAACTGCTAACCAATACACAGCAGAAATTGAAAAAATTGCAAGATCATTAGAAGGAGCATATATCTCTGATGGACTAAACCCAGACTTAGCCACGAGATACTCAACGCAGGCAGCAGTTAAAGCCATGTGTAAAAACTGCTCTAATGACAAGGTCAAAGTGATCATGCAAGCAGGAACGTTCACAACAATGAACGACGCAATCTCGAAATTTACTAACAGTTGTACTGAAACCACTGGCAGCTCAAACACGATCTTAAATGTACAACATCAAAGTCAGTACAGGAGTAATTTCCGTGGAGGTTACCGTAGTAACAACTATGGAAATTACCAAAATAGAAGATACAGACCACAACCAAGTTATAACAATAATTCTAGATCATACAACAATAACAATCAAAGAGGATCACAATCCCGAAATACAAACAGACCATACACACAAACCCGTAACGTGCGCAGTTGTACCGAAACGGAAAACCAGGAAACTCCACTTCAAAATTAACAAAAAGAAAAATATGCGTACTTAATCTAAACTTAAACAGCTATATATCTACAAGGACATCATTAAACAATTCATACTAAAATTTTTTAATTGATACTGGAGCCGATATCTCCATAATTAAAAAACAGCAAATAGATAATAAAGAAAAAATAAATACTGAACAAATCACAGATTTGAAAGGCATTGGTCAGGGGATAACTAGCACTTTAGGCACAATCAAAGCAGATCTAAAAGGCGATGACCTTCTAATTTATCATAAATTTCATGTTGTAGAGGACAACTTTCCAATTCCATGTGATGGAATAATAGGCCTAGATTTTATAAAGAAATACAATTGTATTCTAGATTATGGAAAAACAGAGGACAAACTAGTCTTAAGACCATATGATTTCCCTGAAACAATAACAAACTGTCTGTCCGTCAACACAATCACAATTCCAGCTAGATCGGAAGTTATTAGACAAATTAAAATAAATACAAATAACAAAAACATTTTCATACCACACCAACAACTATCCGACGGCATTTATATTGCAAATACCATTACAAATAACGAGCAAACTTTCGTTAGAATTATTAACACAACACATAACAACACAACTATTCAAAATTATAAAATGAATACTGAAAATTTAGACGATTATACACTAATTGAAGCAACCCCACACAATAAAAGTTGCACAGATACAGAAAAATTAAAAAGATTAACTGAAAATTTTCCAAATTTTGTTAAAGCTCAATTAACATCACTCTGCACAGAATTCATAGATATATTTGCACTAGAAACAGAACCAATTACTTCTAATAATTTTTATGAACAAAAATTATATATGAAGGATGACAACCCAGTTTACATTAAAAATTATAGATTACCCCAACCACAAAAAGGTGAAATAACCAAACAAGTAAATAAGCTAATCAAAGATGATATAATAGAACCTTCAATTTCAGAATATAATAGTCCAATTTTATTAGTCCCTAAAAAATCACTCCCAGGGAAAACAGAAAAAAGATGGGGATTGGTCGTTGATTACAGACAAGTAAACAAAAAATTAGCAGCAGATAAATTCCCACTCCCAAGAATTGATGACATTCTAGATCAACTTGGAAGAGCAAAATATTTTTCATGCCTAGACCTTATGTCAGGTTTTCATCAAATAGAATTACACCCAGACTCTAGGGACATTACATCATTCACTGCCGAAAATGGCACATATAGATTCAAAAGATTACCATATGGATTAAAAGTAGCCCCAAACTCATTCCAACGAATGAGCATCAAGCATTTCTTTACATGGACGATTTAGTTGTATTAGGTTGTTCAGAAAACCATATGCTAAAAAATTTAAGAGACGTGTTCTCTACTTGCAGAAAATACAACTTAAAATTACATCCAGATAAATGCCTATTTTTCAGCCAAGAAGTAACTTATTTAGGACATACGAGGTGTGTTCAAAAAGTATCGCGAATTTTGTGTTTTTTCCAAAATTATTTATTTATTCATGAATATCTATTTTGTCCCCTTCAAAGTAACCCCATGAGATATTATACACTTGTGCCAACGGTTTTTCCGATCTTCGAAGCACTTCAAAAAATCATTTTTTTGTATCTTGTTCAGCTCCTCCTTCGATGCCGTCTTTATCTCGTCAAGAGAAGCGTAACGTCGTCCTTTCATGGGCCTCTTCAGTTTAGGGAACAAGAAAAAGTCACAGGGGGCCAGATCTGGGGAATACGGTGGCTGCGGCATCATTAGTGTGTTGTTTTTGGCCAAAAAGTCGCGCACAAGCAACGATGCGTGAGCAGGGGCGTTATCGTGGTGCAAAAGCCAATTTTTGTTCTTCCACAAATCCGGGAGTTTCTGGCGGATTGCTTCGCGCAAATTGCGCATAACTTGCAGGTAATATTCCTTATTGACCGTTCTTCCCTGTGGCAAGAACTCATGATGCACCACGCCTCTGCAATCGAAGAAAACTGTCAGCAAAACTTTCACATTCGACCGAACTTGGCGCGCTTTTTTCGGTCTTGGTTCGTGCGGCAGCTTCCATTGAGATGATTGAGCTTTGGTTTCCACGTCATAACCATAAACCCACGATTCGTCACCAGTTATGACCCTCTGGAGCAAATTTGGGTCGTCGCGGACAGAGTTTAACATCTCATTAGCAATGTTCATGCGATGCTGTTTTTGGTCACAATTGAGCAATTTTGGTAAGAAAATAGGTAAAAATCGAAGACGATCCAAAACACGTGCAAGCAAAGCAGCTGTCAACAATTAACTGAACATTCAAAATGGCCGAACTTGTCGGCATAAGTGAGAGACATGAGTACCAACATAACGCCACAAAAAATTCGAAATTCGAATATACGTAACCAGCGAAAATTCAAAATTCGCGATACTTTTTGAACACACCTCGTAAATGCACAAACAAGGGAATATTACCCGACCCAAGCAAATTTGAAACAGTTAAAAATTACCCAACACCAAAAACAGCCGATGAAGTTAAAAGATTCTTAGCCTTCTGTAATTATTACAGAAGATTTGTACCGAATTTTGCAGAACATTCAAGAAAGTTAACTAGACTTTGCAGAAAGAATGTTACCTTCGAATGGACAGAAGAATGTCAAAAAGCCTTTGTCTATTTAGAGGAAGCATTAATTAGTCCAACACTCTTGCAATACCCAGATTTCGATAAAGAATTTTGCATAACGACAGATGCTAGTGGGTATGCTTGTGGGGCAGTCCTTAGCCAAGAACATGATGGCAAACAGTTACCAATTTACGCATCCAGGTCATTCACAAAAGGTGAAGTAAATAAAGCAACAATAGAAAAAGAATTGGAAGCAATCCATTGGGCCATAACCTTCTTCAGAGATTTTTAGATTTAGAAGAGTACGATTTTGAGGTGGAGTAAAGAAAATCATATAGCGGATGCATTATCCCGCATAACAATTACAAATTTAAAAGATATGTCAGTAGAAGCAAATAAAATATTTAAAATAACAACAAGATCGGCAGCTAAAAAGATCAGTAATAAAACTGAAATTAAAGAAAGTCACAAAGAGCCAAAATTTACGAAGCGCTAAATAAATTTGAAGTAAAAAGACATGTCGAGCTCGTTTTCAATCCTCCGAAATTTTATTTCAAAAAAGGACAGAAAATTTGTAGCAATTTTGATACAAGCAACCTAATTGTTGAGGATAAGATTGACTTAGGACAATTCTTTACCAGGCTCGAAAGAGAAGCCGGCAATTTAGGACTTGTACAAGTACAGTTGTCCTTAGGGGACAAATTGTTTAAAAAGAGTTATACTGCAGTAGGCAAATTTATAGAAATGGGTAACAAAGTTCTCAAAAAATTAACAATCGCTCTAACCCCAGAGGTTATACATGTGACAAATCCCGCGAAAATTAAAGAAATCCTGCACAAATATCATGACGATCCTATTAGTGGTGGCCACACAGGAATAAATCGCATGACAGATAAAATCAAGCAGAAATATAGCTGGCTGAATATGAAAAATGACATACGAAAATATATAAAGAACTGCATCCACTGCAAGAAAAATAAAATTAATAAACATATCAAAGAACCAATGACAATAACGGAGACACCTCCGAAGGCATTTGATATTGTACAAATTGACACAGTCGGTCCATTGCCAAAGTCGATAAATGGAAACGAATATGCAGTTACCATTATATGCGATCTAACCAAATATTTGGTAGCAATTCCAGTTCCAAGCAAACATGCAACAACTGTTGTTAAAGCCATATTCGAGCATTTCATCCTGATTTATGGTCAAATGAAAACAATTTTAACAGACATGGGAACAGAATACAAAAATAGCCTGTTCAAAGAACTGTGTAAATTGTTAAAAATTGAGCATAAAACTTCTACACCATACCATCACCAGACTTTGGGTACTGTAGAACGCAGTCACCGGACATTCAACGAACATATGCGTACATACATATTCAGTGACAAAGACGATTGGGATGAATACCTCAGGTATTTCGCTTATTGCTACAATACAACACCATCGACAACACATAATTATTGTCCTTTCGAACTAATATTCGCAAAACAACCACCAAATTATGAATTTTTGAAAGAAGATAAAATAGAAGTAAAATACAAACTTCAAATAGCACAACAAAGAGCAAGAAAATTAATTCAAGAAACAAAAGAAAAGCAAAAATCAAATTACGACAAGAATAGCTTTAGTAAGGAAATTAAAATAGGAGATTTAGTATTAGTTAGAGAAGAGGCCTCCCATAAGTTAGAAAATAGATATACAGGACACTATAAAGTTAAAACCATTGGTAAAAATAACAACTACACTTTAATTCCACATAGCATAGGAGACAGTAATAAAAACAAAAAAGAAATCGTAATTCATAAGAATAGGCTTAAACCAATTTAAAACTCGTAGCATTAATATAAGCAATGCACTTTATTCATAATAATTTAGTAATAACAAAAATACATAAGCATTCCAATTTACTCAATCATATACACGGCACAAGCCAAAAGAAAACAAAATCAAATATCAGATAAAGTATACAAACAAATAAAAATAAAAAACATGTGACAAAACAATGGTAACAAGATCCTAACACAATTAAAATTTTGACAATTCAAACAAACATCAAGCGGTTCAAATAGATATATATAGTTGACTACAAATATCGTATATATATCTATTTTTTTCAGAGGGAAGGTGTAGCATTACATAAACACATCGCCCTTTTATTTTAATTGTCATGTGCACATAAATAATGTATAAACAAATATGAATGTACACAAACAACATTCTACCCAAATTAGTTACATTGAACTCAGCGGGAGTTTATACAGAGACTGCACACGCCGCACATAACGAGGATCTTTTTACACTTGTGCGGACGGTCAAAGACACCGCCAAAGACAGTCGCAATGACCAACTGATCACAACGTCAGTTTGTCAATGCGACTGACATATTTATATATTTATTGCAACCATATGTTGACTTAGCATATTTTAGAATTATGCATTTTAGTTTGTATGTATTAGTAATGTATCTATTTGTATATGTTTTAGTTCGTAAATAATTTGTAAGTATTAGTGTAAGAATTTTGTATAAAAGATAAAGTATTTTCAATAAACGTTCAATTGATTCTACACCCTAAACAAGGCTCATTCATTTGGCCAGGAAGTAGTCTACAATTCCCTACAGTATAACTCGTCTCTTTCGGCTATAAATCTGCCGTTCTGCTCGTGCTTCATATTCTTTCGATTGTTACAAGCCAAACGAGTTCGTGTTGTTAACTTTTTCTCGACGCTTAAATTATTGTTTTCTCGCTTTAAACTTTTCCACTCGTGCCTTTGTCCAATAGTCGGCTTGGTCCAATAAAAACAAACAATATAGTAGAATAAAGTAAAAGCGAAAAGCAGCAACAAAGTTACAATCATCTCTTTCTCGCGTTAAAGTCTTCCTAGGATACGAAACAATCCTATTCTTCGATCAAAACAAACAACGACTAAAATCCCGCAAATAAACTTAACATTAAAAGATTTGAAAAAGCGGTGTAAGGATGCTGGTTTGCCTACGTCTGGCACGAAAATCCAACTCCGTCAACGACGGCAAAATAATATCGATTCGGGAAGTGAAAGTGATGGTGATCAGCAAACTACGATGGTGCAACGTATATCAGCACTCGAAAAAACAATGCAACGTTTAATAAATACGTATACAAATCCAACGCAAAACAATAATTCGCAATGTACTCCGTGTGTCCAAATTTTCAACCTACATGAAAGCACTATAATTTTCGCCGTTCAGCAAAAGATGCTAGGTTCTGCACAGTTGTGGATCGATTCACAACAGTCCGCTTTCGTAAACTGGGCACAGTTTGTAAACAAATTTTTACGTGATTTTCCGTGTTTAACAAATGAAGCGGATACTCATATTAAACTTTCTCGGTCAAAACGGAACCAAAACAAATCACCGTTCGAATACTTTTATCAAATGCTTGCTCTCGGTAACAAGCAAGGTGGTTTGACGGAAAACAATATCGCGCGACATATAATAAACGGGATAAATGGTAATGATCTATAATGAAAAATTTCTAACGAGTATAGAAATTGTCAAGGCTTGTTAAGAGATATAATGAATTGTAACGTATATAATGATGTGAATCATAACGCACAAAAACCAAAGTTTATACCAATCGCGACAAAGCCGCAAGTTACAAGTGCTTAACCCTCCGAAACTGTCCCAAGTTCAAATCAACAAAGAATAAATAGCAACACAAAGTGCTTCAACTGTGGTAAACTAGGGCATTTTGCTATTAAATGTCTCGAGCCACGGAAAAAGACCAGATTGCCAGCGTACTACTCACAAAAGTGAAGAGTGTCCAAGTTTGAAAAAGCCACTGTAAATAAAATTTGTGATTTAAACGTTGATAAGAAAATAGAAACGTGCGATGCCGGTATCGTTAAAAAAATATTGATAAACGGAAATACTACAAACGCCTTCGTCGACCCAGGTAGCACCCGTACTCTTGTGCGTAAAACGTTTTCCGAGCAAATTGCAACGTACAAGAGCGAAGAAACGGTACTCAGAGGTTTCGGTGGTGCGGGATACGTTTCCACCCGTAAAGTTAGTGTAGTAGTAATGATTGATAATAAAAAAATTTTAACCGATATGGTTGTTGTGAGTGACGAACTTATATCGGAAAACGTACTCCTTGGAAAAGATGTGCTTTGTGGTTCTGAAAAACGATTTATTATAGAAAACGTTGAATACCGCGTAGAACAAATTCGAAATATAAGTGGTCCGCAACACTTAAGCGGAAATGAACATCGGCAGTTTGAGTCTATAATGCATGAATACAGTGGGCTTTTTGCCAATAATATCGCAAATCTCGGAAAGTGCGGGTTGTCGAAAATGAAAATACAGTTAACTAATAATCAGCCAACTCAGCTGAAACCTTATCGCGTGCCTTTTCCTAAACGACCTATAATAACTGAGATAATTACCGATCTGTTAGAAAATAACATAACCCGACCTAGTGAATCAGAGTACTCGTCTCCCTTAGTTCTGGTTGAAAAGAAGAACAAAGAACATCGATTATGTATTGACTATCATTGCCTTAATAAAATTACGCTAAAGCAAGCGTTTCCCATGCCGAACATGGAGGAACAGTTTGCCAAACTCGCAGGAAACCGGTTTTTTACAACGCTCGACCCTGATGATAACCCATCAAATTGAAATTGATGAATCTTGTAAGAAATATACCGCGTTCGTGACGTCGGAAGGACATTTTGAATTTAACCGTATGCCTTTCTGTCTCGTTAATGCACCAGCAACCGGTGAGGTGTTGATCTACTTGGATGATATTGTAATTCCAAGCAAAACAATTTGTGAAGGACTCCTACGGTTAGAACGGTTCCTAAGGCTTCTTAAAGAAGCCGGACTTACACTTCGTCCCGACAAGTGTCGTTTTCTCGCACCGAAAATCGAATATCTTGGGCATATTGTAACTGAAAACGGCATTACACCTGGAATTCATAAGGTAAGCGCTATCAAAAAATTTCAACCTCCATCAAATGTATCTGAAGTAAGAAGCTTTTTAGGCCTTACGGGATTCTTTACAAAATTTGTCCGCGACTATTCTATTATTTCCAAACCGTTAACTGCCTTACTGACAAAAGCGAATCAAGATGGTTTCACATGGGGTCGTGAGCAACAGAGCGCCTTCGAAACTCTCGATATCATAGCTACGAGCTCGAGGTTCTCGCAGTAGCAGCTTACAACGCTTTCGTATTTATGTACTAGGAAAACCATTTCAATTAGTAACTGATTGCTCAGCGATCGCCCATGTAAAAGAGAACAAAGAAATGAAACCCAAAATAGCACGTTGGTGGCTTAAGCTACTTGAATATGACTTTTCGTGCATTCATCGTCAAGGAACCCGGTTACAACACATCGATGCCCTCAGCCGAATGCCGGATTAACCTGCGCGAGAGGTTGAGCCTGCTGCCATCGTCTTCAACGTAACTACAGATATCAATGACTGGCTACTTACCATGCAGCTACAAGATGCAAAACTTCGACAATACATTGATATTTTGAATGGCACAATTAAATCACCGGATGAAAATAATGTAAGAGCAGAGTATCAACTGCGTAACCAAAAGGTGTTCGATGGCGGATTGTCTAATTCTGACATGACCAGGGAGGGCATACTGCGCTAGAAAAAACCATTGACCGAATTAAAGATACGTACTATTTTCCGCAAATGAGGAGGTATGTGAAGAGCTATATTGCAGCTTGTATCCAGTGCTGCTATCAAAAGCAACGCCCAGGGGGAAGGGAAGGTGAACTTCACATCGAATCAATTAAACCGTTGCCGCTTTATCGCATCCATTTGGATCATATGGGTCCTTTTATGCGTAGCAAGCGTGGTAATTGTTATGTACTAGCCATATCCGACGCTTTTAGCAAATCCCTGATTGTGAAGGCAGTTCGTGATACGAAAACCATACACGTCATTAAAACTTTGAATGAAATAACTCCGTATTTTGGTCTGCCATCCCAAATAGTAACTGACAGAGGGACATCTCTTACCTCTAAATTATTCGAAGAATTTTGCAACAAACACAACATACATCACACGAAAACAGCAGTTCGAATTCCACGCGCAAATGGCCAAGTGGGGCGTGCGAATCAAAGCATTTCAACTTATCGTACAACTATCGAACATCCGAAAGATTGGGATCTAAAGCTTAGAGATCTCCAATGGCCGATGAACTCCCGGCGAAACGCAACAACAGGTTTTAGCGCGAATGAATTGGTTTTCGATTTTAAACTGCGTGACGTAGTAAGAAATCAGTTGCTTGCTGCTGTTCATGACGATTTAGAGGGTGATACGGCCTTGTTAACTTCCGCTGAGAAACGAAATCACGCTGTTGTAAACGTATCTAATGAACGCCAAAAATGGAAACAGAGATTTGATCAGCGTCATCAGAAACCGAAAACATACGCCGAATACGATCTTGTAGTTATTGAAAATGAACCATCTTCTACGGGCGAATCACGAAAACTAGAACCTAAATACCGCTGGAAATATACTGTACGCTAAGTTTTAGGAAACGATCGCTATTTGTTGGAAGATATTCCTGGCGCTCAAATAACTAAAAAAAATGTTGTTCAGTATATACTTACTAACGTTATTAATAGCACAAACGCACTTCTCGGTGTCAACTCCTTTATTTAACTTTATTTACAGTAAACCTTTTTTTATCTAAAGCTTACATCTAACTTAATCTCTTAAAGCTCTGCTCTTACTCTAATTACTCTAATTTCTCGTACTGCTAAATTAAAGATTAATATTTAAATATGTATGTATGTAAATATGGTTGTGTATGTGAATATGTACGTATGTAGATATGTATTTATGTAGGTAAGTTATCGGCTGAAAAATGTAATAGGCGAAAAAAATATTTTTTATTGGTCAAAAGACCTTTTTTTAATCTAGATGTTATTGACTAACTTTACAATTTTTAACTCTGCCTTATTTATAACTTAAATTTACTTATGCTAGCGTTATTTCTGTTTACCACTTTGGTAGCTCGTGCCGGATGTTTGTTTGGCCTATTTAGCTTTTGCTGACTTATGCCTGGTTTTCATTATGTCATATATGACGTCAAATGTTGTCAAATTAATGAAAACGGGTTGGCATACGGTGTCAATTGCGTTTGCAGTCAGTTATGACCACTCCCTGTCATATAAAATGACAGCCATATGAAAACGATCAAATTTCTGTTTGACAAATGAGTTGGCAACGTTTGACACAAAAAAGCAATTTGACAACATGTTGGCAAATGTTTTATTTGACGTGCGAACAGCTGTTTTTCGCCGTCTTCACACATCAATGGTAAGTGGAATACAATTTTTACAAAAGTTTATTAATTAACTTTTTACATTCTTGTTTTTAGTTTAAAATAATAAAAATAGATGATATAATGGACGAGTCAAGTAATTCCATAGCTTTCGCACACCCAGACAGTGCAGGCGTTCTAAAGAAGAAGCGGGTGCGAAAGCTGAAGGAAGCGTGGACAGCCGACATACAGTTTTCACAACATATTTATGTGCAGAGGCGGCCTTTGGCTGCCCTTCAAAACAATAACCCTCAGACGATCCAAAGCCGGCTACGTGATATTCAGTAGCTTAGCGCATAACACATTTCTGCACTACGTCCTGGGACCATTACCAAAAAAATGTGCTGTATGTTAACTTATGTCCTCCACTGTATATGTATCTACACATCCACTGTATATGTATCCATGTATATTATAGAAGTGTTCATCGCCGCAGATGCCACCAGCTTCCCTGTCTGATACGGACAGTCTTTTGGAGCTTGAGGACGTGATGTCAACGCCGTCAAAATCCCGAGGATCGGTGGCACGACGACGCGCTCCTAAAGACGACGATGGATTTTCTGAGGTGATGCAACGTGCATTGGAGACGATGTCAGCGGCAGCAAAAAATGATGCTTGGGATGATGTGGGCAACTTCGTGGCATCAAATGGTCGCGAATGGGCAGCTGAACTCCCTCAGCTGGCAAAGGAGTTCAAGGCTGAGTTGTATGGGCTGGTATTGAAATACCAGAACAAATTTGCACGGTAAGAGCAGAAACAGAATGGTGTTGATAAAATCTTAATTTTTCTTTTTTTATTTTAGCCCGGAATGATGCCGTTTTTAGATTTAAGTATGTATTTTTAGATTTAGCTATGTATTTTTAGATTTAAGTATGTATGCGTCGAAGATAAATTGGGATTTAATGGAAAGTTTTAACATACATTTTTTTATGTGTATTTTAAATTTTTCTTTCAAAATATAGGAAAACTTATAGCTCATGTATAAATGAAAATTGTATAAGCTCAAACAAAGCTTAGGAGAGTTAGTCAAGTTTTGGTAACTCGTTAATTTATTCACAGAATTTTTAGAAAATTTCTGAGTACACAGTTTTGTAGGACTATCAAATTTAGATGAGGAATGTGCAGGTTGGAAGTAGCTAAAAAATTTTTGTGAATTTTCAGAATTTTTTTCGTCGAGGGTGTTGAGTAATTCCTTTCATACAAAACTTAATTTGTTTGTTGCATGAAAGGAATTGCTCAACACCCTCGACGAAAAAAATTCTGAAAATTCACGGAAATTTTTTAGCTACTTCCAACCTGCACATTCCTCATCCTGCATTTCCTCATCTAAATTTGATAGTCCTACAAAACTGTGTACTCAGAAATTTTCTAAAAATTCTGTGAATAAATTAACGAGTTACCAAAACTTGACTAACTCTCCTAAGCTTTGTTTGAGCTTATACAATTTTCATTTATACATGAGCTATAAGTTTTCCTATATTTTGAAAGAAAATTTTAAAATACACATAAAAAAATGTATGTTAAAACTTACCATTAAATCCCTATTTACATTCGGTTCACTATATATATTATTTTATATTTATTAATAGCTAGCCAAATGAAAAGTGCCTTTTTTATTTTATTACATATTTATGAATTTTTTTATTTTTATGTGCATACACTGCTATTCACTGTCCACAAATTAATAAAAGCGAAGTCAATTGCTAAGTTATGACATCTTAAATTATTTTTATATACAGTGGTGCACATTAGCATTGTCAGAACAGTTTTATGCGATTTTTTCAAAATTTAAGCCTTAATAAAATTATTTTAACAAAGACTATATGAACGGCTCGGAATAATAAGTAAACATATTTTGAATGTAAGTAAAAGTTAACATATGAAATGTTTAATTAAAGAGCGTACAAAAAAAGGTATTCAGCAAAACGTAGACAAATCATTTTTTCCAATAAAAGGTTAAAATATCATGCTAATGAAAATGTCTATCTTTTGGTGAACACATTTTCTTGTACTTGAAAATATGAAATGAAATAATATGAAATTTATGATGTTGTTTATTACTTTCGAGTTACAGATAGCTATTGCTCACTTTCTTGAAAACTACCAAAATGAGTCATGTAGTATAGTCCTATTGTATTGCCATGCAACTTCACCATGGGGTGTCATGAAGTAATTCATAAATTGTTCGCGTACATTTACCGCGTCGCTTGCTGGCCTGCCTAAACCACTGCTGGGCCGAATTGATGGGAGGGTTCCGTTTTCTCCAAGCTCCATTCGCCAACTTCCTTCAACAGCAACGCCATCTGTCTCATTGTCCACGTCAGATCTTCTTAGGTATACTGATTTGCGGCTTAATAGAAAGTTGTGTAGGGCGCAAATGGCGAGAACAATAGATTTTGCATGTTCTGGCTTCACGTCCATTGGCCTTCTCAGAATTCGATATCGCGATGCACATATCCCGAACACATTTTCGACTACGTTTCTTGCTCGAGACAGCCTATAGTTAAAAATTTTGTGCGACATAACTTGTTCACGATAACAAAAGGGTTTCATTAAGTACGGCTTTAATGGAAAAGCGTCGTCAGCAACAATGACAAATGGCATTTCATTTCCTTCATGTGGGAGTGGTTTCGGTAGTGGAAAATTGATTGTGTTGTCAGCAAGTGCACTAGAAAGTGGACATCTGTGTATTTTGAAATAGGAGTTCATAAATATTAAGGTAAAATTCCAAGATTTATTTAGCAGTATTACCTTCCAAAAACACCACCATCAGACTCACGACCATATGCACCAACTTCTACAAATAAAAATTTGTAGTCGGCATCCACCATAGCCATGAGTACAATGCTGTTGTACTTCTTGTAATTAAAATATTCTGAGCCACAGTTTGCAGGCTACATGTTTGCCGTCCAATGCTCCGCAGCAATTAGGGAAATTCCATCGCTGTTCAAAGCTGTGGGCAACCGCGGTCCATTCTTCACCACTGCTGGGCACCTTGAGGAAATATAACCAACCAATTTATTTTTGTTTCTGATAAGCAAAACGTTACATGAATACTCACCTTTAGAAATTCGTCTTTTAAAGCCTCAAATATAGCACGGCATGTCTCATGTATTGCATGACAAACCGTAGTTTTTCCCAACAGAAAAACAGTCATTAGACTGGAAAAGCTATCTCCAGTTGCCAAGTAACGTAAAGTTACTGCCACCTTTTCCCCTACCGAAATCGCTACCCGAAACCTGGTATTGTTTTTATACAAGTAAGGCGTTAGGCGATCTACAAGGAAGTCAAAATCCTACAGAGTCATCCTCAAAAAATTTTTCAGCCACTTTGGATCTTGCAGGAACAGCTTAGAACGCAGTGTGGTGTAGAACCCACATGCTCCTCCATCCCGCAGACTTGGTCTAACCCACCATTGCTTCCGCTTTCTTAACTGGTTCCTCTTCCTTATCCATGCCCTTAAACTTGTCACAATACAAATTGTGGCAGCAGCTATTGCCACTTGTTTATTTTTACGCATTTTTTTGGTTTAAATTATTATTTTGTATGATTTTCACTTTTTCCACTGTTTGTGTTTTGTTAACAAAAATGTACCAGCTGATCAGCTGTCATAAATATTTTTTTCACGTTTGACATCGATAGTGAAAATGGGTTGCCAATCGACTGACACAAAAATTTGACGACAGTCTTTGACACGCACTGCGTTATCGATTTCATGTCAGTTTTTAAAACGTAATGAAAACGCATTTGACACCAAATCGCCATGGTGGCAGTTAAGTCAGCTTTTGATGTCAGTCATTTTGACCTAATGAAAACCAGGCATTACGTTCTGTACTTAGTCGGCGCATGGCGGATGTTGTTGCACTATTTGCAATATCGGTAGCCAGCATTATTCCGCTGACTTTAGTTAACACTATTCTTGAACTTTTATTGCACTATTTGCAATATCGATAGTCAGCATTATTCCGCTGACTTTAGTTAACATTATTGTTGCTAACTCCTCCGCCCTTAAAAACGGACGTCCTCGGTCGTTACAACAAAATTTTGGTATGTTGCTTGATCTACTCGAGGGGATGGTTGTGGATGAGGCGGTTGACTAATTGTTACCTTTTCAAGGGGTATGCCATCTTCCTTGGTTGCATATTTGCCTGTTAATCTCGGAATTATCATTGCCTTGAGTGCCAATATTGTTATCAATGCTAGGGCTGTCACAGATATCCAAAGATTTGTTGATGAGGCTATTGCACCTTTAGTTTTTAGGGTTTAGATGTACCTTGTATTTTCTAGATGAAGCTCTTTCATCATTTCCAAGCTTAGTATTTCTTCTTCGACCGATTGCGTTGAGTTTAGTTGAAGTACAGCTGGAAGTGGTTTATTGCCAGAAACTTCGTTAGAAACAAATACCTGATTATCTATTGTTGCTGTGGAGTTGTGAAATTCGATTGCATATGATCCTGTGACTTTAATTTCCTCTACGTCGATAAGGATAGTTCCATTAAATTGATGTACTAAAATTATACCCGGAAGAACTTCTTCGATGGTAGGGACATGTTGGTTGTTCATCATAGCGCAAGTTGATGGGTGGCTTTTGAGCAAATGTCCTAACCAGGATGAATTACTTATATCTATAATATTTTCCTTAGAGCAAATTTCGTTATTATTATATTCTTCACATTTATTCTTTAATCCAAAAATCTTACTATTACATAATAACAAATTTCCATATGGTACTTTGACTACCTTATTACCCTTTTTTAGTGGTTTAATGTACAATTTTTCGAAAATATTCTTATTGGTCATTGGAATGTTAATTAAATATAAAATCATTGAACTGTTAGAAGCTATTTTGACATTTGCAAATTGAAATGCTTCTTCTATATCATTGAAGGGAATACTATCATTTTCGAAAATATTTTTTATTATATTAATTTCTGTGTTTGAGAAAAGGTATGAGTTTACGATGCCAACTTTGGCCCAATGTATTGCATAATTTACATTTATAATTTCTGCTTTTATCATTCTTCTTCTTTAAATGGTCATCTAACCGCCTGGGCGATTTTGACCGTCCAACAGAGCTCGCCAGTCGTTTCTTCGTTGCGCCAACTGCCGCCAATTGGAAACACCGCGGGATCGCAAATCGGTCTCCACTTGGTCCTTCCATCGGAGTGGTGGTCTCCCTCTTCCTATGCTTCCACCGGCGGGTGCCGATAAGAATACCTTCTGGGCTGGAGCATCTTCGCTCATTCGCACTACGTGGCCTAGCCAGCGAAGCCGCTGTGTTTTAATTCGCTGAACTATGTCGGCGTCTGCGTAGAGTTCATACAGCTCATCACTAAATCTTCTTCGGTACTCGCCGTCGCCAACGCGTAGAGGTCCACAAATCTTTCGAATAACCTTTCTCTCGAATACTCCCAGAGCCGCCTCATCAGATGTTGTTAGTGTCCACGCTTCTGCACCATATAGCAGGACGGGTGCGATGAGTGACTTGTAGAGTGTTATTTTCGTTCGTCGAGAGAGGACTTTACTTTTCAATTGCCTACTCAGTCCGAAGTAGCATTTGTTTGCAAGAGTGATTCTTCGTCGGATTTCTAGGCTAACATTATTGTTGGATTAATGCTGGTTCCCAGGTAAACGAAGTCCTTTACTATTTCGAAATTATTGCTGCCAACAGTGGCTTGGTTGCCAAGGCGTGAATGCGCTGACTCTTTGCAAGATGACAGAAGGTACTTCGTTTTGCCCTCGTTCACCACCAATCCCATTTTCTCCGCTTCTTTTTCGAATTTGGAGTAAGCAGAAGTTACGGCGCGGTTGTTAAGGCCAATGATATCAATATCGTCAGCATATGCCAACAGTTGCACGCTTTTATAAAATATTGTTCCAGCGCGGTTAAGTTCTACAGCTTGTATTATTTTCTCCAGCATTAAATTAAAAAAATCGCACGATAGGGTGTCACCCTGTCTGAAACCTCGTTTAATTTCGAATGGCTCGGAGAGGTATTTCCCAATTCTGACCGAGCTGGCGGTGTTGCTCAAGGTCATTTTGCATAGCCGTATAAGTTTTGCGGGGAAACCAAAGTCAGACATAGCGGCATATAGGCAGCTCGTTTTCGTGCTATCGAAAGCGGCTTTAAAATCAACAAAGAGATGATGTGTGTCGATTCTCTTTTCACGGGGTTTTTCCAAGATTTGGCGTATTGTAAAAATTTGGTCGATGGTAGATTTACCAGGTCTGAAGCCACACTGATAAGGTCCAATCAGTCTGTTCACATCAGGCTTGAGGCTTTCGCACAATACGCTTGATAGGACCTTATATGCGATATTCAAAAGGCTGATTCCGCGATAGTTGGCGCAGTTTGCAGGATCGCCCTTCTTGTGGATTGGGCAGAGAACACTTAGATTCCAATCTACAGGCATGCATTCATCCGACCATATTCTGCATAGAAGCTGATGCATGCGCCTTACCAGCTCCTCGCCTCCGTGTTTGAATAGCTCAGCAAGCAAACCATCAGCGCCCGCTGCTTTATTGTTTTTCAATCGGCAAATTGCTATTCGCACCTCATTATAGTCGGGTTGTGGAACGTCAATTCCATCATCTTCGATTGTGGGCTCGGGTTCGGCATCTTCTCTGGTTTCTTGCTCAGTTTCTCCATTTAAAAGGGCAGAGAAGTGATCCCTCCATATTCTGAGTGCTCTCTGAACATCGGCCACCAGGTCGCCGTTCTCATTCTTACAGGAGTTTGCCCCGGGTTTAAAACCTTCTATCATTCGCCGAATTTTTTGATAGAATTTTCGGGCATTATTCCCTTTGGCCAGCATCTCAAGCTCCTTTATTTCACGCTTTTCTGCCTCTCTTTCTTTCGCCCGGAAAAGCCGACTCGCTTCCATCTTCAACTCGCGGTAGTGTTCACACACACTCCTCGTTGCATTCGATTTCAGCGTTGCCTTGTAGGCTTCGTCCTTTCTTTTCGTTGCAGCGCGGCACTCTTCATCATCATACCAGTTGTTTCTTCGCGTTCGCCGGAATCCAATTACTTCTTCGGATGCGGTACGGAGTGCTCCTAAGATATGATCCCACTGCTCATGCATTCCACTAGGTTGAATTGTGCTCTCGGAGATCAGGTGTGAGAGGCGATCTGCGAAATAATTGGCGGTCTGTTGTGATTGCAGCTTTTCGACGTCCAGCTTTCCCTGCGTTTTTTGTTGCACCTGTTTTGTCGTACAGAGGCGGGTACGAATCTTGGCTGCTACTAGGTAGTGATCAGAGTCGATGTTAGGTCCTCGTATTGTGCGAACATCTAAAACGCTGGAAGCATGCCGTCCGTCTATCACAACGTGGTCGATCTGGTTGCATGTTTTTCGATCGGGGGACAGCCATGTAGCTTGATGGATCTTCTTGTGCATAAACCTAGTGCTGGATATGACCATGTTTCGGGCACCGGCGAAGTCGATCAGCCTGAATCCATTTGGCGAAGTCTGATCGTGGAGACTGAACTTCCCGACAGTGGGGCCGAATACACCCTCCTTACCCACCCTGGCGTTAAAGTCGCCAAGCACGACTTTGATATCATGACGGGGGCAGCGCTCGTATGCTTCTTCCATTCACTCTTAGAATGCATCCTTTTCCACGTCGTCCTTCTCTTCCGTCGGTGCATGAGCGCAGATAAACGATATAGTGAAAAATCGTACTTTTATGCGGATTGCAGCGAGACGCTCGTTCACGGGTGTGAACGACAGTACTCGGTGACGGAGTCTCTCTCCCACCACAAATCCCACGCCGAATCTGCGCTTGTCTTCATGCCCACTCCAGTAGATGTTACAAGGTGTGGTACATGCTTGAGAATAATCGCCACAATATCGATTTTTCTATGGCGTTCGATAAAGTCTCACACACGATACCACTACATAAGTTATCGTGCTTTGGTTTCCACTCTTCTTTTTTATTGTGGCTTAAATCTTATTTAACGGGTAGGTTATGTGCAGTTGCCATCGATGGTGTGCTCTGGTACCATTTTGTTGCCACCTCAGGCGTTCCCCAAGGAAGTATATTAGGCCCGCTCCTTTTTATACTTTTCATCAATGACATTAGCGGGTGCTTCACGAACTCAAAGTTTTTGATCTATGCCGACGATTAAAAAATTTTTTCAAATGCTTCGTCTTCAAACAGACTAAATAATCTTTTTCGGTGGTGTGAGAAGTCACGACTCTCTCTAAATATTAAGAAGTGTTTTCATCTGACATTTTCAAGGCGTCAAACCATTCTAAATACATCGTATAAAATTGCTTATGACGTAGTTCCATTTGTATCAGAGCTTAAGGACCTGGGAGTAGTGTTTGACGTTAAGTTGACGTTCAATAGTCACATAACCCTCATACTCTCAAAAGCATATTCAGTTTTGGGCTTTATTCGCCGAAACTCGTCTGAGTTTTCTGACCCGTATACTTTCAAACAGCTTTTTATCTCTCTTGTACGATCGCACTTGGAGTACGCTGTACGATCAATTCTCGATTAGTAGGATTGAACGAGTTCAGAAAGTTTTTCTAAATCATGCGCTACGTTCACTACCGTTTGAAGATCCGGCTCCGTCCTATGAATCTCGACGTTTGCACATTCATTTGGATTCATTGGATAAACGCATAAAAGTTCTTTCCCTTTCGTTTGTATTCAATATTATAAATGGCAACATTGACTGCCTAATCTTACTACAGCAGATTAGTTTTAATATTCCGCAAAGAAGGCTCCGGAGTTATTACTCTTTTTATGGAGACAACTTCCGAACAAATTATGCTAGTAATGCACCTATTGCTCGTGCACTGCGAGAATTTAATGCTTTGTTTTTATCTTCAAATCAGCTTGATTTTGCGTTATCAAAATCGAATTTTGTGAAAATTCTTAATTCTATTTGTAAGTAAGAAATTTATGTTTATCTATCACTTTTTATTTATACTAACTACTTGGGGGTGCTATGTAAAATTGTTCTAGTCTGTAAGGTATTCTGTACTATACACGCAAATAAATAAATAAATAAATATGGGTATCAAAAGAAACGGGTTTCCTGCGTTTTGAAAAAAAAAAATTCATGTCTTTGTAGGATTGCCACTTATTGTTGCCATTTGGGCTTATTACACTGCTCTACACACATTCTCTCCTATGAACCAAATGGACTTTTTCGGAAAGGGGACAAAAAATAAAAATACACGTGTATCGGCGATTTTCATGTACACGTCAGAATTTTTTTTTTTTAGGTATAAAGTATAAAATTCGTAGTGTTCATTTGCCGCCTGTGTGATAGACTTTGGATCGATTTTTACCCCTTCTTCCGTGATCCAATCGAGCTGAATTTTTGCAGGCAGACTCGTGAAAATGTCTGTTAAAAAAAAAAATTCCCATTTTTCAGCGAGACAGAGAGTTTAAATTGTCGAACAGTGTTTTAAACAGCTGTTATCTTTCACTTTAACTACACTTCACTTTCAGTAGAAGAGACCGTTCCATTAAACCAGTTTTTAAATCATTTAGTTGTCGGTTAGTTTTAAACGCGTTAAATGTGCTAAGCCGGTCCAGCGATTACAAGTTCTGTGGTGCGAAAACGTGTTTCTATATATTTCATCTGAGAAAAAATGCAGTGCCCGACTCGAAATAACTTTTGTTACGTTTGTGGCTTATTCGCACCAAGTAAAAATCTTAAAAATATCACGAAAACAGTGGTTAATTCGTTTCAGAAAACATTCAAGACTGCTTATGTTCCTTACTTGTGGTATACTCCGGAAGTTGTGTGCGACTATTGCTATAGAAATTTATGCAAGTTTACTGATGGAAGGTCGACAATAAAGTACGCTGTACCAACTATTTGGCTACCACGTACGGAGCACTGCAAAGAACCAATACTCTCGCCGCAACAAAATTTGCTACGCTAATGTGGAATCGGTTATTCCAGAGGTTCTGTACTCACCAGAAGAACGTATAGCGGCTTCAATGGAGATTTTTGATGATGTTCCCGAATTAAGCGATGGAGAATCAACAGAAGTACCAACAGTGCCATCAACATTTCTTGCATCGACGCCAATATGCGAGAATTCAGTAGTATCGGAATTTGTACCAATACCCAGTGAGCTTGGGATTGCAGTGCCGCATTTAGTATCTTATTTGAAATTTCTGTAATATTTTCCATTCTCTCATTAATTAGTTTATTAATTATAACTTGTTTATTATTATTTTCTAATACATCATTTATATGATTTTCTAAAATTACAAAATCCTCGTGGTCAGGATTTCCTGCTAACCATTTCCAAACCGTTCCGATTTCATTTATAGATCTTTTATTAACTTTAGGTCTTATTCTATTTAAATAATTTTGGGTTTGGGATAATTCTGTGTTTAGGAAAGGAAGGAGGGAATTGCTTGCTGTGATTTTCCGTCTTATTGTATTGTCTAGTCCGTTTAATATTTTCTGATATGTGTCTATGTCTATTGTGTGAATAATTCTGTAAGGTCCTGTTTGTATTTTGGTAAATCCTGTATTGAAAGTCGCTATAGGCGAGTTCGTATAGTCAAGAATCCTGAACTCTGCATTTATTAGTGGTAGAAGGAGCCTGAAAATAAAAATTTGGGGTTAAGTCCTAATGTTGCTTTTGTGTATAGTTCGTCCTTTTTCCGTGATTACTACGCTGGATTTGTCCTCTCTTACTATTTCTTTCCTATATCTAGCTGTAAGTTTGGATCCTATGCGTTTATTTATTCTAACGTAAATTACATCACCAGGGGTATATGTTTTCGTGGGTTGCCGTGTTTTGTTGTGATTTTCTAAGTCTTTCTCTTGTTTTTTCTTAAGGATGTCTACGTTTTCTCGTCGTGACTTTTCATACTGTTCTGGGTCTATTGAAACTCGTCTGCCGAAAAATGTCTCTATCGGTCGTTTTCCTGTTGCGGAATGTATGGAGTAGTTGTATTCATATGTAGATCTGTCTAAAAGTTCTTGGAATGAGCGATGGGTCCGTTCTGTTTGTAGACAACGCATGATTTCGGATAGGGTAGAGTGAAATCTTTCCACTTGTCCGTTAACTGTACTTTCGTATGGTGGTGTTTTAAATATTTCAATTCCAAGTTGATCTTCAACCATCAATTTTATGGATGCTGAATTTAACGATTTTTCGTTATCGATGACTATTGTTTTCGGTACACCGAAAGAGAAAAGAATTTGTCGTAGTGGTTCCCTAATGTCTTCTATTGCTTTTGACTCTATTACTTTAACTTGAGCGTATTTTGAGAATTTGTCTAATGCTGTTAATACTAGTTTCTTTTCTGTCTAAATGTCTACATGAACTATTTCACCAGGATATTGGGGAATTGGGGTTCCTAGTAGTTGTGGCTTATTAGGGTGACGATCGTATTTGTATTCTCTACAAACCTTGCGATGTTTGATTATACTTTCTATTTTTGTCCTCATTTTAGGAAAGTAGTATTGTTGTAAAAGTTGCTTTTTATTTTCATCCCTATTCCTGTGTGCTCGTTTATGTTCTTTTAAAATTTCCTCATTTTGGGCATCTTCGTTTACCAAATTTTCTATTTTTGTTTGGGTAAAACGGATTTTATAACTGGAAAAATGAAGAGGGTAGACTTTCTGAATTTTTCCCATTATTTCTTCACAGGTAAGTATACCATTTATCACTGAAGGATTTAGGTATCGTTTTAATAGTGCAGTTAGGTTGTGTGTTGAAAATTTGGGTTTAATAATTATATGTCTATGGTAGGTTGGGAATGGTATCTTGAATTGATAACTGTCTTCTTCTCCTAAAGATATTCAAAGTTGGTTTTTGAAGGCGTTTATGGGTCCTTCCACTGTTGGGATTATATTGTGTGATGAGCTCTCACCAGAGTGTGTAGCAACTGGTAAAGAATTTAATTCGAAGGGCCTGGATAATGTGTCTGCAACTACGTTAGCTTTCCCGGGCCTATATTTTATTTCATAGTTGTATTCTTCCAGGATCGCTTTCCATCGTTTCAGTTTGGAGTTATTATTTCTGTTGCTTAAGGCATATATAAGTGGCTGATGGTCTGTGTGGAGAATTACTTTTGCTGTTCCGTACAAATAATTTCTAAAGGAATTTAATGCCCAAATTATGGCGAGCATTTCTTTTTCGTTTACCGCATAATTTTCCTCTGCTTTGTTCAGAGTTCTTGATATGAAGGTGATTGGTTTTCCATTTTGCTCTAAAACTGCGCCTATGGCATATTTTGAGGCATCTGTAGTTAGATCGAATTCTTTGTTATAATCGGGATATTGCAGAATTACGTCTTTGGAAGTCAAAGTGGATTTGATTTTATTGAATGCTGCCTTTGCTTCTTCGTTTAAATGTACTGGGATTTTCTTTGAGCTACTTTTGGACATTCTTCCTTCTTCGCCTCGAAGTAAGGATGTTAGGGGCTTTGCTAACTTAGCGTAATCTTTAATAAATCGTCTATAGTATCTAGATAAGCCTAAGAATGACCTTAAATCTTTAATCGTTTGGGGATATGGGAAATTTGCTATTGATTCTACTTTGGCTGGGTTTGTAGAAATTCCATCGGAAGATACTACAAATCCTAGGAACTCAACTTGTTTTTTGAAAAACTTACATTTGTCGATCTGCAAAAATTGTATCTATATGGTCGGAATGATCCTTTTCATTTTTGCTAAATATGATTATATCGTCTATGTATACGTAGCATATTCGTCCTATGTATCTTCTTAATATGTCGTCCAATGTCCGTTGGAAGATAGATGGGGCGTTTTTCAAGCCGAATGGTAATCTAGTGAACTCATATTTCCCATTTTTCACTGAAAAAGCTGTTTTTTCCACGTCAGATTCCTTAAGAGGAATTTGATGGAAACCACTTTTTAAATCAATCACAGAGAAAATGCTGTTCTTTCCTAGTTGAGAAAGTACCTCATTTATTTCCGGTATTGGATACCTATCTGCGATTGTGACTGTGTTAAGTTTCCTATAGTCAATGACCATTCTAAACTTTTTTTCGCCTGAGGCGTCGTCTTTTTTTAGGTACAACCCAGACCGGAGAGTTGTAGGGTGACCTTGATTTTCGTATGATTCCGTCTTCTAGCAATTTATTTACCTGGTTTTCAACTTCTTGCTTAAGATCAATAGGGTATGGGTAGGATTTTGAATATATCGGGGTGTCTGAATTTGTCCGAATTTCTGCTACTACTTTTGTTGTGTACGCCCGTTTTTCGTTTGGTTCTGAAAATACAGGGTGGGTAATGAAAGCCGCTACCAAAAAAAAATTAAATAACTTTTTTTCTATTTAATGAATCTGGTTAATTTTTTTTTTTATTTTGTGTCTCTTTTTTCTATTTTTTTGTGTGGCACTTTTTACTTTAATTTTGAGTGGCACTACTCATTGAAAATACGACTTCGCGGGCACCGCCAAGCTTATTTTACTCGGGCGCCAGTTATCGGCTGAAAAATTTAATAGCCGAAAAAAAATATTTTTTATTGGTCAAAAGACCTTTATTTTGAATCTAGATGTTATTGACTAACTTTACAATTTTTAACTCTGCCTTATTTATAACTTAAATTTACTTATGGTAGCGTTATTTCTGTTTACCACTTTGGTAGCTCGTGCCGGATGTTTGTTTGGCCTATTTAGCTTTTGCTGACTTACGTTCTGTACTTAGTCGGCGCATGGCGGATGTTGTTGCACTATTTGCAATATCGGTAGTCAGCATTATTCCGCTGACTTTAGTTAACACTATTCTTGAACTTTTATTGCACTATTTGCAATATCGATAGTCAGCATTATTCCGCTTACTTTAGTTAACATTATTGTTGCTAACTGGTATAATAAGCAGTCCCTGCTTGTTCAAAATATATATTAAGTAAATATTTAATCATATTTTTCATGTCAGTATACATTATTGGTCAAATTAATTTTTTTGAACATTATTGACATTTTTTTGTGGAATTTCATGTTTTTCGTTTTACTTGGGATTTATATATTGTTTTAAATTTATTATCGGTTGATACTAAGTAATTTCCATCTTGTCTATAATTAGTAATTTTCTTACATTTAGGTTTTGATTTGCTAACCCTGTTATTATTAACAATGTTGTTGGCAAAACTGTCTGTGCCGACTCTATTGGCTTTCTGATTCAATAAATTTATTTTATTTACTTTCTTCTGATGTACTTCTTGTGAAAGCTTCGATATTTCTTCTTGTGAAATCATATTATTCAAAAAATCGATTGGGCGAAAATTAGTAGTAGTATGAATTGTGTTGTTGTATGATATTATTGCTTTACTAGCTGACCCGCCGAACTTTGTTCCGCCTTAAAAGCAATACATGAGCAGATTGATAAATGTAAATAGAAAATTAATGTTTTTAACATTCCTTTTTGGTCATGTATTTTGGTGCATGGGTTGTACTCTTCAATCAAGCACCTTGTGATAGACAACATTTTCCGTTTTATTATCAGCCGCTAGAACAAATAAAGCAAATGGTCTTCCGACGCGTGAGCATGCCTCATATAATTGACCATGAGAACATGGATTTTCTAGATTCAGACCACAAACTTTCCAGAATTGGCCTTGTCATTTGGTAATGGTCATGGCAAAACAACGTCCATTTTCTCAATTTGAACGCTAGAATGTAAGACGTATTCAGGGCTGCAATCGTATCGAAACGCTGCTCGATTCAAAACTGTACTTCGATAAATTTCTTCCAGTGCGTCGAAAATTATCTAGTTGTTGATTTCTGAGATTTGCTCGACGATTTCGCATTGAAAACCGAGCCATTTCGCGGACTGCCTCTCTTAGCTCTTGTAATTGAGAAGCACGAAGTCGAACTATACTAACGCGGCGCTCTTCACGTGCAATTTCTTGCTCTTCTTCAGTCCTCCCATTCGCACCGTTTCGAATCCCACTTGAATTACGGTTTTTTCGTCAAAGATTTGAACGTCTTGGTCGCGGAATAATATAGTGAATGATAATATCGGCACAATACACTAATAGAAACTCGAAACACACACATCAACCGGTCAACTTCAAAATATTAAACTTTTAAAATTTCAAAGAACTGTCAGTAAAATGGGAATGACGAAAAACTATCTCCAAACGCAAAAAGTAAAATGTTTCCGCTTAACAGGAATATAAGTAAATACTTGCAAGCAAAACTCCTTTCTTCTTTAAATGGTCATCTAACCGCCTGGGCGATTTTGACCGTCCAACATACTGGCGCCAATTGGAAACACCGCGGGATCGCAAATCGGTATCCACTACCCATCTCTCGAATACTGCCAGAGTCGCCTCATCAGATGTTGTTAGTGTCCATGCTTCTGCTCCATATAGCAGGACGTGTGCGATGAGTGACTTATATAGTGTTATTTTCGTTCGTCGAGAGAGGAGTAGCATTTGTTTGCAAAAGTAATCCTTCGTCGGATTTCTAGACTAACAGGCGGTGTTAATGCTGGAATAGGTCGGTCCATGATCCACTTCCCGGAGAAGAACCAATCGTAAATTTTAATAAAAGTAAAAGGCTAGCAATGTAACAAATTTGAAGTAAATCGCAAAATAAATAAAAAAAATTGGAATAGGTCGGTTCTCGGTCCAATTCCTGGAAAAATAGCATCCTATATCCTTTTCCTGGTTCCAAGCTACTTCCCCACCAATTTTCAGCCAAATCGGTCAAGCCGTTATTGAGTTCTAAAAAGTGCAACTAACACAACTTTCTTTTTAATTTATATAGATAGTAAACCCCGCGCGCTTCGCTGCGTCTCAGAACTAATAAGAAACTGAGTCCGATTTTCATCATTATATCCCATACCAGATAAGATATGTAACTTAAATACATCGCTTATTGCAGCACTCATTGTCACCTTTCGTTTGATACCCATATTGTACCAACAAATTTTGGGTCACCTTGGTCCACAAATCGGTCTATATCTCCGAAACCGGTCAAGCCATCGGAACAAATGGTATCTTATATTCAAAGCTAAACGTCAGGTAATACAACGCTAAAAGTTCCATTCAATTTCATTAAGTCGTTTTTTAGTGATCGCGCCCAAACATACAGACAGACAGACAGACAGACAGACAGAAAGACAGACAGGCAAAAATTCTAGAAACAGTGGAGTTGGCTTCTATTGGCTTAATAATGATCATTGATATCGATTTTTCTTAAATATCTGCAATGTATAAATAATTTATAATTTTATTATACAAGGTGGCGAAAAAGTAATCCTCCTATCAGAAAATGCTATAAATTTTGCGATTGGCCCCTAAAGTCAGTTCTGTTTTGACATTTGTGTAGTAAACACATGCGAAATACACGTTAATAAACAATGTTACGCTACACTGCTCCAGAACGCGGAATATTGCTGACTATTTATTTCGGTCGGTGAAAAACGGTTACTGCGCAAAAGTAATCCTCCTATCAGAAAATGCTATAAATTTTGCGATTGGCCCCTAAAGTCAGTTCTGTTTTGACATTTGTGTAGTAAACACATGCGAAATACACGTTAATAAACAATGTTACGCTACACTGCTCCAGAACGCGGAATATTGCTGACTATTTATTTGACCAATAATCGGTCGGGGCCAAACGGTTACTGTGAATGGTGAGCGCTACAGAGCAATGATCAACGAGTTCTTTTTGCCGCAACTTGATGAATTGGGATTGGAAAACATGTGGTTCCAACAAGACGGTGCAACAGCACACACTGCACGTGCCACAACCGATATGCTGAACATCGGAAGCTTACTTTTGCGCCACCTTGTGTGTAGAGATACGCACAAACCATACAGTCACCCTGGGTCCACATTTATGTCAATAAATTTTAAACCGGGTAAAATATCGAGGTGAAAGATATCTTAAATTTTAGGAGAGACGTCTAGAAAATGATTATTGAAAGTTTCATTCATTTCTATGCAGTCGTTTTTGTGTGACGCTGGCGTTATGGTAAAAACCCACATTTTTGGTCACATTTTTCCCACATTTTGGTCAATAACTCGGGAACTGGATGAGATATCCAAATGAAAGTTGTCCTTAATTTTAAGTTAGACGTTAAGTGATAGAATGGTGAAAGTTTCATGCAATTCTATTCAGTAGTTTTTGCTTGATGCGCGCACAATCATACAGACGGACAGACAGACAAAAATTCTAAAAATTGTAGATTTGGGTTCCGCTGGCCCAATAACGACCTCTCCTATCAGTTTTTTTTGAATATCTTCAATGTACAGACATCGACCTGTTACAATTTTATTATATGTAAAGATGTACATTTTCGTCAATTTCATCTTTATTATTTGGATCCGCATTAAAAAGACGAATGTGCTCGTTAAGGGTTCCATGTAGCCTTTCTATGTTTGCGTTGCCAGTTTTAGGATACGCTGTGGTAGTTTGGAACTTTATTTCTTGTTCCTTTAAAAATTCTCTAATTACGGCAGTATCTAGTTCGTTGTCGAATATTAATAAACTTGGCTTCCCTAAATATTGGATTCTTTGCTTAAGTGCTTTTAGTATTGACACCCAAGTTCTATCTTCTAAATAGTACGCAGTTGCGTACTTCGTTAGCTTATCTATGCTTGTGAGATACATGGTTCCTCGTTGTGGGTACCATATCGTATATCTACATGCACAATATCATTGTGCTTTACAGGGGTGCGCGTAATATTCAAATTATATTTATCGGGGCCCTTTCGTGTTTTGCCAGCTTGCATATGTCGCAATTGCTTATGTATTTCTGAATTTCTTTTTGTAATTTGGGATAAAAATAATTTTTTCTTAATTCTTCGTAAACCTCATTAATACCCCTATGATTATTTTTAATGTGTGTTGTTTCTATTAACTGTAGGAGCCTGACTCTATCAGTCACATCTTCCATAAATAAATTGGCTTTTAGTATTTTGAGATTTTTGTTTTTGGCAACATATTTAATATACAAAGTTTGGAGTTCTTTGTAGAGCTCAATATTTGGACAAAAAATTACTACAAGGCCTTTTGAAGGAAGCTTATCCTTCAGAAATTTTACAATACCGTCTGTGTTTGCTATTTTTAATATGTGCCGAATCTTATTTTTGAACATTATTTTTGTCTTACAAGAATTTTCGTTTGACGTTTGTATAAATATTTGATTTTTAAACATATTGATAGGGCATTCCTTGATTTTAATAAAGTCAGCATCATCGGTCTCTCCGCTATGAACTGTATTGACATCTTCGTCAAACAATTCGTTTAAATTAATATCAATTTCACTACTTGATGTCTCATAACTTAATCTACTTAGGCCGTCAGCTATTACATTTTCCTTTCCTTTTATATAAGTAATTTCGAAATCGAGCTCATTTAACTTAATTTTTGATCGTTGGATTTTTGCATTAGGTTCTTTTATATTACTAAGCCAAACTAAGGGACGGTGGTCTGTTTTAATTATAGACCTACGGCCAAAAAGATAAGGACGAAAATATTTCGTTGCCCACACGATGGCTAATAATTCTTTTTCGATTCTACTATAGTTTCTTTCGTGACCATTTAGGGCGCGACTTGCAAAGGATACTGCTTTATTTCCTTGCATAAGTGCTGCTCCTAATGCAAAATTACTTGCATCGGTTACAAGTGTGAATGTTTTATTAAAATCCCGATGAACTAGTATAGGGTAATTTTTCAGTAATTGTTTCAATTTTTCAAAAGCAAACCTATAGTCCCTATCATTTATATTGATTTTTGCTCCTTGCTTTAAATATTTAATAAGGTGATGAGCTACTTTTGAGTAGTATTTTATAAAACGCCTATAAAAACTAGGTATGCCTAAAAATGATTTTATTTCTTTTTGTGTTTTTAGTAAAGCTATTTTCTCTATAGTTTTAAGTTTTTCAGGGTTTGGTTTGATTCCTTCGGCAGTGAGAACATGGCCTAAGAATTCAGTTTCTTTTGCCAAAAGCGTACACTTTTCAACTTGCAATTGCAAATTAGCCTGGCTTAAACGTCCTAATACTTTATCTCTTGCTTCTAAATGCTCTTCAATACTTGTCGAAAAAATTAGAACATCATTTAAATACACTAAACAGATTGAACCAATGTATTCTTTTAATACGTTGTTAATCAGTCTCTGAAACGTTGCTGGCGCATTACGGAGGCCAAAGGGCATGCGCAAAAACTCGTAATGGCCAGTTGCTGTCGAAAACGCGGTTTTTGGAATGTCGTCTGGATGAACTTCAATTTGGTGAAATCCCTTCGCCAAATCAAGCGTAGAAAAATATTGGCATTTTCCTAGTTTATCGAAGATATAATCAATGTTTGGCATTGGAAATCTGTCTTCAATAGTAATATCGTTGAGTTTTCGGTAATCAATTACTATGCCCCAGTTTTGTTTATTAAAGGAGTCTAGTTTTTTTGGAACGATCCAAATTGGGCTATTATAAGGACTATAAGAGTGTCTGAATATGTTTTGTTTTAGCATGTTTTCAATTTGATTATTAACCTCGGCTTTATGCACTTCGGGATATCTATATAACTTTGAGTAAACTGGCATATTATGTTTAAAATCCTATGTTTTATTTCACTAGTAAAACTTAAACTGTCGTCTTTATCATAAAATACTTGTTTATATTTTCTAAAAATTTTTAGCAACTTTTCTTTTTCATATTCTTCTAGGTGGCTCGTTCGAATTTGGGATATTATGTTAGCCCTTTCAACTTTAAAATTTAAAAAAATTTTATCTTTATAAGCTAAATCGGCATAGGTTTCTTCTTCTTTGAATAAAAATATAGTAATTACTGCATTACTGGTAATTAGTTGACGATTAGGTAAATCGATGATACAACTTAATTCTTGTAAAACATTACCGATAAGTCCATCAAAATTTTCATTAAAAGCATATTCTAAAAATTCACAATGATTATTATTTTCATTAAACTCTTTAAATATTGCAAATCTGCAAAGTTTTGTTATTGATATTTTTGTACCTAGTGCTCTTGCAACGTAGTAGTACATCTTGCTTAAATTTAGGATGACAAATATTAGGATTTATTATACTAAACTCAGCGCCAGTATCAATTATAAATTGTAATTTTTTCACGGGATTTTTAATTATGTATAGCGGTGTCCGCTGTATGGCAGTACATACCGTAAAGTAAGATTCTGCCATACCAGCGTGTACTATATTTATGGTCGGCTGTACTTTGCAAAAGCATATATTGTCGTCATGGGTTATTGCATCAGCCAATTTGGCGTGTGCCGTTTCTATGTATGCAAGTTCATAGTCGCCACATTATATAAATATGGTTACAGTTATCCTTTAGTCATGAATTTATGTGCCTATACACCAATTCTTTATAAATATACATACAAACGTCTCAATATGTGTTCTCGCTTGTATATGAAATGTATAAAAGCGCAAGCGTCGATATGTACCCGCAAATAGATGATATACTCATTCTCTTTTCTCTATAGTATGTAAGAATATGAGTTGCGCTCCCATGTACAATAAGCATGCTCATAAGAATTACCAAACACATTAAATATATACACATATGAATGTTCTCTTTTCCTAGCTGTAAGAATATAAATAACACATACACTTGCATGTGCTGTTGAAACAACATTTTGTGAGCAACGGACTGTTGCATGAAATATGGATACGTATAAATATAATAGTCCAATTACCCACCGACGTGTGTAACGTACGTTTACGTATCCCGTACGTACGTACGTTTGAGGGAATCTTATGCCCGTGGCGCCAACGGAGAAATCAGCCATTTCTGTTGTTTACATTCAATACAATGTTGCCATTGATCAGTTTTCATGCATGCTAACTCAAACGTGTACTTTTGAAACAATTATTTTTCATTTTATGAGTGCCCGAAATTAATATTAAATAATTATAGCCCGTCAATTTATTTAAAAGCAACAACTTAATATCGTCATTTCAGGTTATTTCAACATTATTACGAAATTTTAAAAGGTATTTTGAGGTATTTTTGTAAGGCGACTGCAAACGATCCATAACCAGCATACACACGTATGAATAGGCAACACTGTCATATGTGCGAGCAATCAGCTGACACGTTCTTACGGTAAAAATCAAAATTTCTTTGATTTCTACGCTACGTACTGCGTATACGGAAAAATTGAACGTCGGTGAGTGTTCGTTTACATGGCACTCTCATAAGACAGGTCGTGTCAGCTGACACGTACTACGTACGTGCGTCGGTGGGTAATTGGACTATTAGTCTTGTCGCTAGAACGGAGGACAGCGAAAAGACTTTTTTAAAAAATAAAAAGCAGTTTGCATATGACTACCTACTTAATCGCATCGCTTGTTTTATTTTGCGGAAAGGTATTGTCGGTACATCCTACACCTCAGAAGTGGGATCGCGCAAAAAAGAAAATTTTTTTTTCTCGTCCGTTCTCGACATGTTCAAAGTAACATAAAAAAAAAAAAATTAAAAAGTAAGACAAAGTGAGATAAAAAGAAAAGACAAAGTAAGCAAAAAGTGAGTTTAGAAAAACAAAAAAGTAAGATCGAAATTAAATATATTAATAAAATAAAAACAAAAAAAAATAAGATTAACACTGAAGAAATATCGGTAGACGCGTACACTACTATGCAGTTGCGCGAATGGCTGAGGTTGCCTACAAGCGGCACAAAGGCAGTACTAATATGTCGACTAAATGCAGTGCCGTTCAACGAACGCGGTGAGTGTCCTGGCTTCAACGCGGTTGAAGAAGTTGGTGATGACGACGTAGGCGAGACAGGTATAAGTGAGGTTGCCCTGCTCCGTCGAGAACTCGATCTGTTAAAACGTGAAAAAGATTTGGTTGAACGCGAAAACCAGATGCTTCTGAAAATGGCACAGCTACAGTTCGGTGACACGATACGGTCAAATCCAGAGTCAGTTGCCGAACAAAGAGCGACTAAAATACCATTGGACATGGTAAAAGCGTTAGTGACAGAATTCGATGGCACGTCAAACTGTGAATTGTGGGTAACGCAGTTCCAAGCAATTACGAAAACTTACGAGGTGGATGACAAAGCCAGATTAGTGTTGTTCACTGGTAAATTAACAGGCAGAGCAGCCGCATGGATACGAGCAAAAGCTGATTTTGCAACAAAAGGCGTCGATAATTTGATTGAGGAATTGATGTACGTCTTTAAAACAAGTGAAAATAAGCTCTCGTTACGGAAAAAATTCGAAAATCGTAAATGGGCTGTAGAAGAAAGTTTTAGTGACTACCTTAATTCTAAAACGTTGTTGGCGATGCCTTTACAAATGTCAGATTCGGAAATGCTAGAGTACGCCATTGATGGTATTCCCGATGAGCAGTTGAAAACACAGGCGTACCTCCAGTGCTTTACGTCAGCGGCAGATCTCCTCAAAGCGTTCAACAAAATCCAATTGAAAAGTACAACTACCAAAACTGATGTCAAATGCTATAATTGCAATTCCAAGGGACAGTATGCCAGTCAGTGCCAGAAGCCGAAAAGGGAGCCAGGTGATTGCTATGCGTGCGGGAGCAAGTCCCATAGAGTACTATATTGTCCGGAACGAAAAGGTCCTTCAAAAAATAATTATGTAAGATTTTTCCATTTTAGTTTTTATACAAATAGTAAACCAATCTATTTCCCTCTAGAATGCATTATAGACACAGGAAGTCCCGTCAGCCTAATCAAAAGGTCGTGCTTGCCACATGAAGTGGAAACCAAAAATTTAGAAAATTCTTTTTATTTCGGTATTAATAATACACCGATTATCACATTCGGTAAAACTTTATGTAACATTAAATTGAATAATAAAACGTTTCACTTTCATTTCATTGTCGTTGACGATAAAACTATGTCTTATAATGCTATTCTGGGAAGGAATTTTTTAGATATCTGTAAGTATAAATTAGTTAGAGATAATGAAGAGAAAACAGAAATTTTAAATCATAAAAATTATGATATGACATATGAAAGAAAAGAAAGCAAATGTTTGTACAAAGACAACGAAGTTGAAAATATCATAATTACATCCGATTGTTGGGAAAAAAGTAGGATTGAAATATTTGATGAAAATGCGCACATAGCCAAGGCCGACGAAACATATAGTTCTATAGACGAACTAAATAACCATGACTCCAGTTTGATTCTGTGTGCACTGGAAAATATCGATTATCCAGACCTAAAAGTTGGCGATGATATTAAACAAGCAAACAAGCCCTTCCTTAGTGATTTATTCGAAAAGTTTTATTTGAGTCCTGGTGAAAGTATCGAACCAAAATTGAAATTTGAAATGAAATTAGTTCTGGAAAAGGTTAAGCCATTTAGTTGTCCAGCTAGACGGTTATCATATACTGAGAAAAATAAGCTGCGAATTTTGTTAGATGAGTATCTTAGAAAGAATTACATTAGACCAAGTGATTCCAAATACGCTTCGCCAATTGTTCTGGTGAAGAAAAAAACAGGTGATTTCAGAATGTGCACCGATTTTCGCTCACTTAACAAATACACAGCAAAACATAATTACCCGATTCCGCTAATCGACGACTTACTAGATAGATTAGCAAATAAAAAAGTTTTCACGAAGCTAGACTTGAAGAACGGGTTCTTTCACGTTTTTATGCATCCAGATTCCATAAAGTACACGTCATTTGTAACCCCCCTTGGACAATTCGAATTTTTGAGAATGCCGTTTGGGCTTAAAAATGCACCGTCTGCATTCCAAAGATTTGTTAACAAAATATTTGCAGACATGATTTTAGATCAAAAAGTTATAATATATCTAGATGATATAATGATTGCGACAGAAAGTTTAAGCGAGCATTTTGATATTTTACGTGAGGTTTTTAAAAAATTAGTAGAAAACAATTTGGAATTAAGATTAGATAAGTGTGAATTTTTACAGTCAACTATTAAATATTTAGGTTACACTGTCTCGAAAGAGGGAATTGGTGCAGATGAAAAAGGTTTAGTAGCGATAAAAAATTTTCCGGTCCCCTCAAAGCTTCAGTCAGTTAAGAGTTTCCACGGACTATGTTCCTATTTTCGACGTTTCATAAAAAATTTTCTATTATAGCAAAACCACTTTACGACTTAACCAAAAAAGATAGCAAATTTAAGTTCGGTTCAGATGAACTAAAATGTTTTGAAACCTTAAAAGAAAAATTATTAGAAGCACCAATTTTAGCAATATATGATATGAATGATGAAACGGAATTGCATTGCGATGCAAGTATGTTAGAATTCGGTGCAACATTGTTGCAGAAAAAATGTGATAAAAAGTGGCATCCGATTTTTTATTTTTCAAAGAGAACGACAGAGGCAGAAACTAAGTATCACAGTTTTGAGCTTGAGACATTGGCTATAGTGTATGCTCTTAAACGATTCAGAATTTACCTGCAAGGTTTACATTTCAAGATAGTAACAGACTGTAACTCGCTAACTCTGACCCTGAATAAAAAAGAAATTAACCCTAGGATTGCACGGTGGGCTTTAGAGCTACAGAATTTCGATTACGTGTTAGAACATAGGACAGGTACGCGAATGCAGCACGTCGACGCCTTAAGCAGAAATAACATTTTAATAGTCGATTCTAATACATTTGAAGAAAATCTTATAATATATCAGGGTAAAGATGAGGAAATCAAAAAATTAAGGGAAATGCTGCAGGATAAGGAACATAATTTTTTTGAAATGCGCAATGGAGTAATTTACAGAAAAAACAAAAACGGTAATATTTTATTCTATGTACCTACAAGTATGGAAAGCCATATTATGTACAAGTTTCACGATGAAATGGGTCATGTAGGAACTGCTAAGATGATAGATTTAATGTTAAAAAGCTACTGGTTTCCGAAAATGAAAGAAAAGGTTACACATCACATAAAAAATTGTTTGAAATGCATAGTTTATTCCTCAAAGCACGGAAAAGAAGAGGGTTTTCTACACAACATACCGAAAAATAACAATCCTTTTCATACGATACATATCGACCATTTTGGACCAGTAAGCAACTCAAGTTCTAAAAAGCATATTTTTGTTATTATAGATTCATGCACAAAATTCGTAAGACTGTACGCCACAAAAACTACAAATACAAAAGAAGTATTCGCAGCATTAAGAGATTATTTTAGAAGTTATAGCCGGCCACAGTTTATTATGTACGACAGGGGTAGCTGCTTCACGTCATCCGATTTTGAACAATTTACAAGCGAAAATAATGTCGTCCATATGAAAATAGCAACAGGTTCACCTCAAGCGAATGGCCAAGTTGAAAGGGTCAATAGGACAATAGGACCGATGATAGCAAAGCTAGTTAGTCAAGGAAACTGCACTCAGTGGTTTAATGTGTTAGAAAAAATAGAATTCGTCATAAACAACACGATTCACAGAAGCATAAAGCAATACCCTAGCGTAATGTTATTTGGCGTTAGACAAAATGGTGACGAAATTCTATTTAAAGAAGTTTTAACAGATCTTGAGAACGATTTACCCATAGAAACCCATGAGGAAATACGTATGCAGGCGTCAGAAAACGAAAAACAACTACAAATATACAATGAAAAATATGTCGATAATAAAAGGCGAAAGGCTATTGAATACGAGGTGGATGATTATGTTATGGTTAAAAATTTTGATTCCACTGTAGGCGTACATAAAAAGTTGATTCCCAAATTTAAGGGACCATAGAGAATAGCAAAGCGTTTACGAAATGATAGGTATGTGTAAGAAGATGTTGAAGGGTTCCAACAGACCCGTGTACCGTACAAGGGTGTGTGGGCTGTGGGAAATCTAAAACCGTGGTTCGATTGCCATCAGGGCTCAAACGAAACTCAAGAAGTAGCGTAAGATCAGGAGATCACATTTGTCAGGGTGGCCGAATTATAGCGGTGTCCGCTGTATGGCAGTACATACCGTAAAGTAAGATTCTGCCATACCAGCGTGTACTATATTTATGGTCGGCTGTACTTTGCAAAAGCATATATTGTCGTCATGGGTTATTGCATCAGCCAATTTGGCGTGTGCCGTTTCTATGTACGCAAGTTCATAGTCGCCACATTATATAAATATGGTTACAGTTATCCTTTAGTCATGAATTTATGTGCCTATACACCAATTCTTTATAAATATACATACAAACGTCTCAATATGTGTTCTCGCTTGTATATGAAATGTATAAAAGCGCAAGCGTCGATATGTACCCGCAAATAGATGATATACTCATTCTCTTTTCTCTCTAGTATGTAAGAATATGAGTTGCGCTCCCATGTACAATAAGCATGCTCATAAGAATTACCAAACACATTAAATATATACACATATGATTGTTCTCTTTTCCTAGCTGTAAGAATATAAATAACACATACACTTGCATGTGCTGTTGAAACAACATTTTGTGAGCAACGGACTGTTGCATGAAATATGGATACGTATAAATATAAGTCTTGTAGTCCAATTACCCACCGACGTGTGTAATAGTCCAATTACCCACCGACGCCCGTACGTAGTACGTGTCAGCTGACACGACCTGTCTTATGAGAGTGCCATGTAAACGAACACTCACCGACGTTCAATTTTTCCGGATACGTAGTACGTAGCGTAGAAATCAAAGAAATTTTGATTTTTTCCGTAAGAACGTGTCAGCTGATTGCTCTCTCATATGACAGTGTTGCCTATTCGTACGTGTGTATGCTGGTTATGGATCGTTTGCAGTTGCTTTACAAAAATACCTAAAAATACCTACGAAATTTTCAGAATACTGTTGAAATATCCCAAAATTACTAAAGTAAGTTGTAGATTTTTATTAAATTAAGTACCTATGCTTATTTAATATTAGCTTCAGACTTTTATAAGATTACAAATAATCGATTAAAAAGTACGTGTTTGCGTTAGCATGTATGAAAACGGATCAATGGCAACATTGTATTAGATGTAAACAAATATACAAAAGCCTGAATTCAACAAGTTTGGAAAATTTTATAAAATCTGTTGTGATAATGAATGACGAAAGATTAATTTTGCTGGTAGAGGAACACGGTGAGCTTTACGACAAAAAAAATCCTGCCTACAAGTTTAATGGTAGGAAATTGATGATTTGGGAGCAGATCGGCCAACAGCTAGGCGCAAGTGGTCAGTAAAAACTTTGTTTATATGCTAATAAAATTGCCTAACAACGTATTTTCTAGGTGATACATGTATGCGTAGATGGACAGCACTTCGTGACAGGTATGGCCGGGAGATGCGGAAGGCTGAAACACCATCGGGCAGCGGGGCGCAGTACTACAGAGAGTGGTATCTGCTAGACACGATGCGTTTTTTGAAACCGCACGTTGTTCCGCGATCGTAAGTACATAGAGCACACGGTAATTGTTTACTTAAGGAGACAACTGCTAAAACACGTCCGAAGTTATCTGAAAAGGTATGAAAAGGCGAATTTTGACCTTGCTAATAATAATCCGGAAGTGAAGAAATATTTGCAATCAAAGCTTAAAATTTTCTGTAATTTTCTTGTGGTTGTTGTAATCACAGATGTGAGGGTGTACCGAAAAGTGCAGAAGTGTGTTCTGCGAAGAAATACTGTGGACAGCGTAGCCGGTGTTGGACCGGCTAAGGGTTATTTGTTTGAAGCGCGGCCCCTATTCGGGGTCGGACCCGGGTAATTTTTTGGTTTTTTGTAAATAACTTTTCACTAAAACAAAAAGTCCAAAATCCGCTTTCGGATTGTTAATACCGAGGTCAAAACGTGTCCTTTGATACCTTTCCCGATAACTTCGGAAGTGTTTTAGCAGTTGTCTCCTTAAGTAAACAATTACCGAGTACACATTTTATATTTATACGTTACTTATATATAGCTTATGTATATGTAATTATATTTCTTGTAGAGTCCGGTTTTCTTTAAATGTGTGTCCAGAGGCATCAACTTCTGCGCGAAATTCGGCAATGTTCCAGCCTCTTCCGTCGCCAACAATGCCACTACCGCCACCATCCCCATCTGCTGCAGTGGTACTACCCGTTTCTACACCAGTATCATCAATGTAAACAAAAGAAAACAGCTGATTTCTGCGTTACAACTACGGGAATAAAATTCGCTCAAACGTACGTACGTACGGGATACGTAAACGTACGTTACACACGTCGGTGGGTAATTGGACTATAACGTACGGTTACGTATCCCGTACGTACGTACGTTTGAGCGAATCTTATGCCCGTGGCGCCAACGGAGAAATCAGCCATTTCTGTTGTTTATATTCAATACAATGTGGCCATTGATCAGTTTTCATGCATGCTAACGCAAACGTGTACTTTTGAAACAATTATTTTTCATTTTATGAGTGTCCGAAATTAATATCAAATAATTATAGCCAGTCAATTTATTTAAAAGCAACAACTTAATATCGTAATTTCAGGTTATTTCAACATTATTACGAAAATTTAAAAGGTATTTTGAGGTATTTTTGTAAAGCAACTGCAAACGATCCATAACCAGCATACACACGTATGAATAGGCAACACTGTCATATGAGCGAGCAATCAGCTGACACGTCTTACGGAAAAAATCAAAATTTCTTTGATTTCTACGCTACGTACTACGTATACGGAAAAATTGAACGTCGGTGAGTGTTCGTTTACATGGCACTCTCATAAGACAGGTCGTGTCAGCTGACACGTACTACGTACGTGCGTCGGTGGGTAATTGGACTATTGTCGTTAGAACGGAGGACAGCGAAAATACTTTTTTTAAAAAATAAAAAGCAGTTTGCATATGACTACCTACTTAATCGCATCGCTTGTTTTATTTTGCGGAAAGGTATTGTCGGTACATCCTACATATGTAATGAAGTTTTGCTCGTCTGCTACAGCAAAATTTACATTCGAATTTCCATTGGTTCGACTTGTTGGTTTTTATTATTAAAACTATGTGTATTTTGATTCTTAAAAACTGGTTGCCTAGTTTGGCATGAACTAGTATCGGGGTTAAATGGTTGATAATTTCTATTTGTTGTTTGTGAAAAATGTGAACGCCTTATTTGACCTGTAGAATTGGAGTTTGTCGGGTTATTATGATACAAATTTTGATTGGGAAACTGTTTATTTTGATAGGGTGTGACTTGCTGGCCTACTGATACTGGTAAATTTTGATTATACCTATTGCTACTGTTGTTAAAATTAAGTGGTCTTTCCTGAGTAAAGTTATTAGGTTATTGTAATTATCACTAAATTTCGTTCTTATATTTGGATTCATATAATCTCTTTTTGCAGGGCCAAACTGGGTGTAATGTTGATGTCTGGCTTTTAATATTATTTTAAAGGCGTGTTCTAAAATTTTTGGGTCTCTAGAAAATATCATAGTGCGTGTTGGTTCAGGAAGATGGTCTTCTTTTTAAGAGCAGTTCTATTAACCTCATCAGTGGTGTAAACATTAGCCCCATGAGTTAAGTTTCTATCATGAATCCTATTAGGAAGTTTGTTAATTTTAAAATAATAATTTTCTACAGTTCCTTGCAATGTACAAATCATCCATCAAGTCATTACTACTATATATTTCGCCAAAATTTTTCGTTAAAATATCTTTTAAAGCAGGCCAAGTAGTTACATACCGTACCTATGAATTGCCTCTCTAGTTTTGCCACACATTTGTTTTTTATATAGCCAAAAAGAATTTTTTTGCTATTACTATCAAACTCTTCATATGATGGAAGCATGTTTTCAACTTGATTAATGTAATCAGGTAGCTGGTTCGGATCACTACCATCAAAAGTTTCTATACTTTTTATACAAGTTAGTACTAAATTAAACCTGCTTATCTGTAATGCGTCCATAATTATTATATATTTTTTCTTTTAAATCGCTATACAAATTTTTAAGTACGAAAAATTTAAAACAAATTATATAGTTAAAACTAAAAGGGAGACGAAAGAAATTACTTCGTAGTCAAGTACAAAAGAAAAAATTTAAACAAAAATGTAACCAATTGTGCTAATACTTATTGTTGTTGGTATTGATGCTTTGTTAGCTGCAGCTTCAGTGCTGGCTACTTCTCCACCTGATGAGCTGTTGCAGTGCAAAATTTTTTGTTCTTATTTATTATTTTTTTTTCTCTGGTTTTCCTTCTTTTGGTCTTTCTCTCAAATGAGAGTCCCGAAAAATATTGATCTCTTTTCAATATTTCACTTATATTTGCCCTTGAAAACGTTACAGGTTCTTGTATATTGTTACTACTTTTTTTTTCGTTAACCTCTATGAAGGTCGTTCATTGGATTTTTTCCTCAGTACATGTGTTCTTAAATTTTTCAACAAGCCACTTCCATTTGCCGTTATAGCTTATAGTTTTTTTTTCCTTTTTTTTACACAAATGTTCACTAAGGTAGAGGTCAAAAATTAACTTATTTGCATTTTCCTTTATAATGTTTTTTTTTTTATTTATTTATTGCAAATCACTGATAAGCGTTTAAAGTTTTCCACTGACCATGCCAGAGGCCTTAATTTTGTTCGCAAATATATATTTTTACGTCTTTTCATGTATTTTAAATATCAAACTTATTTTATTTAACCGTAACCAATATTTAAATCAGCTTAAATATTGTTTGATATTTTTTTTCCTCGTCGCCACTAACGTTATCAATAGCACAAACGCACTTCGCGGTGTCTGCGAAATAACTCAACTCCTTTATTTAACTTTATTTACAGTAAACCTTATGTATCTAAAGCTTACATCTAACTTAATCTCTTAAAGCTCTCCTCTTACTCTAATTTCTCTTATTGCTAAATTAAAGATTAATATTTAAATATGTATGTAAATATGTCTGTGTATGTGAGTATGTACGTATGTAGATATGTATTTGTGTAGTTATATGTTATGTAGATATGTGTCTTATGTTACAATATGCTTCCGATAAAATGAAGCCGTGAAATTTAAAACAAATTATATAGTTAAAACTAAAAGGGAGACGAAAGAAATTACTTCGTAGTCAAGTAGAAAAGAAAAAAGTTAAACAAAAATGTAACCAATTGTGCTAATACTTATTGTTGTTGGTATTGATGCTTTGTTAGCTGCAGCTTCAGTGCTGGCTACTTCTCCACCTGATGAGCTGTTGCAGTGCAAAATTTTTTGTTCTTATTTATTATTTTTTTTCCTCTGGTTTTCCTTCTTTTGGTCTTTCTCTCAAATGAGAGTCCCGAAAAATATTGATCTCTTTTCAATATTTCACTTATATTTGCCCTTGAAAACGTTACAGGTTCTTGTATGTTGTTACTACTTTTTTTTTCATTAACCTCTATGAAGGTCGTTCATTGGATTTTTTCCTCAGTACATGTGTTCTTAAATTTTTCAACAAGCCACTTCCATTTGCCGTTCTTAGCTTATAGTTTTTTTTCCTTTTTTTTACACAAATGTTCACTAAGGTAGAGGTCAAAAATTAACTTATTTGCATTTTCCTTTATAATGTTTTTTTTTTTATTTATTTATTGCAAATCACTGATAAGCGTTTAAAGTTTTCCACTGACCATGCCAGAGGCCTTAATTTTGTTCGCAAATATATATTTTTACGTCTTTTCATGTATTGTAAATATCAAACTTATTTTATTTAACCGTAACCAATATTTAAATCAGCTTAAATATTGTTTGATATTTTTTTTCCTCGTCGCCACTAACGTTATCAATAGCACAAACGCACTTCGCGGTGTCTGCGAAATAACTCAACTCCTTTATTTAACTTTATTTACAGTAAACCTTATGTATCTAAAGCTTACATCTAACTTAATATATGATATGTGTCTTATGTTACAATATGCTTCCGATAAAATGAAGCCGTGTTGCAACAATAGCCCTGAACTTGAAATCGACGGCGAAATCGAGGGCGATTCAGGTCAGGAAAGGCCGAGTTGTCACGACGCATAATTTCGTCCCTGCTTATACCATACATCTGCAACACCTGCACCACGAATCCATTAGCGTGGGTATATACGAATATACCCGAACAACAGCGACAGTTGAGTACAAGCGGCGCTACATAAAACATTAATTTTCCGATACATACTGTAAATGTAAAACCGAATTAAATTCTAAATAACTTTTTATTATATTACATCCTAAATATTAACATAAACCAGTGCATTTTATTTATATTGACTCGATATCCTCAACACGTAAGTAAACGCAGTCGTGTGTATAGATATACGGGACAAAAACTATCTATAACGCGACACAATTTACATGACAATGTCCCGTGATTGGATCACCTAATCCATCTTGGAGTACTCCGATTCTTTGCTTTTGAATACTCCATGGAGTAACTACGTGAGAGTACTCTCAAAATGCTCCCAAAGGATTACTCCATGGAGTATTCAACACCAAAGCGAAAGAGGGAGTAGGTGATCCTCAAAAGTACGCTTTGGTGTAGAATAATCTATAGAGTAACCTTTTGGCAGCATTTTGAATGTACTCTCACGTTGGTGCTCCATAGAGTATTCAGAAGCAAAGTAAAGGGTACTCCGAGATGGATTAAGTGATTCAATCACCGGACATTGCAATGTAAATGGGACCACCTATTTTAGATTAACGAGGATAAGTGTTGTAGTCCTCTGATACTCCATCGTTTTTTACAGGATCCCGCATGCCTCTTGCTGGCAGAATATCATAGTATATGTTTGCCAGTAGCGCAACTTACTCCGAATCTGCACAGACACAGAAACCACACAGGGTGCGTTATGTGCAATAATAAAACAATCACATTTAAATACTGCAATTTTGAAAGTGAAGACATAAAACTCCCAAATTATTGAATATAAAGCAGTTATAACAACTTTTCCGTTAATATAAAATATAAATTTCAGTTTAAATTGAAATTTTTAGTAGTAATTTTTGATTTAACTCTCTCTGAGTACCTTCGTCCAATACCTTCCACTCCGATTCGCAAAAGAAGATGCCAAACAAGTAAGGGTAACAACGCAGAATATCAATCAATTACATACATATGTACGCAATACGCATACAAACATATAACACGTAAGGTAAAATTGTCGAAAAGTTCACCTGAAGAAGAAAAGCTGTGTGCGCATATTTTATCGTCGCCTGATGGGCGTAGGAACATAATGCGACATCGGTCGGTCGTTGATATAATTTGAAATTAATAGCGTTTTCTGCAAGTCTGTCTTATCTATAGTCACTGCCCGTAATCTCAGTCGTTGCTTAACACGCGTTTTAATTAAAATCCTTACTTAACTTAAAAAGACATTTAAAGTGTTGGTCAATCGTAGTCATATTAAACGAAGATTTTAGCTCAAATGAAATGCAACAGGGTCCCCCTCTAAAAAAAAAAGTTGGTTGGTGTTATGAAGAAATGTTTTTTGTTTTGCAAGGTCACCCTGTGTTAGTATTTTATTCACAAGCCATAGTGTACTATGGTAATGCCACAAAAGCAATCATAGACACATACTGTTATTTTAAAATGTTAAAATGACGTTTTCGTCATTTTAAAATAAAACTTCGTCTTAGACATAAAATGTATTTAAAATTGACTATGACAGACATGGAATGATGTTTATTTTAGAATCATGTTTAAGTAGATAAAAACTCTATTTTAATTTTACTATCTCTACGGGTCACTAAGTTTGAGATTTTTCATTAGAGACAATTTTTGTGACTTCAGGAGATTTCGGTATGTTGTAAGAGATAATAACAAAAAGTTCAACAATGATATGTGGTAAAAACACACTTGCATACATCTTGAGTACAGCATTTGACAGCACCTCTATATATGTAGGGATAGCCCAGGTAGTAAGTGTCTCGAGCACATCGTTTGAGACGCAGATTCGAAACCAGAAGCGCGAAGAGTTTACTATTTTTATTTAATGTTTTTGTAAATTAAATATATAAATGGTTCTTAACTTAAAATTTAATTTTCTAACTTTATTTAACTTTAAGCTCAATATTTTTGTGTTCGTGACCTGCCTATAGCCAGCTGGAAAATTAGTGACTCTTTTGTTGAAGCTAGAGATGTGAGACCGCTTACTGAATATCAAATTGTATCAAAATAAAAATTGACCTCGCTATTAGTGACTAGATACTGCTTTCAGAATTCACCTATAAGTAAAATTTTGTCGGAGTTGTCATATTTTCTTCTAAATCATTCAATTCATTGATTTTTGGCACAGTCAAGAAGAATATGCCGTTCTTATTAGTCGAAAAATTTAGTTTTCGAAACTATTAGTTCTTAACATATGCATGCAAATGAATGCCCATTAAATACCCTTATAAAATATATCTTTCTCTCTCTATGGCGCGATATACAACAGGTATATCATCATAAACCTCCTAAGAGATTTTTGCGCCAAGCTTCTCTTCCAATTTGTGGTGTGCCGATTTGAATTTTCCCTACAAATTGGTGGGACCTACAGTTTTTTGCCGACTCCGGACGGCATCTACAAAGGAGAAGAATTTTTGCTGAGAAGCCTGTCATGGCAGAAATACACTCGGAGAGTTTGCCGAACCACTGCCGAGGGGCATTATATATATAGCATTTTAAGGTCAAACGACACCTTTTTGAAGTCAAATGAAACTTTTTTCAAATGAAGTGAAACTTTTTTCAAATGAAAATAAACTTTTTTCAAGTCAAACGAAACCATTTTTAGATCATTATATATATCGCCCTTTCTAGTGTCTTGGAAGTCAATTAAAAGTTATTGACACTATATTTATTAAGTGCGTTAATACTTTTTTTATTTTTTATACTTCTACTTTAAATGGTCATCTAACCGCCTGGGCGATTTTGACCGAAAAAGGGGTTCTCATATCCGAGGCTTTGTTGTTGAATTTCATTGGAACGTTGTTTTATGTGGTGGGTCCCAAACCCAACGCACAACCCGTTTCAAGGGAGGTTGAATTCTATTACACGTTTGTATAGCGAGCCGCTTGATTCAAGACAGACGCCCGCTTGCAGCCGCATCACATGGTGATCAGACGCTGCTGTTTGAACCCCCCAGCAAGCCCTTAAACCGATTATGTCGGAGTGGCCTTACCAGGTTGTCGCCTTCTCACGTTTAGCTCACCACCAAACGGGTGTTCGGTGGTTACCCAGAGGATCCTTGGGCGCAAAGCCCGGAAGTAGTGGCTGCTTGAACCGCTTGCAAAAGAATCGCTCCGGCCATTCCCTGGTGAATGGCGATCAGAAACTTTCCCCACTTGCGTGGACTTGTGCACACGGCCCCATCCTCCTTTTTTATACTTATATATTTATAGTTGAGTCGATAAATGTCAAAATCACCTAAGTTCACAGATGAGGGCTTTACAGGTTTGGGATACATTTTTTTCAGACTAATATTACTGTGTTCACGCATGAAACATGTTTCAAGTTGTCCAGAAACCATTTAAAATCACTTCCCAAAAATGTGATTATCGTTTCCCATCATTTCGGTTAATTTCACAGTTTAACTATGTTTTTTTTTAATTCGTAATCTCCTTGGCAACATTTTTCCATTTTTCAAAAGGTATCCGTTATTTAAAATTATTTATTTCACGTCTTGAAAAACTACACCAAAATCTAAAACCCACGTTTTATTTGATCAAAAAAGTTATTTAAAATTATGTTTGTGCTTAAGCGCTTTTGATTTTTATTGGACCAATTATATATATATAAGTATGAAAAGAATTATAGAAGTTTTAACCCATATCTTCTATATCTATACTACTTATAAAATAAAGTCGCTAAAAAGCTATGTACGGAATTGGCTTCGCACAGAATGCTACGATTTGAAAGCAGTTTTTGTATTTTAAAGCTTAGCTGTGTGAGATGGACTTTTCTTATATAAAGTGAAGGAATATATAAAGGGGGCTTGGCAATCGGACAAAATGTGGTAAAAAACATAAATTTTTGGTTTACACAGCCATACATCATAACCTAATCAACCGATTAGAATGAATCTTCCTTGAAGTTAAACTTTGAAATATTTACTTTCGTTCTGCATCAAAAAAAAAAAAAGTTGATTTCTTTCTAATTAAAAAAAAAATTGTTTAAACAAAAGCTGCCAACCGAATAAGCCAGCGTGCTTTGAGCGACAGCTGTGGTGAGCCATTCATTTGATGAATTCGCGAAAGAGCTCGGTAGCGTTACTTCACTTCGGACGTATGTATGTATGTATGTATATAATGTTAATTATAAAGTTGTTTTAAGCTGCCTGGCGACACGCAAGCATATGCTGCTGGTAGCCATAGCAACGGATGGTTGTGTGCGTAATCCGGTGATGTCGTTTGCCCGGCCACCATGCAAGCATAAAGCATCAATTTGTATTGAAAATTCGTAGCGTGCGGACGTAAACATGTCATCGGATGACGATTTTTTATTGCTTGTTACTGCAGTTGTTTTGGCGGAAAAAAAGAAAAAAAATTCTTTATGAAAAGTTTGTATGCAAAACGTAAACAGTTTACGCAAGAGAACCTCTTAAAAGAGTTAAAAGCATCATGCAGTCGTAGGTTTCAATAAACCGCAACGTAAAATCTTTTTCTTCCGCGAGCTTACTCATTTCACGTTCTCACAAAACTAATACACTAATGCTTGTCAAACACGTTGGCAACGATCAAATAGACCAGCTGTCAAGCGAAAAAATCTAAAATTTTAGATTTTCATCACCGAAAGCCGACAACAAGTACGTGTGAGCACGACTACCCTTCGTTCGCGCCGATTGCTATGGTAACCACCCGTTGCTATGGCTACCAGCAGCATATGCTTGCGTGTCGCCAGGCAGCTTTAAACATTATCAACCTGTGTGAAACAAGGTGCGGGTTGCTAGTACTACTTATAAAATAAATTCGCTAAAAAGCTATGTACGGAATTGGCTTCGCACAGAATCTGTTTGTGTGTTTGTTCGCTGCCAACCGAATAAGTCACCTTACTTTAAGCGACAGCTGTGGTGAGCCATTCATTTGATGTATGTATGTGTGTATGTATGTAATATTAATTATGAAGTTGTTTTAAACATTATCAACCTGTGTGAAACATGTACTTTAATAGAGCTCCAAAATACTAGAAAAGGCGAAATATTATGATCTAAAAAAGGTTTCACTTCATTTGAAAAGTTTCATTTCATTTGAAAAAGGTTTCATTTGATTTGTAAAAGGTTTCACTTCATTTGAAAAAGGTTTCTTGTTTGAATGGTCTTCTTGCTTCTGCCTTGCGTTTGTAGAAAATAAAAACATTTTCCTAGGCCAAACGAGGCATTTCCGAAATCAGCAATTTTGCTTTTTTCTATTTTGCTTTCAAACTTAACAATCTGTGCTTTTCCCCACACTGTAAGAGGTAATATATTGTAAGAAGCAATCATCTTTAAATCGATACTCCAAATATTCTCACTCACGAAATTTATATTTTATATAAAGAATTTTGTTCTATATTACTCAGCATTCATTAAATTTATCTGGAAGTAAAAGTCTGAGGTTACAGTTCTATGTAAATCGGCCCCGTAAGAAAATATATAAAAATAAAGTAGCTTTTGTGCAACCCAAATTTTTTTCTGGTTGGGTTTATTGTTTGTGGCAAAGCGTTATTTTGGCAAACCAAGAAATAACAAATTATTTGTCCAAAATGTAAACTCTTCCAAATGAGATTCAGAGAATCGGCAATTCCTTGGCTCACAAACCCCATTGCCCAAATTGGCTGAAAAATATGCGAAACCTGACAACAAATTTCGATGCAAGATCAGAAATGTATTTGATTTAAGGATTTTCGACAAGATTTGATCACAATTTATGAATGGACGAAGTTTTTGGTGGGCTTGCTTCCATGAATGAAATTGTGCGTAATATCAAAAAATGTTTATCTTTACATATAATAAAATTGTAACAGGTCGATGTCTGTACATTGAAGATATTAAAAAAAAACTGATAGGAGAGGTCTTGATTGGACCAGCGGAACCCGAATCTACAATTTTTAGAATTGTTGTCTGTCTGTCCGTCTGTATGATTGTGCGGGCATCACGCAAAAACTACTGAATATAATTGCATGAAACTTTCACCATTCTATCACTTAACGTCTAACTTAAAATTTAGGACAACTTTCATTTGGATATCTCATCCAGTTCCCGAGTTATTGACCAAAATGTGGGAAAAATGTGACCAAAAATGTGGGCTTTTACCATAACGCCAGCGTCACACAAAAACGACTGCATAGAAATGAATGAAACTTTCAATAATCCTTTTCTAGACGTCTCTCCTAAAATTTAAGATATCTTTCACCTCGATATTTTACCCGGTTCCCAATTTATTGACCTAAATGTGGAACCAGGGTGACTGTATGATTTGTGCGTACCTCTACATATAATAAAATTATAAATTATTTATAATTTGCAGATATTTAAGAAAAATCGATATCAATGATCATTATTAAGCCAATAGAAGCCAAATCCACTGTTTCTAGAATTTTTGTCTGTCTGTCTTTCTGTCTGTCTGTATGTTTGGGCGCGATCACTAAAAAACGACTTAATGAAATTGAATGGAACTTTTACCGTTGTATTACCTGACGTTTAGCTTTGAATATAAGATACCATTTGTTCCGATGGCTTGACCGGTTTCGGAGATATAGACCGATTTGTGGACCAAGGTGACCCAAAATTTGTTGGTACAATATGGGTATCAAACGAAAGGTGCCAATGAGTGCTGCAATAAGCGATGTATTTAAGTTCCATATCTTATCTGGTATGGGATATAATGATGAAAATCGGACTCAGTTTCTTATTAGTTCTGAGACGCAGCGAAGCGCGCGGGGTTTACTATCTATATAAATTAAAAAGAAAGTTGTGTTAGTTGCACTTTTTAGAACTCAATAACGGCTTGACCGATTTGGCTGAAAATTGGCGGCGAAGTAGCTTGGAACCAGGAAAAGGATATAGGATACTATTTTTGCGGGAATTGGACCGAGAACCGACCTATTCCAATTTTTTTATATTTATTTTGCGATTTACTTCAAATTTGTTACATTGCTAGCCTTTTACTTTTACTAAAATTTACGATTGGTTCTTTTCCGGGAAGTGGATCATGGACCGACCTATTCCAGCATTAACACCGCCTGTTAGTCTAGAAATCCGACGAAGGATTACTTTTGCAAACAAATGCTACTCCTCTCTCGACGAACGAAAATAACACTATATAAGTCACTCATCGCACCCGTCCTGCTATATGGAGCAGAAGCATGGACACTAACAACATCTGATGAGGCGACTCTAGCAGTATTCGAGAGATGGGTAGTGGAGACCGATTTACGATCCAGGCGGTTAGATGACCATTTAAAGAAGAAAGGAGTTTTGCTTGCAAGTATTTACTTATATTCCTGTTAAGCGGAAACATTTTACTTTTTGCGTTTGGAGATAGTTTTTCGTCATTCCCATTTTACTGACAGTTCTTTGAAAGTTTTAAAAGTTTAATATTTTGAAGTTGATGTGTGTGTTTCGAGTTTCTATTAGTGTATTGTGCCGATATTATCATTAACTATATCATTCCGCGACCAAGACGTTCAAATCTTTGACGAAAAAACCGTAATACAAGTGGGATTCGAAACGGTGCGAATGGAAGGACTGAAGAAGAGCAAGAAATTGCACGTGAAGAGCGCCGCGTTAGTATAGTTCGACTTCGTGCTTCTCAATTACAAGAGCTAAGAGAGGCAGTCCGCGAAATGGCTCGGTTTTCAATGCGAAATCGTCGAGCAAATCTCAGAAATCAACAACTAGATAATTTTCGACGCACTGGAAGAAATTTATCGAAGTACAGTTTTGAATCGAGCAGCGTTTCGATCCGATTGCAGCCCTGAATACGGCTTACATTGTAGCGTTCAAATTGGGAAAATGGACGTTGTTTTGCCATGACCATTACCAAATGACAAAGCCTTTTCTGGAAAGTTTGTGGTCTGAATCTAGAAAATCCATGTTCTCATGGTCAATTATATGAGGCATGCTCACGCGTCGGAAGACCATTTGCTTTATTTTATCTAGCGGCTGCTAATAAAACGGAAAATGTTGTCTACAACAAGGTGCTTGATTGAAGAGTACAACCCATGCACCAAAATACATGACCAAAAAGGAATGTTAAAAAACATTAATTTTCTATTTACATTTATCAATCTGCTCATTTATTGCTTTTAAGGCGGAACAAAGTTCGGCGGGTCAGCTAGTATAAAATATAGGTTTGGTTTTATTGCTGCACCTGTGCGTTAGAAACAATACTTTTAGGTCCTTTCTTCCTATTTTGCTTGCTAGAATAATGCGAAGAACTTCGCTTCCTTATACCATTTTGTAGATGAAAAATAGTTTCAGTCGCTTTTCAAGCAAGTTTTTGCCCCTTTTTATACAGATAATACTGCAATAAATCCTATTTTTATGTTTGGCATGCAAAAGGAGCTAGGATATAAAGGAGCTGTGGGTGAATTACATGCACAGCAAAGGGCTTTAGTTATGCTTTAAAAGTTTTATTTTTAATACATTTTTTTTTTTTTGAAAATGAAGTATAAACATGGGGTTTTCACAAATGTTGATATTTAGTTAAGAAATCTTTAGAATAATTGCATTATACAAGGTGGGGCAAAAGTAAGCTTCCGATGTTCAGCATATCGGTTGTGGCACGTGCAGTGTGTGCTGTTGCACCGTCTTGTTGGAACCACATGTTTTCCAATCCCAATTCATCAAGTTGCGGCAAAAAGAACTCGTTGATCATTGCTCTGTAGCGCTCACCATTCACAGTAACCGTTTGGCCCCGACCGATTATTGGAGCAGTGTAGCGTAACATTGTTTATTAACGGGTATTTCGCATGTGTTTACTACACAAATATCAAAACAGAACTGACTTTAGGGGCCAATCGCAAAATTTATAGCATCTTCTGATAGGAGGATTACTTTTGCGCCACCCTGTACGTATGCCAGATTTATGTGGCGAAAGCTATGTACACATACATACATGTATGCGTTAGGGTGGTTAAAAATATGAAAAAGCCAAAAAGTATATCAAAAAGCTCAAAATGGCTGAAAATTTAATTTAAACTGGTGACATTAAATAAAGTTAAATTTTTCTCACATATGTATGTGTGAATTGCTTTGGCGAACTTGGTACTATTTTTATAATTTATGTATACAAGAATTAATTTGTGAAAAAGTTTGAAATATAAAATGGCAGGAAATTTTTGGAAATGCAAGTATTTAACAGAAGTTTAATGAAAATTTTACAGCAAAAATCATTTATATTTAACGTGTCGGCAGCACCGTTACACTGCAAAAAAACATCGTTATTTAATATGTCGGCCGCACCGCTACACTACAAAAAACATCGTCAATTAATTTCAAGTATTTTTCTTAAAATATATTGTGATTTTCAAAAAATAGAATATTTGCATGTACAGTGAGCTCGCGGTAGCATTAGGTAATCATAATCTGAAATATTTAAAATGTATGATATTTTTCATAGATACGAAAGGCTAGAAAATTTTGTTATTATCGAAATTTGATTTAAAAAGTAAGAAAAATTATTGGAATTTTTATGGAATATTTTATTTACGAAAATTTAAAAAGATTGTAAGTAGAGAAAAATATTATCGCGAGTTCACTGTATATGCACTTACCGAGGCACAGTTTTATGCAAAAACAATATATAAACATATATGCGTACTTCAAAGTGTATTTGTGTGTATTTATGTGTATGCTTATGTTACATATTTTCTACTCGCTGCTGCTACCGGCCTGTCTGGTCTGTGAAAATGTTAGCGGCTTTTTTCGCGATGATGAATGGCGTTATTGGGTACCGTTTTTTGGGTATCAGCAATTACTTGTTGTTGTTGCCATTTACTTTGCTGTTGCTGTGCGCTGCTTGACTTCGTTTGCGGTACTTTTTGCTGGCTTTTATAATGGTTTTTTTATTTCTGTGTGATTTTTCTTGCTTTTATATTTTTTTTTTGTATTTAATTAGAAATTTATGTACTTCATTTTTTGTGTGAAAAAATTTTTATACTTTTGTTGGCTAATTTTGCCCAACGAGCAAAGAAGGTGGCCTTGGCCTTTTATGCCAAATTGGCATTTTTAATGTTTTTTCCGTCCTGTCACGGTCGCCATGTGGTACTTTTCAATGAATGTTGCAATAAATGCGCTTCCAATTAAATGCACTACGAACAATTACTATTGCGCGTTGAATTAAATGCGCTTTGAATAGAGGCGCCTTGTTACACCACTGCACTTGTGCACTTTAAGTCTCTTTTTCAGTTAAATGAAAAATTCAGTTGTTTTATTTAACTTTTTATATTTGTATATTTTGTTTCTCGTATTTTTGTTTCTGTGTCTTTAGGTTTTAATTTTATAGTGCGATACTTCTAATATTAGGGTTTTCTTAATTTTTAGTTTCTTTTCCAAAAAACAGCTATTCTTAAAAAAAAAAAGGAAAAAGGCAGCCATTCCTCGCTTGGCTTTTCTGCCGACACACTCTCGCTCAGACTACTCGTTACTAGGTAACGAGTAAGTTTTTAGTACATGAGCGCAGGGTTGCGTTTTAAGAATAAATGGGTGCGTTCACGCACTACAGATATACAATTTCGCTTTTGCAGTGGGGTATTAACTACTTGCCCGGCTATTTGCCTTTTCATCCTGAACGTTTTGATATACATTAATAAATATATATCTCGATTCGTTTATGCCGAATAAAGTAATATACCTTGTGTGCGTAACAAAAATAAATACTACTTTATACTTGGGTTCACTGGGTACAGCATAGACAATATATAGTTTTGGAAAAGTAGGCGGAGCCACGCCCCCAGGCTATTAAAAGTTTCAATTCATCATAACTCCGAACTTTTTTTGGTCTAAATTAATGAAATTTGGATATTTGTGTCACTTAGTCAATATCTACATAATTTTGGAAAAGTAGGCGTTGCTACGCCCACATATTTTGTTATATAAAGCTGCAGTTCGGTATAGTTAGGAGCTTATTGGCTCAAGTTAATGACATTTTATATATAGATGTGTTCTATGTATCAAAACGTCAAAACAACGTCTACCGGTGTGTGCTAGTATATTATAAAATGGCGAAAGCAAAACAACGAATTTCAGCATTCGTTTGTAAAACTGAGAGACTAGTTTGCGTTCAAATAGACAGACGGACAGACAGACAGACGGACTGTATACGTTGTTTTGACGTTATATATATACAACTTCGCTTTCAAAAGTAACTGAAAGCGAAAAGTCTTATCGAAATTTAAACAAGTAAGGAAGTCAAGTTCGGGTGGAACCGAACATTATATACCTAGTAGTGATCTATTATGTCATCCCAATTTACGCAGGTCTATTTTAATACTTTCAGTTCGTATTTGCGTTCAAATAGACAAACGGACAGATGGACGGAGAGACGGGCATGGCTAAATCGACTCCGCTCATCGTACTGATCATTTAAGTGAACTTTTCTCTTCTTGTTCTCGTACTTACATACATTTAATGTTTATGAAAGGTATGAAAATCAGAAAAGATATATAACTTCGCTATTGAAGTGGGCTATTAACTACGTCCCCGAATATTTTGCTTGTGTGTTTCCCGATTTAGCTCATTTTTGGCAGGAGTATAACACATACTATTAAGAAGCAGCCGACAAATTTAAAAAAACTGGGCGTGGACTTTAAGCGATTTCTTGAAAAATTTATTTTATGCCTCAATCTCAATGTAGTCACCAAATTTTATCCTTATATGTGTATTATGTACTGAGTAATCACTTTTTTGGACGTGGCTATTGTCCGATTTCGCCCATTTTAAATAGCGCCGAGGAACCCGCATACCAAATTTCTTAAGATATCTACAAATTTACTCAAGTTATCGTGTTCACAGACGGACGGACGGACGGACGGACATGGCTTAATCAATTTCTCTTTTCGTCCTGAACATTTTGATATACATAAGTCAATATCTATCTCGATCCGTTTATGCCGTTACGTACTGCCATTAGGCCACTAAAGTTAACATACCTTGTGGGCGTAGCAGTACTAGGTACAATAAAACGAATGCAAAAAACCAAATCTAAATCAACGAGAAAAAAAACCTGAAAATTTAAAACGAACCGGAAACGGCCGTTTACAACATCTGGAAAAAACAAAATATACATAAAACAAGGTCGAACAATAAAGCGATGCCCGCTGCTTGGCCCACCCTCATACATGGCCATCGACGCAACTATTTTCGATGGCCCCTTACCTAAAAAGCCTCCATGCCCTCTAGATAAATAGAAACGTCAGCATTCCCATTATTAAATTAGAAATTTATTTATAATTCAATATTTAATTATATCCTAGATTCAAGGAAAAAGCGATGCCGAACTTAGAATATATTATTAAATTATTATATATGTAGCAGACCTGTATTACGTATATTCGTTACGTTACGTTATTGTACTCAATTGCACAACACTGTTACATACAACTCTGTGTTAGTACTGTAAGAATGCAACCATGCATACATTTTATGTTTTTATGTATAACGCAACACTGACCAGCACTTGTGTGCGCTTGTATCATACTTTCGCTTAGCTTAATTTTTTCAATCAGCCACTGGCCACTGACGAGTGCGGTTCTCGTCCGATATTGCTTCGGACAGTTCCAACTAATAAAAAGCTAAGCTGATTATTGTTTTGTTGTACTTCGCCTACACACACAAATATATTTTTTACTGTTAACCATTTAATTGTTCAATAAATGACGTATAATTTACGTACAAAAAACAACACCTCATCATTTAAGAAGGATCAAACCTTTTCATATATAATTATTAGAACTCTGTTGTCCCTTCTTATACGCTACTTCCAGGTTTTTGATCAGCTTCTGCCGCATCGGCCATGCGCGGTCTCCCATATGCAGGACGTCTATGTCACTTTCTCTCAATGTCTCGAGTCGCCGCAAGAGCTCATACTTACTCCCGTGCTGTGCCATCGACTGTCCGCACACAGCTCTGTGATAACCTCATGCACCGCGTTTCGCATTGCAAAACCCGCTAGCGATACGTGCTGATCCCAACAGCTCTGATCGGAGCTATTAATATATGTCCGCAGAATGGCGAGTAGCTACCGATTAACCCTCTCGGACGCGTGCCTTTGTAATATGCTTCAAAAAAATGAATTTTGTTAGATGGCCAGAACTACAAATATGGCCGTATTTCCTGATCGCGAGCGCGGATATGGTCCAAAAAAGTCCACATTGAGTCGCTGTTTAGTTTCGACGCCTAAATTATCTAAAAAATGTGCCACCCTAATGTGGCATTTGGCTTTGTACAAAACCCCAACACCAATGCGCCCACATGTTTGTGCATGTATTCAAATCGGTGTTTGTCAGCACACACATGTAAACATGCATTTGGGTGTGCATGTGTGGGCTCACCTCACCTTTAAACCAGAGGATGAGTTTTCGGGTTCAACAGTTGCCCTCGATTTGACAAGCGTCTACTTTTTGAGCGAACATTGACGCAGTCAAATCAGCCCCCAGGATTTTTCAACCAGGTTCAGCCATTTATAAAAAGGTAAATTGCTGTAATTCAATGTTTATACACAATAAACGGTCACTATTTGCAACGAGAATTCTCGAAAACAAAAAAAAAGTGATTACTCAGTACATAGTACACCTATAAAGATAAAATTTGGCGTATACATTGAGATTGAGGCATAAAATAAAATTTTCAAGAAATTTTTGAAAATGGGCGTGGCACCGCCCACTTTTGATTAAATCAAATTTAGAAATAATATTAATCATAAATCAAACACCGTTCAAGATATCGAATGTTCCAGGAAAAAATGGGCGGGATCGGTTATGGTCTACGCCCACTTTTATATGAAAGATTTTGAAGAGGGTCGTGGTTATATTAAATAGGCAATAACTTTTGCGTTAAATAGCTTTACAATATTTAAAATTCACTTTAAAATTTTCGAAAATGGGCGTGGACTATTCCCAAAACTTTTTATGACATAACTCCGCCAAAAACTGATTTGTCGAAACGAAAGTTGGTGATAATATTCTATATATAAAGGTACCTGCTGGCGATATTTCTACAGCTAAGCAAGTTATATCAATCAGATTTTGCACACATAATAAGCTTTTTAAGAAAAACTCGGCCGCAAAAAATTTTGTCAATTTTGAAGAAGTAGGCGTGCGCCGCCCACTTTTCAGCATAAAATTTCTGCTATTTTCAAAGGCAATCGCTTATAATTCAATTTTGATATTTCAATGAAAATTGGTCAGCTGCTTCTCAGTAGTATGTGTTATACTCCTGCCAGAAATTAGCGAAATCGGAAAACACACAAGCAAAATATCCTGGGACGTAGTTAATAGCCCACTGCAATAGCGAAGTTATATATCTTTTTTAATTTTCATACCTTTCATAAACATTCAGGGCCGGTTTCACCAACGCGACTAAGACTAAAACTAAGTCGTGACTTAAGTTAGCACAGAATCGAGACTAACTTAATTTTGGGTTTCACCAACTTAGCGACTTAAATAATTTTGAACAAACCAACCCGACCAGCTGTTTTATGCATACTAGTATATTTTCATACCAGAAAACGCTGCGAATCCCATTACCCCAGTGCGAAATGGGCATGTATGGCCATACAAGAAGGAATGTATTGATCTTACACCCATTTCCGTTTAGTTGGAAGGTACTAAAATTAACGCTTAATTGAAAACGATAGTTTAGTAATGGTTGCGTGCTAGAAAACAACCATTCACATGCATCTACGCATACGCCGTTAAAGTCAGGCTTGACGAATTTTCCGGCTGGGATATTGTACCAAACAAATTAGGAGCATTACTGACATTTAAGTTTTGAATGAAAGCAACACTGATTTAGTCGAGAATAAGTCAGCTGGCAGGTTGACTAATTTGCGACTTAGCTTATTTATGTGGTGAAACTGAACAAGTGAGAAACTTGATTTAACTAAGTTAAGTCGAGCTGGTGAAACCGGCCCTAAGTGTTTGTAAGTATTGGAACAAGAAGATAAAAGTTTACTAAAATGCCCGTCTCTCCGTCCGTCTGTCTGTCTGTCCATCTGTCTATTTGAACGCAAAATAGTATCTCAGTTTTACAAAAGAATGCTGAAACTCGTTGTTTGCTGTCGCCACTTTATAACATACTAGCAAACCCGGTAGAAGTTGTTTTGACGTTTTGATACATAGAAAACATCTATATATAAAATGTCATTAACTTGAACTAAATAAACTCCTAACTATAACGAACTGCAGCTTTATATAACCTGGTGGCTTTTCCAAAAGCTATATACAGATTATGTCGTGTCCAGCAATTTCCTGAACCTATCGTGAAAGTTCAAGACCAAAACAAAACACAAAATATGTGAGCGTGGCTCCGCCCACTTTTGAAAAATTATGTAGATATTGACTAAGTGACACACATATCCAAATTTCGTTAATTTAGACCAAAAAAGTTCGGAGTTATGACGAATTGAAACTTTATATAGCCTGGGGGCGTGGCTCCGCCTACTTTTCCAAAACTATATATTGTCTATGCTGTACCCGGTGAACCTAAGTATATATTGTGAAAATTTCATGAAGATCGGTTGAGTTCTTTGGCGCCTATGAAAGACACCCTTTTTTATATCTATTTTTGTTACGCACACAAGGTATGTTACTTCATTCGGCATAAACGAATCGAGATATATATTTATTACTGTATATCAAAACGTTCAGGATGAAAAGTAAAATATCCGGCCAAGTAGGTAATACCCCACTGCAAAAGCGAAGTTGTATATCTTTTTTGATTTTCATACCCTTCATGAACATGAAATGTTTGTACGTATGAGAAGAAAAAGAGATAGTCCCATCAAAAAGTATACTGAAATGATCAGGAGGATAAGCGGAGTCGATGCAGCCATGTCCGTCTCTCGATACGTCTATCTGTCTGTCCGTCTGTCTATTTGAGCGGAAATACGAACTGAAAGTATTTAAATAGACCTGCGTAAATTCGGATGACATAATAGATCACTACTAGGTATATAATGTTCGGTTCCACCCGAACTTAGACTTCCTTACTTGTTATTTTTAATTTTCCGTAACACCACGGGGCTGTATGAGTAACAAAAAACGCATTTTCAATTCCCATTTGAAATTCTATTTGGAAAGTGACTTGGATCAGCCAAACTATACCACACTCAACAAAAAAACTCAATAGTTTTCATCTGCCACACAATCAGCACAATCTACCACAAAATAACTTGGAACAATCACCACAACTCGCTGCCACAATCTACGAGACCAGACATATAATTTATAATCAACACATTCTGCCGATCATCGCATCAAAGCACGTAAGTTGTGTATTTCTTGCCACTTGTTTTTTTTGGGGTTGCAAATAATTTGTTTAAAAGTGCCGCGAGTGTATTAAAAACATAAGTGCGTTTAGTGAAGATTAGTAGTGTTTTTTAGTTAATTTAACTTCGTTTTTCTTTGAAATTTATCTTGAATTAAACGTTTTCAAAACCTTTCTGACTATCTGGTTTATCCCCCCACCAGTGGTAAGGTTTTCCACACACAGTGCAAGGCAGAGATAACATAACCTTACTTTCACATTAAATTCACTTAGTTTTGTTGTTTTCACGTTTTGTTAAATTCACTACAAGTGGATCACAATTATCGCTTATTATCACAATTTTAATTTATTAATCTCATCAATATTCACTTAATCGCTCATTTTGATACACCGTGCACTTTATCTTTGTTTAGTGTTTTTTTGTTTTTTGTTGCGCCAACACATACACATGCATGTATATTTACATAAACATATCCTCTTATACGCGTGGGTTGGGAGTAAGCCAAGGAGTGTTGTTATTGTTGAGCAAATATATTAATGAGACAAATAGGCCACGTCTACAATAAACAAATAAATAAATACAACAATTAAACTAAATTGCGTTAACTTTGAAAAATTTATTGAGTTGCGTTTTTTGATTTTCCTGAGTGGCTTCTTCCATACCCTTTCTATTTTCGATTTATCTTTGTACGATCGAGCCTTTCATCGTACCTTCAGCTAATTCTTCTGCCTCTGTTTTGATACCGTACATACATATATCCTCTAAGCCAAAATATGGAAAGTTTCATTAGACTGGCTGATTCGATTGGTGAGCTCGAATCAGACTACAATTATATAGAGAACTAGGCCCACAGCAAGTATACTCTTGCGCTTCAACAAGAGGACTTGAAGTCAATGTGGTGGGAAACCAGGACGGCTTATGATGTTTTATTAAATTCAGATAAGTTAGAAGCCACGTATAGTTTCTGTAAAACAGAAATAAAAAGGGCATACACAGTCTATTTGCGCTGCATGTCGAATAGGGATACACGCCAAGCGGGCTTTAACAAACCAGAAAAATCTGAAGAACAGCCCGAACGTAAACATAGTATCCGCCTGCTTCCATGCGATACTGAAGTTTTCAAGTGCGATTATTTGTTATGGCCAACTTTTCGTGACATGTTCACAGCCGTAAATATCATAAACAAACATCTAACACCGGTTGGAAAAATTTTCCATCTCAACCATAAGAGACGAGGTGAGGCAAAGGATATTATCAAAAAATGTCCACTCACAAATGAGGAATTCGATGCGGCCTGGAAAAATGTATGCGAGAGATACGAGAAAAAACGCATCCTTGCCTTTCGTCCCTGAGAAGACATAAAATTGACACTTCAAATTGGGATAAAATAATAATAAATTGCCGGATAGTACGCTTGGTCTATGGGAGCAAAGTATAGACCACAAAGTGGAAGTATCCAAGTGGGAGGATGTGGATAAATTTGGGGCCAACCGCTTCCAGATACTCTAAACAGTGTCTTGGTTTATAGGGAGTTCAACTTCGAAAGCGCAAAAATCGCTAACCCCTGCGAAAAGCAAATGTCACAAAAGTACTGTGTACAAAATGCATATCCAACGGCCACAGATTTTTGTTAAATCCACCAAGGGCTGTTTTAACTGCGTATCCCCAGGCATACTGTTTCGAAGTGCACCAGTTCGTACGACTGCAACAAGTCAAATTCTCGACATCATACGCTCCTGCATGTGGAGTCTCTTAAGGCGCAGGCAACAACCAGCCCCCATCAGCATAATGCTGATAATTCGGCCTCTACTTCTAAGCAGGCACAAGAGAGACGGGAAGCCGATAAATCTGAGTGGGTGGTGTGCAGCCCTAGCTCTTCGGGAAGACCGCGGTCGATGGCTGTGCGAGGGGAGCATGCATCGATAAGCGCACGAATTCGCAGTAATCCCCCCCCCCGGCTTCCAGTTTCATGACCGCCGTTGGCGCAAGATCAATCATGGGGCATAGCGGAGGACCTACCATAGAGAGAGCGTGGCTGAGACCGTCGCGGAGCCCTTTAATGGGTGATAGCAGGCGCGGCTGAAAGGCCAGTCCACTGTCAAAGTTCGCGATGGTGCGTAGCTGGCGCGGCTGGGAGGGCAGTCTACGCTCATCGGTGTGGGTATGTGTGCGGCGATTATGGGCGACGCTAGTGGTACGTAGCGGGCGCAGCTGTGTGGCTGGTCTACGCTTACGGCTATTCCGATGTGCGTGGTGTTGATTACGAATTGCCGTATCGTTGTCTGTGGAGGCGCGGGTGTTGCGCTACGGTGATCGTGGAATATGCCGTTGGAGGCTGCGCTCGTGGGGTAAAATGGGTCGGAACGGTAGGTTCCGCTACCTCACGTACTGGTCGGAGGTTCCGACCAGTGCTCGACGATTTCGCCCTCTTCTGGCGCCTCTTCCTCGATTGCGTCCAGGGTTGGTTTTAGCGTGTTCCTTTCGTTCAATGCTTCTTCTTGCTCGGCTCCTCTATCTGTTGTGCCCAGCTTTTGTCGGCCGGTAGCGCGCATGGCGGATCATCCATCGGCTGATGGAGAGTGGTATGGTGTTTGCCACCACATCGACGGCACCTGGCGTCGCTGGTGCATTCCTTTTCACAGTGGACCATCGACAAACAATTGTCGCTAGACGTTCGGCACTCTTGCGCAAGGAAGCGTAGCGAGTCATGCTGCGAATGAGACAAAAGAAAGGAAAACATCCTTTTGTAATATGTATACGGACGCCCGTATACGGGGGTGGCGAGTAGCTCTCTGGTACGGTCACGGTTTCCTGTATTATTGCCTCGCTGTTAATATTGTATAATTATGTTTAAATTATTTGTGAATTATATGTTTGCGAGCGCTGTGAAGGCATCAAACCTTCTTTTCATTAGTGCGCATGTCGACGACATTGCCGCACGGCATGGTCACGACAAGTTGCTTGCTTTGATCCGCAACTCACGGATCACCCTGTAGCTCTTTATGCTACTGGCTATTATGTAGAGACATTTCTCTCGGTCCCACTGGCCTGGTAGCCGTCACGAGTGGCGTTAGTGACGTTATCACAGAGACATTTTTGCTTTTTCGATACTCGGTTTTCGGGACGGAGCCGGATAGAGAGTAGTGGGAGTGGTGAATGTCTTGCGTTTATTTGTTGTTTTGCGGGCAAAACAGTCCTCTAGTTTTTACAGTCTCTCTAGAGTTTACGAGTGGATGGTATACGCGGCGAACATGCTGAAGCAGAGGCTGGTATCAGTGGATACCCAGCTTATATTCAGCAACGGGCGGTCAATTAGATTTACGTTCAGGCACCTTTTTTTTCTCAGGCCATAAATTTGTTGTCGAATCTACGTGAGCTCAATGTTAGCCTTCGAAACTCTTAATCAATCATAATTGATTGCTGCGCTGGTCCGTTATTTGGTAGTGGTACAATGCTTATTGGTAGTTTGGAAAGCATTGACTTAACATGTAAATGCATTGCTCATTTTACTCGAAATAAATGGTGGTTATGGACATCAATATCTGCGTACATTGGGAGCGGGTATTTTATCAAATGTGCCAGCACTGTCAGTGGCTTGCAGCCACAACATTTGGAATTACTCAGCACAAACTTTAGCACTGGATCAGCAAAAAGCATTAGCGAACGTGTTAAATGCACGGGTGGCGAATGAGGGCAATGAATGAATGTGTTCCAGTATTGGCTATAAATGTGGAAACGGAGGAAGAGCTGAAATTTCTATCCACGACGTAGCACATTTCTTGGATGCTCATCGTGTTGCAGCTGAAAGATGCATCTGAAAGCGAAGGTGCTGTGGACTATGACTATGGTTGAGGTTTGTAAGGCTATGGAACTGTAAATGCGGATGGTAAGGCGGCCATGCACGACGAAGATAAGTTGCCTACAGAACTGATAGAAATGATTCGATCCCTAGGAATTGTGCAAAATCTTTGGTAAAAATCACACGTTTTACTAGATCCAACGCCACATGAGCGTTGAAACTTGCCTGGTGTTGACGGCTTGATAGATAAATAAGGTGGACTCGATCCGGATTATGGTAAGGCACTTTTTTCCAATTTTAACCATTTAAAAAATCGAAAATTCCACTACTATTTATAATTTATCCACGCAAACCACCAGAATATGTATATAGATATGTGTTGTTTTATTCTCTTAATACATTTGGACTGTGCCGACCCCGAACGCATGCGGACACAGAAATCCATCAACGCTTTGTTGGGCGATTGGTTTCTTTATCAAAAGGTGCCAGTCAGTGGTCTAGCGATCGCTTGGGTAAGCTTCCGGATTTAATTTTTACAGATGTTACGGAAGATGCCCCTGAAGAATTTTTTCTATTCCATATGTAGAGACATCGTCGTTTGCATACGTTTTTCGCTTTGTTCTTAAATTCACCTTACGAGCCCCTAATACACAATATGATTCAAGATGGTTAGGGAGAACAGAGCTGCTTGGAAACCTCTATGTTTCCTGAAAGTTGTCGAACTCTTCGATGACTATCCAAAACTGAGACTGTTTGGTAGGTTCCTGTTTAATTAAATAAATTTATTTTAAATGGTCAAAATGATTTACTCCTTCCCAGTCGGGTTGAGGGTTAGCTACCTCTTAATATTCCAAAATACTGTAAAACGAAACAAAGTACGGTTTTATTTTGTTGTTTTTTCGACAGGGTGAATAAACAACGGAAACAAAGTACCTATCCATGTAATTAGTTGATAGTTATTTCCCAACGACGCGTTATACAGCTGCCATTATTGGAGAAATTTAATATTCAAATGCTCCAATAAATAATCGCTATAATCCAACTGAACCACTCATATGAAATGATAAGGAAATACCATTGCACATGTGTTTAGCTTAGCCGTCTATACAATATGATTTAGTACGCGCCATATTGGAAGATACTATTTCGTATCGCGCTAAAATAGTATTTTTGATGGTTCTGGCAGAGATTTTAAGGGTTTTTTTTAAAAACATTTGCGGGAATGCTTGATGGGATTAAACATACATTTAATCATCCATCTGACGGCGGAACCATCTGCTGCAAATTTGCCGTGGCAGATGGATAGATTTTCAGTGGCAGATTGGTTGGCTTTTCTGCGTTAGGTTTTCTGTGGCCTCCTAAGAGAGTGCAACTGCCCTTTCTCTGGCATAATGGTTCGCCCTTCTGCGTTAGGTTTTCAGATGTCCTCGCAAAGGGTAGCGAGGGAGGGGTTTAAATTTTGAGATAAGGGGTATAAGAAGGTTGGGAGGAAATGGAGGGGATGGTTAGGATGAAGCAGAGGCCCTCTCGCCATCCATTTCCTCTGTCGGGAGTAGAATTAGTTGGACCAGCAGTCTTCTGATGTGACCCTTCTCGGTCATAAGGTCCACTACACGCACTCGGCTATCTTCGCCAGGGTGTACGTTGGTAACTTTACCGAGCGTCCATTGGTTTGGAGATAAGTTGTCTTCCTTAATGACAATGAGATCCCCCACCTTAATATTTTGTTTTGGATGCTCCCACTGCACTCCTTTTTGAAGTTCGGATAAGTATTCCACTTTCCATCAACTGTAGAAGGTTGGATGAAGCACCTTGAGCTTCTGCCAGATATTGATAAGGGAGGCAGGGCTCTTATACACATCCGGTTGTGGTGAAGCCATGAGATGACTTCCATTAAGGAAGTACCCAGGGGGCAGTGGCTCCTGGTCCGCGGGCTCATTTGAGGCTGGACTCAGTGCTCTCGAATTGAGGCGTACCTCAATCCGACATAATAGCGTGTGAAGTTCCTCATGCGTGAATTTTTCAGGCGAGGCTATCTTCCTGAAGTGGCTTTTGAAGCTTTTCACTCCCACGTCCCAGAGTCACCCCATATGTGGAGCACCGGCCGGAATAAAATGCCATGTCATTGATTGGCTTGGACACGATTTCATCTCGGGCGTCTGAGATAAAGGCCTTAAATGCAGATCGTAAAGATCGTGGAGGTCGGACAAAGTTAGTACCATTGTCAGAGTACAAGGTTTGGACATCCTACTCTAGCTATAAAACGCGAAAAGGCTGCTAGAAAGGATGGGGTACACAGATCATTGTGGTAAAACAAACAAAGAGGCAAATGTAGCCCTTTGATAGTCGACATCCTCTAGTACGGTAACTTTTGATGTCGACAGGCCCGGCAAAGTCTACCCCGGTATTGGTAAATGCGCGGATGAACGTAGTGCGTTCGCAGGAAAGAGTACCCATTAGTTTGGTTTGCGCCCGCTTATTGTAAATGATGCACACCTTACAGTTATGAGTGGTGGCCCTAATCATGTTCTTAACATTTGGAATCCAGTATTGGGTGCGGATGGGACGAAGCATTAGTTGGTTTTCCCTATGAAGTGAGATTTGGTGAACCATTTGTACAGTCAAATGCTTTAGCCTACAATTATATAGCGGTATGATTGGGTGGCGCTCCTTATAAGCGAGTTCTTGAGATGCTCCAAGATGACCCCCGGCCCGAATAATGTCATCGCTGTCGATGAATGGGTTGAGTGGCAATATATGGATTTTCCTATCTATATTCTTTCCTTTCTTCAAATTCACAAATTCCCCCTCATAAAATCTCTTCTGGTAAAGTTTAATCAAGATCCGAGCCGTCATCTTAATCTCAACGGATGAGGTTAGACGCGACTTTTCTTGAAATGAAGCTTTTGTTTTGGGATTAGTTCTTTGAAAGAATCTCATAATCTATGATAGTACCCTCAAAGTACTCGATAAATCCGAAAACCGGTCGAGAATCTCTATTTATTGTTGCTTTGATATTGCGTAGATCTGCGCTCTCTTTTCCTCCCCGAATGTCTGATATTCATTTTTTTGTACTGGCCATTTTGAATTGTCTTCTTGTAGCCAAGAAGGTCCCTGCCACCACAAAGAATTGTTGACCAAATCTGATGACGGTTGTCCTCTGTCTTCTAAGCTGCTGGATTCGATTCCGAGTTGACATGAAGCCAGTCCTTGCTGCCGACCAGGCCAATGATCTTTGTTATCTTGTGTGCGACGAAAGTTGACCAGGAACAGGGTGGTTTCCTTATCCATGCTAAAACGATGGTGGAATCGGTCCCATTTTGATATTTCGAAAAAACGATTCCATAATCTCCGCTAAAAGTACTGCTACGCAAAGTTCCAAAGGCGAAAGTGAAAGGGCCTTCACTGGTGCTACCCTGGTTTTGGCAAGTAGTAGATTTACGAAGATATCATCATTTATTCTGACGCACAAGTAGTCAGCTGCAGCGTATGCCTTTTCAGAGGCATCACAGAGTCCGTATATTTCGACATCATCTTCTGGTGGAAATTTTTCCCGTCGTGGTATTCTTATTTTGTCGATCTCATGATATTCGTGTCTGAAGCTCTTCCATCGTTCTAATGTATTGGACGAGACTGGCTCATCCCAGTCGGTGCCCCCTAACCACATGGTTTGCATCAAAGTTTTGGCCACAATGACCATTGATGCGAGCCGTCCTAAAGGGTCGAAGATCTTGGCGATGGCGGACAGAATCGCTCGTGCTCGTTTTGTCAGCTTCTCACTTATTTGCAGTGACCCTGCTTCAAAGTAGAATAGGTCGGAATGGGCATTTCATCTTATGCCCAATGGCTTAAAGGTGCTGGTGTCTTCGAATGCCAGAAAATCCTCTTTCAGCCGATCCGATTTTGGAATGTCGTTGAGAATTTCCTTAGGATCCGCTGTCCATTTCCATAGTGGGAAGCCAGTGGAGTGTAAGGCTTGGCGAATCTCATTTCGCGCATTAATGGCCAATGCAAGTATGTGGCAATTGCCGTTGGACTTCACGCATTGAAAACGACCCGCACTTTAGTAGTAGCAGAAAGTAGTTGTCCGCCGAATCGGCTGGTACCATGGCGTTAACTTTCCGCATATGTCCCAATGTCTCATATTCAGACAGGACCTTCATATATTCTTTGCCTAATTCCGGGTTCTTTGCTAACCGCGTCTCATTTCTAAAAAATTGTGAACACGCCCGCTTTAGAGAACCTCCTATGTTTATCTTATCTGGATATTCCTGTCTGAATGAAAGACGGACTAGTTTCCCTTTATAGATCTTCACAGTATTTACCGTCTGCGTTTTGACTCTTATTCCTGGGCAGGTTTTCGAACTCCCATAATGCTGTAAGCTGTTTGTCCAAAGCAACTTCGCTATAAAAAAAGGACCCTATATTCCTGGTTGGATTCGGTGCATCTATACGTCCGGTTAATATCCAACCAAATACCGTCTCTTGGGCCAGAAGTGTACTGAGTACATTCTTTTTCAGCCCACTCAATATAATTTGCGGATACACATCTCCGCCAAGTATGAGGTCAACTTCCTCTTTGATGTTAAATCGCTTATCTGCCAAAACTAGGTCTGGGAAAGCCTGCATAGTCGTAGCGTGGTATGGCAGCATGGCAGATTCCACGTAAGCACTGAAGTCGTTAGGCTGAAGCAAGGGTCCACGGGCGAACGAAGTTCTATATTGGATGCCTCCTTGACTTGAGCCGACATGGCATAAGTGATGCCATAAACTTGAGCATGCATCCTTTTTGCCGGTAAATTGATTCTACGTTTGAGTCGTTTTGTCATAAACGAGCACTGAACCAAAATCAATCAGTGCTCTTGCTGGGAAGTCTGCACTATTATGGTGAATGGTGACTCGAGCTGTCCCTGGCAGAACACCTGCGCTTGAATGGACATGGCAGGATTCTACATTTCTATTCACGGCCAATCCAGATTTATCGGCTTCCCGTCTCTCTTGTGGTAGGTTCCGCTACCTCACTACGGGGGTGGCGAGTAGCTCTCTGGTACGGTCACGGTTTCCTGTATTATTGCCTCGCTGTTAATATTGTATAATTATGTTTAAATTATTTGTGAATTATATGTTTGCGAGCGCTGTGAAGGCATCAAACCTTCTTTTCATTAGTGCGCATGTCGACGACATTGCCGCACGGCATGGTCACGACAAGTTGCTTGCTTTGATCCGCAACTCATGGATCACCCTGTAGCTCTTTATGCTACTGGCTATTATGTAGAGACATTTCTCTCGGTCCCACTGGCCTGGTAGCCGTCACGAGTGGCGTTAGTGACGTTATCACAGAGACATTTTTGCTTTTTCGATACTCGGTTTTCGGGACGGAGCCGGATAGAGAGTAGTGGGAGTGGTGAATGTCTTGCGTTTATTTGTTGTTTTGCGGGAAAAACAGTCCTCTAGTTTTTACAGTCTCTCTAGAGTTTACGTGTGGATGGTATACGCGGCGAACATGCTGAAGCAGAGGCTGGTATCAGTGGATACCCAGCTTATATTCAGCAACGGGCGGTCAATTAGATTTACGTTCAGGCACCTTTTTTTTCTCAGGCCATAAATTTGTTGTCGAATCTACGTGAGCTCAATGTTAGCCTTCGAAACTTTTAATCAATCATAATTGATTGCTGCGCTGGTCCGTTATTTGGTAGTGGTACAATGCTTATTGGTAGTTTGGAAAGCATTGACTTAACATGTAAATGCATTGCTCATTTTACTCGAAATAAATGGTGGTTATGGACATCAATATCTGCGTACATTGGGAGCGGGTATTTTATCAAATGTGCCAGCACTGTCAGTGGCTTGCAGCCACAACATTTGGAATTACTCAGCACAAACTTTAGCACTGGATCAGCAAAAAGCATTAGCGAACGTGTTAAATGCACGGGTGGAGAATGAGGGCAATGAATGAATGTGTTCCAGTATTGGCTATAAATGTGGAAACGGAGGAAGAGCTGAAATTTCTATCAACGACGTAGCAAATTTCTTGGATGCTCATCGTGTTGCAGCTGAAAGATGCATCTGAAAGCGAAGGTGCTGTGGACTATGACTATGGTTGAGGTTTGTAAGGCTATGGAACTGTAAATGCGGATGGTAAGGCGGCCATGCACGACGAAGATAAGTTGCCTACAGAACTGATAGAAATGATTCGATCCCTAGGAATTGTGCAAAATCTTTGGTAAAAATCACACGTTTTACTAGATCCAACGCCACATGAGCGTTGAAACTTGCCTGGTGTTGACGGCTTGATAGATAAATAAGGTGGACTAGATCCGGATTATGGTAAGGCACTTTTTTCCAATTTTAACCATTTAAAAAATCGAAAATTCCACTACTATTTATAATTTATCCACGCAAACCACCAGAATATGTATATAGATATGTGTTGTTTTATTCTCTTAATACATTTGGACTGTGCCGACCCCGAACGCATGCGGATACAGAAATCCATCAACGCTTTGTTGGGCGATTGGTTTCTTTATCAAAAGGTGCCAGTCAGTGGTCTAGCGATCGCTTGGGTAAGCTTCCGGATTTAATTTTTACAGATGTTACGGAAGATGCCCCTGAAGAATTTTTTCTATTCCATATGTAGAGACATCGTCGTTTGCATACGTTTTTCGCTTTGTTCTTAAATTCACCTTACGAGCCCCTAATACACAATATGATTCAAGATGGTTAGGGAGAACAGAGCTGCTTGGAAACCTCTATGTTTCCTGAAAGTTGTCGAACTCTTCGATGAATATCCAAAACTGAGACTGTTTGGTAGGTTCCTGTTTAATTAAATAAATTTATTTTAAATGGTCAAAATGATTTACTCCTTCCCAGTCGGGTTGAGGGTTAGCTACCTCTTAATATTCCAAAATACTGTAAAACGAAACAAAGTACGGTTTTATTTTGTTGTTTTTCCGACAGGGTGAATAAACAACGGAAACAAAGTACCTATCCATGTAATTAGTTGATAGTTATTTCCCAACGACGCGTTATACAGCTGCCATTATTGGAGAAATTTAATATTCAAATGCTCCAATAAATAATCGCTATAATCCAACTGAACCACTCATATGAAATGATAAGGAAATACCATTGCACATGTGTTTAGCTTAGCCGTCTATACAATATGATTTAGTACGCGCCATATTGGAAGATACTATTTCGTATCGCGCTAAAATAGTATTTTTGATGGTTCTGGCAGAGATTTTAAGGGTTTTTTTTAAAAACATTTGCGGGAATGCTTGATGGGATTAAACATACATTTAATCATCCATCTGACGGCGGAACCATCTGCTGCAAATTTGCCGTGGCAGATGGATAGATTTTCAGTGGCAGATTGGTTCGCTTTTCTGCGTTAGGTTTTCTGTGGCCTCCTAAGAGAGTGCAACTGCCCTTTCTCTGGCATAATGGTTCGCCCTTCTGCGTTAGGTTTTCAGATGTCCTCGCAAAGGGTAGCGAGGGAGGGGTTTAAATTTTGAGATAAGGGGTATAAGAAGGTTGGGAGGAAATGGAGGGGATGGTTAGGATGAAGCAGAGGCCCTCTCGCCATCCATTTCCTCTGTCGGGAGTAGAATTAGTTGGACCAGCAGTCTTCTGATGTGACCCTTCTCGGTCATAAGGTCCACTACACGCACTCGGCTATCTTCGCCAGGGTGTACGTTGGTAACTTTACCGAGCGTCCATTGGTTTGGAGATAAGTTGTCTTCCTTAATGACAATGAGATCCCCCACCTTAATATTTTGTTTTGGATGCTCCCACTGCACTCCTTTTTGAAGTTCGGATAAGTATTCCACTTTCCATCAACTGTAGAAGGTTGGATGAAGCACCTTGAGCTTCTGCCAGATATTGATAAGGGAGGCAGGGCTCTTATACACATCCGGTTGTGGTGAAGCCATGAGATGACTTCCATTAAGGAAGTACCCAGGGGGCAGTGGCTCCTGGTCCGCGGGCTCATTTGAGGCTGGACTCAGTGCTCTCGAATTGAGGCGTACCTCAATCCGACATAATAGCGTGTGAAGTTCCTCATGCGTGAATTTTTCAGGCGAGGCTATCTTCCTGAAGTGGCTTTTGAAGCTTTTCACTCCCACGTCCCAGAGTCACCCCATATGTGGAGCACCGGCCGGAATAAAATGCCATGTCATTGATTGGCTTGGACACGATTTCATCTCGGGCGTCTGAGATAAAGGCCTTAAATGCAGATCGTAAAGACCGTGGAGGTCGGACAAAGTTAGTACCATTGTCAGAGTACAAGGTTTGGACATCCTACTCTAGCTATAAAACGCGAAAAGGCTGCTAGAAAGGATGGGGTACACAGATCATTGTGGTAAAACAAACAAAGAGGCAAATGTAGCCCTTTGATAGTCGACATCCTCTAGTACGGTAACTTTTGATGTCGACAGGCCCGCCAAAGTCTACCCCGGTATTGGTAAATGCGCGGATGAACGTAGTGCGTTCGCAGGAAAGAGTACCCATAAGTTTGGTTTGCGCCCGCTTATTGTAAATGATGCACACCTTACAGTTATGAGTGGTGGCCCTAATCATGTTCTTAACATTTGGAATCCAGTATTGGGTGCGGATGGGACGAAGCATTAGTTGGTTTTCCCTATGAAGTGAGATTTGGTGAACCATTTGTACAGTCAAATGCTTTAGCCTACAATTATATAGCGGTATGATTGGGTGGCGCTCCTTATAAGCGAGTTCTTGAGATGCTCCAAGATGACCCCCGGCCCGAATAATGGCATCGCTGTCGATGAATGGGTTGAGTGGCAATATCTGGATTTTCCTATCTATATTCTTTCCTTTCTTCAAATTCACAAATTCCCCCTCATAAAATCTCTTCTGGTAAAGTTTAATCAAGATCCGAGCCGTCATCTTAATCTCAACGGATGAGGTTAGACGCGACTTTTCTTGAAATGAAGCTTTTGTTTTGGGATTAGTTCTTTGAAAGAATCTCATAATCTATGATAGTACCCTCAAAGTACTCGATAAATCCGAAAACCGGTCGAGAATCTCTATTTATTGTTGCTTTGATATTGCGTAGATCTGCGCTCTCTTTTCCTCCCCGAATGTCTGATATTCATTTTTTTGTACTGGCCATTTTGAATAGTCTTCTTGTAGCCAAGAAGGTCCCTGCCACCACAAAGAATTGTTGACCAAATCTGATGACGGTTGTCCTCTGTCTTCTAAGCTGCTGGATTCGATTCCGAGTTGACATGAAGCCAGTCCTTGCTGCCGACCAGGCCAATGATCTTTGTTATCTTGTGTGCGACGAAAGTTGACCAGGAACAGGGTGGTTTCCTTATCCATGCTAAAACGATGGTGGAATCGGTCCCATTTTGATATTTCGAAAAAACGATTCCATAATCTCCGCTAAAAGTACTGCTACGCAAAGTTCCAAAGGCGAAAGTGAAAGGGCCTCCACTGGTGCTACCCTGGTTTTGGCAAGTAGTAGATTTACGAAGATGTCATCATTTCTTCTGACGCACAAGTAGTCAGCTGCAGCGTATGCCTTTTCAGAGGCATCACAGAGTCCGTATATTTCGACATCATCTTCTGGTGGAAATTTTTCCCGTCGTGGTATTCTTATTTTGTCGATCTCATGATATTCGTGTCTGAAGCTATTCCATCGTTCTAATGTATTGGACGAGACTGGCTCATCCCAATCGGTGCCCCCTAACCACATGGTTTGCATCAAAGTTTTGGCCACAATGACCATTGATGCGAGCCGTCCTAAAGGGTCGAAGATCTTGGCGATGGCGGACAGAATCGCTCGTGCTCGTTTTGTCAGCTTCTCACTTATTTGCAGTGACCCTGCTTCAAAGTAGAATAGGTCGGAATGGGCATTTCATCTTATGCCCAATGGCTTAAAGGTGCTGGTGTCTTCGAATGCCAGAAAATCCTCTTTCAGCCGATCCGATTTTGGAATGTCGTTGAGAATTTCCTTAGGATCCGCTGTCCTTTTCCATAGTGGGAAGCCAGTGGAGTGTAAGGCTTGGCGAATCTCATTTCGCGCATTAATGGCCAATGCAAGTATGTGGCAATTGCCGTTGGACTTCACGCATTGAAAACGACCCGCACTTTAGTAGTAGCAGAAAGTAGTTGTCCGCCGAATCGGCTGGTACCATGGCGTTAACTTTCCGCATATGTCCCAATGTCTCATATTCAGACAGGACCTTCATATATTCTTTGCCTAATTCCGGGTTCTTTGCCAACCGCGTCTCATTTCTAAAAAATTGTGAACACGCCCGCTTTAGAGAACCTCCTATGTTTATCTTATCTGGATATTCCTGTCTGAATGAAAGACGGACTAGTTTCCCTTTATAGATCTTCACAGTATTTACCGTCTGCGTTTTGACTCTTATTCCTGGGCAGGTTTTCGAACTCCCATAATGCTGTAAGCTGTTTGTCCAAAGCAACTTCGCTATAAAAAAAGGACCCTATATTCCTGGTTGGATTCGGTGCATCTATACGTCCGGTTAATATCCAACCAAATACCGTCTCTTGGGCCAGAAGTGTACTGAGTACATTCTTTTTCAGCCCACTCAATATAATTTGCGGATACACATCTCCGCCAAGTATGAGGTCAACTTCCTCTTTGATGTTAAATCGCTTATCTGCCAAAACTAGGTCTGGGAAAGCCTGCATAGTCGTAGCGTGGTATGGCAGCATGGCAGATTCCACGTAAGCACTGAAGTCGTTAGGCTGAAGCAAGGGTCCACGGGCGAACGAAGTTCTATATTGGATGCCTCCTTGACTTGAGCCGACATGGCATAAGTGATGCCATAAACTTGAGCATGCATCCTTTTTGCCGGTAAATTGATTCTACGTTTGAGTCGTGCTGTTGCTGTTTTAACTGCCTATCCCTAGGCATACTGTTTCGAAGTGCACCAGTTCGTACGACTGCAACAAGTCAAATTCTCGACATCATACGCTCCTGCATGTGGAGTCTCTTAAGGCGCAGGCAACAACCAGCCCCCATCAGCATAATGCTGATAATTCGGCCTCTACTTCTAAGCAGGCACAAGAGAGACGGGAAGCCGATAAATCTGGATTGGCCGTCAATAGAAATGTAGAATCCTGCCATGTCCATTCAAGCGCAGGTGTTCTGCCAGGGACAGCTCGAGTCACCATTCACCATAATGTTGCAGACTTCCCAGCAAGAGCACTGATTGATTTTGGTTCAGTGCTGATAATTCGGCCTCTACTTCTAAGCAGGCACAAGAGAGACGGGAAGCCGATAAATCTGGATTGGCCGTGAATAGAAATGTAGAATCCTGCCATGTCCATTCAAGCGCAGGTGTTCTGCCAGGGACAGCTCGAGTCATCATTCACCATAATAGTGCAGACTTCCCAGCAAGAGCACTGATTGATTTTGGTTCAGTGCTCGTTTATGACAAAACGACTCAAACGTAGAATCAATTTACCGGCAAAAAGGATGCATGCTCAAGTTTATGGCATCACTTATGCCATGTCGGCTCAAGTCAAGGAGGCATCCAATATAGAACTTCGTTCGCCCGTGGACCCTTGCTTCAGCCTAACGACTTCAGTGCTTACGTGGAATCTGCCATGCTGCCATACCACGCTACGACTATGCAGGCTTTCCCAGACCTAGTTTTGGCAGATAAGCGATTTAACATCAAAGAGAAAGTTGACCTCATACTTGGCGGAGATGTGTATCCGCAAATTATATTGAGTGGGCTGAAAAAGAATGTACTCAGTACACTTCTGGCCCAAGAGACGGTATTTGGTTGGATATTAACCGGACGTATAGATGCACCGAATCCAACCAGGAATATAGGGTCCTTTTTTCATAGCGAAGTTGCTTTGGACAAACAGCTTACAGCATTATGGGAGTTCGAAAACCTGCCCAGGAATAAGAGTCAAAACGCAGACGGTAAATACTGTGAAGATCTATAAAGGGAAACTAGTCCGTCTTTCATTCAGACAGGAATATCCAGATAAGATAAACATAGGAGGTTCTCTAAAGCGGGCGTGTTCACAATTTTTTAGAAATGAGACGCGGTTAGCAAAGAACCCGGAATTAGGCAAAGAATATATGAAGGTCCTGTCTGAATATGAGACATTGGGACATATGCGGAAAGTTAACGCCATGGTACCAGCCGATTCGGCGGACAACTACTTTCTGCTACTACTAAAGTGCGGGTCGTTTTCAATGCGTGAAGTCCAACGGCAATTGCCACATACTTGCATTGGCCATTAATGCGCGAAATGAGATTCGCCAAGCCTTACACTCCACTGGCTTCCCACTATGGAAATAGACAGCGGATCCTAAGGAAATTCTCAACGACATTCCAAAATCGGATCGGCTGAAAGAGGATTTTCTGGCATTCGAAGACACCAGCACCTTTAAGCCATTGGGCATAAGATGAAATGCCCATTCCGACCTATTCTACTTTGAAGCAGGGTCACTGCAAATAAGTGAGAAGCTGACAAAACGAGCACGAGCGATTCTGTCCGCCATCGCCAAGATCTTCGACCCTTTAGGACGGCTCGCATCAATGGTCATTGTGGCCAAAACTTTGATGCAAACCATGTGGTTAGGGGGCACCGATTGGGATGAGCCAGTCTCGTCCAATACATTAGAACGATGGAAGAGCTTCAGACACGAATATCATGAGATCGACAAAATAAGAATACCACGACGGGAAAAATTTCGACCAGAAGATGATGTCGAAATATACGGACTCTGTGATGCCTCTGAAAAGGCATACGCTGCAGCTGACTACTTGTGCGTCAGAATAAATGATGATATCTTCGTAAATCTACTACTTGCCAAAACCAGGGTAGCACCAGTGAAGGCCCTTTCACTTTCGCCTTTGGAACTTTGCGTAGCAGTACTTTTAGCGGAGATTATGGAATCGTTTTTTCGAAATATCAAAATGGGACCGATTCCACCATCGTTTTAGCATGGATAAGGAAACCACCCTGTTCCTGGTCAACTTTCGTCGCACACAAGATAACAAAGATCATTGGCCTGGTCGGCAGCAAGGACTGGCTTCATGTCAACTCGGAATCGAATCCAGCAGCTTAGAAGACAGAGGACAACCGTCATCAGATTTGGTCAACAATTCTTTGTGGTGGCAGGGACCTTCTTGGCTACAAGAAGACAATTCAAAATGGCCAGTACAAAAAAATGAATATTTGACATTCGGGGAGGAAAAGAGAGCGCAGATCTACGCAATATAAAAGCAACAATAAATAGAGATTCTCGACCGGGTTTCGGATTTATCGAGTACTTTGAGGGTACTATCATAGATTATGAGATTCTTTCGAAGAACTAATCCCAAAACAAAAGCTTCATTTCAAGAAAAGTCGTGTCTAACCTCATCCGTTGAGATTAAGATGACGGCTCGGATCTTGATTAAACTTTACCAGAAGAGATTTTATGAGGGGGAATTTGTGAATTTGAAGAAAGGAAAGAATATAGATAGGAAAATCCAGATATTGCCACTCAACCCATTCATCGACAGCGATGACATTATTAGGGCCGGGGGTCATCTTGGAGCATCTCAAGAACTCGCTTATAAGGAGCGCCACCCAATCATACCGCTATATAATTGTAGGCTAAAGCATTTGACTGTACAAATGGTTCACCAAATCTCACTTCATAGGGAAAACCAACTAATGCTTCGTCCCATCCGCACCCAATACTGGATTCCAAATGTTAAGAACATGATTAGGGCCACCACTCATAACTGTAAGGTGTGCATCATTTACAATAAGCGGGCGCAAACCAAACTTATGGGTACCCTTTCCTGCGAACGCACTACGTTCATCCGCGCATTTACCAATACCGGGGTAGACTTTGCCGGGCCTGTCGACATCAAAAGTTACCGTACTAGAGGATGTCGACTATCAAAGGGCTGCATTTGCCTCTTTGTTTGTTTTACCACAATGATCTGTGTACCCCATCCTTTCTAACAGCCTTTTCGCGTTTTATAGCTAGAGTAGGATGTCCAAACCTTGTACTCTGACAATGGTACTAACTTTGTCGGACCTCCACTATCTTTACGATCTGCATTTAAGGCATTTATCTCAGACGCCCGAGATGAAATCGTGTCCAAGCCAATCAATGACATGGCATTTTATTCCGGCCGGTGCTCCACATATGGGGTGACTCTGGGACGTGGGAGTGAAAAGCTTCAAAAGCCACTTCAGGAAGATAGCCTCGCCTCAAAAATTCACGCATGAGGAACTTCACACGCTATTATGTCGGATTGAGGTATGCCTCAATTCGAGAGCACTGAGTCCAGCCTCAAATGAGCCCGCGGACCTGGAGCCACTGCCCCTGGGTACTTCCTTAATGGAAGTCATCTCATGGCTTCACCACAACCGGATGTGTATAAGAGCCCTGCCTCCCTTATCAATATCTGGCAGAAGCTCAAGGTGCTTCATCCAACCTTCTACATTTAATGGAAAGTGGAATACTTATCCGAACTTCAAAAAGGAGTGCAGTGGAAGCATCCAAAACAAAATATTAAGGTGGGGGATCTCATTGTCATTAAGGAAGACAACTTATCTCCAAACCAATGGACGCTCGGTAAAGTTACCAACGTACACCCTGGCGAAAATAGCCGAGTGCGTGTACTGGACCTTATGACCGAGAAGGGTCACATCAGAAGACTGCTGGTCCAACTAATTCTACTCCCGACAGAGGAAATGGATGGCGAGAGGGCCTCTGCTTCATCCTAACCATCCCCTCCATTTCCTCCGAACCTTCTTATACCCCTTATCTCAAAATTTAAACCCCTCCCTCGCTACCCTTTGCGAGGACATCTGAAAACCTAACGCAGAAGGGCGAACCATTATGCCAGAGAAAGGGCAGTTGCACTCTCTTAGGAGGCCACAGAAAACCTAACGCAGAAAAGCGAACCAATCTGCCACTGAAAATCTATCCATCTGCCACGGCAAATTTGCAGCAGATGGTTCCGCCGTCAGATGGATGATTAAATGTATGTTTAATCCCATCAAGCATTCCCGCAAATGTTTTTAAAAAAAACCCTTAAAATCTCTGCCAGAACCATCAAAAATACTATTTTAGCGCGATACGAAATAGTATCTTCCAATATGGCGCGTACTAAATCATATTGTATAGACGGCTAAGCTAAACACATGTGCAATGGTATTTCCTTATCATTTCATATGAGTGGTTCAGTTGGATTATAGCGATTATTTATTGGAGCATTTGAATATTAAATTTCTCCAATAATGGCAGCTGTATAACGCGTCGTTGGGAAATAACTATCAACTAATTACATGGATAGGTACTTTGTTTCCGTTGTTTATTCACCCTGTCGGAAAAACAACAAAATAAAACCGTACTTTGTTTCGTTTTACAGTATTTTGGAATATTAAGAGGTAGCTAACCCTCAACCCGACTGGGAAGGAGTAAATCATTTTGACCATTTAAAATAAATTTATTTAATTAAACAGGAACCTACCAAACAGTCTCAGTTTTGGATATTCATCGAAGAGTTCGACAACTTTCAGGAAACATAGAGGTTTCCAAGCAGCTCTGTTCTCCCTAACCATCTTGAATCATATTGGGTATTAGGGGCTCGTAAGGTGAATTTAAGAACAAAGCGAAAAACGTATGCAAACGACGATGTCTCTACATATGGAATAGAAAAAATTCTTCAGGGGCATCTTCCGTAACATCTGTAAAAATTAAATCCGGAAGCTTACCCAAGCGATCGCTAGACCACTGACTGGCACCTTTTGATAAAGAAACCAATCGCCCAACAAAGCGTTGATGGATTTCTGTGTCCGCATGCGTTCGGGGTCGGCACAGTCCAAATGTATTAAGAGAATAAAACAACACATATCTATATACATATTCTGGTGGTTTGCGTGGATAAATTATAAATAGTAGTGGAATTTTCGATTTTTTAAATGGTTAAAATTGGAAAAAAGTGCCTTACCATAATCCGGATCGAGTCCACCTTATTTATCTATCAAGCCGTCAACACCAGGCAAGTTTCAACGCTCATGTGGCGTTGGATCTAGTAAAACGTGTGATTTTTACCAAAGATTTTGCACAATTCCTAGGGATCGAATCATTTCTATCAGTTCTGTAGGCAACTTATCTTCGTCGTGCATGGCCGCCTTACCATCCGCATTTACAGTTCCATAGCCTTACAAACCTCAACCATAGTCATAGTCCACAACACCTTCGCTTTCAGATGCATCTTTCAGCTGCAACACGATGAGCATCCAAGAAATTTGCTACGTCGTTGATAGAAATTTCAGCTCTTCCTCCGTTTCCACATTTATAGCCAATACTGGAACACATTCATTCATTGCCCTCATTCTCCACACGTGCATTTAACACGTTCGCTAATGCTTTTTGCTGATCCAGTGCTAAAGTTTGTGCTGAGTAATTCCAAATGTTGTGGCTGCAAGCCACTGACAGTGCTGGCACATTTGATAAAATACCCGCTCCCAATGTACGCAGATATTGATGTCCATAACCACCATTTATTTCGAGTAAAATGAGCAATGCATTTACATGTTAAGTCAATGCTTTCCAAACTACCAATAAGCATTGTACCACTACCAAATAACGGACCAGCGCAGCAATCAATTAGGATTGATTAAAAGTTTCGAAGGCTAACATTGAGCTCACGTAGATTCGACAACAAATTTATGGCCTGAGAAAAAAAAGGTGCCTGAACGTACATCTTATTGACCGCCCGTTGCTGAATATAAGCTGGGTATCCACTGATACCAGCCTCTGCTTCAGCATGTTCGCCGCGTATACCATCCACTCGTAAACTCTAGAGAGACTGTAAAAACTAGAGGACTGTTTTGCCCGCAAAACAACAAATAAACGCAAGACATTCACCACTCCCACTACTCTCTATCCTGCTCCGTCCCGAAAACCGAGTATCGAAAAAGCAAAAATGTCTCTGTGATAACGTCACTAACGCCACTCGTGACGGCTACCAGGCCAGTGGGACCGAGAGAAATGTCTCTACATAATAGCCAGTAGCATAAAGAGCTACAGGGTGATCCGTGAGTTGCGGATCAAAGCAAGCAACTTGTCGTGACCATGCCGTGCGGCAATGTCGTCGACATGCGCACTAATGAAAAGAAGGTTTGATGCCTTCACAGCGCTCACAAACATATAATTCACAAATAATTTAAACATAATTATACAATATTAACAGCGAGGCAATAATACAGGAAACCGTGACCGTACCAGAGAGCTACTCGCCACCCCCGTATACGGGCGTCCGTATACATATTACAAAAGGATGTTTTCCTTTCTTTTGTCTCATTCGCAGCATGACTCGGTACGCTTCCTTGCGCAAGAGGGCCGAACGTCTAGCGACAATTGCTTGTCGATGGTCCACTGTGAAAAGGAATGCACCAGCGACGCCAGGTGCCGTCGATGTGGTGGCAAACACCATACCACTCTCCATCAGCCGATGGATGATCCGCCATGCGCGCTACCGGCCGACAAAAGCTGGGCACAACAGATAGAGGAGCCGAGTAAGAAGAAGCATTGAACGAGGGGAACACGCTAACACCAACCCTGGACGCAATCGAGGAAGAGGCGCTATCATTGCATACGTCGGAGGCAGCTTGGTCGCCAGAAGAGGGCGGAACCTCCGACCAGTACGTGAGGTAGCGGAACCTACCGTTCCGACCCATTTTACCCCACGAGCGCAGCCTCCAACGGCATATTCCACGATCACCGCAGCGCAACACCCGCGCCTCCACAGACAACGATACGGCAATTCGTAATCAACGCCACGCACATCGGAATAGCCGTAAGCGTAGACCAGCCACACAGCTGCGCCCGCTACGTACCACTAACGTCGCCCATAATCGCCGCACACATACCAACACCGATGAGCGTAGACTGCCCTCCCAGCCGCGCCAGCTACGCACCATCGCGAACTGTGACAGTGGACTGGCCTTTCAGCCGCGCCTGCTATCACCCATTAAAGGGCTCCGCGACGGTCTCAGCCACGCTCTCTCTATGGTAGGTCCTCCGCTATGCCCCATGATTGATCTTGCGCCAACGGCGGTCATGAAACTGGAAGCCGGGGGGGGGGATTACTGCGAATTCGTGCGCTTATCGATGCATGCTCGCATCGCACAGCCATCGACCGCGGTCTTCCCGAAGAGCTAGGGCTGCACACCACCCGCTCGGACGGAGGGCGCGTTTACTTCCTACGAATACGCGGAAAAGACGGCAACATTAAAGCCATAACTGCAGTGTGCGTCAAAAATTTGCGCCGGATCAGTCCTGTGCATAATGCGAACGTTTAATTCGCTGCTCCTTACGAGCACATTCGGTCGGCGGATCCATATTTTTATATGGCAGCGCCGAACAATTCATTATCGGTGGCGACGTTGTAACCTTGATCACTCTGCTACCGTCTTTTGGGTCGCTGCTAGACCAAAGCTCGACCTTGGGATGGGTGCTTTTGGGTGCAATGGGGTATGTAAGTTTAGGTTTAAGATACAAAAAAAAATCGTTTTCCCTATTTATTGCTAAATAAAATACCATACTTTCTGTCAAGAAATATGCAACGTTTTTATTTTCAAGGTTTCTTTCTCCTTCCCTACCTCTAGGTACGAAACGGTGGGGCTACCAGAGGCCAAAACCTCAAACCTCAGGAGGCAGCTCGAAGGCGGACGGCTGTGGCAGCGCCATCCGGCATTCACCATCCTAGTTCTTACGACCGTAGATTAGGAGAGGGCGTGGTTGGGAATCCTGGGACGCGTCAAGATGTCCGGTATTGCAAGGGGCCGGTATATTTAGGCCTGACGCCTAGATTTACTAAAAAATGTCACTTTTGAATTTGTACACAACCCCAACAGCAATGCGGCCACATGTATGTGCATGTATTCAAATAGCACACATATACAAGCATGTGGGTGTGCCTGTGTGTGCTCACCTCCCCTTAAAACCGGGGGCTCAAGAGTTGTCCTCGATTGGATAACCGTCTCTACCAGCGACCATCGACGCAGTCACATCAGCCCCAGGATGTTTCAATCACGTTCAGCCATTTCTAAAAAGGCAAGTTGGTGTAATTCAATTTTTATACACAATAAACGGCCAGTATTTACAAGGAAACTTCTCGGTTGTTTTCTTCCTTATTTACTTACTAATAAAATTCGACCGCAGTACTCTCGAGCCATGGATACCCACCGAGAATACCTAAGGCCGAAATTTACAGTAGCTGAAACGGTCGTTCGGTCCGAAAGCGATCTGCAATTGGTAGTCTCGAGGATATATTCCTAAACTTTTTGATACTAACGACAGCGGCTAGACACTCTAAATCCGTCATTGTGTAGTTGCACTGAGCCTAGTTGAGTTTTTGAGACATGAACGCAATGGGTCTTTCGTTGGCCTCATCGTCTTTTTGGAACAAAACTCTCCCTATCCCTTGCGTAGACGCGCCACATTGAATGGTTTAGTAAAGTCTGGGTTGACTAACGCGTCGGATGATGTAAGCGCCTTTTTCAGCTCGCTAAAAGTCTTCACCAGCTCTTCCGTCAATGCAAACGCTTTTGCCTTCCGCAAGCATTACGTGATGTGGGCTGCCACAGTAGGAAAATTTAGTATAAACCTCCTATACCATCCACACATGCCAACGAATCTCTGTTAAACAGCAAAACCGAGGTATTTGAACTCCTTCTGGCAGAACTTTGACTTTTTCAGCTTTATTGTAAGGCGTGCATTGGCAAGGCATTCCGTCACTTCTCCAAGATGTACTAAATGTGTTTGGAAATCTGGGGAACAGATCAATAGGTCGTCAATATAAATGAACACATTCTTCCTTAGGCTGACGGGATGACCTTATCCCTCAACATGCATAAGGCCTGGGGCTCGTTACACAACCCGGATGGCATTACTTTAAACTGATATAACGGTCGCCCTGGAACGGTAAACGCCGTCTTTTCTGTAGAAGATTTTTCCAGTGGGATCTGTCAGAAGGTGTCCTTAAGGTCAATCCCCGACATAAAGTGCGACTCTCGCAACCGGCTCGGGATTTTCTCGATGTGTGGCGTCAGGTATGCGTTTCTCTTGATACGCTCATTTCACTTCCTCATGTCTAAGCATAGGCGCTTTTTCCTAGGCTTCTCCACCAACACGATAGGCGAGCTCCACGCGCTATTGCTTTTTCGACGACGTCGAGTTCCAGCATACGGTCGGTCTCTTCATACGCATACCTCTTTTTCCCCGGTGACATGGTGTAATGTCGCTGTTTGTTCTGTATCGTTTCGTTGGCTACCTCGATGACGTGTTCAATGAGATGTGTTCTCACGAGTCGCAAATCAGCTGATGATGGAGAGAGCTTTTTCACCCACTCTAGGTTCCGGCATTGTACGGCGACAGCTTCATCTGTCCCTGGGCATCCAATTCTGAAATTACTATCGGTGCCACTCCGAATGCATCCCAAAAGCTGATACCAAGGTACAGTTCTTGCTTCAGGCTGGGTACCAAATAAAGGGTTATGGGTTTTGCTTTTCCCCTCCATGTTATGGCCCTATAACCGCTTGGGCTTTCCCATCCGCTGTTTTCAATCACTCGTTTAATTTGCGTAGCTTACCATTAATTTTTGCTTCTCAATCGCCCGCCACTGATCCCAAGCAACTAATCGATGCCCCGTTGTCTAAGAGACCCTGTATGCGAGCCCCCTCGATGTCTATTTGCGTATAACTATGGCGGGTTGTCAATGCAGTCGTGACTAACCGTCTATTCCATCGCCCGCGGCTCGCTTCGCATCTTTCGGGTGTGTTTACGCAGCTTCAAAATCTTTCGCCACTTCCTGCTTGGCTCTCGTCCCGTGATCGCTTTGCTGACTTACGTAACGTGTGCTCCGAATTTTCTGCGATATACCAAAAATTCTCATACGTGCTGCTTTGTATCGAGCTTGCTTCTCATGTAGGGTTAGCTGTGGAATTAGTCCGCTCGCTTATTGGTCAAAATGTTGATTGGGTGAATACAAAAATCTTTATGTGTGCGGTTATAGCTGCTTTGCCAAGATCTTTCCGACCCGACATGTCCAAACTGGTGGTGTTTCCATCTCCAGGGTTACATGGCGTTGGCGAGGATCCTCGGGGTTCCCGCCGCCCTCCATGTCTTTCGGTTGACACTCGCTCCATACCTGCCTGCTGGGTTGGTTACATTTATAGCAGATCATGCTATGTAATCGGCGATCACAACTACTACTGTCTACGTCGCTCGGTGTCAGAACTTCCCGCTTCACTCCCATATCGTTTCACGCCGCATGGTCCTGTCTCTGGCTGGTCGGTGGAAGACATCGAATGTATCCAGCGGTTTCTCGCCAAAGTCCTCCAATTCGTCTTACGTCTTACTGCTTTGAGGCTTCATTTCCGATCCTGTTAGATGTTTTTCTTATCGTCGGTACTTCTTCCACAGCTCTTCTCGTGATGATATTTGACAGCCGAAGATCAAATTCTTGATTCTTGGTCTTAGATTTCTTCGCATAAGGTTAACTAAACTTAACTCCGGTAGCTGCGTCCTCATAGTGAGCTCTAGACCTCGCACTTCCGCGGAAACTCGAACTTTTCGTTGTACCCTTGCTTCCACTCGTTTATGACTTGACGGATCTCTTCGTCGCAGTCTGCCTTGCGGAAGTGTTCCACCATCGCCGCTCGAAATATTTCGTAATCTATGGAACCGTGCTTCGGGTGATCCTCGGTATACAACCAATACGACTCCTGCGTTCCGCGTATCCATTTTATGCGCTTCTCGTGCCGCGCTCTGATAATGCCCCCTTTCGCTCTGAGCCTGATAGGGCTAATCTGCGATTCGAGCTCGTCCTGTAGCCAAGCGTCAAGCGACGGTTTTATGCGATCACGCCTCTGCGTCCTCCAATTCCGAAAGTCTGCCTGCCAGAGAATTCATCTCCTTCTTCAGCGTCTGTACGGAACCTTTGACCGCATCTCTTGTCAAACAGCTCACTTCTAGTTGTTGTTGTACAAACATTAGCTCGAATTTTTCCATAAACTCCTCGCCTAACGTGCTGGTTGTAGCCACCTTAGCGCTGCCCGCGACGTTCGGTGAACCTCCATCTTTTCTTGCCTCCGCCGCCAAAGTGCTCCTCCTTCCTCGTCGTGTCCTTGATCTCGCTCATCGTCACGCGGCACGTTGCTTTGGTGGGCGCGGCCGTCATAGCCGCCCTTGCCATAAAACTCGCCGCCCTCTTCAGCATTCTGCAGCTCGTTGTCATTAGTTTCCGCTTTATCCATGTACTCCTCGTCGTTCGTGACTTTATTATCGCTCCTAAGTCCTTGACGTTATTCTCCGTCCGCCATTTACAGCGATATCGTTGTCTTAACAAAAAACCCCAAAGCACGGCAGCTACCGCTGTGCTCACGCGTCCAAAAAGAGGTCGCGGAGTTGATTACTCTCTCTCTCTCTCTATGGCGCGATATACAACAGGTATATCATCATAAACCTCCTAAGAGATTTTTGCGCCAAGCTTCTCTTCCAATTTGTGGTGTGCCGATTTGAATTTTCCCTACAGTTTTTTGCCGACTCCGAACGGCATCTACAAAGGAGACGAATTTTTGCTGAGAAGCCTGTCATGGCAGAAATACACTCGGAGAGTTTGCCAAACCACTGCCGAGGGGCGACCCCGTTTTGAAAAACTTTTTTTTTTTTTTTTTCAAATCACTTTTGATGTTACCTGTACCAGGGCTCGAACCATGGACCTTCGGTGTGGTAGGCCGGCAACACTACCTTCACACCACGGCGGCCGCCGGAGTTGATTACTACCGTTCTGATAAAACAACAAAAAAAATGTGATGAGGAAAGAATCCTCCCTTGCCTACCCTTGTTGCCGCTCGAAGTTTCTTGTTGAGAATTTTATATTTGGACGGTGTGTTATCCTCGGATCACCGAGGGATAATACCAACAATACCACGCCGATGCTAATACTGCCCGTAGCTGTAACGCAAAGTGGAGTGTTGATTCGCAAAAAAAAAAATTATTAGAAAAAAATCTTATATAATCTAGAAGCTTGGCTTCTTTTAGCACTTCCAAGTTATATAAAAGCTAAATAAATGAAATATACGTGGCTTAAATACGTGTAGATAAATTCGCAAAAAAAATAGAAAGTTTTAAACCAAAATTAAAATAAAAATTGAAAAATGAAAAATAAACTGAAAATAAAATAGTGTCTTCTTTCATCAAATGCGATGTCCGTCCACCCTAACGGTGTCCGTCTTTCCCCCCAAAAATAACTCGATCCCCGACCGGAATACTTAATCCCCCGACCGGAATCCTTCCACGGATCCTATCATCCACTCTAACTTTGGCAAAACAAGCTATCCGTGGCCCCGATTTCCCGTGAATGAGGTCAGACTCCAGCCACTATTGTCCAGCTTGACCTCCGCCAAAACAAGCTAGCAGACTGATTTTGTTGTGTTAATTTTTGTTGGAACGATTTTCCGTCATCCCTTGTCAAGTTTGGTTTTGTGACAAACCGGTTTCGGCGTTCTGCCATTTTCAATGGCTAGCTTCGTTTTGGTCTGTGTCTATCCGTTGCGTTGTTTTTATAGTCCATGGGTGCTGGGGCAGGTAATGCCAATCTATGTGTCCGTACGTCCGTCTACATACCTACAAAAACAACCGTTGGGCCAGATAACAAGTCGGACGTAACAATACCGCGCAAACACACACGCATGTTAACGTTACCTACCACGGAACAACCTTCAAATTAGCAAATTTCCTTAGAAAATACAACATCAACACAGCGTTCAAAACATCGAAGCTAAGAACCAAAACTAACTCAGAAGATCCGTTTAGCAGCCATGGTGTACAAAAGCTCACTTGTGAATGCCAGAACAGTTACATAGGAAAAACAGGACGACAAGTGGCTGTTGTAGACACAGATATAGGATGTTTCAAAAAGTGCAAAAGTGTGTTCTGCGCAGAAGTACTAGGGATTACTCCCCCATTTGGGAACGAAGCTGGGCCTTTTTTTTTTTAAATAACTTTCGTCTGAAAGGAAATATTTATTTTCCGCTTTTGGATTATTGATACCGAGGTCAGAAATCGTCTTTTGATACCTTTCCCGACATTTTTGAACGTGTTTTAGCAGTTGTCTCCTAAAGGAAACAAATACCAAAGATGGTTCTTCTGGAAAATATGGTTCTAACGGAAGTTATCAATAGGGTTGGACAATATTGAAGTTAGCAGAGTCTGGCCGTCGATCAGGTACCAGCACTCTCACTCTGTTCAATTCGCCTTTGTGTAAAATATGGCTACACAAATCCGGATGTTCAGGGCTGAACCCTGCCATCCACAGACCTTCTTTAGTACATTCGTGGTCCCCTGTTGTTGGCGCCCTATTCGCCTTGGTCCAATAGGAGCACATTCTTGTTGTTGTTGTTGTAGCGATACTTAGCCTGCCTATTTTTCTCCTGCCTTACCTATCATTGTCATCGAAATCTTCTAACGGGAGTCCCAGAAACCTCTCGGCTTCAACAGGGTTGTACCATAATGATATTGCTCTTAGAAGAGTAAGCTCAGTTGAGCAGATGGTTAATGTCATGGGCATGTCGGGGTTCAGTCTGGATAGGTAGTTTAACCTGTTACAGTATCCGGAACGAAGTTGGGGCCAGCATGACCCTTGTCTCCCTACTCAGATCACGTTCCTCTTGGGCAACAGGCGGGGCTTGTGCATGAATAACAGCGTTTACTGGACGGGAGCTGACCAAGGAGTGAGGGCCTGTTGATGCACCTTTGAAGATTACTGCTTATTCTCCTGGGTGCTTTGGTTTGTAGCAATTGAACAGGAATTGCCTGGTAAACATTTCAGTATGCTTTTTAACGCTGAGCATTTTTGCCTCGCTATGAAGGTGATGTTCAGGTGACATAAGGAGGCATCCTGTGGCAGTTCTGAGTACGGCGTTTGACAGGCCTGCAACTTCATCCAATATGTGTCTTCTAGCCCCGGCAACCATATGGGCATAGCTCTGTCTTTACCCCAGGTGCTACCAGCTAATGACTTGACAATTTTGTTGCGGCTTTGTACTTTGGTGGAAATCGCGGCTACATGAGGACTGTTATCAAAAGTGATCCCTAAGATTTTGGGATGGGTGCCAGTCGAAAGCATTGTTCCGTCGACATATACGTCTAATTCCATGTTCACTTGCGCTGTCCACGTCGTAAATAAGGTGGCAGGGGATTTGGTCGAAAGCTTTCGACAGATCAAGCGCAAGCAGTACAGTCCTGTCAGTAGGACGAGTTTGGTTGAGACCGACATTTATCTGAGTGGTATTGGTGTTAAACGCAGCGGTCGTGCTATGCATTTAACGGGATCCATGCTGATGTTTGGCTAGCCGCAGGTTATAGTAGTAAGGGAGTAAGACTGTCTCCAAGGTTTTCATAACCGGCGAGAGGAGCGAAATCGGTCGAGAGGTATCCTCCTCGTTGGCTGTATTGCTAGGCTTTAGTAGTAGCGCCACCTTTATGTGTCTCGCCGAGATGTTTTAACATCAGCATGGATATACCGTCGGGGTTGATCGATTTGGAGCCTTTAGACCCGGTATGGCCTCCCGAACCTCTGTGGTGGTGATGGTAATGGTCGCTTGACTATTTGTACGTTTCTACGCTTCCCTGGTGGCTCGTCTAATTTCCTTGTCAACCGGAGGATGCAGGACAAATTTGGAGTACTGGAGTACTGGACCTTATCACCAAAGGCGATGGATATTTTGTCGTTAGGTTTAGTAGACAGAGATTTGGCAGTGGACCATAATTTACCAACACCAGCAGAGAGGTTGCAGGACCTTAGGTGCTCTTCCCGTTTGTGTTGATCAACCAGCCGTCTGATATCCACATTGAGATCTTGAATTTGGGGATCCGCATAACGCACGGATTCTTTGTTCGTGCCGAGTCGTCGAAAGGGTTTGGTTTGTAAATCGTCGAGATCTAAAACTGCTCAGCTACAGAGAAAACCTCATCAGCTAAGTAAAGTAGATATAAGATAGATTACACATTAAGAAATAATTAGTTAACAGAATAAAATTATTGTAGGAAGTTAATATAAAAGTCAAAGAATAAGAAACAATTAGTTGCTATGTATTTAAGATAGAAATAATTGGTTTTTTTATTATGAGACCAGCGCTGACGATGGTTAGGTCTGGCGAGCTTCGAACCCATCGACCTGCAAGCTTGGGTCCCAGATTTCATAGTATACGTAAAAGTCTCCGAGGATTACACGATTATCGCCTCTGAGTAACGCACGAATGCCTGACCGGACAACCATGTCTTGACGTACTAAGATTTTGTCCCTCGGATCGACATCGGCTCAAATAGAAGGCCTTGCACAAATTGATGACTGATGGAACCAAGTCCACCCCCAAGTCCTCTTGCACGGTCACGCCGGTGAATGTTGTAGCCGTCATAAGTCCGAAGATCTGATCAGGCACTGAGCTTTGATTCCTGATTCGCAGTAGTCTTGACATTTTTCCGCTTAATATAGTTCACTCTTTCACTAACCTTGTCGGTTAGGCCGTTGCAGTTCAACTGTAGAACACGAAAATGCGACTAGCAGCCCTGATCCATTCACACGGCCGTTCAATTGGAGGCTATTCCCTTCGAATACACTAGAAACGAATCTACTGCTACTAAAGTGCAAACTTGCACTTTGACAACCATCAACATGGATTCCGTAGATTACATAGCGACACCACGGTTTGAATGCCATAAACACCACCAATAGTGGCTCTCGTCCTTTAAAGAGATTTTGATATAGTCAACCGTGCCAAGCTCCTCCAACACCTAGAGGTATCACCACTCCCAGCCGGACTTGAAAAGGTGGACCGCTAACGACCTAAATGGCCGGCAAGCGGCGGTAGCTTTTGGGAATATAACATCAAAACCGAGAAGAGGCAGACAAGTCGGGCTTGTACCACAAAGTGATATTCACCGGAGCGTACCGAATTCATACCCGCCAAAGGTCTATCAACACAAAATAACCCTGTTTGGAAACAGGCAAAGGTGATCCCACTAATAAAGCCTAGGAAACAAGCTAATGTAGGGGAGTCATATCGCCCGATAACCCTCGTCTCGACAGTAGTGAGGAACTTTCTCTTACTACACCGCAAACCTGCAGCTTACCGACCATCAGCATGGGTTCCGAAAAATGCATATCACATCTACATCGCTGAATGTCACAAACACTTAGATAAATGGCGGTCTCAACCAAAATCGTCCAACAGACAGGACTGTGATGGTTGCGCTTGATCTATCGAAAGTCTTCGACATGGTCAGCCATGCGGAACTTATTAATGACCTGGAAGACTCAACATTTCTCCCTCTGTCTAAACAGTTGGACCGCCAATCACCTGAATAGAAATTCAGAGGCGAACGATAGAAACCACTAATAATTATATCGTGGCTCTCCTTCCCATCAGAGGGATCGTCACCTAAGCTGATCACTGCATGATTTGGGCAGCTGGCCCTTCCGGAAGTGAGCTGTGCTCCCCTAGACCGGCTTCTTCGCTGGGCGAAATCTGGCATTGTCACCGACTTAATTCTCTGCCACCTTATTTACTACTTATTATTAGGGTGGCGTTTGAGCAGTTGGGAAAAGGTACAGAAACGTTTCTGGCAACCTACAAGGGAATTGGCCAGCCGGTTCTGTGCTGTCAGTATGGTCACCGTGAATTTCGAACACAAAGTGGAGAAAGTTGCAGGTATGGCAGAACTAGGAACTGCCACAGGATGTTGGTGTTAAAGAAAATAATGAAATGCTTACAAGGCAACTCTTGTTCAACTGTTACAAGCCGCAGAAACTCTTTTGTCCCCTCCCGGCGGCCATATTGGCTACGCGTAGCTCTGAACCTGCTTACCGATTACCTTTTCCCCAGATTTTGTTGCCAAAAAACTGAAAAAGGTAAAGAAAAAGATGTTGCAAAATTGAGAAAATGTTTGCATTTTGGCTCGATGATAAACAAAGAAAATGTAATAACCAACAACAAATGATCTTGCCAGTTGAAATGTGTCCAGTGTTGTTAAATACACACAGGGAAATTTTTGCCGAGTTGAGAGTTTTCTTCACGTTCGCTTAGAAGAAAAATACGCCTATATTCATACATATATTAAGAGAGATTCCGATGTTAATACTATTTAAATGTTATACTCTAGCTGTAAGTGCATTCAAGTCAAATGAAACCATTTTTAGATCATAATATATCGCCTTTTCTAGTGTTTTGGAACTCTATTAAAATACTTCCTACTTTATTTATTATATGGGCTAAAACTTTTATAATTCTTTTTGATACTTATATATTTATAACTGGGTCAATAAACATCAAAATCGCTTAAGTCCACAGTGTGGGTTTTAAGTAGTTTCGAACACGATTTGATTTTTCCTAATTCTTTTTGTCAGTTTTTTTTGTCCATAGAACGAACTCCACGCGAGCTATGTTTATCCACTTAGATAAACTGGGGCAGGAGGAAGAGCATACACGGATTCAGAGTTTACACTGAAGTTGTACTTTATTTAAAGATAATTGGTAGTCGACTCGTAGCTTAAATGCTAGACCGAGTGATTGGAGGGATTTGCAGCAACGGATCTGTCAAGATCCCCATCCGCCCTCACTAGGCCACAATACATAGCCTAAAATACATAAACCATTTTCTTAGTTTAAAGTATAGAAGCTATTTGTCTTACTCAGCATTCCCACAAATTTTGTATGCCAGTACATGCGAGTATGAAAGACATAGTTAAATGTTTATGTGAGTTTGTATGTATGTATATAGAGAAAACATTTCCCTATAAAAACAATACGGGTAAAATGATTAGTCAATTTACCCGGAGCCACACCGAAAGTGTCCGTATTTCTCCCATCACATTTTTAAAAGCATCGGTAGATTTTTTGACCGTTTCTATTCTCAAGTTCCTGTGTGTGCGGTTTTACATCTCGGTCTTTCTCATTTATTTTTTGACCTGAGATAAACATATAACTGCACTGCTCTTACCGGTGTCACAGCTACTAGTCATTTGACTCGTATATACCACGTAAAATCACGGCATATTTTACCGACATGAATACCATTTGTAGTTTCAGTCATTCGATTTTTGCAGGGTTGAATACGGCGAACATACTCAAATGCTTATAAGCGTCTGTTTATATGTATATAATGATATCTGAGTGTGCAGAACATACAAGGTGGCGCAAAAGTAAGCTTCCGATGTTCAGCATATCCGTTGTGGCACGTGCAGTGTGTGCTGTTGCACCGTCTTGTTGGAACCACATGTTTTCCAATCCCAATTCATCAAGTTGCGGCAAAAAGAACTCGTTGATCATTGCTCTGTAGCGCTCACCATTCACAGTAACCGTTTGGCCCCGACCGATTATTGGTCAAATAAATAGTCAGCAATATTCCGCGTTCTGGAGCAGTGTAGCGTAACATTGTTTATTAACGTGTATTTCGCATGTGTTTACTACACAAATGTCCAAACAGAACTGACTTTAGGGGCCAATCGGAAAATTTATAGCATTTTCTGATAGAAGGATTACTTTTGCGCCACCTTGTATTTGAACGTTTAACGGGTTTGTATGTATGTATAAAAAATAACATCCCTGCAAAAACGATACGGGTAAAATGTTTGGTCAATTTACCCGGAGCCATACCGAAAGTTTCCGTATTTCTCCCATCACGTTTTTAAGAGCATCGGTAGACTTTTTGACTGTTTTTTTTCCTCGCGTTCCTGTGTGTGCTGTTTTACATCTCAATCTTTCTTATTTATTTTTTGACCTAAGGTAAACATATAGCTGTACTGCTGACACTGACATGAATACCAATTGGAGTTTCAGTCATTCGATTTTTGCAGGGATACGATTGAGGAAAAAACCACTGTTGCTAGCAACAGTATGGCTAATTTATTTATACAAAGTATGGAATGCCCAGTATCGTCTTACTTCTAATTACGGTAAACAAACATATCTTGAAATATGCTTATTTCTTGATTGTGCTGTATGGGTTGGGAGTCATTCCACATAACTCCCCCACGGTTGGAGTAAGAACTCTCCTGAGTTCTTTTGTCCATTAACAAATCTTGTTTTGGAGAAACTTTAACTAGTACAACTTCTCCATTATCAACAAATTAAATTAAATTTTCTTATTTTCAAAAACTTGATTGTTCATTTGTATTTTACAATTTCCATAATGCACCAAATAATTTCCATTTATTTTCAATTCTCTATTGTCACAAGCTCTTTTTGGTGTGAATTAGTTATTAGCAAGGTATCATCTTCCAAAACAGTTATTCCAGTTTTATTATTGAATTTAAATATACAATTAGTTCTGAATGTGCATTTTAAATCTTTTCGTATCAAACATTTTCATTATTTATGGTAACAATCAATTCATTTTCTGTTTCAACTTCTAAGTTATTTACATTTGGTAATGGTACTGTCAATTTTAAATCCGTTTGGATGTAACTATTTTGAATTTTTATTGCAATTACAATTGATTGGTTTTTGTATGCCGACACCCAAATTTTATTTATTTTTAAATAATTTATTCCTTCCTTTGTCAAAATTCCGAAATGAATCAAATTATATTTGGCTGCTGATATATTATTTTGTATGTCATCTATTTTATCTTTTACAAATCGTATCTTTTTCATTATATCATTAAACAACATTTGATTAAAAATGTCTACGTTTTGTTGACTCATGTTCATAAAGAGTTTACTAATTTTTCCTCTATATTCTATTATAGTATCCCTGATTAGGCGCCCCCTTTTACTAGCTAGCCGACTTCATTCGGCTTACCATAACCAAAAATATCACGACAAACATCATCTGAAATATGACAATAAACTGCATGTAACTAGACCTCTATTTTTGTAGGGACTAAAGTCTTATAATGTACACCTACGACTATGCCTATTCAGCTTATTATCTTCTTATCAGTATTGTTATATATAGATATATATATATATTTTTCCTTTTTCTTCTTTTTTTTTAGGTATCACCATTGTGAGCGGTGATACTGAGCCTATCATCTGTTAAATTTCCACTAACCAAATTGGGTATTCCAGCAAATTTCTGTTGTCTTATTATATTTGCGTTGTGCACATTTTGCACAGGATTTATTCTACAGCACCTTTCATCCTTGTCCTTAATCCGTTTGTAGTTCTTTATTGGTCCTATTGATCTAAGCTCCTGATAATGTTCTCTGGTTCTATTTACTTTATCTATGGTGTGTTTCTTTATCTGGTCTATTCTACTTTTTAAAGTTGTTGGGTCTAAACTGTATTTCGCATATCTAGGTGAACATTTTATGGTAGAGTGATAGCGTTCGTTATAGTTGCCTATAACGATCTGTATCCTCATTTCTGTTGAGAAGTTTGGGTCATCAATTCCCGTTAGTTTCTCCAGCCGGGTTGAGTGAGCCTCTCAATATCTGCATTACCTGTGTGGTAAGATGAACTTCGACGTCATCTGAACTCAAAAACTGCACTAATTGCTGATCCCTTAACTCGTTATCCATGATGACTTTCTTTGGCTTACCGAACTTTGCAAAATAAACCAGTACAATTGCCTTCTTCGATCTCCAATTTCTATCTGTATTGTTATAGGCTGCTGGAAACTTCGTTAGTTTATTGATAGCTGCTTAAAATGAAAACTATCTACATGTATAACTTCATTCTTTTCTTTCGGTGTCTCCGTTAACTGCAATTTTGGACTAGTGGCATCTCTATCATATTTAATTTGCTAGCTTTTCTCGCAATGGTTTATTATCAATTGAATGTGTTCTCTGAATTTAGGATAAAAATCTTATCCTTCAATGTATTGTATGTCTCTCCAATGCCGCTATGCATAGATTCGACACTATGATACAAAGAAATTTGCCTATGTAATTCTTCCTCCTGCAAAATATCTGTTGCTCTTGTTGTACACTTTATAGATTCCAGCTTACCATTACAGCAAAACATTGACATCAATAGTAACTGTACCCTATGATAATCGTGTTCCTCTACTTCGGAAAAAATTCCTATCTTGCCATTCCTAACATTCTTTTCTAATACATTTCTCAATGTATTCTCGTTATCCCTTGGGTTTACTTCGATAACCTTCCTTCCATGTATCATCCTAACTTCAGCTTGTGGGTTGTATGTTATTATAATTTGTATCTTATATTTATTGACAACCTCTTCTTTCACTCCAAAGTGACTTAATAGCTCCTCTTCAGCCGAATGTATCGTGTCAGACATCTCCAAATTCGATTCCTGATCATTGTTTTCATCGATTTTCGGAGAATTTTCAAATCGGCTTAAAAAGTCCACTACCACCTTATTTTTACCTTTTCCATCCTCAATTTCATAATTATATTCCTGCAATTTTAAAAGCAATCTCTGGTGGCGCTGTGAAAATTCCTTTCCTTTGTATTTATTATTCAGATACATGATTTGGCAGTGGTCAGTAACTATTTTGAATTTACTTCCGTATATGTAAGGTCTAAAGTAACCCTGCAGTAAATTCTACTAGTTTTATACTAGTCAAATACTAGTTTGCCAAATCGGCTCAGCCAGTTGGAGTTCTGTAATTTTTTCATATTAGCAACTGGTATTTTTAACATGGCGATGTCCTACGAGATGGCAATTGTCCGCTTCTGCATAAACACCATACAATTGGCATACTACTCAGTTTCTGCATCAGCAATATACCAGTTTACATACTAGTTATTATATACATCAAGATCATAACAGTTTGTATACTAGTCAGTACATACACCAGCATCATACCAACCGTCGTACTAGTCAGCCTATGCAACAGTATCAAACCAGTTACTGTACCACTTCATAGGAGCCAAGTTCATTTTAGGTTGAAAAATACAAGAAAATTTCAAAATTACATTACAAACCACTTTATTGAAAATTCAGTCATCTTATATAAAATATGTGTCTATCAAAATAAGTATTAGTTCACTATATTGAACCAATTTCAATAAAAGTATAGTCGCTATTCATACCAATTTTGCTCTTGGAAAACATTTATAAAAAGTAATTTTCTTCTTTTTTAAATAATCCTTTTTCAATGAGTTTTATAATTGATTTCACAGGGAGAGATCTTTAAATTTTCTTGAAACATTTTATGGAAAATGGAAAACTTCTGAAATTTTGCTTTGACAATTGATCGTTTCATTTTCACTTTTTTCGTGGTTTCATTTGAGCACTGCTTACTCGTTTTTGCGTCGCTGGTACTCCGCTATGCAGTAGACGTTGCGAAAAATATGGGTAATTTTGTTGACATGTATGCACGTACGTACATGATCTGCAAACCAAATGTACTATTTGAAGCACGAAATTCTCAAAAAAACTATGATTTTACTATAAGAAATATTATTTGCACGAACGTTCTTAATTTAATTTAATTAAATGAATATTTAAATACTCAGAGTATTAGTTAAAGAGAAAATTAAAATATAGAGCAGCGTTGTTAACTGAACGATTGCTGCCCGAATACTGAGTTGTTTTCTTTTTCGCTCGCGTATGCATGTATCGACAATTTTAGAGGGTTGTTGCTGCTTATAATAACGGAAACGTTGTAGTCGCTCAAACTGGTATGAATAAGACCACGAAACTCTAGTTAATGAACTAGAATGTTTACTAACCAGTTTGGCATTTGACTGCAGGAAAGTGACCGCATACATTATAGCCAGAAACTCTTTGTCCGTAGCAGCATAGTTCTGTGCATGATTGTTCAGGGTTCGAGAAATGTAGCACCCCGGCTGTCCCTGTTGAGACAATACTGCCCCAAAGGCGTAATCACTTACATCCGGTGTGATTGAAAATTCCGTATCATACTCTGGGTACTTAAGGATCTGATGAGAGGAAATCAGTGATTTGAAATTCTCAAAACTCGAAATATATTGTGGGTCATTAGGATTTATTTTCCACCCCTTCTTTAAATACTTAATCATAGGGTGAGCAATCCTAGAATTATCCTTCACAAACTTCCTGTAGCATCCGGTAGCTCCCAAAAACTTCTTAGCTGTATTTCAGTTCATGGTACCTTTAAATTTAGGACAACCTCAATTTTTCCTTTGTTGGGTTTTATTCCCTATTTAGTTAATGTGTGACCCAAGAATTTTGTTTTCCTTCTTAGGAAACTGCATTTGTCTGCCTAAATTTTCAAATTGTGCTCTTGCAATTTTGAAAAAAATGTTTCTATTGAACTTAAGTATTCCTCAAATGATGTGGAAAACACCAATAGACGACACATATTTTATTTATATAATCCCTCAAAATCTCATTTATTAGCCTTTGAAACGTAGCGGGGGCATTCTCCAGTGGAGAAACAAAGGTAGTTTCTTCAATATCCTTAGTTGTCATTAGAATCTGAACTTTTCCAGAAAGCCATCGATGTTTGGCAAGGGATACTTGTCGTCAAACCGTTTATTTTCCGAACTATCCTCCTTTTTTCCCTAGTCTTTAAGTTATCGGATAGCCTCCTCCTTATGATTTGGAGGTAGTCCATATATCCTTGAATTTATTTGTTGATTTGTGGTGGTATTTATTTCGTGGACTACCGTTTCCGTATTTGTCAGGGTATCCCCTTCTTTATATATGTTTAGGGCGTCGACGTCGCAATAGGGGGCGCATTCGCACGTAATAAAACTATGGAAAGAAAAGGAAAACAAGTTAATAAATGAATAGACACCGGAATTCAATGTAAATAATTACAATATGTGGTTTTAATTAAGGTAAAATTAAAACTATATGCGCAGTCAGAATGTAAAGAAAATGATATGGAAGTTTTTGGAAAAATATAATTACCTGATTTGGCAGCTGGTGACTTAAGTACTCTCAAAAGACAAGTGAACGAGTCTCTCCGATAGATTTATCTCTATACCCCCGCCGAATGCCTACTTTCGTTAGGTTCGGAGGGGTATGAGCTCTTGTCGGTACAAACCTAAATGAAAGCTCGCGGGCAGATAAAACTACTAGCCGGTGGGCTAAACAAGTCGGCCCCCTTGCGGCGATCAACCTTATTAAGCACTGCAGCCACCAGCAACCACGCCCAAATGAATACAAAGTTAAATTTATGTTAAGTTTAAATTAGTTCTAGAACTATGAAAATACCAGGTGTGTTCAAAAAGTATCTCAAATATTGTGTTTTTCAAAAATTATTTATTTATTCATGAATATCTATTTTGTCCCCTTCAAGAGAAGCGTAACGTCGTCCTTTCATGGGCCTCTTCAGTTTAGGGAACAAGAAAAAGTCACAGGGGGCCAGATCTGGGGAATACGGTGGCTGCGGCATCATTAGTGTGTTGTTTTTGGCCAAAAAGTCGCGCACAAGCAACGATGCGTGAGCAGGGGCGTTATCGTGGTGCAAAAGCCAATTTTTGTTCTTCTTTGCACATCTTCTCGGCCTTCTGAGAATATTTTGTACCACCGATAAACGTTGCTTCGGTCCAAGGTAGCTTCGCCGTATGCCACAGTCAACATTCGGAATGCATCCGCGCACTTAATTTCGTTTTTCACACAAAATTTGATACAGGTTCTTTGATCCATTTTTTTGAATAGGTAAAAGTCGAAGACGATCCAAAACACGTGCAAGCAAAGCAGCTGTCAACAATTAACTGAACATTCAAAATGGCCGAGCTTGTCGGCATAAGTGAGAGACATGAGTACCAACGTAACGCCACAAAAAATTCGAAATTCGAATAGACGTAACCAGCGAAAATTCAAAATTCGCGATACGTTTTGAACACACCTCGTATATGGCAAACCCCGAGGCTATCGCACTTGTTATGACAGCGACCTCTTGACACCTGTTGTGGATAAGAAAAGAAATGTTAGTATACATGGACGTGGTTTTGCCTAGTTCAATGCACCTATTATTCGGATTTGAGTAGTGACTTTTCTAGTCACCCCATACTTCCCCCGAAGTACCAGGGTGCACCTGATCGGCCGGTTCCCACCAACCCGTTCTAGGTGTAGATCGGTAGCGAGTTTGCCGTCAATGAGCGTGGTTGGTGAGCATCAGGGTTCGTTGCAACGATAGCAACGGGCCTTGCTTGGACAAATCTCCGGGCGGTGAAACGGGGACAAATAATTGGGCCAATATTTGTGGAGGAGTATCACCCGCAACCGTTCCTCCGCCGTCATCCCACGGTACTGCTGGCAAAAACGTATGCTATGGTTATTATTACACAACCGAGACGGGATTGTAAAAAGGTTGGACCGGTACTTCGTTTAGAGCGTGTGGCCGTGAAACGAGTCGGTCTAGGAAATAAACCCGTTATTAAGGTGGTGGTTTTTAGGAGGGTTGGATGGCTTGTGTACATAATCGACGGACATTGGCCTGGCATATTCGATCTTTTTATGTTAATATTTATTGGTGATTTATTTCCAAGAGTGTGCCTTTGTTGTAGCATCACCGCTTGAACGGATGAATTGCTCGCTTTTATTAGTTTGTTGGAAGTTTAATTTTGTTGCGCAAATTTTTCCCTATGACAGCTTTGTCACCTTTCGACACTTTTCTTCCACCCGAAAAAAAAATTTTTGCGCATTGGCACTTTATATGTGGGGTAATTCCTTGAAACTCGAGCTTTAACATATATTGGTGAAACTGTTTAAAAAGAGATTTATTTTGGTTTTGGTTAAAAGGGATTTTGCATAAATTTAGATGAAATGCAGCAAATTATACATGCACGATAGTGGGTTCTGGAAAGCTATTGCTTATCAACTCGTAAATCACCCACCTTTCTTGTTCTACAGATGTAGAAAGCAATTTGGTGCTGCCACCACCAACCGATGACGCCTCTCACACTTGGTATAATAAAGGTGGAGACAGATGCGTCGAGACAGATGTGGTAGTGCATCCATGAACAACTTGAAATTGTCATTCTTATGTGACGAATTAATTCGTTTATGAACAATAGGCAGTAAATTCTGAGCCAGCATTTTACTTTTTATAGCATTTGTCTCAAATGAAAAATTTATTTGCGCATACGAAACTTGACACCAATAAATTCAACCAAGTACAACTTAATTTTTGCAATAGCATGATGAATGCTGAGATCAACCCTGTAATCTTCGAAGAAAATCACGTAGTCAGTAATAGTTGCTTGACACTCTCTCATTCTCTGTGATTCGTAAACTTTCAGAAGATTTATTGTGTTCTTCCATTTACAAATTCGCGTGCGTGTGTTGTGATCTGATAAAACGATTTCATGAATATAAAAAATATAATTGTACGTACTTGCACACGTGCTGTGAATTATTATAACCGCAAAAAATAGCAGCTATCATTGCAATTGAGGCGAATTGGAATTATGTCCGAAAACTGAAAAAATTTTGTATTTTAAATTCAACACGAGCACTAAAGTTCATTTTTATATGAGACTTAGGCCCGGTTTCACCAACTCGACTTAACTTAGTTAAGTAGCGATTTTCACTTTTTCAGTTTCACCACGTAACTTAGCTAAGTCACAACTTAGTCAACTTGCCAGCTGACTTATTCTCGACTAAGCAGTGTTGCTGCGGTTCAAAACCTAAATGTCAGTAATGGTGCTAATTTGTTTTGTTCAACGCCCCAGTCGGAAACTTCACCATGCTTGACTTTAACAGGGTAAGCGTAGATGCATGTGAACGCTTGTTTTCTAGCATGCAACCATTACAAAACTATCGTTTTCAATTAAGCGCTAATTTAGAACCTTCCAACTAAAGAGAAATCGGTGTAAGATCAATGCATTCCTTCTTGTATGGCCATACATGCCCATTTCGCACTGGGGTATTGGGATGCGCAGAGTTGTCTGGTATGAAAAAATACTACTATGCATAAAACAGCTGATCGGGTTGTTGTGCTCAAAATTATTTAAGTCGCTCAGTTGTTGAAACCCAAAATTAAGTTAGTCTCGAATCTGTGCTAACTTACGTCACGACTTAGTTTTAGTCTTAGTCGCGTTGGTGAAACCGGCCCTTAGACTTCCTACATACTCATCATAAGTTCGCGAATAAATTTACACGCTCAGTACGGTACGTAAAACGCCGGTTTACGTACAAATCACTATTGCGTGTGCCAACTCGGATTGTCACTAACAAATATTTGATGTGGCTACGCTCATTCATTCAGCACAGAACACATCACTGAATGAAATGTCATTGAGGAAAAAGTGTTCACGAGGTAAGTTGTAAATTTTGTATGTTCTTGATAGTTTTCTTTTTAGCTAATGAATATGGTTTATTTCTTTTATTTTCAAATATTTTAATATCATCTTGGGCTTTAAAGGTATTTTACGTACATTTCAGAATCTGTATTAATATCTATAATGTTTTTGAACTTTAGTAGAGATATCAGGCTTAAATTATGAGAAATTAGCCTAAAATGAACTTTTAACTACTATATTATCATTTTTAACAAATTTCTTATGGGAATTTTTTTTCTTTACAGCTAAAATAAGTTCAAAATATTTCCAACAACTTTCATTCAGACAGGTTTTTTTTTCGAATTCGTTTTAGTAGAAAAAAAGTGTCAAAAAAAACCTATATTTTCAAGTAATAAGCAAAAAAACATAATTTTTATAATTTTAATGTAATTTATTTAAAAAATTATTTTTTTACTTAGAATTGACCGTTTTAACGTATTTTTCAAAATAAAAGTAATGTTATGTTATTATTTTTTAAAACCTTTTTTGCTCTCCATTCGTGGTTGTTTTTCACGACTTTCTGCTGTAGCAGCCATAACACCTTCACGATTTTTTTCTATAACACGTTTGGAAACAGATGTTAACAACTGTACATATCTTTTTGTTCCTTGTATATGCATTGGAATATTAGGATCAACTAGTGTTGGCTCATCATAATCCAAGAATTGTACCAAGTGATCGTATGGAATATTTCTTGTGAATATCGGTTCAGATAGTAAATTATCGTCATTCAGATCAATCATATCAGTATAATCTGAAGCATTCAAATTGATATTATATTTTTTGTAAAATCTGCGTTAATTGGATCAAGTATTTTTCTCGGTAGTATACAATTTTTTTGATAGCTCTATCCCGTATGGCTTTTCTATCATCCAATAACATTGTTAATAAAATGTTTTCTGGATGAGCGTAATTTGAATTATTTTGCATTACATCATCTACAAAATTAAGTAAATTACGTGGTATGTATCGTGTCCAACGAATAAACTTTGATAAAAGTACACTGCCGTATACAACAGAATTCTAGTATTTTACATTCAAATACATTGGCACACATAAATTCTATTAATATAAACTGCTCGAGTTTTCAAATTTTCCGATGGTGTATTAGTTTTTGTATATAGACGTAATATCCTGCTTGCTTTGGTTAGCCATCGAGAATGTACAACTGGTCCTGGTTTTATGTTAGCTAAATCAACTGAAACAGCACCATTTGAAATTGCTTTGGGCATTTGATATAAATATTTAACATCTGTATATAAGTCTCGTTCTTGTTCATCACTGAACATACCAGGCATATTTTCCAATGCTATTGGTTCAAAATCACTTACAACCTGAAATACGAAAATTATACTAATTTTAATTGATCTAAAAAATATAAAATAATTTTAACAAATGCATACCCGAAATTGGTCACAGTCTTGAATGGTTTTGAATATATTTCCACTTGCTGCTCTTGGTCCACTCGTGACTGTTTTATCTAATGCTCTGAATAAATGACCAAATGGTAATTCATTGAAATGAAGCAAACATATAAACAGTGCAGTGGTCTATTTAAATGCTTTTCAAAAAGTCTTATAACACCATTTTCTATTCCAGTATTAGCTGGTTCTGTAGGTCCTGTAGGTCCCACCAATTTGTAGGGAAAAATTCAAATCGGCACACCACAAACTGGAAGAGAAGCTTGGCGCAAAAATCTCTTAGGAGGTTTATGATGATATACCTGTTGTATATCGCGCCATAGAGATAGAGATTAGCTGGTTCTCCTTCGCTGCATATGCCAATTAATTGACAGTTTTTTTCTATTGAAGAATTCATTTAATTTTTTTAATATGTGTTTTGCATTTTCTTCTTCACTCAAATTAACATATCCAAGTAATTCCACATTAGGCTCTGTTATAACAACTAAATAGGGTTCTTTTACCATATTTGTATGAAATTTCTCATTAATTTCCTCTCTAGTTAATGAATAATTTTTTCTGCCATCGAAAGAAAATGCGGCTATGTTGGAATCTATGTATCGTTTACAAAGCCGTTCATCTCTAGCTTTAATTTTTTCTCTTGCTACTTAAGACTTATCCATTATGACAAGTTCACCACGAACATCTCGAAAATGTATATCTTCGAAAAGGGCTGTTACTAAACATGAAGCAACTCTCTCTGAAACACCGAATCTGTCACACATCATAGCAAAATTTATAGCATCGTATCGTTGAGTATAATGTCCTCGTTTCATTGTAAGAGATACTTCTGCAACTGATTCATTTGCAATTTGTGTTTTACCTGTTTTCATATCTGTTCCAAGTGGTTCGTATGTTGGATCATCACTAACTGTTGGTATTGTTAAGGTGTTTCTTCTACAATGTCATCCATATATTCAGGTATGGTGAATTTTCTATCAATATGTTGGTCCATTATAAATTCTTTTAAATGGTTTGGTATTAAACCACATGAGCATTCTGCTGTTTTTAACTTGCATTTACATTTTCCAATGTAAAATAATTAATTTGTTGATTGTACGAATGCTGTAAATTCCTGAGCTTTTTTCTGTGTTTAATGCTTTCGTGATATTTTTCAATTAAAACATTTAGTTTTCTTAGAATACTATGTCTATCAATTAGTTGAATATTGAATTTATTCCAAATTTCAACCAATTTATCAATTACATGAGGAGTTTTATTTTTATGCGAAAACATTTTACTTTGAATTTTAGCATGATCAATTAAAAAAAAAATAAAATCTTAAAATGTCACGACTAGACGGTAAATTCAGATTATTAAATTCACTTGATAAACCAAATGCAATAATATCGTGTTCAAGTATATGTGATAAAGTGGATTCAGATGATGTAGAAGGATTTCCTTCATTCATTTTACATTTAAGTACAAAAATTTTGCTGTCTGAATTAAAGTTGTTGGAAATGTTCTGAACTTATTTTAGGTGTAAAGAAAAAAAAAGTGTCCATAAGAAATTTGTTAAAAAAAATAATATAGTAGTTAAAAGTTCATTTTAGGCTAATTTCTCATAATTTAAGCCTGATATCCCTACTAAAATTCAAAAACACTATAGATATTAATACAGATTCTGAAATGTACGTAAACTACCCTTAAAGTAAGCCCAATATGATATTTTCCTATAATTCTATCAGAAGCTATAAAGATGTTTTGGCCAAACCCTACATTCATATGGCAAAATATCTATTTTGCAAAAGTGAGGGACTCGAAATCGGACTTAGGGCTGTGGTGTCTTCAGCCATTTTTCTTAGAATCATCTGTAGATTACGTTTTTGCTATACTCCTGATAGAAAAAAAATTTTACTCGCTCTAATATATATACGGGTGGCTGATGAAAGCCGCTACCAAAAAAAAATTAAATAACTTTTTTTCTATTTAATGAATCTGGTAAATTTTTTTTTTATTTTGCAGATTGACTTTTACGTTTAACAAAAATGGATAACTGGGACACTGAAACAAGAATTTGGATTGTCCGCCGCTATCACGCACTGGAGTCCGTAGTTTCGGTTCAAAGAGAGTATAGGCGCACGTTTGGCGGCAATCCTCCGAGCAGATGGACCATAATAAGACTTGTAAACAATTTTGCCGAGCATGGGACAGTCAACAGAAGACCTTACCATCGAAACCCTTCAGTTCGAACGGAGGAAACAATCGCTGCTGTAGCTGCTGCCATACAAAACAATCCACGTGTTTCGACAAGAAGCTTATCTGCTCAAATGGGTGTAAGCAGACAGTCATTACAGTCAATTATGCACAAAGATTTGGACTTATTCCCATATAAAATTCAAATGGCCAACAAACTGAACGCTGCAGACTTGCCGATTCGCTTGGAATTTTGCCAGAAGATGCTACAAATGGTGGAAGAGGATGGAAACATGTTGAACTGTCTTTTCATGTCTGACGAGGCCCATTTCGATTTAAACGGCAACATAAACAAACAAAATTGTCGAATATGGAGTGCTTCCAACCCACAGATACTCCATGAGACGGAATTGCATCCACTTCGTGTCACAGTGTGGTGTGCAGTTTCATCACGCTGCATTGTGGGGCCCTACTTCTTCGAAGAAAACGGTCACACCGTTACGGTTACTGGAGACCGTTACTTGAGCATGTTGAGAGAGTTTTTCTATCCAGAATTACGCCGAATGAGAATTTCTTTCAACTCTGTGTGGTTTCAGCAAGATGGTGCAGCTCCTCATATAGCCCAACCTGTTATGACAGAATTGCGACGAAAATTTCCCAATAAGCTGATATCCAGAAACTCCACATTCCGTTGGCCACCCAGGTCGCCTGACCTTACTGCACCTGACTTTTGCTTGTGGGGTTATTGCAAACAGGAAGTCTTCAAAGCAAAACCAACAAATTTGAATCAACTAAGGCAATCCATTCGAGAAACAATTGCGGCTATTCCTGTCTCAACTCTCCAAGCAGTAATGAACAACTTTTTGGTAAGATGCCGCACATGCATCGACGAGCAGGGAGGGCATTTAAATTCCATTATTTTTAAAACTAATTAAGCTGTATTTAATAAAATTTAATGAGCTTTAACATGAATAAAAGAAAAATGAATTCCATACACTGAAAAAAAAATTATTTGAGTTTCTTCATGTAGCAAAATTCATCAGCCACCCTGTATATGTATCATTCGCGATGGCGGCCGGCGTGCAGCGATTGATACATTAAAACGAAAACCTGTATTTTTTTCTTTGCAGATTTCTGGCACTATTTGAATATTTATGGCAACCTAACTAGCTATCGTGGGCAAGGTTTTAATTTTCATGCCGAGTTAGGCATGGGCGCCGGGGGAATGCAAATTGTATTAATTCTTAGAAATAAATTTGAAAGTTTGCTATATCTTAAAGTTTTTTTTATTAAAAGTAATTTAAAGTACGCCGGCCTAATAGCAATTATTGAAATATAAAAATGCCCGACTCAAAAAACAACGACGTTGAAATGAATGGTGAAGATTTTCCAAACATCTTACCACAAATGATGAGAAGGGTACCAGCACTAATGGGACAAATGGTACCGATGGTCAATCAAATGCACGGGATAATGATAGAACACTTTTTGTTGGTCTTAGCTGGGAGACTTCTGAGAAGGAATTACGGTAACATTTTGGCAAACATGGAGAGATTGAGAGTACAAGTGTAAAAACAGACTTGAAAACTAGACGATCACGTGAGAAGTAGTACATCTCTGGATTACTATCCGCCCGTCTAACATTGCGCTCCAACAAATACGTCTTCTTCTTCTTTAAATGGTCATCGAACCGCCTGGGCGATTTTGACCGTCCAACATAGCTCGCCAGTCGTTTCTTCGTTGCGCCAACTGGCGCCAATTGGAGACACCGCGGGATCGCAAATCGGTCTCCACTTGGTCCTTCCATCGAAGTGGTGGCCTCCCTCTTCCTCTGCTTCCACCGGCGGGTGCCGATAAGAATACCTTCTGGGCTGGAGCATCTTCGCTCATTCGCACTACGTGGCCTAGCCAGCGAAGCCGCTGTGTTTTAATTCGCTGAACTATGTCGGCGTCTGCGTAAAGTTCATACAGCTCATCATTAAATCTTCTTCGGTACTCGCCGTCGCCAACGCGTAGAGGTCCACAAATCTTTCGAAGAACCTTTCTCTCGAATACTCCCAGAGCCGCCTCATCAGATGTTGTTAGTTTTCACGCTTCTGCACCATATAGCAGGACGGGTGCGATGAGCGACTTGTAGAGTGTTATTTTCGTTCGTCGACAGAGGACTTTACTTTTCAATTGCCTACTCAGTCCGAAGTAGCATTTGTTTGCAAGAGTAACTCTTCGTCGGATTTCTAGGCTAACATTATTGTTGGTGTTAATGCTGGTTCCAAGGTAAACAAAGTCCTTTAATATTTCGAAATTATTGCTGCCAACAGTGGCTTGGTTGCCAAGGCGCGAATGCGCTGACTCTTTGCATGATGACAGAAGGTACTTCGTTTTGCCCTCGTTCACCACCAATCCCATTTTCTCCGCTTCTTTTTCTAATTTGGAGTAAGCAGAAGTTACGGCGCGGTTGTTAAGGCCAATGATATCACTATCGTCAGCATATGCCAACAGTTGCACGCTTTTATAAAATATTGTTCCAGCGCGGTTAAGTCCTGCAGCTTGTATTATTTTCTCCAGCATTAAATTAAAGAAATCGCACGATAGGGGGTCACCCTGTCTGAAACCTCGTTTAGTTTCGAACGGCTCGGAGAGTTACTTCCCAAATCTGACCGAGCTGGCGGTGTTGCTCAAGGTCATTTTGCATAGCCGTATAAGTTTTGCGGGGAAATCAAATTCAGACATAGCGGCATATAGGCAGCTCCTTTTCGTACTATCGAAAGCGGCTTTAAAATCAACAAAGAGATGATGTGTGTCGATTCTCTTTTCACGGGTTTTTTTTCCAAGATTTGGCGTATTGTAAAAATCTGGTCGATGGTAGATTTACCAGGTCTGAAGCCACACTGGTAAGGTCCAATCAGTCTGTTTACATCAGGCTTCAGTCTTTCGCACAATACGCTTGATAGGACCTTATATGCGATATTCAAAAGGCTGATTCCGCGATAGTTGGCGCAGTTTGCAGGATCGCCCTTCTTGTGGATTGAGCAGGCATGCATTCATCCGACCATATTCTGCATAGAAGCTGGTGCATGCGCCTTACCAGCTCCTCGCCTCCGTGTTTGGATAGCTCAGCAGGCAAACCATCAGCGCCAGCTGCTTTATTGTTTTTCAATCGGGATATTGCTATTCGCACCTTATTATAGTCGGGCTGTGGAACGTCAATTCCATCATCTTCGATTGTGGGCTCGGGTTCGGCATCTTCTCTGGTTTCTTGCTCAGTTTCTCCATTTAAAAGGGCAGAGAAGTGATCCCTCCATATTCTGAGTGCTCTCTGAACATCGGCCACCAGGTCGCCGTTCTCATTCTTACAGGAGTTTGCCCCGGGTTTAAAACCTTCTGTCATTGGCCGAATTTTTTGATCGAATTTTCGGGCATTATTCCCCATTATTGGCCAGCATCTCAAGCTCCTTTATTTCACGCTTTTCTGCCTCTCTTTTTTTTCGCCCGGAAAAGCCCCCTCGCTTCCCTCGCGGTAGTGTTCACACACACTCCTCGGAGGATGGGGCCGTGTGCAGAAGTCCACGCAAGTGGGGAAAGTTTCTGATCGCCATTCACCTGGGAATGGCCAGAGCGATTCTTTTGCATGCGGTTCAAGCAGCTCACTACTTCCGGGCTTTGCGCCCAAGTATCCTCTGGGTAACCACCGAACACCCGTTTGGTGGTGAGCTAAACGTGAGAAGGCGGCAACCTGGTAAGGCCACTCCGACATAATCGGTTTAAGGGCTTGCTGGGGGGTTCAAACAGCAGCGTCTGATCACCATGTGGTGCGGCTGCAAGCGGGCGTCTGCCTTGGATCAAGCGGCTCGCTATACAAACGTGTAATAGAATTCAACCTCCCGTGAAACGGGTTGTGCGTTGGGTTTGGGACCCACCACATAAAACAACGTTCCAATGAAATTCAACAACAAAGCCTCGGATATGAGAACCCCTTTTTTAGATGACAACACCCGCCAACAAATACGTGCAGTACTTTATTTCAACCGATTGATCGGAACCGCGACAAAGTAAATCTTTCAAACAGTCATGGGTAAAAAGCTTCAGAGTTTTACGTTGACCTGCTTCCTCGAGAAGTAATTTCTCTGTATATTTGGTGTACAGTGAGGCGTAGTAAGACTTTCACTCGCAATCATCATGTCCACCCTGGTTGGAAATAATGAATGTCCTATAAGTGATACTGTATTCCATTTATAGTGACGAAGAATGCGATGTACAACACGCGCAAAATCGTTGAAATGGGACGAAAGACCGATGGGAACACCCATGACCCGGCAAATCAATAGCCAGTATTGATCGATGTGAAGCGACGAGTGGCGCCGAGTATTGGTCGGGTATGTTGATCGCCATACCAGCAGCTGGCAATGTATCCCCACGGCATGTTGGTAGTACACTTTATCCAACATCTTTCCTATTGGCCATCGAGGTGGTTAGACTGAAGCCACGTTTTGCTAGTGAGTATGTGAGATTATTGGAAACGACTGACTTGCATAAAGATACTATTCTTAGTTTAGTGACATGTCAACGACAGCCGGCTCCGGCAAAAACTTTCAGAGGGTACAGTGCCGACGGACAGGCATCTGCTGCAAAGGTAACGCCGCCACCGCTTGGTCTGAATTAGCTGGTGAGTTTTATTCAATGATCCGATCGTGGTATAAGAGTTTTATAGTAGGCCGGTTCAAAATTTTTGACTGATACAGGACATTATAAAAGTTTTTTTTTTTATTACATTTTGTATGGGAAAATTGGTACATTAATCAGATACAAATTTGGGAATCTTGAAAAACATTTTTTGGGGACCTTTCATCATTCTTCAACAACCTCGTAAAGGAGTGTCGAATTTAAATTATTCTGAAAGAATATCGCTTATATAAATGTGAGTACTAAATCAGTGAAAATAAGTTTTTGAATGCTTCACATACCCACGTTGATAGTTACAACCGAAACTTATTTATACTCCGAAAAGTATGTGAGTTAAGGATCCAACCCATATTATGATGTTACCGGCTTTTCTTCATGGCTTACGAAGGTCTTTTGTGGTCTACAGAGTGCAGAACGCCTCACTGACATGACAAAGGGCAAGCTCTGTTGTTGTCTCCTGCATCAATATCAGCAGCTCACGAGATGCCTTTTCTTATTTACTTAACTATATATGACCTCTGCACTTTTATCTTATTCCTTTTTTTTTGTTTTTTTTAAGGACATAGTAACTGCAAGGTATTTTCTTCTGAAAAAATCAAGCTATTCATTCATTTATTTTATATTAAGGTTCTTTTCATGACCTACTAAAAAAATTTTCGTTTGATTTAAAAATTTTCATGTCCGACCCAAAAATTTCCGCTAAAAACGTTGGCGATACCGTGTTTTTGAAAAAAATATATATTTTCGGGTTTTGGGACTTGTTTTGGTCGAAAAATCGACTTTTCCAAGACCCGAAAATAAATTTTTTTTTCAAAAAACTGATAGCGATATCGGTTAACTTTCGACCATACAAATCGATCCACCCTAATACTTATACCATGGATCCAATACCTGTAGTGGAAGTTACTTATTTAGTTCACCAAAGAACATTCGCTGACGCGACACACGCGCAACCATCGATCAGGTCAATTTACCAAAAGGGTGGGAATGGCATAGTCGGCACCACCTGCCTGCACGCGCAAGTAAAATGGGCAAAGCATGGGAACTGCAACATTAACACTTTAGTTAGGCTTAAGAGGTTACTTAGTAAGTAAAGAATATAGTTTGAGTCAGTCAATAATTAGGGTGCAATCAGCACACAATAAATGTTTATTACGTTTAAATAAATTAACTAGTATTCATTAAATTAACTAGTATTAATAAATTAACTTGTTTTATTCAGTTCATCGGAGGACTATAAGTCCCCGCAACTGAAATTTTTTTATAACTCTCGCGACACGAAAAGAAAAAAAGTTAACAAGTGAAAATAAAAACCTGGTGCAAAAGGAAAAAACAAGAAAAAGTTAATTAACACCAAACCCGAAATAAAGTGAAAATAAAAGCTTGGTGAAACGAATTTCCAAAAGGAAAAAAGAACGAAAAAACATTAAATAATAATAAAACAAAAGAAACGTTAAAATCTTGAAACTTTTCAAACCTCTAGTAAAAAAAACACACAACATAAGCGAGTGGCTTTTTTCGAAGATCTAAGAAAGAAGAAATAACAGCGTCAAAGAAACTTGGTGAAAATCTTAGAAAACTCTTCAGAAAGAAACAAGGAAAAGAAGCTCCCAAGGAAAAATTTTCTAATAATCCAATGAGATATTGGATTTTGTAAGTAATAATCACATTTCGTAACTTAAATTATTTTAATTTCAGCACAAACATGAACGCCGATGAAATTAGGAAGTCCCTAACGGAAATGAATGGCGCCGTAAATGCCATTCTCTTCCTGCTTAGGAGATTTGAAGAGCGCCTCTAAAGCGTGGAATCAGTAAATAGTGATGAATCCTTACAAGGACTTACTCAGAATTTGGAACGATTAGAAAGCCGAGTAGCAGAGGTTCGCAGGCAATCTGTTGATAGTGAAGGAACAGTAGTGGAAGAACCACTTACTAGTCCTCAGACGGAGGACGATTTAAAAGAAATTTCGAAGTTACCAGATTGTGTAAAGGAGCTCCAAGTGTTTGATGGATCTCGGGTGCACTATACCTCCTGGATCCATAGTGTAGAGCAGGTTTTAAATGACTATAACGTAAGGCACAAGCCAATATATAGGGCCACTTTAAGACACATTAGGTGTAAGATTAGGGGAGCAGCAAATGCTGCACTAGTGTCCCACAAAATCTTAGATGCTGATTGGAAGAAAATCAAGGAGATTCTCTCCTTGCAACACGCAGACGTTAGGGATATCGAAACTTTAGATCAACAGCTTACTCTTATGACTCAGGGACGGCAAAAGTTGTCCGAGTTCTACGCTCAAATTAACAAACAGTTGTCGCTTATGATAAATGCCATAAACACCGACAAATATGTGCATGAGGAAACGGTTAAGGCATTGGCAGAGGCACACCGACCCAGAGCACTAGATGGTTTTATAAGGGGGCTAAACGGCGACCTGCCGACTTTGCTTCTTATGCATAAACCGAAATCTCTACCTGAGGCATACTCGTCATACCTCACATAAACGTGGATGGGCGAAACGCTATTTACCATTGAATAGAATTGGCCGAATGTTCGGCGATACATACCAATCCCCGACACCGCGATATTTTCCTCGGGGCAACAGAGACTACACTGGCACATCGCAGAGTCCAGCTGAGAGCAATTCGAGGTACAATTAAGCAGCAAAGGGAAGCTATGCAGGCCGACCCCAAAATCAGTGAGGATTCAGCTCCTACTCCAGCGAGCACAATAAAGAATCAACAGGCGACCACGTAAATTTTACAATGGCAGACTCGTGTCCGGTGTACCATATTTAGAATACGCTACGCGGGATCAAGGTATTTTAGAGTTCTTAGCGGATACGGGGGCGAACAAAAATTACATTAGCGAGCGCGTAGCTGTAAACACTACGCCTGTGGAAAAGCCATTCCACGTAATCTCTGCGGGGGGAAAATCAAAATTGACAAGAAGGTTTGCGGAAATTTTTTTCAACTTGTTGGTAAGGACCTGCCAACTACATTCTTTGTTCTTCCAGGGCTAGAACCATTCGACAGGATAATAGGGGACGATACACTGTCGGAGATTAAAGCGGTTTTAGATAAGGAACTTTACACTCTCATTCTAAAAGCAGACATCCTGCTGCCTCTTAAGAGGAAAACAGCGCAGCAGGTTAACAGCATTAACGTTAACATACCTCTTGATAGTTGTCACCGAGTTCACGAAAAACAAGCTCTACGAGATACTAAAAAGATATGAATCTTTATTTGGGCCAGTCGACCGAGGCATGGAAATCCAAACCAATGCCCAGGCCGAGATAAAAACGGAAACCGAAAATCCCATTTACACCAAAAGTTATTCCTACCCCGTTAACATGCGCGGGGAAGTCGAAAGACAAATCCCGGAACTTCTTTCACAAGGTATTATCCGTCCGTCGAAGAGTCCCTATAACTCTCCCATATTGGTTGTAACAAAAAAATCTGGCCCGGATGAAGAAAAGTAATATCGGATGGTCATTGATTTTAAAAGGTTAAACGCCGTAACTATTCCCTATACATATCCCATCCCAGATACTATTGCTAGCCTTGGTCAGGATTTCACCAAATCGCAATGAAGGAGCGTGACATTCCATTGACATTTTACGGCTTCCTTTCGGACTAAAAACTGCGCCCTCAATCTTTCAACGCATGATAGACGGTGTCGTCAAAGAATTTATAGGTCGAACATGTTTCGTATATATCGACGACATAATAATTTTCAGCAAATCCGAAGCCACCCATTTGTAGGGCATCGAAACAACCCTTTCTAGACTACTAGCTGAAGGACTTAAAGTTAACCTTCAAATACTCAGTTTTAAAAAGAAGCGTGGAATTACATTGTAACCTCCGAAGGGATCCTGCAAGATCCCAAGAAAATAAATTCGATAAGAAACCTGTTGCCACCTTCAAATCTAAAAGAACTTAAAAGTTTTTTAGGTTTAACTTCTTATTACAGAAAGTTCATTCGCGATTACGCAAAAATCGCAAAACCACTCACTAACCTCACAAGGGGCGAACATGCACAGGTTAAGTCTACGCAGTCCAAAAAAGTGCCAATATCATTAAATGAAGACGCCTTAAGAGCATTCGAAGATCTTAAGGAAGTGCTAACAACCACATAAGTCTTAACATTTCCCAACTTCGAAAAAGCTTTTAACTTAACGACAGACGCTTCAAACTACGCCATTGGCGCGGTATTGTGTCAGGACTACATGGTAAAGACAAGCCAATAGCGTTTATATCAAGAAGTTTGACTACCACGAAATAAGGGCATGCTACAAACGAATTTAACAATCTCCGAAGCTATTTGTATGGTGCCAAGAAAATACGTATATTTATCGATCACCAACCATTAACTTGCTCCCTTAGCAATCGTAATTACAATGCCAAGCTGAAGCGTTGGAAATCCCGACTCTAAGAGTATAACTACGAGCTTACCTACAAACCAGGAAAATCAAATGTCGTGGCTGATGCCCTTTCTCGCCTTAAAACACAAGCGAATCAACTTACGGATTCAATACTGCCCGCGTCCGAAATCGCTAGTCAAGACGCATCTACGGGATCAGATACCGATACGGTTCAAAGCTCAACAATACAGGACAATACAGACCTTATTCCATATGGTTTTCAGAAACCAGACCATATTCGGGGGTAGGCTTCAGATTTATGAAGAACCGCACCCTGGAGACTTACGTCACTATGTAGGAATACAAAATGTAGGCGAAATTGAACTAGTTAGCATACTGAAAAAAAATTAAATCCAAATGTCATTAACGGTATAAAAATCCCGGAAAATCAATTAGGCCTATTACACAAGGTTTATTTAGAACATTTGATTAACCATAAAATCCGAATAGCGCAAACCCTTGTGGAGGATTTGCGAAACCCAGATGTGGTGTGCGAGGCAATAATGAATGAACACAAGAGAGCTCACCGCAATGCCACAGTAAATAGGAAGAAAATAGTGAAACTTTTTCACTATTTCACGACCCCAAGAATCTTAGTCACTGATAACGAACGGGGATTGATTAGCCCAGTAATACAAAACTTGTTAGAATCTTTAGGAATTCAGATTTACAGCACTCCAACTCAGAGAAGTGAGGTGAATGGCCAAATCGAGAGATTTCACTCTACGTTACTAGAAATTAGATGCCTGAAGGCGAAAAACGAAGAACTTAGGACCAAAGAACCTGCTAATATAGCTGTAGATCGTTATAATAATTCAGTTCATTCAGTAACAAACAAGAAACCGACCGAAATATTTTTTAACCGCTCAGAAGCGCCCAATTACCAGTAACTTCTCGACAAAAGCAGGAAAATGAATAAGTATATCATAACATTACTGAGGGAAAAGCAAATGGCACAGATAGAAAAACACAATAAAAGAAGGACGCCACCGGAGCGTTATGACGAAAATGACGTCCTCGACGTTAAGGATAAGCAAATAAAGGGGAAGCAAAAGCCTCTTTATAAAAGGGAAGTCGTTGCAAAAGATAACAAAGTTTCTGTCAACAGACTTAGTGGGAAGAAAATCGACATATTACACATTAAAAACATAAAAAGAAGAGAAACAAATTTTTAAATAGTTTGGTACTAAGAGGGAATTTATCTAACAAGAGAGAGCTTGTAAGTGGGACAAAGCGTGCCTTAGTAGGTTGCGGCGCCATCGAATTTGACAAATGGCCACGTTGCTCCCTAAACGGATAACACGATCCCCCATGGTTTGAGATATGTTAACACCTTTGGTCCAAAACAAAAAGCGAAGCTTATGCGCCTAATCCACTAAGCAAATATACTAAATTATCTGCGCCTAATCCGCAGATTGACAAAAAAAGGCATCAAAATTAAGCTTATGCGCCTAATGCGCTAAGCAACTATACTAAATTATCTGCTCCTAATCCGCAGATTGACAAAACAAGAAAGCAAACTAAAGCTTATGCGCCTAATCCGCTAAGCAAAAATATATTCTCTGCGCATAATCCGCAGAATCACAAAAAAACACACAAACAAAAAATTATTAATAAAAAACAGATAACATCACTTTAACTTTTTTTCCAATTTTTTTTTCTTTTTTTTCTTTATACTAACTTGCAAAATTTTTGTAATAATATTTAACGTAAATTCTTTAACTTTGTTTCACTCCTTCATTACTAACCATAATAACAATGAGTAGTATTCTTTCATATTTCTCTTATTTAAGACCTTTTGTAAGAAATAGGAAATTACAACAACTTATCAACCACTAGCACAATAACAAAAATACTAAAGCAAGAAAAGCAAAAGCTCTAGGAATACTGCACATAAGTAAAATCTTAAAAATTCTGTATTATAATAATTCCTTCCTAGTAACAACAACATTTTGTTTGCTTAGTCAATAAAATTAACTTATCTTCATAGAATTTAACAACTACTAACAACACTAAACTAGAAATAACATCTTGCGTTGCAGATTTCTACTGCTGGCATCTGCCATCAGCGTGCTCCATATATTCAACTACAAGGCTCCAATAGTAACTATCCAAAGGGGAGATGGGTGGACCATTGGGGGTTCATTCAAAATAATCCACGTCATCAACCTCTAAGAATACACTACAACTATGATACAAATGGACAAACTGACAAGTCGATTAATAAAACGAACCGAGGAGCAGCTCTTGGCACAGCATTATATTAATCAAACACTTGGGCGACTCGAAGAGTTGATAGGAAGCACAAGGAGAACCAGAGTCACCCGATCAATATCTGGATAGGGTCAGCATGGAAATGGCTGGCAAGATCACCTGACGCACCAGATTGGAACAATATTCTCCACAGCCAAAGTCAAATTATCGAGAACAACAATCATCAATACAGGGTCAATAAGAAACTATTCACAGCCACCCAAGAAGTATTGAAGAGAATTGACGAAATAGTGGACCGTAGCAATTACGTAGCAAGAGAAACAGAAGCAATAGAGTTCGAGGAAAGCGCACTTCATAACATCCTGCTCGTCCGAGATGAAGTCAACGAAATGGTCCGGGCATATCAATTGGCAAAGCGCGGAATTGTTAATACCAACCTACTCGGCATGGACGAGGTTAAACAGATCCTATCCGAAATGGAATCCCTCCCATACCAGAATGTAATTGAGGCAATCGAATATGGTCAACCATCGGTGCTCACAAACGGGACCCTCCTCCTCTATGTCCTATCAATGCCGAAAGTAACAGCTAGTAAATATAATCTCCTGATTACTCGCGCTGGAATATACGATGGTAAACAACTAGAGCTACCATTCGACAGGATGTTCGTCAACCAAGAAGAGACGTACGGGTTGACGAAGGATTGTTTGGTAATCAGCTCATCCACGGTATGTAGGTCCGAATTCCTAGTCAAACTGGAAGAAAACAGCTGCCTGCCGCTACTCTTAAAAGGTGGGGCTGCTAGCTGTGAATTTACCAGCGAAATGGATCTCATATAGAGCTGATAAACGAAAACACCTTTTTAATTTCAAACTACGAGACAATCAGGATAGGCGATCAGGAATTTTCCAGCAACGCACAAAAAAGCTAGACCTTCCACCGGATCAAATTCCGACGCATTGGACAGGAAATGTCAACATTAACAGGATGTCCAAAGGCAAATCTGCACCTGAACTTTATTGTCCAGAGCCTACACTACCAGTCACATTAGTCAGTACCAACATATCATCGGAAATGCAACATTAACAATTTAGTTAGGATGAAGAGGTTACTTGGTAAGTAAAGAATATAGTTTGAGTCAGTCAATAGTTAGGGTGCAATCAGCACACAATAAATGTTTATAACGTTTAAATAAATTAACTTGTTTTATTTAGTTCATCGGAGGACTATAAGTCCACCGCAACTTTAATTTTTTAATAACTTTAGCGACACGAGAGTTAATTTGCCTGACAGGTAGAGTTCCGCATTGTTAAATTGGTTTGGCCCCTACATGGTTTGCTTGCTTTCCAATAGCACCCTTAATTTTCCACTCTGTATGTGGATAATACAGGCTTAGTCTTTAAGGGAGTTTGGTTAATGGTTGCAATCTATCTTCGTATTCGTCAATTCAAGGTAGCGGTTGTCTAAACCTTGAATTTTACCTATTCCATACTCGTAAACATAAGGGTATACGTTTACGTACAAATTAGTTTCAAAAGTTGAGGGGTGGGAGCCCGGTTCCATCGTTCTTAAATCCGTTTATGCCCATCCCTATCTAGAAGAATTTCCTGTTTTATTCACAGGTGTTGACCTCATTTCTACTGTTACTTTGAAGGAAATTTTGAAGAAAATTGCAAAGCAAACCTTCGGGTAATATGAAATAGATCTTACGAAAAGCGATATAGTTTATTAGCCTAATCTTCCTAGAGTTTCGAAAGAGGAGGTAAAGTAGTGGCTGACACTTTCTGTGGCAGATCGGTTCTCCCATCTGCGGTAGGTTTCAGTGGCCTCGTTTCATTTGAGCGAGTTCGTTTGAGTATTGTATGGGATATCGGGTTGATTTCGTTAAGTCGCTTCACTGAACTTTGACCTCCCTAATTCATAAGGTAATGATAAGTGGAATTAAGGAGATTGAGAAGTGGAATATTACTGGTGCTCGCCATTCTCGTTACCGGCGGTCAAATTTCGTAATTGGTCTGGTAGTCTGGCCCCTTGCTGTGTCGAGTTCGACTACTCGGACCCGGTTATCGGGTTCCCGATGTAATTTCGCAATTCGCCCTAATCTCCATTCGTTTGGAGGCAAGTTGTCCTCCTTTAGGACGACTAGGTCCCCCTGTTTAAAGTTTGATTGTGGATGTTTCTACTTTAGACGTTTGTGCAATTCGGTAAGATATTCAGATTTCCACCGTTTGCAAAAGGTCTGATGCAAGGCCTTAAGCTTTTCTCATCGGTTGACGAGTGAGGCGCTATTCTCACTTACGTCAATCTCGGGTGTGGCTAACAGATGTCCTCCAACGAGGAAATGTCCTGGAGTAAGTGGCTCTAGGTTGCATAGTTAGTTGGAAGAGGCGCTTAGTGGTCGAGAGTTGAGACGCGACTCGATTCGACAAAGTAGGGTGCTAAACTCTTCAAGAATAAATTTGTGATCCGACGCGATCTTTTGTAAAGATTTCAATGTAGATATGAACAGAAACACTACAATCCGAAATAAGTTAAATTATACTCTAATAAATGTATGCATGACCCAAAAAATAGAGTTTAATACCAGTATCACAGAAACCTCCCAAACAAGGATTGATTTATTATACTCGAACAGTGATAACATTAATTGCGAGAGACTTGAAGATAATAATAATTTAATGTCAGAGAAAGAATACCAAATGCGCATAAAAAAGTGTATAACTTGATGGGAATAACTACTACAGTGTTGAGAATCTTTTAAACATATTACGAAATTATAACCTGAGTTTAATGAACAGGTTATCAGTACAAGAAAAAGTTCGTGCAATAAATGACGTTATGGTTCACGCCTTGGAATATTTAACTTTTGAAAAACAAGTTGAAGTAAAACTAATCAACAAATGGTATGATCGTGAGTTAACAGACCTAAATAAGCGCAAAATTATTCTGTATAAATTTGTCAAATAGACGGTGACTGGAGGCAGTACAAAACTATAAACAAACAATATAAAAAATTAATTAACAATATAAATTTTAATGCAAAAAACAAAATCAAAATTATTTCTTGTGGAACATCAGCGTTAATTTGAATAATTTTTCAAAAATGTGCAAAAAAACGAATTTTCCGTTTTCGGCCAACTTTTAAAAATTGTATAAAATAATTGTGGCATCCTCTGTCATCCACTAGGCTGAAAGGCTGTACATATGTCCACAGTAAATAATTGTAGAAGCTTGCTATTCAAACCCTGCTTTGAAATCGGGTGATAGTTGCTTATAATTTTTGATTGTGTTAAACGTTTTACTGCATCACTGGATGTTGATGGTTGTTCAGGGTCACTTTCGGTTGGTTGAGGCTTGTCCTGCGAAAGTTATTGTATATGATATACATATATGCATCAATATAAAGTAATTTAAAAGGCTTGACCGTCCGTATATAAGCCTTTAAAACTAACCACAATCTCCTCCAGCTGTACAGTGGGATGGCTGCGAATCATATGTCGTTTTAAGTTGCTTGTCGACGTTTTGTACGACATTTTGCTTTTGAAAATATTGCATTAAGCAAAAGCGTTGTCCACCTTTTCAAAAAACTGCCAAAGGGAACTTCTGGTTTTGTCTAAAGGCATTATCTTACTTATGTTACAGGGTGGCGCAAAAGTAATCCTCCTATCAGAAAATGCTATAAATTTTGCGATTGGCCCCTAAAGTCAGTTCTGTTTTGATATTTGTGTAGTAAACACATGCGAAATACCCGTTAATAAACAATGTTACGCTACACTGCTCCAATAATCGGTCGGGGCCAAACGGTTACTGTGAATGGTGAGCGCTACAGAGCAATGATCAACGAGTTCTGTTTGCCACAACTTGATGAATTGGGATTGGAAAACATGTGGTTCCAACAAGACGGTGCAACAGCACACACTGCACGTGCCACAACCGATATGCTGAACATCGGAAGCTTACTTTTGCGCCACCTTGTATAAATGTGTAAGTTTGTGAGTGAGTGAGTGAGTGTGTCTGAAATGTTTTCACGCCCAAACTACAGCACCGATCTGTACGAAATTTTGCACACTTATATCCCGATGTCTCGGATAGGTAAAAAGTTTCATGAAATCTCAGTACCTCACATGGTTATGGAGTTATGGGCACTAATGTGACCCAACTAACCCACAAATTTATTTTATCCAATGAATTTATGCAATTTGGTGCCCTAAAACCTTAAAATGTGCGTACAATATGGGTATTGAACGAAAGGGGAAGGCCACATTATTATTTTGGACTTTGCAATATTTCGATAAATTAATCGATAACTGAGTTATCTCTCAGAACGTGGTTGCCCAAAAACCCATGAATTTGCATACAATATGGATATCAAACGAAAGTGGAAGGGCACAGTATTCTTTTGGACCCTGCAATATTTCGATTAATTTATCGATATCGACAATCCTTTTCATGGTCCTTAACGAGCCAAATTTGAGCTGGCAATCCTAAGCTTCGAAAGCTCGAAATTTGCAATCATCAGTTCGCGAATGAAAACCAGTGAGTGAAAACCAAAAGTGAAATTGAAAAGTGAACATATATTATTGCAATAATTAATTGCTGAAAGTAAATGTTACTTGAAACTGAAACTGGAAAGTGGTAAACTCTGCATTAAATAATAAAAAAGACCATTTGGCTTTGCATTCCCACAACAGCCGGTTCTACGTACCGGAATGACTCGGATTTTTACATCCGACCAAGGGCTGTTATTTCGACTCTACCCTGTCTAACCTGTCACCTTTTCCACTAATACTGTCATCCTCCGAGCAGCTCCTTGCAGCAGGGCTGCACAAAACTCTCCTGCTCCGGGCTCCAGGAGAATGGATCTGCTGCGTCTGCTGGAAGAAGATTTACGTTAAGCGTTCACAATCCGTCCAATGCAATTCTTGCAAAAGATGGTTGCACAAAACCAGGTGTTCCGGGCTAAATCCCTCCACACATAGGCCTCCTAGTTTCTACAAAACTTTCGTGGCCCCTTGCTGTTCACGCCCTAGGACGTCCCGTGGCCAACGACGATCCAGTATCGCACCGTCACAAGCTTCTGAAATAGTCTCCACGACTAATAGCACTAATAACGCCCAGCAAGTAGTGTGTAACACCCGCTGCCGCTCACGCCCACAGGCGCCACCACCTCACACAGCCGCTCACAGCTACTTTTTACGTAGCACCTCTGTTTCAGATGTGAGCAATGCCGAGCGACAGCCCACCCCCTCTCACTTTCAACTTCCCCTTCTTGTTCCAGCACTAGCCCAAATGTAAGTCAAAGCCACCAGCTCCTGGCCCCTTACACCTTGTGCTCTGTTTGTCGGCTGATACTATATACACCTGCGACATCAGTCAAATCCAATTCTTGCCCTGGCCTGTGTCACCTGCTTATATGTTCTCAACTTGGAAACAGGAACCTATGGACTGATACGTATGTTGCACCATGTTGTCGAGCTACGCAACCTACAACGTCGACCGATTCGCCACCTTCTGGTGCTTCGGATCCCTCGTCTTCTAGAGTGCGACGCAGTGTGCGACCCAGCCTGCTTCCTCCAAGGCATACGCACCAGTCCCTGACTCCCAGCGTGAATATTTTTCCCCCTTCGCACTTTCGCGTCCTACAGCTAAACTGCAACGGCCTAACCGGGAAAGTGAGTGCAATAGTGAGCTTCATGAAGCGACAGAATATCAAGATCGCTGCCATTCAGGAGACGAAGTTCAACGCCCGATCAAATCTTCGGACTTGTGACGGCTATAACATCCACCGACGTGACCGAAAGAGGGGACTTGGGGGCGGACTCGCCTTCATCACTCACCAATCTGTGCAATATCGTCCATTTGAGCCTGACGTCGACCCGAGGGACAACCTCCTGGAACGTCAAGGATTGGTTGTCCGGACAGGCGACGTTGACCTTGAAATCATTAACATTTATATACCTCCTGCCACCTGCTGTCCGAGAGATTACCACCCTGACATCAGTGCGTTACTCAGAGGCGATAATCGTGTAATCCTCGGAGACTTCAACGCACACCACGATCTGTGGCACTCAAGCCTACAGGCCGATGGGAGGGGACAGGAATTGGCTGAACAAATAGACGATTCGACGTTTACACAGTGAACGAGAGTTGCGGTAAATTGTTCCAGTTCGCCAGACCTCACAATTGTCAGCGCAGGTCTCATAAATGGCGACCAATGCTTACTCTTGCATCTGACCATTTGCCGATAATCCTCTCAATCGATCGCCCAAATGACTTCGTTACCTCTGAGAAGCGCACCTTCACTAACTTCAGTAAAGCTGACTGGGTTGGTTTTCTTAATTTCACTGAGAGCAACTTCGGTGCTCTTCCCATCCCGTCTGACGTACGAGAAGGGGAAAAGGCGTTTCGCTTGGTCATAGCTTCAGCCTCCAATAAATATATTCCGTCAGGTAGAATTAAGGAGATACGTCCGTACTTCCCCACAGAGGCAGCGGCCCTGGCTAATGAACGTGACCACGTGCGACGCTTGAACCCTACGGATCCTCAAACTCAAGATCTCAATGCGAAAATCAGACGGCTAGTTGATCAACACAAACGCGCCAAATGGGAGGAGCACCTAAGGTCCTGTAACCTCTCTGCTGGTGTTGGCAAATTATGGTCCACTGTAAAATCCTTGTCTAATCCGACCAAACCGAACTACAAAATATCCATCACCTTTGGTGATAAGGTACAGTCGAAACCAAAGAGATGCGCGAGCGCTTTCTGCCGGCAATTTGTACTGCATCCTCCGGTTGACAAGGAAATCAGGCGCGCCATCAGGGAAGCGCACAAACGCAAAAACAACCAAGCGCCCATTGCCATCACCACCACAGAGGTTCGGGAGGACATACGGGGGTCCAAAAACTCCAAATCTATTGGCCCAGACGGTATATCCATGCTGATGCTAAAACATCTCGCTGATGAGCGAGGAAGGTACCTAACAACCGTCTTCAATCTGTCCATGACTACCTTTGTCATTCCAGAAAGATGGAAACAGGCCAAGGTGGTGCCACTACTAAAGCCCGGCAAGCCGGCTAACGTGGGAAGTCATATCGACCGATATCACTCCTCTCGCCAGTAGTGAAGACCCTGGAGTCGGTCTTGCTCCCTTACTACACCGCAAACCTACGATTAGCCGAACATCAGCATGGATTCCGCAAAATGCATAGCACTACCACCGCGCTAAACGCCATCACCACACAGATAGGTGTCGGTCTCAACCAATCTCGCCCAAATGACAGGACCGTGCTAGTTGCGCTTGACTTGTCGAAAGCTTTTGACACTGTTAATCACCCGCAACTCATTAACGACCTGGAAGATTCAAACCTTCCCCCCTGTCTAAAACGTTGGACCGCCAACTACCTGAGTGGCCGGCAGTCATCGGTGGAATTTAGAGGCGAAAGATCAAAACCACGTATAATTAAGCAAGGGGTGCCATAGTTATTACATATCGAGGCTCCCTTCCCCTCCAAAAGGCGGCTCGATCGTCTCCTACGCCGATGACTGCACGATCCTGGCGACTGGACCCTCCGTCGATGAGCTCTGCTCGCGAATTAATTCTTACCTGCCAACCCTTTCCAGTTTCTTCGCTGCACGGAACCTGACATTGTCACCGACCAAATCCTCGGCCACCTTATTTACGACGTGGACAGCGCAGGCGAACATGGAATTAGACGTCTACGTCGAAGGCATTAAGCTTCCGACTGTCACACACCCCAAAATCTTAGGGGTCACGTTTGATAACATGTTCAAATACGGTGCTCATGTAGCCGCGATTGTCACCAAAGTACAAAGCCGTAACAAAATCCTCAAGTCACTAGCTGGCAGTACTTGGGGTAAAGACAAAGAAACGTTACTGGCAACGTACAAGGCAATCGGCCAGCCGGTTCTGAGCTACGCGACGCCAATATGGTGGCCGGGATTAGCAGACACACATTGGAGGAGGTTGCAGGCCTGCCAAAACACCGCACTCAGAACTGCCACGGGGTGCCTCCTTATGTCTCCTGAGCACCACCTTCATAATGAGGCAAAAATGCTCGATGTCAAAGAGCATTGCGAGATGCTGACCAGACAATTTCTGTTCAACTGCTACAAACCGCAGCACCCGAACAGAGACCTGCTGAACGAAAATCCGCCTCCCAGGAGAATAAGGAGTCACCTCCGCAAGCATTATGACGAGATCCGGCATCACATTTTCTCGCCGTTTGATCCAAAGGTGCACCGGCGGGCCCTCAACCTCATCCACACGGAGTCGGTAAACTCCTTTGTCAGGTCTCGTCCAGTGAATGCAGTCCTACAGGCACAAGCTCTACCTGTTGCCGACGAGGAACGCGAACTGCCCAGGGAGACAAGAGTCACGCTGGCCCAACTTCGTTCTGGATACTGTAACAGACTAAACTCTTACCTGAACCCTGACTAACCATCTGTTCATCTGCTCAATGTTGGATGGGGGGTGACATCCTAGGCATTTTAAGTAGTCGCTACAACAACAACAACCATTTGGATTTGTAAAAAATAAAGCAGTTTCTGAGGGGGCAAAGCAGCAGTAGCCGAAAAAACCTGCGTGTAAGAATTGCAGTATGGTGCACCATAGAAATCCAGCGAAAAGCAAAAAGCCGAGGAAAGCAAGAAGCCCAGTTAAACATTGCAGTAACTTCACCAGACCTTTGATATCAGGAATTTGCTAAACCACAAAATAAGTATCAGGCGTAAAAGTACTGTAAGTAAGCTGAAATTTAATCACGTATATTATTTCCTATGTACGAATAACCGTTACCCAACGGCAAATCTTAGTTCGTATACTTCGGTATACTCGTACACATAAGTACAATCCCAAGCGTGTTTTTGCCCGTGGAGTGCAAAATCTGTTCGCTGCTTTTGAGGAGAGTATTATATACACACCCAAATATTCGTACATACATAAATAAAAGAGGGAGCACAAACGCTTATGCTCTCAACTTCCTTTCGTCGCGTCTATCACTGTGGTCGCATCTCTGGCTTGCACTACGGCATCTATGTACATACATATGTATATCCATATTGTTGGAGCCATCGTTCGCTGATGGCTTTGACGCAAACAAGTACTTTAAAATTTTCAACCCCTAAATCAAACATAGATTAACATTCTTGCAACAAATCAAATCAGCACATATAAGTACTCAATCAGTGATATACCCAATTTCATAAACCTATTTGCATACTTTCATTTCTAAATAAATTGAGTATACCCCATTTTCATTTATACAAGACACCGATTGATTTGTTTATTATTATATCATATACGTAAGATTGACAAACAGTACATACATATATTCATATAGGAGAGGAAATATGAAGTATTTATTTTAGTCCTGGAAAAATTTAAAGATGACACCACGTCGAAAAGTTCTAGTTATGTTATAACAGTGATACATATTTCTACATAGCGGGGTACATGTTATGTAAAGTTTCATTGGTAGACTTTCGTAACTCGTTGCAATAACATATACATATGATGATACATACATACGATTACACCTTTCCATATATCATTACCATTCATCTCCAACGCTGCGTTTGGGTATATATATATATATATGTAGATAGGCATATGTTAGTTCCGCTATGCACATTACTTGCTAGCATATGCCTGTTTCGTCAAAAATGTATAATCACATTAAACATTTTTCAGGTCGCTGTTAAAAAAGATCTAAAATTGCGGGGTGGAATTCTGTATGTTATTAACAGTCATTCATTTGTAAATACAATTGCAAATCAGTGGCAGAAATTTGAGGGTTCGTTGCATTGCTATGCACGGAAATATAACATTTGTGACGTATGTATGTTAATAAGCATAAAATTATATGTAGTTTTTTAACGGCTTAACAGTGCTCGCTATTATTAGATATTTTGAATAGAAATTAAAGGCGCTGTTAACTGTCTCAATCCATATATGTATATGTATATAATAAAACTTTGAAATTATAATTCACTTAAGTAACCATCAAATCAAAATTTTCTCATTTTATCGAGTTGTACTAATGATATACAAATTGACCGATTCATACATATCTACCAAGCCTAAAATTTATTATAAAGTGTACAACATCTCACATTTACTAATAGTGTTGACGACACACATACCAAAATACTTTAGTCAAGACAAACCATGTATTACTAAGGTTGCGTCACACCGCTTATTTCATTTGGCAGAACTTACGTCACACCGCTTCCGTAACACTCTCAATATCGGTCAATATCAATTGCCAATGCAATAAACAAATTTTACCATAATCGAGAACTTGCTGGTTTGTTAAGTCGTACCGCTTACCTAACCTATAGCAACAACAATTACAGCAATCAAAATTTATCATTGGAATATTGGAAACCTACGGTTACGTCGCACCGCTTACTAGCCTAGGCAAATAATTCCAACCAATGTTATCAACATTTATCCCTCAAGTATTAGAAATCTACGGGTTACATCGCTCCGCTTACGTACCCTAGGCCAAAAATACAACCCACATCTTATTCAAAATTTATCATTCAAATATTTGAAACCTATGGTTACGTCCACCGCTTACTAGCCTAGGCAAATAATAATTAGAATTAAAAGATTTGCAATCTACGGATTACGTCGCACCGCTTACGTTCATTCAAACCAAAAGGTAATCCAAAGTTACCATTCGATTCGTTTACAACCTACGCTTACGTTGCATCGCTTACGTTTCGTAGTAGTAATTCCCAAGTGTTGCTACGTCGTACCGCTTACGTAACTCACAAGGAACGACATCAAGTCCCAACTATCAGTGCTGCCCGTCGTACCGCTTACGAGACGCACGGAAGGAGTCAAGTTCCATATCTAATCAGTCAACTTAAAGTGCTGTTACGTCGCACCGCTTACGTAACGCATCAAAGTCACTAAGAAATTTTCAGCCGATATTTTACCATATCGATTGCCACACCCGGGAGCCTTTTTAAGCTAATTTCAATTAGATAGCGATAACAAATAAAACCTTAAAATGGCTCTCGATCAATACCTAACCTCACGATTCATTATTGAATCAAATAGTGTTATCCAGTTCTGTTTGAATTTCGGAAAAGAAGATTTCAATGATCATACGGATTCATTTTTGGAGGTAAAGCTTCAAGACCTCAACACACGTTGGGAAAGTCTACATACATCTTATGCAAACGTCTGCATAGCCGACGATACAGCTGTCTCAGCTGAATTTAAGGCGGAAGCGCACAACAAGTTTCAAGTATGTGCGGCAGTTTCTACATCTGCAAAGCCCAAATTTTAGACCAACTCAAGCTATTCCAAGAACCACCTCAAAAAAATTCGAATCTAAATCAGTCACTTCAGTCCCAATGTGACAACCCGACGTTTATTGAAGTGCCTCCCTGTGGACTGGCCCACCTTTCGTGATATGTTCACGGCCATCTATCTAAATCATCCCAAGTTGAGTTCCGCTCAGAAACTTTACTATTCACGTCTTAAAACACGGGGTAAAGCTGGAGGCCTTGTTCAAAAATACAAACTATTTGATGAGAATTTCACACTAGCCTGGGAAGCGCTTAGAGCACGTTATGAAAACAAACGTATGCTAGTTGACAATCAGTTGAAAACCCTTTTCAACATTCAATCTGCCAGTACTGAAAACAGTGAAGCTATCCAAAAAATTCAGACAACGATTAATGAGTGTCTCTCCTCTCTCACTTCACAAGGTGTTTCCTTGGCCAATTGGGATCAAATTCTCATATATCTTTGTTTAACCAAACTCCCAGAAGAAACTCTTGCACTCTGGGAGCAATCGCTCAGAACCAAAAACGAACTTCCGTTATAGTCGGCTATGGATGAGTTCCTAACTAACCGCTATGAGGTAGTAGAACGGCTCAATAGTATTCGATTGACAAAAGGTCGAAACTCACTTCCACAGCGGTCTAATAAAATCTCCACCTTTCACTCAAAAGAAAATCCATCTTTTAAATACAAACTTTGTAACAATTTACGCTCGTTGAAGGTTTGCGAAAAATTTCGACAGCTAAGTTTACCAGAACGAAAGAAATTCGTAGAACAAAACGGGCATTGTATAAACTGCTTGGCATACAACCACCGGGTAAAGGATTGCAAAAGCACCTTTAAATGTTTCACGTGCAGAAAACCGCACCATACTATGTTGCATTCCGAATCCAATTCACCAAAAAACCCTAGTGGTCGTAGTCAGCCGAGCCAAAATGGCAAAAACTCCACTTCGGTATTGTATACCCAATTTAACCAATCCGATACAAGCCAAAATGCATGGAACTATCCGATTTTCGATTCGTCAACCAACACCAACCCTACTTCCGAGAGTGGTCCGGCTGTCATTCAAAGCAATTTTTCACTCTGTTACCAACAGCTATGTTACAGATTGAATACCTCGGCGAATACTACTCCTTGAGAGCACTGATCGATCAGGGTTCGCAAAAGCCTTTTATTTCGCAAAAAATACAAAAAAGACTGCAACTCCCGACAGTCAAAGACATGTTCCAAATAACAGGAATGGGCGGTGCAATGGTAGAAAATGCAAATCATGTTTGCCCTATAGTGCCATTCTCGAAAAGACATAATAAAAGAATAGCAGCTAAATCCATTGTACTGCAAAAGCTAAAAAGTTTTCTTCCACCATTCGAAATGGGAAAACCCGAGCAAATTGACCTAGTAATCGGCAGCGATCTCATGCCGCAAATACTATTAGAAGGAGTTAGACACAATGTTGCATATAATCTTCTGGCACAAAAATTCCATATTTGGTTGGTACTTAAGTGGACCTCTCAAACGTGAAGTGCTGTCTTCTTACCACACCCAAGTTTCCGAAGACGAGGGTGAGACATTAAATACACAATTAAAGAAATTTTGGGAATTAGAGGAAGTCCCAGATAATCATCCTCTTTCCGAGGACGATGAGGCATGTGAACAGTATTACCGAAATACTACTTATCGCCAAGAGAATGGTCGATATGTAGTGCGCCTTCCGTTCAAAAGTAATTTTCCATCTAATCTCAGCCTCGGTCGTTCTCGTTCCCAAGCGATGATGCAAGCGCTACGTATGGTGCGAACGCTTAGCAAAAATCAACATCTAATGCAGGAGTACCCCCAGGTATTAGAGGAGTACATAACCATGGACCATATGAAACCCACTTCTTCCGAAGAAATTCATTCAAATGGATCCCACCTATCATTTTATTTACCTCATCACGCGGTCATTCGTACCGAAAGCAAATCCACCAAAGTCCGTGTGGTATTTAATGCTTCAAAGTCGTCCGATACTGGCATTTCTCTAAACGATGTACTATACACCGGTCCAACGTTGCAAACAGGTTTAATGATGGTAATCTTAAATTGGAGACTTTATAAATTTGTATTCAATGGAGACATCCAAAAGATGTATCGACAAATCTTGGTAAATTAGCAGGATTAACAATCTCAACGCATTCTTTTCCGAAGAGAAAATTACTCTATACTAAGGGATTTTGGGCTCAAAACGGTCACTTTCGGTGTCAATTGCGCTCCGTTTTTAGCAATTCGTACCCTACATCAATTGGCAGAGGATTCCAAGCTCACATATCCTTTAGACAAACACATCCTTACAACCGAGGCATATGTTGACGACATATTATCCGGAGGTCATGACCTACCATCTTCGCAAAATGCACAAAGTCAACTAATTCAATGTTTATTATCGGCTGGATTCCCTACAAAAAAGATCACCCCCAATTATGCAGAACTCTTAAACAATATCGCAACCGAAGATCTATTAGATTCAAATTTTCTTAAATTTGACAGTTCTAGTTCGACAAAGACTCTAGGCATACGCTGGAATGCCTTAAATGATTCATTTTCATATGCAATTGGCTATCGCCCATTATCATTCAAGCAAAAATGTTATTGCAACAGCTGTGGTTGGAGGGCACAGCTTGGGACCAATGCGTCAAGTCTATCTCTTTGCACAAATGGAATCAATTTCTTTCCGAATTACCAGCCATTGAACAAGTCAAAATTCCTAGATAGACGGAATTCGCTTCCGACAGAGAAATACAAATTTACGGCTTTTGGGACGCATCGGAAGAAGCATATTGTGCTTCTGTACGCATACGTACGCATTCAAAGAATAACCACATTACATCAAATCTACTTTTTGCCAAAACTAAAGTAGCTCCATTACAAACCATAAGCCTTCCGCTCTTAGAGCTATGCGGAGCGGTCTTATTATCAAAATCGATAAAAAACGTTCTTACAAACCTCCCTCTAGGGAAATTCGAGTTATATCTGTGGTGCGACTCATCTATAGTCCTATCATGGCTAGAAAAGCCACCTTGCACATGGAAAGTATATGTGGCAAACCGAACTACACAAATTATACAAAATATCGGAACTGTCCATTGGAGGCATATTACCTCGAATCAAAACCCAGCAGACTTAGGTAAGCGGGGCTGCAAACCACAGGAATTAATAAACAATGCACTATGGTGGCACGGCCCAGTGTGGTTATTAAAAGTCCTCGAAAAATGGCCCATATCATTTCAGCCATATGTAACTCCCTCTGAAGTTCGGAAAGTTGAAATACTTCACACAATGAAAGAAGAACCTGATATACTTGAGCGATTCTCATCATGGTCAAGAGCAGTGCGAGTCATCGCATACGTGTTTCGTTTTTTCAATCGTCTTAAATCACCGCACATACAGTCCACTTCCGAAGCAAATTTAAACTCTATAGTGCTTTCCCAAAGCGAAATTCAAGCTGTGAAAACTCGACTGATTGTACTCGCTCAAAAACGTTATTATGCAGAGGAATATTTAAGACTCGCTAGCGCCCAACCAATTCCGAAACGAAGTTCTCTGCTTACACTAAATCCATTCCTGGATAACAATACTGTCCTTAGAGTTAACGGGCGTCTAGCAAACGCATATATCTCTTATAATGAGACACATCCCATTATTTTACCACAATCTTCAAAATTTTGTTATTTATATCTACAATTTATTCATACGATGCTATTACACGCAGAGCATCAACTCATGATAACAATGGAATATTTTATCCCAAGAATTAAATCAAAGGTTAAGCAAATAATCTTCAACTGCAAGACGTGTACCATCCATAACCAAAACCTGCGAAGTCAAATCATGGCAGCATTACTGCCAGAAAGATCCACATATTATCTACCATTTACTCGAACGGGAATAGACTTTGCAGGTCCTTTTAACATCAAGGCCTATGCCTGTGTATTCGTATGCTTTGCGACCAAAGCAATACATTTGGAGCTATGCTCTGATCTGTCTACAAAAGTATTTCAAGCCGCTTTTGCACGTTTTGTAAGTCGGCGGGGTTTACCACAATTAATATTTTCTGACAACGGAAAAAACTTTGTCGGAGCCAGTCGTGCGCTACAGAGAGACTTAAAACAATTTCTCCAGGAAGCTTCATCCGACATTCGTTCAAAATATACCCCTCACGGATTAGAGTGGCGCTTTATTCCGCCACATGCACCACATATGGGTGGCTTATGGGAAGCTGCCGTAAAAAGCCTTAAGTTACATCTCAAACGTATAGCTGGAAAATTGAATTTCACCTTTGAAGAATTCGGGACATTGCTTGTGCGTATAGAGGCAGTCCTCAATTCGCGACCTTTATCTCCCATGTCCGACAATCCGCAAGAATTGGTGGCTCTGACTCCTGGTCACTTTTTGCGCGGTGCGCACTTCTGGCTATCCCCGAACCAGAAACAAAAGACCTATCTTTGCAAAATCGTTGGCAAAAGCTAAAGTTGCTACATCATCATTTCAGCCTACGGTGGGAAGAGAGTACCTCAAAGAGTTACACAAACGATATAAGTGGAAATATCCCGAAAAGAATCTCGAAATTGATGATTTAGTAGTAATTAAAAATGGAAGAATTGAAAAGGTTTATCTTGGATCAGATTCGAAAGTACGAATTGCTGACGTTCGGACCCAAAGCGGCCTGTTTACGCTACCTATCGCTAAAATATGCGCGTTACCCATTCAAACACACCTATCCCAATCGAAGTATGGACAGCAGTTTATATGTTTTATATGTGTCTAGGCATAAGTTTTTCGGAACCCTCACAAAACCTTTTTTTTTATCCACAGCAATACCATGGTTCGCTATATTAGTCCATCTCCAACTCGTCGGCGCTATGACCGAGTATTATCATTACGACTCATACCTCGCAGAAGCACATCGCGTGCAAACACTCCACGGGGGGAAACGACACTGAGAAACATACGTAGCGTAACGGCACCTCGCGATATGGCAACTCGACTGCGTGATCCTACCATACACCTATGTCTGGTGTGTCATCGCTACCACGCACTAAGATTTTGCAAGGTATTTTTGGAGCTAAGCGTACCAGATCGTATACATTGTGTGCGTAAGTACAAGTACTGTACAAACTGCTTGGCACGAACACATACTGTGAAGCAATGCACCTTAGCCGATCAATGTAAAACCTGCGGCCGACCACATCGTATATTGCTACATCGCGGACCCATAGAAAAACCGAAAGCGTCCAACATACGATCAAACACACCAGTGCAACGGGGGCGCCGTATTTAAAGGACTTGCTCCCTTAAAAAATGCATCCCTCCGCAACCGAAGACGGCAACCCGGTTTCGAACTCCCTGGAAAGAGAGCTCGAGGTTTCCATTGACCAAATCTATAAAAGCGGGTGCTAAACCATAAATCACTCTCTTATCACGTAAATGGCAATCAATCAACATTGATGCTCACAAGGCATTCGTCAGTAACATCATAAGTCGCGGTACCTATTAGCGTGGTAAATATACGCGATCAACCATCATCTCAACGATCAACAATCATCGACCAGCATCGGGCGTGATGCCGTCCATAAATAAGTATTTTGAAATTAATATTCTTAACATTGTATTTAAACCATTTTTCACATCGACATATATCTATGCATAAAACATATGCACATATATAGATGATATATATCGATGCCTGCTCATGTGCAAGAAATTAAATGTACATCGAATGTATGTACCCAACGAAGTTAATTTGATTATTGAATAAATTTATATGTCAACTGTTCACTTTAAACTTGCAAATCGCACACAATCCTTTTCACATATAAAATGTAAAATGTATTTAATCAACGCATAAGCATATTCAGATATTTTTGTCTTGGCGGTCTTAGACGTACCTACACACATCTGTGCGCATACGCATTGTATGTAGCTCTGTACCTGCAGCAATCTTGCTGTTTGGCTTGCCTGGGAGATTGGCCCTAAATAAGCCAATAGCGCCTTGGGTATGCAAGGATGGATGGTTATACTTAAGGCTTACCTAGTTAATGGGTTTTCTCCAGATATTCGGTGTGATTTTTGTGGTGAAATGGTGGGGGAGGGGGTGTGTTACCCAAGGTGATTTACCTCCGCGCGGACCGGACACTTTTACGGCGGATAGTGGGGCTTTCCCGTTTAACCAAAAAGAACCGCGCACTTCAAAATAAAGCCTATTCAATATACTTTTTTTTCGTGTACTTTGTTAAGCACGCACTTTTTTCTTTATTTTCACAGGGTACAGTATTAATGGCACTTTGGCCCGTTGACCACTTCCGCGCCCTTTTTGTACCTTTAGACTTGGCGGAGAAAGTTACCAATTCGGGAAACCCTTCACACGTGCGCGCAACTAGGCATTTGTCATTCCCGTACGCACACCTATGCACACACACACTTATTCAACATGGCAACAGATACATTTGTTTGTGCCTTATACACAATGTTGATGGGCGCTCATCAACATTGTAGCTTTAACAGGCGCAATACTGCTTACAGCCTATGGCGATACTTATAAAAAATAACATTTAGCCGGGCCAACATCGGCTTAGCAATCTACAGTTTTTAGCACAGAATCCCGTGCTCTGTTATCGACTTCCGGGAACGTTTCTAAAAAATAACCCATAGTCGATCCAACACCGGCTTCCTGTATGACAGTTCTTCTAAACATTACCCCCTTGTGTGGGCAAACGTGGGCTGGGTTTATAAATGAAATATCTCTGAGTTGAGGCAGCACCGGTTGAGCGACCATATGGACATAATGATTGACCGGTCGGACAATGGCCTTATCTGTAGCAAGCAACGTTTCTTTATCTTTTCCGGAGCTGGCGGCCAGTGACTTGAGGAGGTCGTTGCGGCTCTGTACCTTTGAGGCTATTGCAGTGACATGGCTAGCGAAGGTGAGAGGTTTGTCAAACGTGACGCTTAGGATTTTTGGGTAGTTGACAGTACGTAGAGGTACTTCATCTACGTGGACGTTTAACTCTTGTCCCATCTGCGCATTCCACGTCGTAAAAAGAGTCGCCGTCGATTTAGTAGGGGCAGGGTCAGATTTGGCTGGCATAAGAAGCTGGAAAGTTCTCGGAGGTGAAAATATAGGAATTAAACAAAAGGAGAATAGGACACGACCCTGGGGCACGCCTTGTTTCATTCTTCGTGGGCTAGATTTTATGTTTCTAAACTTAACTGATGCCTTCCAACCCTTGAGGTAGATAGCGGCGTCTCTTCCAAGCGAAGCGTGACGTGATTGACCGTGTCGAAGCTTTCGAGAGGACAAGTGCTGCAAAGACCTCCTCTGGTTTTAAGGATGTTGGTTGAGACCATAGTTTATCTGCGTCGTTATAACATTCACAGGGGATGTTGTGCTGTGTGTCTTTGGGAAGGCATGTTGGTGTCTGCCCAAGTGCAGGTTTGCTGTGTAATATGGAAAGATGATTCTCCTTGGTTTGCCGGCTTCCCTAGAGAGGTTGCATCCCTCTAGGTGTTTGTTACACTTGGTCAACTTGAGATCTTTAATTCTAGGATCTGCGGGATTGGAGAGTCTCACTTGGTCACGTAATCTTGCCAGAACCACTGCTTCTGCATGGAAATTCGGCCGAAATTTCCGGAATTCTTCCAACGGGAATGAAGCGGCCGGAGGCTGAATTGATAACCTTGCGGACTCTCGCTCACCTTGGCTTTCGTCTGTCGGTGTGGGTGAAAGTTGATTAAAGTACGGCGTTCTGAGGTTATGACAGACGGACTTGTCGCTCGATTGAGAGTATGATTAGCAGGTGGTCAGAACTGTAACAGTTGCCTGCCACTCTGGTGGCGCCGTCTCCGTTCAATGTACAAAATGCCGAGTCATCTATTTGCTCTGGAAGTGCATGCCCTCTGCTGCCTACAAGTGTGTTGTGAACTTTTTGTAATTTTTTCTTACAGAATACCGATATCATCTAATGTCACAAAAATTGTCTCTAGTGAAAACCCTGAATTTTAGTGACACAGACTTACATAATACAGCTATTAAACTACATGAAACGGTCTAGATTTTTTGAACGTAACAAGTTTTTGTGTAGATAATGCCACTGTTGATTTTGGAAGGAAGAGAAGCGTTCTTGTGGGAATTAAAAAGAAAACTCGGAAATTACAAGCGTCGGCAGTCTATGTCAAACATTTGCAATATATTCCGCAATTCTCATCAATATTTAAAATATGACATAGTAGACACTAGCTAAACATTTTTAATGAATTTAACCCTTCAAAGAAGATACCCACATAGCTTTGAAGGGTTTGAATTGAAACTTCACTTGCAATGGAGTGAGATTGTACTCCTTGATCCAACTAGATGGTTAAGTTTAACCCCTGCTGTTGAGAGACGTTGTAGAAACTACAAGGTGGCGCAAAAGTAAGCTTCCCATGTTCAGCATATCGGTTGTGGCACGTGCAGTGTGTGCTGTTGCACCGTCTTGTTGGAACCACATGTTTTCCAATCCCAATTCATCAAGTTGCGGCAAAAAGAACTCGTTGATCATTGCTCTGTAGCGCTCACCATACACAGTAACCGTTTGGCCCCGACCGATTATTGGTCAAATAAATAGTCAGCAATATTCCGCGTTCTGGAGCAGTGTAGCGTAACATTGTTTATTAACGTGTATTTTATAGCATTTTCTGATAGGAGGATTACTTTTGCGCAGTAACCGTTTTTCACCGACCGATTATTGGTCAAATAAATAGTCAGCAATATTCCGCGTTCTGGAGCAGTGTAGCGTAACATTGTTTATTAACGTGTATTTCGCATGTGTTTACTACACAAATGTCAAAACAGAACTGACTTTAGGGGCCAATCGCAAAATTTATAGCATTTTCTGATAGGAAGATTACTTTTGCGCCACCTTGTACAATGCGGACGACAGCGGTCGTGTAGTTCGGACGTGTTTTGTTCGCTCTCCTACTTTTTAATTAAAAATTGTTTGAAACTGACTTTAATAATTACCATTCACTCAGTTGGATGCTACCAATAAATATGAGATAGTGACTCTTATTATTGTGACAATACAATAATTAAAAATCTTATTTCTATTATACGCATAACTCGCATAAATCAACAACAATGCCTTGTATTTGCGGGCATGGAGTTGTTAGAAATCAACCGAAAGTGGAGAAGGTGCACTGTGCAAAGTGTAACGAAGTCTGATGACTCTGCCAAGCGCTGTGGCATTTCTCTTAATATTGCTGATACTCAACATATAACTTTAAAATCGTTAATAACAACTCTTCAAACCGACAATGCTCGTATAATCAATTTGGTGACTGATCTAAAAGATGCCAACGACAAGTTGGTGTTGGAATCTGTAAACATCACTTCTGCCCTTCGATGCCTAGAAAGCAAACTGGCTGACAAAGACAACAAAATTGCTGCTCTCACCTCAGAAGTTAAAAGTCTGAGCAATTCTTTTATTGATGCTTTTAATAGCTTCAAGCATAGAGATTACATAGATGCTAATTACCCTTTAGTGCCAGTTAGTACTTCGTCTACTTGTACTCGCTTTGATCCAACATTCGTAAGCACATGTTCCTATGCTGATATTATCTCATCGCAGTCATTGGCGTCATGCGCTGTGACGTCAGCAACAACTAATGTTACCTCTGTTTCTTCGACTAGTGCTAATGCGTGTGCGCCAAAAAGACAAGCCAATGCTTACGTTCCTACAACATCTGCAGTGACTATAGCTCCAGTAACTATTACTTCTGCTTCTTCTCATTTGCCTATTGTCACTAATAATGTGAGTGATAATGCGCAGGGGGGGAAGGTGTCTCATAAACAAGCCAGTAACAATTTTAATGTCTGCGCTACTACTTCAGCTGGTATGGCCGCGGCGCCAGCATCTGATGTCTCTGCTTTGCATGCACCTATTGATAAGACAAATAATATGAATTATAATGCACAGTGGGAGAAAGTATCGCGTAAAAGGAGCAATAATAGTAATAGTAACAACAATTCGCATGTTCGTATAAGAGGCACTAATCCGTGCACTGATCTCATTGTTGCTGACCGCTATATATTGCATCATTTGGCTTCCTTTTCACCATCCGTGTCTGAAGATGACATAAAAGATTTAGTGTCTAAGCAAATTGATTTAGATAGGACGTCATTATCTTGCATTAAGTTTGTAAAAAAAGGCGGCTCAGTATCAAGTTTGCATAGAGTAAACTTTAAGTTGGGAATCCCTGAGCCTTCCTACGAAAAACTACTATGCTCGGATATCTGGCCAACAAATATTACCGTAAAGCCCTTTCAGGTTTTTCGAAAGGCCCAACGAAAGCTACTGCGGACATAGTAAGTAGCACTCGGCTCCACATCAATAACGACAATGGCTTGAAAATCTATTTTCAAAACTTATCTGAAATGAGAACTAAGCCTGACTTGGTGCACAGTTTTAGTGCTCAAATGAATTACGACATTTTAGATTTCGTTGAGACATGGTTAAATAAAAACTTTTTTGATAGCGAATTCTTTAATTCGAATCTGTTCATCGTATTTCGCAAGGATCGAGATGCAGTAAAAACTGGTTGGCTTCGTGGTGGTGGTGTTCTTATTGCCGTTAGGCGTCACTTGCGTGCATCCTTGGTCCCACTTACGAATGGTGACTCCTTGATTGATCAAATTTGTATTCGAGTTAATGGTACCACAACACAAGGCTCTTTATATCTTCTTGCGTCATATCGTATTAGTGACAACATTTGTTCTGAAGTTAATGAGTGCATAAATCCAATCACTTCTAAAGACAGGCATCACCTACCACTGGTTGTTGATTTTAGTTTCTATCATTTTCCCTTGGACACCTCTGAGAGCAGATTATCTTTCAATTTCTATTCTTGCGACTTCGCAAGTCTGAATGGTTCTTTACTTGAAATAAACTGGGAGGATTTGCTCGGGGGACTTGATACCTTTACCAGTTTTTCGGCTTTCAAAACTATTCTATTCAACCAATGTTTGGATAAAATTCCTTCACGGGTAAAAATACCCTATAAATTACCCTGGTACACTAAGGAATTAAAAAAACTGAAGAACCTTAAATTAAATTCTTAAAAAAATATAAAACCACTACTTCAGTAAATATAAGGTATACCAGAATAATTTTAATATTTTGGATAAAAATCTATATTCCAATTATGTACGAAATATTGAGTGTAGTATTAAATCCAATCCCAAAAGCTTTTGGAAGTATATCAAGGGCAAAAAATGCCCCGCTAGTGTACCCACCGGAGTTTTTCTTGATAATACCTCTGCGCAAAACCCGAATGAGGCAGCAAATTTATTTGCTGAGTTCTTTTAATCTAATTTTTCACCGGATGATAGTAATCACACTCACGATTTTTCGAATAGTTCGGAGTCTGCCTTAAATTTCGGAGCTCTACATCTTTCATGGGAAGATATTAGTAAAGCCATTTTTAAACTTAAATCTTCCTCTCAAACAGATCTCGACGGGTTTTCACCTATCTTGTTAAAAAGTTGTCCGGCTTTGATTTATCCTTTGCAACTGATCTTCAACAAGTCACTGTCCTCTGGGACTTTCATTGATGATTGGAAGGCTACCTCCATTACGCCTATTTTCAAATGTGGCAACAAGAATGACGTACGTAATTACAGGCCCATATCCAAGCTGGCCACTATTTTCAAAACTTTTGAGCATGCAGTCAATGCCAAGCTGAGCTTTGCTGTTAAGTCCGTTATTTCACCATTCCAGCACGGCTTTGTCGCGGATAGATCAACGATTTCTAACCTTGCTGTCTTCAGTGAGTATTGCATTGAGTCCTTTTCGACTGGTTCACAGGTGGATTGCATCTATACTGATTTCTCAAAAGCTTTTGATAGGGTGTCACATAGAGTTATAATCAATATACTAGGATGTCTTGGATTTCATTCGTCCTTTCTGTTATGGATAAGCTCCTACTTACGCAACAGGCCCAGTGTTGTTACGGTTGATGGTGTATCTTCTGCTCCTTTTGTGGCCACATCATGTGTTCCACAGGGAAGTATAGTAGGCCCATTACTATTTAATCTTTTTATAAATGACATACGTAATTGTTTTTCATTTGCTAAATGTCTGCTTTATGCTGACGACCTAAAAATTTTCTCGTTAATAAAGTCGCTTGAGGATACCAGCAAAGTACAAAATGATATTAACAAGTTATATCTGTGGTGTCTGGGGTCTCGTCTGTCCCTAAATCCGTCTAAATGCTTTCATGTGACCTATTCTAAATCATCTAATATCCTGCACTCAAAATACAGTATATCTAATTGTGAACTTCGGTGCGTTAGTGAGATACAGGACCTTGGTGTTATCTTTGATAGTAAGGTTTCCTTTATTAATCACATTAATTATATAACTAAATCATACTCCATGCTGAGTTTCGTGAGGCGTAATTCCTGGCGGCCGTCGTGGTGTGAAGGTAGTGTTGCCGGCCTGCCACATCGAAGGTCCATGGTTCGAGCCCTGGTACAGGTAACATCAAAAGTGATTTGAAAACAGTTTTTCAAAACGGGGTCGCCCCTCGGCAGTGGTTTGGCAAAGTCTCCGAGTGTATTTCTGCCATGACAGGCTTCTCAGCAAAAATTCGTCTCCTTTGTAGATGCCGTTCGGAGTCGGCAAAAAACTGTAGGTCCCACCAATTTGTAGGGAAAATTCAAAAATCGGCCCACCACAAATTGGAAGAGAAGCTTGGCGCAAAAATCTCTTAGGAGGTTTATGATGATATACCTGTTGTATATCGCGCCATATAGAGAGAATTCCGGTAAATTTTCTGACCCATATACTGTAAAACTACTCTACATATCGTTTGTCAGGTCTCACTTAGAATATGCTGTTTTTCTTTGGCGACCAAGTACCCAGATAACTATAAATATAATCGAGAGAGTACAGAAAATTTTTCTAAAATATGCTCTTCGGCCGTTAAATTTCGTAGAGCCCATTCCACCTTATTCTGCTCGTCTTATGCTTTTAAGTCTTAAGTCCTTGGAGTGTCGCAGATCTTTACTCCGCTTATCTTTTACCTACAAAATTATTAAGGGTTCAATAGACTGTCCATACTTGCTGGAAAGGATTCGGTTTAATGTTCCGTAACGATCTCTTCGTAATGTCTATCCGTTCTATGGGGATAATACGAGAACCAATTACGCTTGTAAGGCCCCCATAAACCGTGCTGTACGTGAGTTTAACTCACTAAGCATTTTAGTCGCTTTGGATTTTTCACTACCTAGGGATGCTTTTCTCTTAATGTTGAATTCTGCTTTATAAGTGGTTTGACTTATATGTGCGAATTTAGTAATAAGTAATATGTAAATTAATTTAACACATAGTCTGTAAGGATTGTATTCCAAAGACTTACTAAATAAATAAATAAATAAACAAAATGTTACTTCATGTCACAAGAACACTTTCCAAACATTTTAAAACAGTTTTTTACCTCGATGTTGCATAACCGCAATAAATTAGGAACTGCTTGCTAATTAGGAGTGATGAGCGGCCGTGCGAGTGCATTGCAGGAGTGCTGCTAGTTGTGGAGACTGGGCCAACATTGTCGTCGCTTGAAGTTGGTAGGGGCGGTGGGAGTACGCTAGAGCGACGTGTACAGCCGGACGTCCTAAGGCGGGAGCAACATGGTGACTCGAAGGTAATAAAGAAAGGACGGGGTCTGTGAATGGCAGGGTTAATCTGTGAGCATCCAGGTTTGTGGACCCATCTCTTACACTTTGACGCATTGAACAGAACGCTACCGTTTAATATAAATTTTCTTCCAGAAGACGAAGCAGAGCCAAACTCTTGGTCCGGGGTTGACAATTTGAGGGTGGTCCATGAGAAATTAGAAAGGGTTACACTGAAATAACAGTCCTTGGCCGGGTAAAAAACCCCGGGTCATTCCGGTATGATAGAACCGGCTGTTGTGGAAACGCGGTCTTCGGAAGTGCTTATCCTTACTCGATTCAACATCGGAGCGATCCACAGTTTTTCTGCGCAAAATCCCCTTCTTTGTAAGCGTCCTTGGGCCGTGCTTATAAAAAACAATCCTTAGCCAAACCAACACCGGCTTCGCGAACCACAGTTTTCTTGTGTATTACCCAATTTTGCGTGGGTGCCCACGCACAGAATTCGTTGCTGCTTTAGCGGCCTTGGGGTATACTTATAAAAAATAACCCTTAGCCGAGCCACGAGCGGCTTAGCGAATACCAGTCTTTTTTTGAATATTGGGAATGCAAATATTCAGGCTTTGTTGAAATTTGTCAGAAGTTTTGCATGTCTATGCAGCGTTTTCTAAGAGAGAAGTATTTCTGTTTAAGCATCTCAAATTTGCGTGTGTTTGATTACATATATTTTAATTTTTAGTTAAATTAAAAACTTTTAATAATTAAATAAATTCTTACCAAAAAATTAAACCATAGTAACTTTCATAAATATTTATTCTTGACCTTGATCTCATTTATCAGCATGCAAGGTGTGGTTACGTTTTTTCTCGATTCTTTAAGCTCCGATTATCGTTACCAGACTTTTATGCAACCGGAACAAAATATTTTGTCCAATTGGGCTACATTATTTCTCTCGAACAGTATTACAATTTAAAGGGAACATATTAGCTGTCTTTTCTACATTTTTAGTTTCTCTGTTTACTTTTTCAGTCGGGTTCATTTCCTTAACGATTTTCAAATCTGCTGAAATATATAAATTTAGATCATATTTTCTTTGTGTACACATAAACACTTTTACTTTTTCATTGGTCGATCCATCTCAAATCACCCCGGCTTTTATGCCGAAATTTAATTTTTCGGCGAAACTTTGAGAAATTAGGTTTTGAAACTATTTTAAATTACACGTATTTTTTCACCTCCTAAATATGCCGTTTCCGAGGAATACATTTGGGAAAATGTGGATTCTTTATATTCTCCCGAACAACTTTTCCGCGAATGCTCACAACTTCCTTAAAATGGTATTTAAAGGTAAATTATAGTTCTGAACTTCGTGACAGTGCAATGTGAACGAAAAAATTATTCGCTAGGTGCGACACGAGTCGAGATATACGGAAAATTTATTTGAAATTTGGTATCTTGCCATTGATTTTTAAGTAACTTCCCGGTAAGCTTAAGCATTGAAATGCTATGCAATACCCTGTATTGAAAATTCCGTTAGATGACCGGTTATCTATAAAACTTAAAATCGCTGAAAAAAGGGGGAAACCTCGAGGTGAGCTAGAGACCTGAAACTTGTCACATTGTTCAGAACCCGATAAAAATGCAATATTTGATCAAATAAGTCTCGATGGGTGGCGCCTTGCGAAAATTCCTGGTGACCTGAAATTTAACACATATTTCACGGCACTAAGACAATATAATTTATGGAAACAAAATTTGCGCTAGGTTAGGTTAAGGTGTTTATTTAAAGATTTCTGTTTTTAATCCATTTATGTATTGATCATATAGCCAATAATGGAAATAGATACTCGATTCACTCAACATAAAACTATCTTTAGAGGTTTTTCAACAAACCACAGGAAAGAAAATGACAATTTATTTAACGTTGCTGAGTTTTATGAACCATCTGTTCAAAGCCAAAATAAAGTGGCCGAAATCAATTTATAATTCATACAAATTGCTACAAATTATTGCAAATCTCCCGTTTCCACTTCTACAGTAGAGCTCCCCTTTTCAACCCTTATTCTTCTTTAAATGCCACTTAACTGTTTAAGACCCCAACCTAATATAACCGCACTGCGTTGTTTACCGAACGAACATAAACGAAGTTTTTTGTTCTAACCGAAATTAATTTGCGTGCGTGTGTAGCGCTTATTGTCACAGCTGTCAAATGTGTTTGTTGACAGTTTGAAATTGTATACGTTGAAGAAGTTTGAAATTTATTAATTATATTTTTAAAGCGTAATATGGACATTTCAAGTGATGTGAAAGACCTTATTTTATTGAGGGAAATGTACCAAAGGCGACTTGGTCGCAGATGTAGGCGCAGACTTTTCCAAACTCAGGATGAGTTTGGATTTCAAGCCACTGGCTATGAAATTCTAATAAACAAGGATCCAGACCTATTTTTCCGTTCCGTAAGGATGCCCAGCGATCCTTTCGACATACTGCTAAGGTTGGTAGAGCCATATTTATTGAAGCAGTCTCGCAGACCTGCAATTGACCCACAGCAGCGCCTTTTTGTTACGCTTTTGTAAGTGCTAAAATATATTTGTGTATTCCAGTGAACATTTTTGAATGTTATTTTGTATAGCTTTTTAGGACAGGGCTGCTCTTTGCATATTCTATTTCTTCAATTTCCCATTGGTGTAGAAACTGCAAGAAACATTTTGCGTTATTCTCTGGAAGTACCTAGCAGAGTTTTTTATCAGTGTACCTAAAAAGGAAGAGTGGAAACAAATTTCTCAAAAGTTTGAAGAAGACACCGGATTGCCAAACTGCATCGGAGCGATAGATGGGAAACACATCCGAATAGTATGCCCTAATAACAGTGGTTCTCAATATTTTAACTACAAGAAATACTTCAGCATCGTTGGTTCCTTGTATCAACAAACATTCACCTGTAAATTTAATTCGTATACTTTTTAGGTTTTGCTAGCAGTTTGCGATAGCAACTATACCTTCACTCTTGTCGACATCGGTGCAAATGGTGGCCAAAGTGCAGGGGTTTTTCCAGAAACTCCTCTTTTGGCAGGAAGTTTATAGCCAACGAACTGGACAATTTACCTTCAACGGAAACACCATTTCCCATTAAAAAATAGGGGTATTAACCCCGAGAAAGAAAAGTACAACAAACATATTTCTCGTGGTCATATACGTATCGAAATAGCATTCGGTTGGTAAATAAAAAATATATCTTTATTCGATATCCTTCATTATGTAATAAATTATACATTCCAGGAATTCTGGCGGCACAATGAAGAATTTTTCAAAATCCTATTCATTTTATGAGAGAAAATGCCTAAAAAAGTAACATGTTAAACTAAATCTGCAGTGGAATCCAACTGTTGTTAGTGTCGGAATTTCAACCAATAACTTAATAGTAAACTGTGGCATAGATAATCGCATTAATTTTCTCGTTTGTATGTTGCCGTTAATTCAATTCCATAGCTTATCGCCGACACTTTGAGAATGCAATTCTAAATCTGACATACTTCGGATTACACCAACCAGAATACAATATTTTAACCTCTTAAAATTTTAGTTTGTGCTAGCAACGATAGTACTTCATAACTATTTACGTTTCCATAAAGTGAATATGAGAGAGCAAGATACTAATGTAACCAGGAATTTAAATAGCGTTAGCCGTGATGTTTTAAATACATCAAATGCTTGCACAAAACAAGCATTGCAAAACAGGATAACTTTATGTAGTTACATAAGCACAGACAGATAAATACTAACTGCAGTTTGAATTCATAAAGGTAAAAAAATGTGTGAACATAATTTTAATATATACTGTGTATCATAACTATGGTAATATAGCAAATTGTCATAGGAATCTAATTAAAGAGGCGTATGCAATTGTATTCTTAATTTTGTACACATCTTGAAAAATTTTCGAAAACTTCATAAAAATTCTGCTTCTGAGTGTGCTATAGATATGAATGGCACTATATTTTGTACTTTGCAGGTTTATGAATTTGAGTACATAGGCTGTGAAATTATAAATTATAATACTTTAGTTTATTGCTCACTAATGCTAAAATATCTGTTTGTAAATCGTCCTTTTGCGAGGGTGACAGTGGTGAAAGCTTACATCTGAGTATCGAGAAAAACATGCCTCCATCTAATGAACAGTCCGCCGGGTACTTTTCATGCATCTTTAACAAAACATGTTCAAAGAGATCGTCAATTTTCTTCTTCTGCTGCACGGGTATCTGGTACTGAAACTGAAACAATGATAGCTGGCGTGTTATTACTGTTATTAACATTTCTAAGACACCGGAATCAGCCGGGTTTTACCCCAATAAGGGCTATTATTTCCATGTAACCCAGTTTAACTCGTTACGCCAAACACGGTAGACATACAAATAAGGGATCTGCAACCTTTCAGGGGTGTGGGCAAACTTTTGTCCACAGTCAAGGGGCTATTCAAATCCGAAAAAATAAAACAACAAGTTTTCCATGAGCATTTGAGACTGTCAAATCGGACTCGAGAGGATGCGCGAACTTCTTCATACTGCATCCTTCTGCTGATAGGGCCAAACAACGAGCCATCCGTCAGGTACACAATGAAGTGCCTGTTGCCGTTACTGTCTGGGGTCAAGGAAGCCATCATGAAGGCCAAGTCTTCAAAATCCACCATCCCCGGCGGTATTGCCATGAGGATGCAACACCTTGGCAACGAGGGACACAGATACCTAGCAGCTCTTTTAGTCGCTTATCGTTATTCAAGAGATATGGAAACAGGCGAGAATGGCTCCCCATCTAAAGAGAAGGAAACTGGCTAAATGAATATGGATTCCGCTAATTGCATATTATCACCAATGCTCTAAATGCCATCACTACACAGGTAAATACCGGTCTAAACCAAAAGACCTCTAACCATAGGACGGCCCTGTTGGCACTTGACCTATCAAAAGCATTTGATACGGTCAATAACGCCACACTCCTACAAGTTCTATAGGAATCACCGCTTCCGGACGGCGGAAAGAGGAGGACCGCTAGTTATCTGAATAGACGATAAGCGTCCGACTGAAAGAGTATGGCAATTATAATAACTTATTACGTAGTGGCTGCCGACTAAAAAACGTTTGACAACAGACTCACCTTCAATACTCATGCAAACGAAATAGTCACAAAGGTACAAAACCGTAAAAATATCCCCTCACTTTACAGCCAATCTGCACACAAGCATTCATATATTTATAAATATACTAGCTTATACCCGTGGGTTTCACCCCACGTTTCCATAAAAATATGGAAAATAAATGAAACAACTTTAGAACCTTTTCTAATTTTGTTTTAACTTATTATTAAAGAGCTCTTTCCTATACAATATTTTTGCTTTGCCCTGAATTGTGGTGTGTATAAAAAGAGCTGATGGCTTACCTACACGTGAACATGCTACATATACCTGCTCAACAGGTAGAACCGATAATATTCATATATACAACAAAATTGTTTGGAAACAATTTTGAAATTTGAAATATTTTATATACATAAGTGATGCGTAAGAAATTTTTTATTGTAAATTAAGTTTTAAGTATACGGAATAAAAACAAAACGTGCGGAATAGAATATGTTTGTTCAATAGGGAAATGGATAGGGATAGGGATTTACCTCATATAACGCCTTACCTTCCTATTTCAAAAATGGATAGAGATAAGGCTAGAGATTTAACGCCTTACCAAATTTCAGTAGTCTACCGATGGTAGTTGCATGCGAGGTGCCACGCTCCCATTCCCGATTTCAAAAAAAGGACGTCAGAACCATGCGGGGCCATGTACTAGACCTGTGTGTAAGTTTCGTTAAAATTCCCCTACGCGCTTCAGCATCAAACGGCGACAGGAAAAAAAGAGTTTACTTTTTATAATACAGGGTGGCGCAAAAGTAATCCTCCTATCAGAAAATGCTATAAATTTTGCGATTGGCCCCTGAAGTCAGTTCTGTTTTGACATTTGCGTAGTAAACACATGCGAAACACACGTTAATAAACAATGTTACGCTACACTGCTCCAGAACGCGGAATATTGCTGACTATTTATTTGACCAATAATCGGTCGGGGCCAAACGGTTACTGTGAATGGTGAGCGCTACAGAGCAATGATCAACGAGTTCTTTTTGCCGCAACTTGATGAATTGGGATTGGAAAACATGTGGTTCCAACAAGACGGTGCAACAGCACACACTGCACGTGCCACAACCGATATGCTGAATATCGGAAGCTTACTTTTGCGCCACCTTGTATGTATAGATTATGTATAGATGAAAAATCTCATTTGGGAGGTGCCACGCCCCCCTTCCGATTTCAAAAAGGGATAGGCATTAGGATCGGGACTTACTTTATACAACGCCTTACAAAAATTTAGTAGTCTAGCATTAACACCTCCAAAGATATTGAGTATGAAAGTTCCCATTTGTATGGGAGGTGACACGCCCCCTTTTACGATTTCAAAAACGGATAGGTATTACGAAAGGGATTTACTTTATACAACGCCTTACCAAAATTTAGTAGTCTAGCATTAATACCTCCAAAGATATTGAGTATGAAAGTTCCCATTTGTATGGGAGGTGCCACGCCCCCTTTTCCGATTTCAAAAAGTGATAGCTAATAGAAAAGCGACTTAATTTATACAACGTCTTACCAAATTTCAGTGGTCTAGCGATAAGAGTTGCATAGATAGGGGGTATGAAAGTACCCATTTGTACGGGGGGTGCCACGCCCCCCTTCCGATTTCAAAAAAGAATAGGTGTTAGGAAAGGGACTTACTTTATACAACGCCTTACAAAAATTTAGTAGTCTAGCATTAATACCTCCAAAGATATTGAGTATGAAAGTTCCCATTTGTATGGGAGGAGCCACGCCCCCTTTTTCGATTTCAAAAAAAAGTTCGTAAGAACCATGCTGGGCTATGTACCTGACCTGTGTGTAAGTTTGGTTAAAGTCCGTCCACGCGTTTGAGCGTCAAGTGGCGACACGAAAAAAAGTGTTTACTTTTTATAATATGTATAGATTATGTATAGATGAAAAATCTCATTTGTATGGGAGGTGCCACGCCCCCTTTTCCGATTTCAAAAAAAAGTACGTAAGAACCATGTAGGGCTATGTCCCTGACCTGTGTGTAAGTTTGGTTAAAATCCGTCCACGCGTTTGAGCGTCAAGTGGCGACACGAAAAAAAGTGTTTACTTTTTATAATATGTATAGATTATGTATAGATGAAAAATCCCATTTGTATAGGAGGTGCCACGCCCCCTTTTCCGATTTCAAAAAGTAATAGCTATTAGGAAAGGGACTTTATTTTATACAAAGACTTACCAAAATTTAGTAGTCTAGCATTAATACCTCCAAAGATATTGAGTATGAAAGTTCCCCATTTGTATGGGAGGTGCCACGCCTCTTTCCCGATTTCAAAAAAAAGTACGTAAGAACCATGCCGGGCTATGTACCTGACCTGTGTGTAAGTTTAGTTAAAACCCGTCTACGCGTTTGAGCGTCAGGTGGCGACACGAAAAAAAGTGTTTACATTTTATAATATGTATAGGTTATATATAGATGAAAAATCTCATTTGTACGGGAGGTGCACCGCTCCCTTTTCCGATTTCAAAAAGTGATAGGTAAAAGGAAAGGGACTTACTTTATACAACGTCTTAAAAAATTCCAGTGGTCTAGCGATAATAGTTGCATAGATAGGGGGTATAAAAGGTTCCATTTGTATGGGGGGTGCCACGCCCCCTTTTTCGATTTCAAAAAGGAATAGGTGGTATTGGGAAAGGAACTTACTTTATAGGAAAGGGACTTTGTAGGAAAGGGACTTACTTTATACAACGTCTTACCAATTTCAGTGGTCTAGCGATAATAGTTGCATAGATAGGGGGTATGAAAGGTCCCATTTGTATGGTAGGTGCCACGCCCCCTTTTTCGATTTCAAAAAGGAATAGGTATTGGGAAAGGAACTAACTTTATACAACGTCTTACCAAAATTTAGTAGTCTAGCATTAATAACTTCAAATATATTGAGTATAAAAGTTCTCATTTGTATGGGAGGTGCCACGCCCCCTTTTACGATTTAAAAAAGTGATAGGTATTAGGAAAGGGACTTACTTTATACAAGGCCTTACCAAAATTTAGTAGTCGAGCATTAATACCTCCAACGATATTGAGTATGAAAGTTCCCGTTTGTATGGGTGGTGCCACGCCCCCTTTTCCGATTTCAAAAAGGAATAGGTATTGGGAAAGGAACTTACTTTATACAACGCCTTACCAAAATTTAATAGTCTAGCATTAATACCTCCAAAGATATTGAGTATGAAAGTTCCCATTTGTATGGGAGGTGCCATGCCCCCTTTTCCGATTTAACTGGACAATTTACCTTCAACGGAAACACCATTTCCCATTAAAAAATAGCATTATGAAACCCTTCGCTAGGGGTATTAACCCCGAGAAAGAAAAGTACAACAAACATATTTCTCGTGGTCATATACGTATCGAAATAGCATTCGGTTGGTAAATAAAAAATATATCTTTATTCGATATCCTTCATTATGTAATAAATTATACATTCCAGGAATTCTGGCGGCACAATGAAGAATTTTTCAAAATCCTATTAATTTTATGAGAGAAAATGCCTAAAAAAGTAACATGTTAAACTAAATCTGCAGTGGAATCCAACTGTTGTTAGTGTCGGAATATCAACCAATAACTTAATAGTAAACTGTGGCATAGACAATCGCATTAATTTTCTCGTTTGTATGTTGCCATTAATTCAATTCCATAGCTTATCGCCGACACTTTGAGAATGCAATTCTGAATCTGACATACTTCGGATTACACCAACCAGAATACAATATTTTAACCTCTTAAAATTTTAGTTTGTGCTAGCAACGATAGTACTTCATAACTATTTACGTTTCCATAAAGTGAATATGAGAGAGCAAGATACTCATGTAACCAGGAATTTAAATAGCGTTAGCCGTGATGTTTTAAATACATCAAATGCTTGCACAAAACAAGCATTGCAAAACAGGATAACTTTATGTAGTTACATAAGCACAGACAGATAAATACTAACTGCAGTTTGAATTCATAAAGGTAAAAAAATGTGTGAACATAATTTTAATATATACTGTGTATCATAACTATGGTAATATAGCAAATTGTCATAGGAATCTAATTAAAGAGGCGTATGCAATTGTATTCTTAATTTTGTACACATCTTGAAAAATTTTCGAAAACTTCATAAAAATTCTGCTTCTGAGTGTGCTATAGATATGAATGGCACTATATTTTGTACTTTGCAGGTTTATGAATTTGAGTACATAGGCTGTGAAATTATAAATTATAATACTTTAGTTTATTGCTCACTAATGCTAAAATATCTGTTTGTAAATCGTCCTTTTGCGAGGGTGACAGTGGTGAAAGCTTACATCTGAGTATCGAGAAAAACATGCCTCCATCTAATGAACAGTCCGCCGGGTACTTTTCATGCATCTTTAACAAAACATGTTCAAAGAGATCGTCAATTTTCTTCTTCTGCTGCACGGGTATCTGGTACTGAAACTGAAACAATGATAGCTGGCGTGTTATTACTGTTATTAACATTTCTAAGACACCGGAATCAGCCGGGTTTTACCCCAATAAGGGCTATTATTTCCATGTAACCCAGTTTAACTCGTTACGCCAAACACGGTAGACATACAAATAAGGGATCTGCAACCTTTCAGGGGTGTGGGCAAACTTTTGTCCACAGTCAAGGGGCTATTCAAATCCGAAAAAATAAAACAACAAGTTTTCCATGAGCATTTGAGACTGTCAAATCGGACTCGAGAGGATGCGCGAACTTCTTCATACTGCATCCTTCTGCTGATAGGGCCAAACAACGAGCCATCCGTCAGGTACACAATGAAGTGCCTGTTGCCGTTACTGTCTGGGGTCAAGGAAGCCATCATGAAGGCCAAGTCTTCAAAATCCACCATCCCCGGCGGTATTGCCATGAGGATGCAACACCTTGGCAACGAGGGACACAGATACCTAGCAGCTCTTTTAGTCGCTTATCGTTATTCAAGAGATATGGAAACAGGCGAGAATGGCTCCCCATCTAAAGAGAAGGAAACTGGCTAAATGAATATGGATTCCGCTAATTGCATATTATCACCAATGCTCTAAATGCCATCACTACACAGGTAAATACCGGTCTAAACCAAAAGACCTCTAACCATAGGACGGCCCTGTTGGCACTTGACCTATCAAAAGCATTTGATACGGTCAATAACGCCACACTCCTACAAGTTCTATAGGAATCACCGCTTCCGGACGGCGGAAAGAGGAGGACCGCTAGTTATCTGAATAGACGATAAGCGTCCGACTGAAAGAGTATGGCAATTATAATAACTTATTACGTAGTGGCTGCCGACTAAAAAACGTTTGACAACAGACTCACCTTCAATACTCATGCAAACGAAATAGTCACAAAGGTACAAAACCGTAAAAATATCCCCTCACTTTACAGCCAATCTGCACACAAGCATTCATATATTTATAAATATACTAGCTTATACCCGTGGGTTTCACCCCACGTTTCCATAAAAATATGGAAAATAAATGAAACAACTTTAGAACCTTTTCTAATTTTGTTTTAACTTATTATTAAAGAGCTCTTTCCTATACAATATTTTTGCTTTGCCCTGAATTGTGGTGTGTATAAAAAGAGCTGATGGCTTACCTACACGTGAACATGCTACATATACCTGCTCAACAGGTAGAACCGATAATATTCATATATACAACAAAATTGTTTGGAAACAATTTTGAAATTTGAAATATTTTATATACATAAGTGATGCGTAAGAAATTTTTTATTGTAAATTAAGTTTTAAGTATACGGAATAAAAACAAAACGTGCGGAATAGAATATGTTTGTTCAATAGGGAAATGGATAGGGATAGGGATTTACCTCATATAACGCCTTACCTTCCTATTTCAAAAATGGATAGAGATAAGGCTAGAGATTTAACGCCTTACCAAATTTCAGTAGTCTACCGATGGTAGTTGCATGCGAGGTGCCACGCCCCCATTCCCGATTTCAAAAAAAGGACGTCAGAACCATGCGGGGCCATGTACTAGACCTGTGTGTAAGTTTCGTTAAAATTCCCCTACGCGCTTCAGCATCAAACGGCGACAGGAAAAAAAGAGTTTACTTTTTATAATACAGGGTGGCGCAAAAGTAATCCTCCTATCAGAAAATGCTATAAATTTTGCGATTGGCCCCTGAAGTCAGTTCTGTTTTGACATTTGCGTAGTAAACACATGCGAAACACACGTTAATAAACAATGTTACGCTACACTGCTCCAGAACGCGGAATATTGCTGACTATTTATTTGACCAATAATCGGTCGGGGCCAAACGGTTACTGTGAATGGTGAGCGCTACAGAGCAATGATCAACGAGTTCTTTTTGCCGCAACTTGATGAATTGGGATTGGAAAACATGTGGTTCCAACAAGACGGTGCAACAGCACACACTGCACGTGCCACAACCGATATGCTGAATATCGGAAGCTTACTTTTGCGCCACCTTGTATGTATAGATTATGTATAGATGAAAAATCTCATTTGGGAGGTGCCACGCCCCCCTTCCGATTTCAAAAAGGGATAGGCATTAGGATCGGGACTTACTTTATACAACGCCTTACAAAAATTTAGTAGTCTAGCATTAATACCTCCAAAGATATTGAGTATGAAAGTTCCCATTTGTATGGGAGGTGACACGCCCCCTTTTACGATTTCAAAAACGGATAGGTATTACGAAAGGGATTTACTTTATACAACGCCTTACCAAAATTTAGTAGTCTAGCATTAATACCTCCAAAGATATTGAGTATGAAAGTTCCCATTTGTATGGGAGGTGCCACGCCCCCTTTTCCGATTTCAAAAAGTGATAGCTAATAGAAAAGCGACTTAATTTATACAACGTCTTACCAAATTTCAGTGGTCTAGCGATAAGAGTTGCATAGATAGGGGGTATGAAAGTACCCATTTGTACGGGGGGTGCCACGCCCCCCTTCCGATTTCAAAAAAGAATAGGTGTTAGGAAAGGGACTTACTTTATACAACGCCTTACAAAAATTTAGTAGTCTAGCATTAATACCTCCAAAGATATTGAGTATGAAAGTTCCCATTTGTATGGGAGGAGCCACGCCCCCTTTTTCGATTTCAAAAAAAAGTTCGTAAGAACCATGCTGGGCTATGTACCTGACCTGTGTGTAAGTTTGGTTAAAGTCCGTCCACGCGTTTGAGCGTCAAGTGGCGACACGAAAAAAAGTGTTTACTTTTTATAATATGTATAGATTATGTATAGATGAAAAATCTCATTTGTATGGGAGGTGCCACGCCCCCTTTTCCGATTTCAAAAAAAAGTACGTAAGAACCATGTAGGGCTATGTCCCTGACCTGTGTGTAAGTTTGGTTAAAATCCGTCCACGCGTTTGAGCGTCAAGTGGCGACACGAAAAAAAGTGTTTACTTTTTATAATATGTATAGATTATGTATAGATGAAAAATCCCATTTGTATAGGAGGTGCCACGCCCCCTTTTCCGATTTCAAAAAGTAATAGCTATTAGGAAAGGGACTTTATTTTATACAAAGACTTACCAAAATTTAGTAGTCTAGCATTAATACCTCCAAAGATATTGAGTATGAAAGTTCCCCATTTGTATGGGAGGTGCCACGCCTCTTTCCCGATTTCAAAAAAAAGTACGTAAGAACCATGCCGGGCTATGTACCTGACCTGTGTGTAAGTTTAGTTAAAACCCGTCTACGCGTTTGAGCGTCAGGTGGCGACACGAAAAAAAGTGTTTACATTTTATAATATGTATAGGTTATATATAGATGAAAAATCTCATTTGTACGGGAGGTGCACCGCTCCCTCTTCCGATTTCAAAAAGTGATAGGTAAAAGGAAAGGGACTTACTTTATACAACGTCTTAAAAAATTCCAGTGGTCTAGCGATAATAGTTGCATAGATAGGGGGTATAAAAGGTTCCATTTGTATGGGGGTGCCACGCCCCCTTTTTCGATTTCAAAAAGGAATAGGTGGTATTGGGAAAGGAACTTACTTTATAGGAAAGGGACTTTGTAGGAAAGGGACTTACTTTATACAACGTCTTACCAATTTCAGTGGTCTAGCGATAATAGTTGCATAGATAGGGGGTATGAAAGGTCCCATTTGTATGGTAGGTGCCACGCCCCCTTTTTCGATTTCAAAAAGGAATAGGTATTGGGAAAGGAACTAACTTTATACAACGTCTTACCAAAATTTAGTAGTCTAGCATTAATAACTTCAAATATATTGAGTATAAAAGTTCTCATTTGTATGGGAGGTGCCACGCCCCCTTTTACGATTTAAAAAAGTGATAGGTATTAGGAAAGGGACTTACTTTATACAAGGCCTTACCAAAATTTAGTAGTCGAGCATTAATACCTCCAACGATATTGAGTATGAAAGTTCCCGTTTGTATGGGTGGTGCCACGCCCCCTTTTCCGATTTCAAAAAGGAATAGGTATTGGGAAAGGAACTTACTTTATACAACGCCTTACCAAAATTTAATAGTCTAGCATTAATACCTCCAAAGATATTGAGTATGAAAGTTCCCATTTGTATGGGAGGTGCCTTGCCCCCTTTTCCGATTTAACTGGACAATTTACCTTCAACGGAAACACCATTTCCCATTAAAAAATAGCATTATGAAACCCTTCGCTAGGGGTATTAACCCCGAGAAAGAAAAGTACAACAAACATATTTCTCGTGGTCATATACGTATCGAAATAGCATTCGGTTGGTAAATAAAAAATATATCTTTATTCGATATCCTTCATTATGTAATAAATTATACATTCCAGGAATTCTGGCGGCACAATGAAGAATTTTTCAAAATCCTATTAATTTTATGAGAGAAAATGCCTAAAAAAGTAACATGTTAAACTAAATCTGCAGTGGAATCCAACTGTTGTTAGTGTCGGAATATCAACCAATAACTTAATAGTAAACTGTGGCATAGACAATCGCATTAATTTTCTCGTTTGTATGTTGCCATTAATTCAATTCCATAGCTTATCGCCGACACTTTGAGAATGCAATTCTGAATCTGACATACTTCGGATTACACCAACCAGAATACAATATTTTAACCTCTTAAAATTTTAGTTTGTGCTAGCAACGATAGTACTTCATAACTATTTACGTTTCCATAAAGTGAATATGAGAGAGCAAGATACTCATGTAACCAGGAATTTAAATAGCGTTAGCCGTGATGTTTTAAATACATCAAATGCTTGCACAAAACAAGCATTGCAAAACAGGATAACTTTATGTAGTTACATAAGCACAGACAGATAAATACTAACTGCAGTTTGAATTCATAAAGGTAAAAAAATGTGTGAACATAATTTTAATATATACTGTGTATCATAACTATGGTAATATAGCAAATTGTCATAGGAATCTAATTAAAGAGGCGTATGCAATTGTATTCTTAATTTTGTACACATCTTGAAAAATTTTCGAAAACTTCATAAAAATTCTGCTTCTGAGTGTGCTATAGATATGAATGGCACTATATTTTGTACTTTGCAGGTTTATGAATTTGAGTACATAGGCTGTGAAATTATAAATTATAATACTTTAGTTTATTGCTCACTAATGCTAAAATATCTGTTTGTAAATCGTCCTTTTGCGAGGGTGACAGTGGTGAAAGCTTACATCTGAGTATCGAGAAAAACATGCCTCCATCTAATGAACAGTCCGCCGGGTACTTTTCATGCATCTTTAACAAAACATGTTCAAAGAGATCGTCAATTTTCTTCTTCTGCTGCACGGGTATCTGGTACTGAAACTGAAACAATGATAGCTGGCGTGTTATTACTGTTATTAACATTTCTAAGACACCGGAATCAGCCGGGTTTTACCCCAATAAGGGCTATTATTTCCATGTAACCCAGTTTAACTCGTTACGCCAAACACGGTAGACATACAAATAAGGGATCTGCAACCTTTCAGGGGTGTGGGCAAACTTTTGTCCACAGTCAAAGGGCTATTCAAATCCGAAAAAATAAAACAACAAGTTTTCCATGAGCATTTGAGACTGTCAAATCGGACTCGAGAGGATGCGCGAACTTCTTCATACTGCATCCTTCTGCTGATAGGGCCAAACAACGAGCCATCCGTCAGGTACACAATGAAGTGCCTGTTGCCGTTACTGTCTGGGGTCAAGGAAGCCATCATGAAGGCCAAGTCTTCAAAATCCACCATCCCCGGCGGTATTGCCATGAGGATGCAACACCTTGGCAACGAGGGACACAGATACCTAGCAGCTCTTTTAGTCGCTTATCGTTATTCAAGAGATATGGAAACAGGCGAGAATGGCTCCCCATCTAAAGAGAAGGAAACTGGCTAAATGAATATGGATTCCGCTAATTGCATATTATCACCAATGCTCTAAATGCCATCACTACACAGGTAAATACCGGTCTAAACCAAAAGACCTCTAACCATAGGACGGCCCTGTTGGCACTTGACCTATCAAAAGCATTTGATACGGTCAATAACGCCACACTCCTACAAGTTCTATAGGAATCACCGCTTCCGGACGGCGGAAAGAGGAGGACCGCTAGTTATCTGAATAGACGATAAGCGTCCGACTGAAAGAGTATGGCAATTATAATAACTTATTACGTAGTGGCTGCCGACTAAAAAACGTTTGACAACAGACTCACCTTCAATACTCATGCAAACGAAATAGTCACAAAGGTACAAAACCGTAAAAATATCCCCTCACTATACAGCCAATCTGCACACAAGCATTCATATATTTATAAATATACTAGCTTATACCCGTGGGTTTCACCCCACGTTTCCATAAAAATATGGAAAATAAATGAAACAACTTTAGAACCTTTTCTAATTTTGTTTTAACTTATTATTAAAGAGCTCTTTCCTATACAATATTTTTGCTTTGCCCTGAATTGTGGTGTGTATAAAAAGAGCTGATGGCTTACCTACACGTGAACATGCTACATATACCTGCTCAACAGGTAGAACCGATAATATTCATATATACAACAAAATTGTTTGGAAACAATTTTGAAATTTGAAATATTTTATATACATAAGTGATGCGTAAGAAATTTTTTATTGTAAATTAAGTTTTAAGTATACGGAATAAAAACAAAACGTGCGGAATAGAATATTTTTGTTCAATAGGGAAATGGATAGGGATAGGGATTTACCTCATATAACGCCTTACCTTCCTATTTCAAAAATGGATAGAGATAAGGCTAGAGATTTAACGCCTTACCAAATTTCAGTAGTCTACCGATGGTAGTTGCATGCGAGGTGCCACGCCCCCATTCCCGATTTCAAAAAAAGGACGTCAGAACCATGCGGGGCCATGTACTAGACCTGTGTGTAAGTTTCGTTAAAATTCCCCTACGCGCTTCAGCATCAAACGGCGACAGGAAAAAAAGAGTTTACTTTTTATAATACAGGGTGGCGCAAAAGTAATCCTCCTATCAGAAAATGCTATAAATTTTGCGATTGGCCCCTAAAGTCAGTTCTGTTTTGACATTTGCGTAGTAAACACATGCGAAATATGCAAGAACCATGCTGGGCTATGTACCTGACATGTGTGTAAGTTTGGTTAAAGTCCGTCCACGCGTTTGAGCGTCAAGTGGCGACACGAAAAAAAGTGTTTACTTTTTATAATATGTATAGATTATGTATAGATGAAAAATCTCATTTGTATGGGAGGTGCCACGCCCCCTTTTCCGATTTCAAAAAGTAATAGCTATTAGGAAAGGGACTTTATTTTATACAACGACTTACCAAAATTTAGTAGTCTAGCATTAATACCTCCAAAGATATTGAGTATGAAAGTTCCCATTTGTATGGGAGGTGCCACGCCCCCTTTTCCGATTTCAAAAAGTGATAGCTAATAGAAAAGCGACTTAATTTATACAGCGTCTTACCAAATTTCAGTGGTCTAGCGATAAGAGTTGCATAGATAGGGGGTATGAAAGAACCCATTTGTACGGGGGGTGCCACGCCCCCCTTCCGATTTCAAAAAGGAATAGGTGTTATGAAAGGGACTTACTTACAAAAATTTAGTAGTCTAGCATTAATACCTCCAAAGATATTGAGTATGAAAGTTCCCATTTGTATGGGAGGAGCCACGCCCCCTTTTTCGATTTCAAAAAAAAGTTCGTAAGAACCATGCTGGGCTATGTACCTGACATGTGTGTAAGTTTGGTTAAAGTCCGTCCACGCGTTTGAGCGTCAAGTGGCGACACGGAAAAAAGTGTTTACTTTTTATAATATGTATAGATTATGTATAGATGAAAAATCTCATTTGTACGGGGGGTGCCACGCCCCCCTTCCGATTTCAAAAAGGAATAGGTGTTATGAAAGGGACTTACTTTATACAACGCCTTACAAAAATTTAGTAGTCTAGCATTAATACCTCCAAAGATATTGAGTATGAAAGTTCCCATTTGTATGGGAGGTGCCATGCCCCCTTTTCCGATTTCAAAAAGGGATAGGTATTAGGAAAGGGACTTAATTTATACAACAGCCTACTAAAATTTAGTAGTCTAACATTAATACCTCCAAAGATATTGAGTATGAAATTCGCCATTTGTATAGGAGGTGCCACGCCCCCTTTTACGATTTAAAAAAGAGTACGTAAGAGCCATGCCGGGCTATGTCCCTGACCTGTGTGTAAGTTTGGTTAAAATCCGTCCACGCGTTTGAGCGTCAGGTGGCGACATGAAAAAAAGTGTTTACTTTTTATAATATGTATAGATTATGTATAGATGAAAAATCTCAATTATATGGGAGGTGCACCGCTCCCTTTTCCGATTTCAAAAAGTGATAGGTAATAGAAAAGGGACTTACTTTATACAACGTCTTACCAAATTTCAGTGGTCTAGCGATAAGAGTTGCATAGATAGGGGGTATGAAAGATCCCATTTGTATGGGAGGTGCCACACCACTTGGTAATAGGAAATAGGAAAATTTAGTAATCTAGCATTAATACCTTCAAAGATATTGAGTATGAAAGTTCCCATTTGTATGGGAGGTGCCCCTTTTAAGATTTCAAAAAGGAATAGGTATTGGGAAATGGACTTACTTTATACAACGCCTTGCCAAAATTTAGTAGTCTAGCATTAATACCTCCAAATATATTGAGTATGAAAATTCCCATTTGTATGGGTGGTGCCACGCGCCGTTTTCCGATTTTAAAAAAAAAGTACGTAAGAACCATGCCGTGCTATGTACCTGACCTGTGTGTGAGTTTGGTTAAAATCCGTCCACGCGTTTGAGCGTTAAGTGGCGACACGAAAAAAAGTGTTTACTTTTTATAATATGTATAGATTATGTATAGATGAAAAATCTCATTTGTATGGGAGGTGCACCGCTCCCTTTTCCGATCTCAAAAAGTGATAGGTTGTCGGAAAGGGACTTACTTTATACTACGTCTTACCACATTTCAGTAGTCTAGTGATAATAGTTGCATAGATAGGGGGTATGAAAGATCACATTTGTATGGGAGGTGCCACGCCCCCTTTTCCGATTTCAAAAAGTGATAGGTATTAGGAAAGGGACTTACTTTATACAACACCTTACCAAAATTTAGTAGTCTAGCATTAATACCTCCAAAGATATTGAGTATGAAAGTTCCCATTTGTATGGGAGGTGCCACGCCCCCTTTTTCGATTTCAAAAAGGAATAGGTATTGGGAAAGGAACTTACTTTATACAACGTCTTACCAAATTTCAGTAGTCTAGCGATAATAGTTGCATAGATAGGGGGTATGAAAGTTCACATTTGTATGGGAGGTGCCACGCGCCCTTTTCCGATTTAAAAAAAAAGTACGTAAGAACCCTGCCGGGCATGTACCTGACCTGTGTGTAAGTTTGGTTAAAATCCGTCCACGCGTTTGAGCGTCAAGTGGCGACACGAAAAAAAGTGTTTACTTTTTATAATATGTATAGATTATGTATAGATTGAAAATCTCATTTGTATGGGAGGTGCACCGCTCCCTTTCCCGATTTCAAAAAGTGATAGGTAATAGGAAAGGGACTTACTTTATACAACGCCATACCAAAATTTAGTAGTCTAGCATTGATACCTCCAAAAATATTGAGTATGAGAGTTCCCATTTGTATGGGAGGTGCCACGCCCCCTTTTTCGATTTCAAAAAAAAGTACGCAAGAACCACGGCGGGCTATGTACCTGACCTGTGTGTAAGTTTGGTTAAAATCCGTCCACGCGTTTGAGCGTCAAGTGGCGACACGAAAAAAAGTGTTTACTTTTTATAACATGTATAGATTATGTATAGCTGAAAAATCTCATTTGTATGGGAGGTGCCACGCCCCCTTTTCCGATTTCAAAAAGGGAAGGTATTAGGAAAGGGACTTACTTTATACAACGCCTTACCAAATTTCAGTGGTCTAGCGATAATAGTTGCATATATAGGGGTATGAAAGAACCCATTTGTGTAGGAGGGGCCACGCCCCCTTGCGATTTCAAAAAGGGATAGGTATTCGGATAGGGACTTACTTGATACAACGCCTTACCAAAATTTAGTAGTCTAGCATTAATACCTCCAAAGATATTGAGTATGAAAGTTCCCATTTGTATGGGAGGTGCCACGCCCCCTTTTTCGATTTCAAAAAGGAATAGGTATTGGGAAAGGAACTTACTTTATACAACGCCTTACCAAAATTTAGTAGTCCAGCAATAATACCTCCAAAGATATTGAGTATGAAAGTTCCCATTTGTATGGGAGGTGCCACGCCCCCTTTTCAGATTTCAAAAAGGAATTGGTATTGGGAAATGGACTTACTTTATACAACGCCTTGCCAAAATTTAGTAGTCTAGCATTAATACCTCCAAAGATATTGAGTATGAAAATTCCCATTTGTATGGGAGGTGCCACGCGCCCTTTTCCGATTTAAAAAAAAAAGTACGTAAGAACCATGATGTGCTATGTACCTGAGATGTGTGTGAGTTTGGTTAAAATCCGTCCACGAGTTTGAGCGTCAAGTGGCGACACGAAACAAAGTGTTTACTTTTTATAATATGTATAGATTATGTATAGATGAAAATCTCATTTGTATGGGAGGTGCACCGCTCCCTTTTCCGATCTCAAAAAGTGATAGGTTGTAGGAAAGGGACTTACTTTATACTACGTCTTACCACATTTCAGTAGTCTAGTGATAATAGTTGCATAGATAGGGGGTATGAAAGATCACATTTGTATGGGAGGTGCCACGCCCCCTTTTCCGATTTCAAAAAGTGATAGGTATTAGGAAAGGGACTTACTTTATACAACACCTCACCAAAATTTAGTAGTCTAGCATTAATACCTCCAAAGATATTGAGTATGAAAGTTCCCATTTGTATGGGAGGTGCCACGCCCCCTTTTTCGATTTCAAAAAGGAATAGGTATTGGGAAAGGAACTTACTTTATACAACGCCTTACCAAAATTTAGTAGTCCAGCATTAATACCTCCAAAGATATTGAGTATGAAAATTCCCATTTGTATGGGAGGTGCCACGCGCCCTTTTCCGATTTAAAAAAAAAAGTACGTAAGAACCATGATGTGCTATGTACCTGAGATGTGTGTGAGTTTGGTTAAAATCCGTCCACGAGTTTGAGCGTCAAGTGGCGACACGAAACAAAGTGTTTACTTTTTATAATATGTATAGATTATGTATAGATGAAAATCTCATTTGTATGGGAGGTGCACCGCTCCCTTTCCGATCTGAAAAAGGGATAGGTTGTAGGAAAGGGACTTACTTTATACAACGTCTTACCAAATTTCAGTAGTCTAGCGATAATAGTTGCATAGATAGGGGGTATGAAAGTTCACATTTGTATGGGAGGTGCCACGCGCCCTTTTCCGATTTAAAAAAAAAGTACGTAAGAACCCTGCCGGGCATGTACCTGACCTGTGTGTAAGTTTGGTTAAAATCCGTCCACGCGTTTGAGCGTCAAGTGGCGACACGAAAAAAAGTGTTTACTTTTTATAATATGTATAGATTATGTATAGATTGAAAATCTCATTTGTATGGGAGGTGCACCGCTCCCTTTCCCGATTTCAAAAAGTGATAGGTAATAGGAAAGGGACTTACTTTATACAACGCCATACCAAAATTTAGTAGTCTAGCATTGATACCTCCAAAAATATTGAGTATGAGAGTTCCCATTTGTATGGGAGGTGCCACGCCCCCTTTTTCGATTTCAAAAAAAAGTACGCAAGAACCACGGCGGGCTATGTACCTGACCTGTGTGTAAGTTTGGTTAAAATCCGTCCACGCGTTTGAGCGTCAAGTGGCGACACGAAAAAAAGTGTTTACTTTTTATAACATGTATAGATTATGTATAGCTGAAAAATCTCATTTGTATGGGAGGTGCCACGCCCCCTTTTCCGATTTCAAAAAGGGAAGGTATTAGGAAAGGGACTTACTTTATACAACGCCTTACCAAATTTCAGTGGTCTAGCGATAATAGTTGCATATATAGGGGTATGAAAGAACCCATTTGTGTAGGAGGGGCCACGCCCCCTTGCGATTTCAAAAAGGGATAGGTATTCGGATAGGGACTTACTTGATACAACGCCTTACCAAAATTTAGTAGTCTAGCATTAATACCTCCAAAGATATTGAGTATGAAAGTTCCCATTTGTATGGGAGGTGCCACGCGCCCTTTTCCGATTTCAAAAAGGGATAGATATTAGGAAAGGCACTCACTTTATACAACGCCTTATCAAAATTTAGTAGTCTAGCATTAATCCCTCTAAAGATATTGAGTCTGAAATTTAACATTTGTATAGGAGGTGCCACGCGCCCTTTTACGATTTAAAAAAGAGTAGGTAAGAACCATACCGGGCTATGTACCTGACCTGCGTATAAGTTTGGTTAAAATCCGTCCACGCGGTTGAGCGTCAAGTGGCGACACGAAAAAAAGTGTTTACTTTTTATAATATGTATAGATTATGTATAGATGAAAAATCTCAATTGTATGGGAGGTGCCCCGCTCCCTTTTCCGATTTCAAAAAGTGATAGGTAATAGAAAAGGGACTTACTTTATACAACGTCTTACCAAATTTCAGTGGTCTAGCGATAAGAGTTGCATAGATAGGGGGTATGAAAGATCCCATTTGTATGGGAGGTGCCACACCACTTGGTAATAGGAAATAGGAAAATTTAGTAATCTAGCATTAATACCTTCAAAGATATTGAGTATGAAAGTTCCCATTTGTATGGGAGGTGCCCCTTTTAAGATTTCAAAAAGGAATAGGTATTGGGAAATGGACTTACTTTATACAACGCCTTGCCAAAATTTAGTAGTCTAGCATTAATACCTCCAAATATATTGAGTATGAAAATTCCCATTTGTATGGGTGGTGCCACGCGCCGTTTTCCGATTTTAAAAAAAAAGTACGTAAGAACCATGCCGTGCTATGTACCTGACCTGTGTGTGAGTTTGGTTAAAATCCGTCCACGCGTTTGAGCGTTAAGTGGCGACACGAAAAAAAGTGTTTACTTTTTATAATATGTATAGATTATGTATAGATGAAAAATCTCATTTGTATGGGAGGTGCACCGCTCCCTTTTCCGATCTCAAAAAGTGATAGGTTGTCGGAAAGGGACTTACTTTATACTACGTCTTACCACATTTCAGTAGTCTAGTGATAATAGTTGCATAGATAGGGGGTATGAAAGATCACATTTGTATGGGAGGTGCCACGCCCCCTTTTCCGATTTCAAAAAGTGATAGGTATTAGGAAAGGGACTTACTTTATACAACACCTTACCAAAATTTAGTAGTCTAGCATTAATACCTCCAAAGATATTGAGTATGAAAGTTCCCATTTGTATGGGAGGTGCCACGCCCCCTTTTCCGAAATCAAAAAGGAATAGGTAATAACTTACTTTATACAACGTCTTACCAAATTTCAGTAGTCTAGCGATAATAGTTGCATAGATAGGGGGTATGAAAGTTCACATTTGTATGGGAGGTGCCACGCGCCCTTTTCCGATTTAAAAAAAAAGTACGTAAGAACCCTGCCGGGCATGTACCTGACCTGTGTGTAAGTTTGGTTAAAATCCGTCCACGCGTTTGAGCGTCAAGTGGCGACACGAAAAAAAGTGTTTACTTTTTATAATATGTATAGATTATGTATAGATTGAAAATCTCATTTGTATGGGAGGTGCACCGCTCCCTTTCCCGATTTCAAAAAGTGATAGGTAATAGGAAAGGGACTTACTTTATACAACGCCATACCAAAATTTAGTAGTCTAGCATTGATACCTCCAAAAATATTGAGTATGAGAGTTCCCATTTGTATGGGAGGTGCCACGCCCCCTTTTTCGATTTCAAAAAAAAGTACGCAAGAACCACGGCGGGCTATGTACCTGACCTGTGTGTAAGTTTGGTTAAAATCCGTCCACGCGTTTGAGCGTCAAGTGGCGACACGAAAAAAAGTGTTTACTTTTTATAACATGTATAGATTATGTATAGCTGAAAAATCTCATTTGTATGGGAGGTGCCACGCCCCCTTTTCCGATTTCAAAAAGGGAAGGTATTAGGAAAGGGACTTACTTTATACAACGCCTTACCAAATTTCAGTGGTCTAGCGATAATAGTTGCATATATAGGGGTATGAAAGAACCCATTTGTGTAGGAGGGGCCACGCCCCCTTGCGATTTCAAAAAGGGATAGGTATTCGGATAGGGACTTACTTGATACAACGCCTTACCAAAATTTAGTAGTCTAGCATTAATACCTCCAAAGATATTGAGTATGAAAGTTCCCATTTGTATGGGAGGTGCCACGCCCCCTTTTTCGATTTCAAAAAGGAATAGGTATTGGGAAAGGAACTTACTTTATACAACGCCTTACCAAAATTTAGTAGTCCAGCAATAATACCTCCAAAGATATTGAGTATGAAAGTTCCCATTTGTATGGGAGGTGCCACGCCCCCTTTTCAGATTTCAAAAAGGAATTGGTATTGGGAAATGGACTTACTTTATACAACGCCTTGCCAAAATTTAGTAGTCTAGCATTAATACCTCCAAAGATATTGAGTATGAAAATTCCCATTTGTATGGGAGGTGCCACGCGCCCTTTTCCGATTTAAAAAAAAAAGTACGTAAGAACCATGATGTGCTATGTACCTGAGATGTGTGTGAGTTTGGTTAAAATCCGTCCACGAGTTTGAGCGTCAAGTGGCGACACGAAACAAAGTGTTTACTTTTTATAATATGTATAGATTATGTATAGATGAAAATCTCATTTGTATGGGAGGTGCACCGCTCCCTTTTCCGATCTCAAAAAGTGATAGGTTGTAGGAAAGGGACTTACTTTATACTACGTCTTACCACATTTCAGTAGTCTAGTGATAATAGTTGCATAGATAGGGGGTATGAAAGATCACATTTGTATGGGAGGTGCCACGCCCCCTTTTCCGATTTCAAAAAGTGATAGGTATTAGGAAAGGGACTTACTTTATACAACACCTCACCAAAATTTAGTAGTCTAGCATTAATACCTCCAAAGATATTGAGTATGAAAGTTCCCATTTGTATGGGAGGTGCCACGCCCCCTTTTTCGATTTCAAAAAGGAATAGGTATTGGGAAAGGAACTTACTTTATACAACGCCTTACCAAAATTTAGTAGTCCAGCATTAATACCTCCAAAGATATTGAGTATGAAAATTCCCATTTGTATGGGAGGTGCCACGCGCCCTTTTCCGATTTAAAAAAAAAAGTACGTAAGAACCATGATGTGCTATGTACCTGAGATGTGTGTGAGTTTGGTTAAAATCCGTCCACGAGTTTGAGCGTCAAGTGGCGACACGAAACAAAGTGTTTACTTTTTATAATATGTATAGATTATGTATAGATGAAAATCTCATTTGTATGGGAGGTGCACCGCTCCCTTTCCGATCTGAAAAAGGGATAGGTTGTAGGAAAGGGACTTACTTTATACAACGTCTTACCAAATTTCAGTAGTCTAGCGATAATAGTTGCATAGATAGGGGGTATGAAAGTTCACATTTGTATGGGAGGTGCCACGCGCCCTTTTCCGATTTAAAAAAAAAGTACGTAAGAACCCTGCCGGGCATGTACCTGACCTGTGTGTAAGTTTGGTTAAAATCCGTCCACGCGTTTGAGCGTCAAGTGGCGACACGAAAAAAAGTGTTTACTTTTTATAATATGTATAGATTATGTATAGATTGAAAATCTCATTTGTATGGGAGGTGCACCGCTCCCTTTCCCGATTTCAAAAAGTGATAGGTAATAGGAAAGGGACTTACTTTATACAACGCCATACCAAAATTTAGTAGTCTAGCATTGATACCTCCAAAAATATTGAGTATGAGAGTTCCCATTTGTATGGGAGGTGCCACGCCCCCTTTTTCGATTTCAAAAAAAAGTACGCAAGAACCACGGCGGGCTATGTACCTGACCTGTGTGTAAGTTTGGTTAAAATCCGTCCACGCGTTTGAGCGTCAAGTGGCGACACGAAAAAAAGTGTTTACTTTTTATAACATGTATAGATTATGTATAGCTGAAAAATCTCATTTGTATGGGAGGTGCCACGCCCCCTTTTCCGATTTCAAAAAGGGAAGGTATTAGGAAAGGGACTTACTTTATACAACGCCTTACCAAATTTCAGTGGTCTAGCGATAATAGTTGCATATATAGGGGTATGAAAGAACCCATTTGTGTAGGAGGGGCCACGCCCCCTTGCGATTTCAAAAAGGGATAGGTATTCGGATAGGGACTTACTTGATACAACGCCTTACCAAAATTTAGTAGTCTAGCATTAATACCTCCAAAGATATTGAGTATGAAAGTTCCCATTTGTATGGGAGGTGCCACGCGCCCTTTTCCGATTTCAAAAAGGGATAGATATTAGGAAAGGCACTCACTTTATACAACGCCTTATCAAAATTTAGTAGTCTAGCATTAATCCCTCTAAAGATATTGAGTCTGAAATTTAACATTTGTATAGGAGGTGCCACGCGCCCTTTTACGATTTAAAAAAGAGTAGGTAAGAACCATACCGGGCTATGTACCTGACCTGCGTATAAGTTTGGTTAAAATCCGTCCACGCGGTTGAGCGTCAAGTGGCGACACGAAAAAAAGTGTTTACTTTTTATAATATGTATAGATTATGTATAGATGAAAAATCTCAATTGTATGGGAGGTGCCCCGCTCCCTTTTCCGATTTCAAAAAGTGATAGGTTATAGGAAAGGGACTTACTTTATACAACGCCTTATCAAAATTTAGTAGTCTAGCATTAATACCTCCAAAGATATTGAGTCTGAAATTTAACATTTGTATAGGAGGTGCCACGCCCCCTTTTCAGATTTCAAAAAGGAATAGGTATTGGGAAAGGGACTTACTTTATACAACGTCTTACCAAATTTCAGTAGTCTAGCGATAATAGTTGCATAGATAGGGGGTATGAAAGTTCACATTTGTATGGGAGGTGCCACGCGCCCTTTTCCGATTTAAAAAAAAAGTACGTAAGAACCATGCCGGGCTATGTACCTGACCTGCGTGTAAGTGGCGACACAAAAAAAGTGTTTACTTTTTATAATATGTATAGATTATGTATAGATGAAAAATCTCATTTGTATGGGAGGTGCACCGCTCCCTTTCCCGATTTCAAAAAGTGATAGGTAATAGGAAAGGGACTTACTTTATACAACGTCTTACCAAATTTCAGTGGTCTAGCGATAAAAGTTGCATAGATAGGGGGTATGAAAGATCACATTTGTATGGGAGGTGCCACGCGCCCTTTTCCGATTTAAAAAAAAAAGTACGTAAGAACCATGCCGTGCTATGTACCTGACCCGCGTGTAAGTTTGGTTAAAATCCATCCACGCGTTTGAGCGTCAAGTGGCGACACGAAAAAAGTGTTTACTTTTTATAATATGTATAGATTATGTATAGATGGAAAATCTCATTTGTATGGGAGGTGCACCGCTCCCTTTCCCGATTTCAAAAAGTGATAGGTAATAGGAAAGGGACTTACTTTATACAACGCCATACCAAAATTTAGTAGTCTAGCATTGATACCTCCAAAAATATTGAGTATGAGAGTTCCCATTTGTATGGGAGGTGCCACGCCCCCTTTTTCGATTTCAAAAAAAAGTACGCAAGAACCACGGCGGGCTATGTACCTGACCTGTGTGTAAGTTTGGTTAAAATCCGTCCACGCGTTTGAGCGTCAAGTGGCGACACGAAAAAAAGTGTTTACTTTTTATAACATGTATAGATTATGTATAGCTGAAAAATCTCATTTGTATGGGAGGTGCCACGCCCCCTTTTCCGATTTCAAAAAGGGAAGGTATTAGGAAAGGGACTTACTTTATACAACGCCTTACCAAATTTCAGTGGTCTAGCGATAATAGTTGCATATATAGGGGTATGAAAGAACCCATTTGTGTAGGAGGGGCCACGCCCCCTTGCGATTTCAAAAAGGGATAGGTATTCGGATAGGGACTTACTTGATACAACGCCTTACCAAAATTTAGTAGTCTAGCATTAATACCTCCAAAGATATTGAGTATGAAAGTTCCCATTTGTATGGGAGGTGCCACGCCCCCTTTTCCGATTTCAAAAAGGGATAGATATTAGGAAAGGCACTCACTTTATACAACGCCTTATCAAAATTTAGTAGTCTAGCATTAATCCCTCCAAAGATATTGAGTCTGAAATTTAACATTTGTATAGGAGGTGCCACGCGCCCTTTTACGATTTAAAAAAGAGTACGTAAGAACCATACCGGGCTATGTACCTGACCTGCGTATAAGTTTGGTTAAAATCCGTCCACGCGGTTGAGCGTCAAGTGGCGACACGAAAAAAAGTGTTTACTTTTTATAATATGTATAGATTATGTATAGATGAAAAATCTCAATTGTATGGGAGGTGCCCCGCTCCCTTTTCCGATTTCAAAAAGTGATAGGTTATAGGAAAGGGACTTACTTTATACAACGCCTTATCAAAATTTAGTAGTCTAGCATTAATACCTCCAAAGATATTGAGTCTGAAATTTAACATTTGTATAGGAGGTGCCACGCCCCCTTTTCAGATTTCAAAAAGGAATAGGTATTGGGAAAGGGACTTACTTTATACAACGCCTTACCAAAAGTTAGTAGTCTAGCATAAATACCTCCAAAGATATTGAGTATAAAAGTTCCCATTTGTATGGGAGGTGCCACGCCCCCTTTTTCGATTCAAAAAAGAGTACGTAAGAACCATACCGGGCTATGTACCTGACCTGTGTATAAGTTTGGTTAAAATCCGTCCACGCGCTTGAGCGTCAAGTGGCGACACGAAAAAAAGTGTTTACTTTTTATAATATGTATAGATTATGTATAGATGAAAAATCTCAATTGTATGGGAGGTGCCCCGCTCCCTATTCCGATTTCAAAAAGTGATAGGCAATAAGAAAGGGACTTACTTTATACAACGTCTTACCAAATTTCAGTGGTCTAGCGATAAAAGTTGCATAGATAGGGGGTATGAAAGATCCCATTTGTATGGGAGGTGCCACGCCCCTTGGTAATAGGAAATAGGAAAATTTAGTAGTCTAGCATTAATACCTCCAAAGATATTGAGTATGAAAGTTCCCATTTGTATGGGAGGTGCCACGCCCCCTTTTCAGATTTAAAAAAGGAATAGGTATTGGTAAAGGGACTTACTTTATACAACGCCTTACCAAAATGTAGTAGTCTAGCAGTAATATCTCCAAAGATATTGAGTATGAAAGTTCCCATTTGTATGGGAGGTGCCAAGCGCCCTTCTCAGATTTCAAAAAGGAATAGGTATTGGGAAAGGGACTTACTTTATACAACGCCTTACCAAAATTTAGTAGTCTAGCATTAATACCTCCAAAGATATTGAGTATGAAAGTTCCCATTTGTATGGGAGGTGCCACGCGCCCTTTTCAGATTTCAAAAAGGAATAGGTATTGGGAAAGGGACTTACTTTATACAACGCCTTACCAAAATGTAGTAGTCTAGCATTAATACCTCCAAAGATATTGAGTATGAAAGTTCCCATTTGTATGGGAGGTGCCACGCGCCCGTTTCAGATTTCAAAAAGGAATAGGTATTGGGAAAGGGACATACTTTATACAACGCCTTACCAAAATGTAGTAGTCTAGCATTAATACCTCCAAAGATATTGAGTATGAAAGTTCCCATTTGTATGAGAGGTGCCACGCCCCCTTTTACGATTTAAAAAGGAGTACGTAAGAGCCATACCGGGTTATGTACCTGACTTGTGTAAAAGTTTGGTTAAAATCCGTCCACGCGCTTGAGCGTCAAGTGACGACATGAAAAAAAGTGTTTACTTTTTATAATATGTATAGATTATGTATAGATGAAAAATCTCAATTGTATGGTAGGTGCCCCGCTCCCTCTGCCGATTTCAAAAAGTGATAGGCAATAGGAAAGGGACTTACTTTATACAACGTCTTACCAAATTTCAGTGGTCTAGCGATAATAGTTGCATAGATAGGGGGTATGAAAGATCCCATTTGTATGGGAGGTGCCACGCCCCTTGGTAATAGGAAATAGGAAAATTGAGTAGTCTAGCATTAATACGTCAAAAGATATTGAGTATGAAAGTTCCCATTTGTATGGGAGGTGCCAAGCGCCCTTTTCAGATTTCAAAAAGGAATAGGTATTGGGAAAGGGACTTACTTTATACAACGCCTTACCAAAATTTAGTAGTATAGCATTAATACCTCCAAAGATATTGAGTATGAAAGTTTCCATTTGTATGGGAGGTGCCACGCCCTCTTTCACGATTTAAAAAGGAGTACGTAAGAACCATACCGGGTTATGTACCTGACCTGTGTATAAGTTTGGTTAAAATCCGTCCACGCGCTTGAGCGTCAAGTGACGACATGAAAAAAAGTGTTTACTTTTTATAATATGTATAGATTATGTATAGATGAAAAATCTCAATTGTATGGTAGGTGCCCCGCTCCCTCTGCCGATTTCAAAAAGTGATAGGCAATAGGAAAGGGACTTACTTTATACAACGTCTTACAAAATTTCAGTGGTCTAGCGATAATAGTTGCATAGATAGGGGGTATGAAAGATCCCATTTGTATGGGAGGTGCCACGCCCCTTGGTAATAGGAAATAGGAAAATTTAGTAGTCTAGCATTAATACCTCCAAAGATATTGAGTATGAAAGTTCCCATTTGTATGGGAGGTGCCACGCCCCCTTTTCAGATTTAAAACAGGAATAGGTATTGGGAAAGGGACTTACTTTATACAACGCCTTACCAAAATGTAGTAGTCTAGCATAAATACCTCCAAAGATATTGAGTATGAAACTTCCCATTTGTATGGGAGGTGCCACGCGCCCTTTTCAGATTTCAAAAAGGAATAGGTATTGGGAAAGGGACTTACTTTATACAACGCTTTACCAAAATGTAGTAGTCTACCATTAATACCTCCAAAGATATTGAGTATGAAAGTTCCCATTTGTATGGGAGGTGCCACGCGCCCTTTTCAGATTTCAAAAAGGAATAGGTATTGGGAAAGGGACTTACTTTATACAACGCCTTACAAAAATTTAGTAGTCTAGCATTAATACCTCCAAAGATATTGAGAATGAAAGTTCCCATTTGTATGGGAGGTGCCACGCGCCCTTTTCAGATTTCAAAAAGGAATAGGTATTGGGAAAGGGACTTACTCTATACAACGCCTTACCAAAATGTAGTAGTCTAGCATTAATACCTCCAAAGATATTGAGTATGAAAGTTCCCATTTGTATGGGAGGTGCCACGCGCCCGTTTCAGATTTCAAAAAGGAATAGGTATTGGGAAAGGGACATACTTTATACAACGCCTTACCAAAATGTAGTAGTCTAGCATTAATACCTCCAAAGATATTGAGTATGAAAGTTCCCATTTGTATGGGAGGTGCCACGCGCCCGTTTCAGATTTCAAAAAGGAATAGGTATTGGGAAAGGGACTTACTTTATACAACGCCTTACCAAAATGTAGTAGTCTAGCATTAATACCTCCAAAGATATTGAGTATGAAAGTTCCCATTTGTATGGGAGGTGCCACGCCCCCTTTTCAGATTTAAAAAAGGAATAGGTATTGGTAAAGGGACTTACTTTATACAACGCCTTACCAAAATGTAGTAGTCTAGCAGTAATATCTCCAAAGATATTGAGTATGAAAGTTCCCATTTGTATGGGAGGTGCCAAGCGCCCTTCTCAGATTTCAAAAAGGAATAGGTATTGGGAAAGGGACTTACTTTATACAACGCCTTACCAAAATTTAGTAGTCTAGCATTAATACCTCCAAAGATATTGAGTATGAAAGTTCCCATTTGTATGGGAGGTGCCACGCGCCCTTTTCAGATTTCAAAAAGGAATAGGTATTGGGAAAGGGACTTACTTTATACAACGCCTTACCAAAATGTAGTAGTCTAGCATTAATACCTCCAAAGATATTGAGTATGAAAGTTCCCATTTGTATGGGAGGTGCCACGCGCCCGTTTCAGATTTCAAAAAGGAATAGGTATTGGGAAAGGGACATACTTTATACAACGCCTTACCAAAATGTAGTAGTCTAGCATTAATACCTCCAAAGATATTGAGTATGAAAGTTCCCATTTGTATGGGAGGTGCCACGCCCCCTTTTACGATTTAAAAAGGAGTACGTAAGAGCCATACCGGGTTATGTACCTGACTTGTGTAAAAGTTTGGTTAAAATCCGTCCACGCGCTTGAGCGTCAAGTGACGACATGAAAAAAAGTGTTTACTTTTTATAATATGTATAGATTATGTATAGATGAAAAATCTCAATTGTATGGTAGGTGCCCCGCTCCCTCTGCCGATTTCAAAAAGTGATAGGCAATAGGAAAGGGACTTACTTTATACAACGTCTTACCAAATTTCAGTGGTCTAGCGATAATAGTTGCATAGATAGGGGGTATGAAAGATCCCATTTGTATGGGAGGTGCCACGCCCCTTGGTAATAGGAAATAGGAAAATTGAGTAGTCTAGCATTAATACGTCAAAAGATATTGAGTATGAAAGTTCCCATTTGTATGGGAGGTGCCAAGCGCCTTTTTCAGATTTCAAAAAGGAATAGGTATTGGGAAAGGGACTTACTTTATACAACGCCTTACCAAAATTTAGTAGTATAGCATTAATACCTCCAAAGATATTGAGTATGAAAGTTTCCATTTGTATGGGAGGTGCCACGCCCCCTTTCACGATTTAAAAAGGAGTACGTAAGAACCATACCGGGTTATGTACCTGACCTGTGTATAAGTTTGGTTAAAATCCGTCCACGCGCTTGAGCGTCAAGTGACGACATGAAAAAAAGTGTTTACTTTTTATAATATGTATAGATTATGTATAGATGAAAAATCTCAATTGTATGGTAGGTGCCCCGCTCCCTCTGCCGATTTCAAAAAGTGATAGGCAATAGGAAAGGGACTTACTTTATACAACGTCTTACAAAATTTCAGTGGTCTAGCGATAATAGTTGCATAGATAGGGGGTATGAAAGATCCCATTTGTATGGGAGGTGCCACGCCCCTTGGTAATAGGAAATAGGAAAATTTAGTAGTCTAGCATTAATACCTCCAAAGATATTGAGTATGAAAGTTCCCATTTGTATGGGAGGTGCCACGCCCCCTTTTCAGATTTAAAACAGGAATAGGTATTGGGAAAGGGACTTACTTTATACAACGCCTTACCAAAATGTAGTAGTCTAGCATTAATACCTCCAAAGATATTGAGTATGAAACTTCCCATTTGTATGGGAGGTGCCACGCGCCCTTTTCAGATTTCAAAAAGGAATAGGTATTGGGAAAGGGACTTACTTTATACAACGCTTTACCAAAATGTAGTAGTCTACCATTAATACCTCCAAAGATATTGAGTATGAAAGTTCCCATTTGTATGGGAGGTGCCACGCGCCCTTTTCAGATTTCAAAAAGGAATAGGTATTGGGAAAGGGACTTACTTTATACAACGCCTTACAAAAATTTAGTAGTCTAGCATTAATACCTCCAAAGATATTGAGAATGAAAGTTCCCATTTGTATGGGAGGTGCCACGCCCCCTTTTCCGATTTCAAAAAGGGATAGATATTAGGAAAGGGACTCACTTTATACAACGCCTTATCAAAATTTAGTAGTCTAGCATTAATACCTCCAAAGATATTGAGTCTGAAATTTAACATTTGTATAGGAGGTGCCACGCGCCCTTTTACGATTTAAAAAAGAGTACGTAAGAACCATACCGGGCTATGTACCTGACCTGCGTATAAGTTTGGTTAAAATCCGTCCACGCGGTTGAGCGTCAAGTGGCGACACGAAAAAAAAGTGTTTACTTTTTATAATATGTATAGATTATGTATAGATGAAAAATCTCAATTGTATGGGAGGTGCCCCGCTCCCTTTTTCGATTTCAAAAAGTGATAGGTAATAGGAAAGGGACTTACTTTATACAACGCCTTATCAAAATTTAGTAGTCTAGCATTAATACCTCCAAAGATATTGAGTCTGAAATTTAACATTTGTATAGGAGGTGCCACGCCCCCTTTTCAGATTTCAAAAAGGAAAAGGTATTGGGAAAGGGACTTACTTTATACAACGCCTTACCAAAAGTTAGTAGTCTAGCATTAATACCTCCAAAGATATTGAGTATGAAAGTTCCCATTTGTATGGGAGGTGCCACGCCCCCTTTTTCGATTTAAAAAAGAGTACGTAAGAACCATACCGGGCTATGTACCTGACCTGTGTATAAGCTTGGTTAAAATCCGTCCACGCGCTTGAGCGTCAAGTGGCGACACGAAAAAAAGTGTTTACTTTTTATAATATGTATAGATTATGTATAGATGAAAAATCTCAATTGTATGGGAGGTGCCCCGCTCCCTTTTACGATTTCAAAAAGTGATAGGCAATAGGAAAGGGACTTACTTTATACAACGTCTTACCAAATTTCAGTGGTCTAGCGATAATAGTTGCATAGATAGGGGGTATAAAAGATCCCATTTGTATGGGAGGTGCCACGCCCCTTGGTAATAGGAAATAGGAAAATTTAGTAGTCTAGCAATAATACCTCCAAAGATATTGAGTATGAAAGTTCCCATTTGTATGGGAGGTGCCACGCCCCCTTTTCAGATTTAAAAAAGGAATAGGTATTGGTAAAGGGACTTACTTTATACAACGCCTTACCAAAATGTAGTAGTCTAGCAGTAATACCTCCAAAGATATTGAGTATGAAAGTTCCCATTTGTATGGGAGGTGCCAAGCGCCCTTTTCAGATTTCAAAAAGGAATAGGTATTGGGAAAGGGACTTACTTTATACAACGCCTTACCAAAATTTAGTAGTCTAGCATTAATACCTCCAAAGATATTGAGTATGAAAGTTCCCATTTGTATGGGAGGTGCCACGCCCCCTTTTACGATTTAAAAAGGAGTACGTAAGAACCATACCGGGTTATGTACCTGACCTGTGTATAAGTTTGGTTAAAATCCGTCCACGCGCTTGATCGTCAAGTGACGACATGAAAAAAAGTGTTTACTTTTTATAATATGTATAGATTATGTATATGTGAAAAATCTCAATTGTATGGGAGGTGCCCCGCTCCCTCTTCCGATTTCAAAAAGTGATAGGCAATAGGAAAGGGACTTACTTTATACAACGTCTTACCAAATTTCAGTGGTCTAGCTAGATAATAGTTGCATAGATAGGGGGTATGAAAGATCCCATTTGTATGGGAGGTGCCACGCCCCCTTTTACGATTTAAAAAGGAGTACGTAAGAACCATACCGGGTTATGTACCTGACCTGTGTATAAGTTTGGTTAAAATCCGTCCACGCGCTTGAGCGTCAAGTGACGACATGAAAAAAAGTGTTTACTTTTTATAATATGTATAGATTATGTATAGATGAAAAATCTCAATTGTATGGTAGGTGCCCCGCTCCCTCTGCCGATTTCAAAAAGTGATAGGCAATAGGAAAGGGACTTACTTTATACAACGTCTTACCAAATTTCAGTGGTCTAGCGATAATAGTTGCATAGATAGAGGGTATGAAAGATCCCATTTGTATGGGAGGTGCCACGCCCCTTGGTAATAGGAAATAGGAAAATTGAGTAGTCTAGCATTAATACGTCAAAAGATATTGAGTATGAAAGTTCCCATTTGTATGGGAGGTGCCAAGCGCCCTTTTCAGATTTCAAAAAGGAATAGGTATTGGGAAAGGGACTTACTTTATACAACGCCTTACCAAAATTTAGTAGTCTAGCATTAATACCTCCAAAGATATTGAGTATGAAAGTTCCCATTTGTATGGGAGGTGCCACGCCTCCTTTCACGATTTAAAAAGGAGTACGTAAGAACCATACCGGGTTATGTACCTGACCTGTGTATAAGTTTGGTTAAAATCCGTCCACGCGCTTGAGCGTCAAGTGACGACATGAAAAAAAGTGTTTACTTTTTATAATATGTATAGATTATGTATAGATGAAAAATCTCAATTGTATGGGAGGTGCCCCGCTCCCTCTTCCGATTTCAAAAAGTGATAAGCAATAGGAAAGGGACTTACTTTATACAACGTCTTACCAAATTTCAGTGGTCTAGCGATAATAGTTGCATAGATAGGGGGTATGAAAGATCCCATTTGTATGGGAGGTGCCACGCCCCTTGGTAATAGGAAATAGGAAAATTTAGTAGTCTAGCATTAATACCTCCAAAGATATTGAGTATGAAAGTTCCCATTTGTATGGGAGGTGCCACGCCCCCTTTTCAGATTTAAAACAGGAATAGGTATTGGGAAAGGGACTTACTTTATACAACGCCTTACCAAAATGTAGTAGTCTAGCATTAATACCTCCAAAGATATTGAGTATGAAATTTCCCATTTGTATGGGAGGTGCCACGCGCCCTTTTCAGATTTCAAAAAGGAATAGGTATTGGGAAAGGGACTTACTTTATACAACGCTTTACCAAAATGTAGTAGTCTACCATTAATACCTCCAAAGATATTGAGTATGAAAGTTCCCATTTGTATGGGAGGTGCCACGCTCCCTTTGCAGATTTCAAAAAGGAATAGGTATTGGGAAAGGGACTTACTTTATACAACGCCTTACCAAAATTTAGTAGTCTAGCATTAATACCTCCAAAGATATTGAGAATGAAATTTCCCATTTGTATGGGAGGTGCCACGCCCCCTTTTCCGATTTCAAAAAGGGATAGATATTAGGAAAGGGACTCACTTTATACAACGCCTTATCAAAATTTAGTAGTCTAGCATTAATACCTCCAAAGATATTGAGTCTGAAATTTAACATTTGTATAGGAGGTGCCACGCGCCCTTTTACGATTTAAAAAAGAGTACGTAAGAACCATACCGGGCTATGTACCTGACCTGTCGTCAAGTGACGACATGAAAAAAAGTGTTTACTTTTTATAATATGTATAGATTATGTATAGATGAAAAATCTCAATTGTATGGGAGGTGCCCCGCTCCCTCTTCCGATTTCAAAAAGTGATAGGCAATAGGAAAGGGACTTACTTTATACAACGTCTTACCAAATTTCAGTGGTCTAGCGATAATAGTTGCATAGATAGGGGGTATGAAAGATCCCATTTGTATGGGAGGTGCCACGCCCCTTGGTAATAGGAAATAGGAAAATTTAGTAGTCTAGCATTAATACCTCCAAAGATATTGAGTATGAAAGTTCCCATTTGTATGGGAGGTGCCACGCCCCCTTTTCAGATTTAAAACAGGAATAGGTATTGGGAAAGGGACTTACTTTATACAACGCCTTACCAAAATGTAGTAGTCTAGCATTAATACCTCCAAAGATATTGAGTATGAAATTTCCCATTTGTATGGGAGGTGCCACGCGCCCTTTTCAGATTTCAAAAAGGAATAGGTATTGGGAAAGGGACTTACTTTATACAACGCTTTACCAAAATGTAGTAGTCTACCATTAATACCTCCAAAGATATTGAGTATGAAAGTTCCCATTTGTATGGGAGGTGCCACGCTCCCTTTGCAGATTTCAAAAAGGAATAGGTATTGGGAAAGGGACTTACTTTATACAACGCCTTACCAAAATTTAGTAGTCTAGCATTAATACCTCCAAAGATATTGAGAATGAAAGTTCCCATTTGTATGGGAGGTGCCACGCCCCCTTTTCCGATTTCAAAAAGGGATAGATATTAGGAAAGGGACTCACTTTATACAACGCCTTATCAAAATTTAGTAGTCTAGCATTAATACCTCCAAAGATATTGAGTCTGAAATTTAACATTTGTATAAGAGGTGCCACGCGCCCTTTTACGATTTAAAAAAGAGTACGTAAGAACCATACCGGGCTATGTACCTGACCTGCGTATAAGTTTGGTTAAAATCGGTCCACGCGGTTGAGCGTCAAGTGGCGACCCGAAAAAAAGTGTTTACTTTTTATAATATGTATAGATTATGTATAGATGAAAAATCTCAATTGTATGGGAGGTGCCCCGCTCCCTTTTCCGATTTCAAAAAGTGATAGGCAATAGGAAAGGGAGTTACTTTATACAACGTCTTACCAAATTTCAGTGGTCTAGCGATAATAGTTGCATAGATAGGGGGTATAAAAGATCCCATTTGTATGGGAGGTGCCACGCCCCTTGGTAATAGGAAATAGGAAAATTTAGTAGTCTAGCATTAATACCTCCAAAGATATTGAGTATGAAAGTTCCCATTTGTATGGGAGGTGCCACGATCCCTTTTCAGATTTAAAAAAGGAATAGGTATTGGTAAAGGGACTTACTTTATACAACGCCTTACCAAAATGTAGTAGTCTAGAAGTAATACCTCCAAAGATATTGAGTATGAAAGTTCCCATTTGTATGGGAGGTGCCAAGCGCCCTTTTCAGATTTCAAAAAGGAATAGGTATTGGGAAAGGGACTTACTTTATACAACGCCTTACCAAAATTTAGTAGTCTAGCATTAATACCTCCAAAGATATTGAGTATGAAAGTTCCCATTTGTATGGGAGGTGCCACGCCCCCTTTTACGATTTAAAAAGGAGTACGTAAGAACCATACCGGGTTATGTACCTGACCTGTGTATAAGTTTGGTTAAAATCCGTCCACGCGCTTGATCGTCAAGTGACGACATGAAAAAAAGTGTTTACTTTTTATAATATGTATAGATTATGTATAGATGAAAAATCTCAATTGTATGGGAGGTGCCCCGCTCCCTCTTCCGATTTCAAAAAGTGATAGGCAATAGGAAAGGGGCTTACTTTATACAACGTCTTACCAAATTTCAGTGGTCTAGCTAGATAATAGTTGCATAGATAGGGGGTATGAAAGATCCCATTTGTATGGAAGGTGCCACGCCCCCTTTTACGATTTAAAAAGGAGTACGTAAGAACCATACCGGGTTATGTACCTGTCTTGTGTATAAGTTTGGTTAAAATCCGTCCACGCGCTTGAGCGTCAAGTGACGACATGAAAAAAAGTGTTTACTTTTTATAATATGTATAGATTATGTATAGATGAAAAATCTCAATTGTATGGTAGGTGCCCCGCTCCCTCTGCCGATTTCAAAAAGTGATAGGCAATAGGAAAGGGACTTACTTTATACAACGTCTTACCAAATTTCAGTGGTCTAGCGATAATAGTTGCATAGATAGCAGGTATGAAAGATCCCATTTGTATGGGAGGTGCCACGCCCCTTGGTAATAGGAAATAGGAAAATTGAGTAGTCTAGCATTAATACGTCAAAAGATATTGAGTATGAAATTTCCCATTTGTATGGGAGGTGCCACGCGCCCTTTTCAGATTTCAAAAAGGAATAGGTATTGGGAAAGGGACTTACTTTATACAACGCTTTACCAAAATGTAGTAGTCTACCATTAATACCTCCAAAGATATTGAGTATGAAAGTTCCCATTTGTATGGGAGGTGCCACGCCCCCTTTTCCGATTTCAAAAAGGGATAGATATTAGGAAAGGGACTCACTTTATACAACGCCTTATCAAAATTTAGTAGTCTAGCATTAATACCTCCAAAGATATTGAGTCTGAAATTTAACATTTGTATAGGAGGTGCCACGCGCCCTTTTACGATTTAAAAAAGAGTACGTAAGAACCATACCGGGCTATGTACCTGACCTGCGTATAAGTTTGGTTAAAATCCGTCCACGCGGTTGAGCGTCAAGTGGCGACACGAAAAAAAGTGTTTACTTTTTATAATATGTATAGATTATGTATAGATGAAAAATCTCAATTGTATGGGAGGTGCCCCGCTCCCTTTTCCGATTTCAAAAAGTGATAGGCAATAGGAAAGGGAGTTACTTTATACAACGTCTTACCAAATTTCAGTGGTCTAGCGATAATAGTTGCATAGATAGGGGGTATAAAAGATCCCATTTGTATGGGAGGTGCCACGCCCCTTGGTAATAGGAAATAGGAAAATTTAGTAGTCTAGCATTAATACCTCCAAAGATATTGAGTATGAAAGTTCCCATTTGTATGGGAGGTGCCACGATCCCTTTTCAGATTTAAAAAAGGAATAGGTATTGGTAAAGGGACTTACTTTATACAACGCCTTACCAAAATGTAGTAGTCTAGCAGTAATACCTCCAAAGATATTGAGTATGAAAGTTCCCATTTGTATGGGAGGTGCCACGCCCCCTTTTACGATTTAAAAAGGAGTACGTAAGAACCATACCGGGTTATGTACCTGACCTGTGTATAAGTTTGGTTAAAATCCGTCCACGCGCTTGATCGTCAAGTGACGACATGAAAAAAAGTGTTTACTTTTTATAATATGTATAGATTATGTATAGATGAAAAATCTCAATTGTATGGGAGGTGCCCCGCTCCCTCTTCCGATTTCAAAAAGTGATAGGCAATAGGAAAGGGGCTTACTTTATACAACGTCTTACCAAATTTCAGTGGTCTAGCTAGATAATAGTTGCATAGATAGGGGGTATGAAAGATCCCATTTGTATGGGAGGTGCCACGCCCCCTTTTACGATTTAAAAAGGAGTACGTAAGATCCATACCGGGTTATGTACCTGTCTTGTGTATAAGTTTGGTTAAAATCCGTCCACGCGCTTGAGCGTCAAGTGACGACATGAAAAAAAGTGTTTACTTTTTATAATATGTATAGATTATGTATAGATGAAAAATCTCAATTGTATGGTAGGTGCCCCGCTCCCTCTGCCGATTTCAAAAAGTGATAGGCAATAGGAAAGGGACTTACTTTATACAACGTCTTACCAAATTTCAGTGGTCTAGCGATAATAGTTGCATAGATAGCAGGTATGAAAGATCCCATTTGTATGGGAGGTGCCACGCCCCTTGGTAATAGGAAATAGGAAAATTGAGTAGTCTAGCATTAATACGTCAAAAGATATTGAGTATGAAAGTTCCCATTTGTATAGGAGGTGCCAAGCGCCCTTTTCAGATTTCAAAAAGGAATAGGTATTGGGAAAGGGACTTACTTTATACAACGCCTTACCAAAATTTAGTAGTATAGCATTAATACCTCCAAAGATATTGAGTATGAAAGTTCCCATTTGTATGGGAGGTGCCACGCCCCCTTTCACGATTTAAAAAGGAGTACGTAAGAACCATACCGGGTTATGTACCTGACCTGTGTATAAGTTTGGTTAAAATCCGTCCACGCGCTTGAGCGTCAAGTGACGACATGAAAAAAAGTGTTTACTTTTTATAATATGTATAGATTATGTATAGATGAAAAATCTCAATTGTATGGGAGGTGCCCCGCTCCCTCTTCCGATTTCAAAAAGTGATAAGCAATAGGAAAGGGACTTACTTTATACAACGTCTTACCAAATTTCAGTGGTCTAGCGATAATAGTTGCATAGATAGGGGGTATGAAAGATCCCATTTGTATGGGAGGTGCCACGCCCCTTGGTAATTTGAAATAGGAAAATTTAGTAGTCTAGCATTAATACCTCCAAAGATATTGAGTATGAAAGTTCCCATTTGTATGGGAGGTGCCACGCCCCCTTTTCAGATTTAAAACAGGAATAGGTATTGGGAAAGGGACTTACTTTATACAACGCCTTACCAAAATGTAGTAGTCTAGCATTAATACCTCCAAAGATATTGAGTATGAAATTTCCCATTTGTATGGGAGGTGCCACGCGCCCTTTTCAGATTTCAAAAAGGAATAGGTATTGGGAAAGGGACTTACTTTATACAACGCTTTACCAAAATGTAGTAGTCTACCATTAATACCTCCAAAGATATTGAGTATGAAAGTTCCCATTTGTATGGGAGGTGCCACGCGCCCTTTTCAGATTTCAAAAAGGAATAGGTATTGGGAAAGGGACTTACTTTATACAACGCCTTACCAAAATGTAGTAGTCTAGCATTAATACCTCCAAAGATATTGAGTATGAAAGTTCCCATTTGTATGGGAGGTGCCACGCCCCCTTTTCAGATTTAAAACAGGAATAGGTATTGGGAAAGGGACTTACTTTATACAACGCCTTACCAAAATGTAGTAATCTAGCATTAATACCTCCAAAGATATTGAGTATGAAAGTTCCCATTTGTATGGGAGGTGCCACGCCCCCTTTTCAGATTTAAAACAGGAATAGGTATTGGGAAAGGGACTTACTTTATACAACGCCTTACCAAAATGTAGTAGTCTAGCATTAATACCTCCAAAGATATTGAGTATGAAATTTCCCATTTGTATGGGAGGTGCCACGCGCCCTTTTCAGATTTCAAAAAGGAATAAGTATTGGGAAAGGGACTTACTTTATACAACGCCTTACCAAAATTTAGTAGTCTAGCATTAATACCTCCAAAGATATTGAGAATGAAAGTTCCCATTTGTATGGGAGGTGCCACGCCCCCTTTTCCGATTTCAAAAAGGGATAGATATTAGGAAAGGGACTCACTTTATACAACGCCTTATCAAAATTTAGTAGTCTAGCATTAATACCTCCAAAGATATTGAGTCTGAAATTTAACATTTGTATAGGAGGTGCCATGCGCCCTTTTACGATTTAAAAAAGAGTACGTAAGAACCATACCGGGCTATGTACCTGACCTGCGTATAAGTTTGGTTAAAATCCGTCCACGCGGTTGAGCGTCAAGTGGCGACACGAAAAAAAGTGTTTACTTTTTATAATATGTATAGATTATGTATAGATGAAAAATCTCAATTGTATGGGAGGTGCCCCGCTCCCTTTTCCGATTTCAAAAAGTGATAGGCAATATCAAAGGGACTTACTTTATACAACGTCTTACCAAATTTCAGTGGTCTAGCGATAATAGTTGCATAGATAGGGGGTATAAAAGATCCCATTTGTATGGGAGGTGCCACGCCCCTTGGTAATAGGAAATAGGAAAATTTAGTAGTCTAGCATTAATACCTCCAAAGATATTGAGTATGAAAGTTCCCATTTGTATGGGAGGTGCCACGCCCCCTTTTACGATTTAAAAAGGAGTACGTAAGAACCATACCGGGTTATGTACCTGACCTGTGTATAAGTTTGTTTAAAATCCGTCCACGCGCTTGAGCGTCAAGTGACGACATGAAAAAAAGTGTTTACTTTTTATAATATGTATAGATTATGTATAGATGAAAAATCTCAATTGTATGGTAGGTGCCCCGCTCCCTCTTCCGCTTTCAAAAAGTGATAGGCAATAGGAAAGGGACTTACTTCATACAACGTCTTACCAAATTTCAGTGGTCTAGCGATAATAGTTGCATAGATAGGGGGTATGAAAGATCCCATTTGTATGGGAGGTGCCACGCCCCTTGGTAATAGGAAATAGGAAAATTTAGTAGTCTAGCATTAATACCTCCAAAGATATTGAGTATGAAAGTTCCCATTTGTATGGGATGTGCCACGCCCCCTTTTCAGATTTAAAACAGGAATAGGTATTGGGAAAGGGACTTACTTTATACAACGCCTTACCAAAATGTAGTAGTCTAGCATTAATACCTCCAAAGATATTGAGTATGAAATTTCCCATTTGTATGGGAGGTGCCACGCGCCCTTTTCAGATTTCAAAAAGGAATAGGTATTGGGAAAGAGACTTACTTTATACAACGCTTTACCAAAATGTAGTAGTCTACCATTAATACCTCCAAAGATATTGAGTATGAAAGTTCCCATTTGTATGGGAGGTGCCACGCGCCCTTTGCAGGTTTCAAAAAGGAATAGGTATTGGGAAAGGGACTTACTTTATACAACGCCTTACCAAAATTTAGTAGTCTAGCATTAATACCTCCAAAGATATTGAGAATGAAAGTTCCCATTTGTATGGGAGGTGCCACGCCCCCTTTTCCGATTTCAAAAAGGGATAGATATTAGGAAAGGGACTCACTTTATACAACGCCTTATCAAAATTTAGTAGTCTAGCATTAATACCTCCAAAGATATTGAGTCTGAAATTTAACATTTGTATAGGAGGTGCCACGCGCCCTTTTACGATTTAAAAAAGAGTACGTAAGAACCATACCGGGCTATGTACCTGACCTGCGTATAAGTTTGGTTAAAATCCGTCCACGCGGTTGAGCGTCAAGTGGCGACACGAAAAAAAGTGTTTACTTTTTATAATATGTATAGATTATGTATAGATGAAAAATCTCAATTGTATGGGAGGTGCCCCGCTCCCTTTTCCGATTTCAAAAAGTGATAGGTAATAGGAAAGGGACTTACTTTATACAACGCCTTATCAAAATTTAGTAGTCTAGCATTAATACCTCCAAAGATATTGAGTCTGAAATTTAACATTTGTATAGGAGGTGCCACGCCCCCTTTTCAGATTTCAAAAAGGAATAGGTATTGGGAAAGGGACTTACTTTATACAACGCCTAACCAAAAGTTAGTAGTCTAGCATTAATACCTCCAAAGATATTGAGTCTGAAATTTAACATTTGTATAGGAGGTGCCATGCGCCCTTTTACGATTTAAAAAAGAGTACGTAAGAACCATACCGGGCTATGTACCTGACCTGCGTATAAGTTTGGTTAAAATCCGTCCACGCGGTTGAGCGTCAAGTGGCGACACGAAAAAAAGTGTTTACTTTTTATAATATGTATAGATTATGTATAGATGAAAAATCTCAATTGTATGGGAGGTGCCCCGCTCCCTTTTCCGATTTCAAAAAGTGATAGGCAATATCAAAGGGACTTACTTTATACAACGTCTTACCAAATTTCAGTGGTCTAGCGATAATAGTTGCATAGATAGGGGGTATAAAAGATCCCATTTGTATGGGAGGTGCCACGCCCCTTGGTAATAGGAAATAGGAAAATTTAGTAGTCTAGCATTAATACCTCCAAAGATATTGAGTATGAAAGTTCCCATTTGTATGGGAGGTGCCACGCCCCCTTTTACGATTTAAAAAGGAGTACGTAAGAACCATACCGGGTTATGTACCTGACCTGTGTATAAGTTTGTTTAAAATCCGTCCACGCGCTTGAGCGTCAAGTGACGACATGAAAAAAAGTGTTTACTTTTTATAATATGTATAGATTATGTATAGATGAAAAATCTCAATTGTATGGGAGGTGCCCCGCTCCCTCTTCCGCTTTCAAAAAGTGATAGGCAATAGGAAAGGGACTTACTTTATACAACGTCTTACCAAATTTCAGTGGTCTAGCGATAATAGTTGCATAGATAGGGGGTATGAAAGATCCCATTTGTATGGGAGGTGCCACGCCCCTTGGTAATAGGAAATAGGAAAATTTAGTAGTCTAGCATTAATACCTCCAAAGATATTGAGTATGAAAGTTCCCATTTGTATGGGATGTGCCACGCCCCCTTTTCAGATTTAAAACAGGAATAGGTATTGGGAAAGGGACTTACTTTATACAACGCCTTACCAAAATGTAGTAGTCTAGCATTAATACCTCCAAAGATATTGAGTATGAAATTTCCCATTTGTATGGGAGGTGCCACGCGCCCTTTTCAGATTTCAAAAAGGAATAGGTATTGGGAAAGAGACTTACTTTATACAACGCTTTACCAAAATGTAGTAGTCTACCATTAATACCTCCAAAGATATTGAGTATGAAAGTTCCCATTTGTATGGGAGGTGCCACGCGCCCTTTGCAGATTTCAAAAAGGAATAGGTATTGGGAAAGGGACTTACTTTATACAACGCCTTACCAAAATTTAGTAGTCTAGCATTAATACCTCCAAAGATATTGAGAATGAAAGTTCCCATTTGTATGGGAGGTGCCACGCCCCCTTTTCCGATTTCAAAAAGGGATAGATATTAGGAAAGGGACTCACTTTATACAACGCCTTATCAAAATTTAGTAGTCTAGCATTAATACCTCCAAAGATATTGAGTCTGAAATTTAACATTTGTATAGGAGGTGCCACGCGCCCTTTTACGATTTAAAAAAGAGTACGTAAGAACCATACCGGGCTATGTACCTGACCTGCGTATAAGTTTGGTTAAAATCCGTCCACGCGGTTGAGCGTCAAGTGGCGACACGAAAAAAAGTGTTTACTTTTTATAATATGTATAGATTATGTATAGATGACAAATCTCAATTGTATGGGAGGTGCCCCGCTCCCTTTTCCGATTTCAAAAAGTGATAGGTAATAGGAAAGGGACTTACTTTATACAACGCCTTATCAAAATTTAGTAGTCTAGCATTAATACCTCCAAAGATATTGAGTCTGAAATTTAACATTTGTATACGAGGTGCCACGCCCCCTTTTCAGATTTCAAAAAGGAATAGGTATTGGGAAAGGGACTTACTTTATACAACGCCTAACCAAAAGTTAGTAGTCTAGCATTAATACCTCCAAAGATATTGAGTATGAAAGTTCCCATTTGTATGGGAGGTGCCACGCCCCTTTTTTCGATTTAAAAAAGAGTACGTAAGAACCATACCGGGCTATGTACCTGACCTGTGTATAAGCTTGGTTAAAATCCGTCCACGCGCTTGAGCGTCAAGTGGCGACACGAAAAAAAGTGTTTACTTTTTATAATATGTGTAGATTATGTATAGATGAAAAATCTCAATTGTATGGGAGGTGCCCCGCTCCCTTTTCCGATTTCAAAAAGTGATAGGCAATAGGAAAGGGACTTACTTTATACAACGTCTTACCAAATTTCAGTGGTCTAGCGATAATAGTTGCATAGATAGGGGGTATAAAAGATCCCATTTGTATGGGAGGTGCCACGCCCCTTGGTAATAGGAAATAGGAAAATTTAGTAGTCTAGCATTAATACCTCCAAAGATATTGAGTATGAAAGTTCCCATTTGTATGGGAGGTGCCACGCCCCCTTTTCAGATTTAAAAAAGGAATAGGTATTGGTAAAGGGACTTACTTTATACAACGCCTTACCAAAATGTAGTAGTCTAGCAGTAATACCTCCAAAGATATTGAGTATGAAAGTTCCCATTTGTATGGGAGGTGCCAAGCGCCCTTTTCAGATTTCAAAAAGGAATAGGTATTGGGAAAGGGACTTACTTTATACAACGCCTTACCAAAATTTAGTAGTCTAGCATTAATACCTCCAAAGATATTGAGTATGAAAGTTCCCATTTGTATGGGAGGTGCCACGCCCCCTTTTCAGATTTAAAAAAGGAATAAATATTGGTAAAGGGACTTACTTTATACAACGCCTTACCAAAATGTAGTAGTCTAGCAGTAATACCTCCAAAGATATTGAGTATGAAAGTTCCCATTTGTATGGGAGGTGCCCCGCTCCCTCTTCCGATTTCAAAAAGTGATAGGCAATGGGAAAGGGACTTACTTTATACAACGTCTTACCAAATTTCAGTGGTCTAGCGATAATAGTTGCATAGATAGGGGGTATGAAAGATCCCATTTGTATGGGAGGTGCCACGCCCCTTGGTAATAGGAAATAGGAAAATTTAGTAGTCTAGCATTAATACCTCCAAAGATATTGAGTATGAAAGTTCCCATTTGTATGGGAGGTGCCATGCCCCCTTTTCAGATTTCAAAAAGGAATAGGTATTGGGAAAGGGACTTACTTTATACAACGCCTTACCAAAATTTAGTAGTCTAGCATTAATACCTCCAAAGATATGGAGTATGAAAGTTCCCATTTGTATGGGAGGTGCCACGCCCCCTTTTCAGATTTCAAAAAGGAATAGGTATTGGGAAAGGGACTTACTTTATACAACGCCTTACCAAAATTGAGTAGTCTAGCATTAATACCTCCAAAGATATTGAGTATGAAAGTTCCAATTTGTATGGGAGGTGCCACGCCCCCTTTTCAGATTTCAAAAAGGAATAGGTATTGGGAAAGGGACTTACTTTATACAGCGCCTTACCAAAATTTAGTAGTCTAGCATTAATACCTCCAAAGATATTGAGTATGAAAGTTCCCATTTGTATGGGAGGTGCCACGCGCCCTTTTCAGATTTCAAAAAGGAATAGGTATTGGGAAAGGGACTTACTTTATACAACGCCTTACCAAAATTTAGTAGTCTAGCATTAATACCTCCAAAGATATTGAGTATGAAAGTTCCCATTTGTATGGGAGGTGCCACGCCCCCTTTTCAGATTTAAAAGAGGAATAGGTATTGTGAAAGGGTCTTACTTTATACAACGCCTTACCAAAATTTAGTAGTCTAGCAGTTATACCTCCAAAGATATTGAGTATGAAAGTTCCCATTTGTATGGGAGGCGCCACGCCCCCTTTTAAGATTTCAAAAAAAAGTACGTAAGAACCATGCCGGGCTATGTACCTGATCTGTGTGTAAGTTTGGTTTAAATCCGTCCACGCGTTTGAGCGTCCGCAAGTCATTCCGCAGTACAAAAGAAATCGTAAAGTTTGTGTTTTTGTTAAAATTTGGTAGCCCGTGTTCGTGAAAAATCAAAACAAATAACTTACAAAGCAAGAAAATTAATTAAGGTTAAATATTTTTAAAGATTTATTCATTACAGAACAAAGTCTAAACTTCTGCAAATAAGTGTTCTCGTGTGATAAAGACATGATTGGAATTCAACTTTTTTAGGAATAATCTTTACATTTGGCTATGTTATTATAGGTACTCAAATTAAAAATTAGCTTATTTATTTCTTAAGTAATTAAGGACTTTCGGTCATCAAAGCAATGAAGTGCGTTAAAAATAGATTGAAATTGAAGGTTCTTCTTCTAAAAGATTGTAACTAAAATGAAATGTAAAAGGATCCGCTTATGAAAAAAAAATATGCTCCAACGAACACACGTTTTAGGCTCCTTTTTAATATATATAGATTAGTCATAGATTTTGACCACGTTTTTTGGCTATATCTCGTAAACGAATTGAGATATTGCAATAAAGTTTACATCGTGTTAAAACTTCTCGTCAGCAGCTTTCATTTGACACCCATATCGTTCAAGGTTAACCGGGCTCATGTTTTGGTGGATATCTCAAGACCCTAGTGACCCATACATTTAAAATGCAAGTAAGTTTGTAGGTGGGAATAATCATTAAGCTAGTTAAGACGAAATTACATAAATTTTGAGAGCGAAAGAGCGTAGCTAGGTAGGTAACAAATCGTTTAGTAAATGATTAAACTATTATTGATGTATGTATGTTAATATGAAAACGTATAATCCGCTTGCTAAGTGGAATGAATCTGACCAAACCAATGGGTAGTTACCCAGCGAAAAGAAAATCCCTCTTTTCATTAGCATTTATCAACAACTTACAATGGATACTCATGTGGTTCAAACACACCCTAGGGTTATCCGGGTCCAGGTTTTGGTCTATATCTCGAGACCCTGGTACCCGATTCTTAAAAACCAAAACCATCTACTGAATAGTCCGAACAAAGCCTAAAAGTTTGGTTTGGATAGGTGAGCCCGTTCTTGAGTTATAAAATCACAACGAAAAATGGCATTAATTTTTATATATATAGATAGATTATGTATAGATGAAAAATCTCATTTGTATGGGAGGTGCACCGCTCCCTTTTCCGATTTCAAAAAGTGATAGGTAATAGGAAAGGGACTTACTTTATACAACGTCTTACCAAATTTCAGTGGTCTAGCGACAATAGTTGCATAGATAGGGGGTATGAAAGATCCCATTTGTATGGGACGTGCCACGCCCCCTTTTCCGATTTCAAAAAGGGATAGGTATTAGGAAAGGGACTTACTTCATACAACGCCTTACCAAAATTTAGCAGTCTAGCATTAATACCTCCAAAGATATTGAGTATGAAAATTCCCATTTGTATGGGAGGTGCCACGCCCCCTTTTCCGCTTTCAAAAAGGAATAGGTATTAATAAAGGGACTTACTTTATACAACGTCTTACCAAAATTTAGTAGTCTAGTATTAATACCTCCAAAGATATTGAGTATGAAAATTCCCATTTGTATGGGAGGTGCCACGCCCCCTTTTCCACTTTCAAAAGGGAATAAGTATTAGGAAAGGGACTTACTTTATACAACGCCTTACCAAAATTTAGTAGTCTAGCATTAATACCTCCAAAGATATTGAGTATGAAAGTTCTCATTTGTATCGGAGGTGCCACGCCCCCTTTGTCGATTTCAAAAAGGGATAAGTATTAGGAAAGGGACTTACTTTATGCAACGTCTTACCAAAATTTAGTAGTGTAGCATTAATACCTCCAAAGATATTGAGTATGAAAATTCCCATTTGTATGGGAGGTGCCACGCCCCCTTTTCCACTTTCAAAAGGGAATAGGTATTAGGAAAGGGACTTACTTTATACAACGCCTTACCAAAATTTAGTAGTCTAGCATTAATACCCCCAAAGATATTGAGTATGAAAGTTCTCATTTGTATGGGAGGTGCCACGCCCCCTTTGTCGATTTCAAAAAGGGATAAGTATTAGGAAAGGGACTTACTTTAGGCAACGTCTTACCAAAATTTAGTAGTGTAGCATTAATACCTCCAAAGATATTGAGTATGAAAATTCCCATTTGTATGGGAGGTGCCACGCCCCCTTTTCCACTTTCAAAAGGGAATAGGTATTAGGAAAGGGACTTACTTTATACAACGCCTTACCAAAATTTAGTAGTCTAGCATTAATACCTCCAAAGATATTGAGTATGAAAATTCCCATTTGTATGGGAGGTGCCACGCCCCCTTTTCCACTTTCAAAAGGGAATAGGTATTAGGAAAGGGACTTACTTTATACAACGCCTTACCAAAATTTAGTAGTCTAGCATTAATACCCCCAAAGATATTGAGTATGAAAATTCCCATTTGTATGGGAGGTGCCACGTCCCCTTTTACGATTTCAAAAAGGAATAGGTATTAGGAAAGGGACTTACTTTATACAACGTCTTGCCAAAATTTAGTAGTCTAGCATTAATACCTCTAATGATATTGAGTATGAAAGTTCCCATTTGTATGGGAGGTGCCACGCCCCCTTTTACGATTTCAAAAAGGAATAGGTATTAGGAAAGGGACTTACTTTATACAACGTCTTGCCAAAATTTAGTAGTGTAGCATTAATACCTCCAAAGATATTGAGTATGAAAATTCCCATTTGTATGGGAGGTGCCACGCCCCCTTTTCCACTTTCAAAAGGGAATAGGTATTAGGAAAGGGACTTACTTTATACAACGCCTTACCAAAATTTAGTAGTCTAGCATTAATACCCCCAAAGATATTGAGTATGAAAATTCCCATTTGTATGGGAGGTGCCACGCCCCCTTTTCCACTTTCAAAAGGGAATAGGTATTAGGAAAGGGACTTACTTTATACAACGCCTTACCAAAATTTAGTAGTCTAGCATTAATACCTCCAAAGATATTGAGTATGAAAGTTCTCATTTGTATCGGAGGTGCCACGCCCCCTTTGTCGATTTCAAAAAGGGATAAGTATTAGGAAAGGGACTTACTTTATGCAACGTCTTACCAAAATTTAGTAGTGTAGCATTAATACCTCCAAAGATATTGAGTATTAAAATTCCCATTTGTATGGGAGGTGCCACGCCCCCCTTTCCACTTTCAAAAGGGAATAGGTATTAGGAAAGGGACTTACTTTATACAACGCCTTACCAAAATTTAGTAGTCTAGCATTAATACCTCCAAAGATATTGAGTATGAAAATTCCCATTTGTATGGGAGGTGCCACGCCCCCTTTTCCACTTTCAAAAGGGAATAGGTATTAGGAAAGGGACTTACTTTATACAACGCCTTACCAAAATTTAGTAGTCTAGCATTAATACCCCCAAAGATATTGAGTATGAAAATTCCCATTTGTATGGGAGGTGCCACGTCCCCTTTTACGATTTCAAAAAGGAATAGGTATTAGGAAAGGGACTTACTTTATACAACGTCTTGCCAAAATTTAGTAGTCTAGCATTAATACCTCTAATGATATTGAGTATGAAAGTTCCCATTTGTATGGGAGGTGCCACGCCCCCTTTTACGATTTCAAAAAGGAATAGGTATTAGGAAAGGGACTTACTTTATACAACGTCTTGCCAAAATTTAGTAGTCTAGCATTAATACCTCCAAAGATATTGAGTATGAAAATTCCCATTTGTATGGGAGGTGCCACGCCCCCTTTTCCGCTTTCAAAAAGGAATAGGTATTAATAAAGGGACTTACTTTATACAACGTCTTACCAAAATTTAGTAGTCTAGCATTAATACCTCCAAAGATATTGAGTATGAAAATTCCCATTTGTATGGGAGGTGCCACGCCCCCTTTTCCACTTTCAAAAGGGAATAAGTATTAGGAAAGGGACTTACTTTATACAACGCCTTACCAAATTTCAGTGGTCTAGCGACAATAGTTGCATAGATAGGGGGTATGAAAGATCCCATTTGTATGGGACGTGCCACGCCCCCTTTTCCGATTTCAAAAAGGGATAGGTATTAGGAAAGGGACTTACTTCATACAACGCCTTACCAAAATTTAGTAGTCTAGCATTAATACCTCCAAAGATATTGAGTATGAAAATTCCCATTTGTATGGGAGGTGCCACGCCCCCTTTTCCGCTTTCAAAAAGGAATAGGTATTAATAAAGGGACTTACTTTATACAACGTCTTACCAAAATTTAGTAGTCTAGCATTAATACCTCCAAAGATATTGAGTATGAAAATTCCCATTTGTATGGGAGGTGCCACGCCCCCTTTTCCACTTTCAAAAGGGAATAAGTATTAGGAAAGGGACTTACTTTATACAACGCCTTACCAAAATTTAGTAGTCTAGCATTAATACCTCCAAAGATATTGAGTATGAAAGTTCTCATTTGTATCGGAGGTGCCACGCCCCCTTTGTCGATTTCAAAAAGGGATAAGTATTAGGAAAGGGACTTACTTTATGCAACGTCTTACCAAAATTTAGTAGTGTAGCATTAATACCTCCAAAGATATTGAGTATGAAAATTCCCATTTGTATGGGAGGTGCCACGCCCCCTTTTCCACTTTCAAAAGGGAATAGGTATTAGGAAAGGGACTTACTTTATACAACGCCTTACCAAAATTTAGGAGTCTAGCATTAATACCCCCAAAGATATTGAGTATGAAAGTTCTCATTTGTATGGGAGGTGCCACGCCCCCTTTGTCGATTTCAAAAAGGGATAAGTATTAGGAAAGGGACTTACTTTAGGCAACGTCTTACCAAAATTTAGTAGTGTAGCATTAATACCTCCAAAGATATTGAGTATGAAAATTCCCATTTGTATGGGAGGTGCCACGCCCCCTTTTCCACTTTCAAAAGGGAATAGGTATTAGGAAAGGGACTTACTTTATACAACGCCTTACCAAAATTTAGTAGTCTAGCATTAATACCTCCAAAGATATTGAGTATGAAAATTCCCATTTGTATGGGAGGTGCCACGCCCCCTTTTCCACTTTCAAAAGGGAATAGGTATTAGGAAAGGGACTTACTTTATACAACGCCTTACCAAAATTTAGTAGTCTAGCATTAATACCCCCAAAGATATTGAGTATGAAAATTCCCATTTGTATGGGAGGTGCCACGTCCCCTTTTACGATTTCAAAAAGGAATAGGTATTAGGAAAGGGACTTACTTTATACAACGTCTTGCCAAAATTTAGTAGTCTAGCATTAATACCTCTAATGATATTGAGTATGAAAGTTCCCATTTGTATGGGAGGTGCCACGCCCCCTTTTACGATTTCAAAAAGGAATAGGTATTAGGAAAGGGACTTACTTTATACAACGTCTTGCCAAAATTTAGTAGTGTAGCATTAATACCTCCAAAGATATTGAGTATGAAAATTCCCATTTGTATGGGAGGTGCCACGCCCCCTTTTCCACTTTCAAAACGTATTAGGAAAGGGACTTACTTTATACAACGCCTTACCAAAATTTAGTAGTCTAGCATTAATACCCCCAAAGATATTGAGTATGAAAATTCCCATTTGTATGGGAGGTGCCACGCCCCCTTTTCCACTTTCAAAAGGGAATAGGTATTAGGAAAGGGACTTACTTTATACAACGCCTTACCAAAATTTAGTAGTCTAGCATTAATACCTCCAAAGATATTGAGTATGAAAGTTCTCATTTGTATCGGAGGTGCCACGCCCCCTTTGTCGATTTCAAAAAGGGATAAGTATTAGGAAAGGGACTTACTTTATGCAACGTCTTACCAAAATTTAGTAGTGTAGCATTAATACCTCCAAAGATATTGAGTATTAAAATTCCCATTTGTATGGGAGGTGCCACGCCCCCCTTTCCACTTTCAAAAGGGAATAGGTATTAGGAAAGGGACTTACTTTATACAACGCCTTACCAAAATTTAGTAGTCTAGCATTAATACCTCCAAAGATATTGAGTATGAAAATTCCCATTTGTATGGGAGGTGCCACGCCCCTTTTTCCACTTTCAAAAGGGAATAGGTATTAGGAAAGGGACTTACTTTATACAACGCCTTACCAAAATTTAGTAGTCTAGCATTAATACCCCCAAAGATATTGAGTATGAAAATTCCCATTTGTATGGGAGGTGCCACGTCCCCTTTTACGATTTCAAAAAGGAATAGGTATTAGGAAAGGGACTTACTTTATACAACGTCTTGCCAAAATTTAGTAGTCTAGCATTAATACCTCTAATGATATTGAGTATGAAAGTTCCCATTTGTATGGGAGGTGCCACGCCCCCTTTTACGATTTCAAAAAGGAATAGGTATTAGGAAAGGGACTTACTTTATACAACGTCTTGCCAAAATTTAGTAGTCTAGCATTAATACCTCTAATGATATTGAGTATGAAAGTTCCCATTTGTATGGGAGGTGCCACGCCCCCTTTTACGATTTCAAAAAGGGACAGGTATTAGGAAAGGGACTTACTTTATACAACGCCTTACCAAAATTTAGTCGTCTAGCATTAATACCTCCAAAGATATTTAGTATGAAAATTCCCATTTGTATGGGAGGTGCCACGCCCCCTTTTCCGCTTTCAAAAAGGAATAGGTATTAGGAAAGGGATTTACTTTATACAACGCCTTACCAAAATTTAGTAGTCTGGCATTAATACCTCCAAAGATATTTATTTTATTTATGTATTTATTTACTTCATAATATTGTTCAACTAAGACTCATCCGTCTTTTTTATGTACTCGTACATCAACAATATAACATTATTCTTGAAACAACAAACAACAAGTTACATGATGTTGACTTAATGCTAATACATACATTAGCGTATAATAAATTAAACCAAAAAGAGTGATAGATAGTATATGAAATTAAGAAAGCAGAAAGAAATAAAAAAGTAGCGAGATAAAAAGAGATTTTTGTAGTTAGGAGGCAAGAGTCATATCAGGATTGCTAAAATATTCATATAGGAGCTTTTTGAAGTTGTTTCTCTTTAGCTGTGCTTTTACACTTTCAGGAATCGTGTTCCACATTTTTACAGCGCTAACGAAAAACGCACGGCTGGGAGGTTAGGGTACTAAATATGTCTGGGTATTATTAGATTGTTGAGTCTCTGAGATCTGGTTAGCTGAAGTTTGTCATACAGATAACTAGGAGTTTTCCATTCCAGCAGCTTGAACAAGAAAATGCAGTTTCTAGCGGCCAGATACTGCATAATGGTACAACCCAAAATTTTATCTTTCCACGGCGATATATGAGCGTAACGCCTTATGCCATAAACGTACCTAGTTACGTTATTAAAAGCGACTGTCATTTTGTTGGCTGATTGTGAGTCTAACTTGCTATAGACTATTTCCGCATATGTGAAATGAGGTACCAATAACTGTATAGCTAGCTTACGACGAGTTTCTAAGGGTGTAAATGCTGCAGAAATCTTTAACCTACGCAAAATGATATACACATTACCTACAACTTTATTAACAACCCAAAATTTTATCTTTCCACGGCGATATATGAGCGTAACGCCTTATGCCATAAACGTACCTAGTTACGTTATTAAAAGCGACTGTAACTTTGTTGGCTGATTGTGAGTCTAGCTTGCTATAGACTATTTCCGCATATGTGAAATGAGGTACCAATAACTGTATAGCTAGCTTACGACGAGTTTCTAAGGGTGTAAATGCTGCAGAAATCTTTAACCTACGCAAAATGATATACACATTACCTACAACTTTATTAATGTGATCACAACTCAGTTTATTGTTTATGATGAATCCAAGATTCCTTATTTTGTCTGTGATCTGGAGAATTGACGAGCTAATTAGCAATGGCGGGATATTATCGGGATCTATATTGCCTTTACATATTGGCAAGGCAAAAGACTTGGCGGAATTTATGTACAGGGTGGCGGAAAAGTCATCCTCCTATCAGAAAATGCTATAAAATTTGCGATTGGCCCCTAAAGTCAGTTCTGTTTTGACATTTGTGTAGTAAACACATGCGAAATACACGTTAATAAACAATGTTACGCTACACTGCTCCAGAACGCGGAATATTGCTGACTATTTATTTGACCAATAATCGGTCGGTGATAAACGGTTACTGCGCAAAAGTAATCCTCCTATCAGAAAATGCTATAAATTTTGTGATTGGCCCCTAAAGTCAGTTCTGTTTTGACATTTGTGTAGTAAACACATGCGAAATACACGTTAATAAACAATGTTACGCTACACTGCTCCAGAACGCGGAATATTGCTGACTATTTATTTGACCAATAATCGGTCGGTGATAAACGGTTACTGCGCAAAAGTCATCCTCCTATCAGAAAATGCTATAAAATTTGCGATTGGCCCCTAAAGTCAGTTCTGTTTTGACATTTGTGTAGTAAACACATGCGAAATACACGTTAATAAACAATGTTACGCTACACTGCTCCAGAACGCGGAATATTGCTGACTATTTATTTGACCAATAATCGGTCGGGGCCAAACGGTTACTGTGAGTGGTGAGCGCTACATAGCAATGATCAACGAGTTCTTTTTGCCGCAACTTGATGAATTGGGATTGGAAAACATGTGGTTCCAACAAGACGGTGCAACAGCACACACTGCACGTGCCACAACCTATATGCTGAACATTGGAAGCTTACTTTTGCGCCACCTTGTATATGGCATTATTTTGCGCCCAGCACAATATAGCAGACAAATCACTATTCAACTTATAGCATAAATCCTCTACGAGACCAATACGATTTGACAAGTATAGCTGAATATCGTCGGCATACGCGTGAACACTAGCATATTTACACACTGTAAACACGTCATTAATAAACATACTAAATAGCAGTGGACCAAGTATTGATCCCTGCGGTACGCCTGATTTGATAGCTTTTAACTCAGATGATGCATTTGCAACCCTTAAACGCTGAAATCTGCCAGTAAGATAGCTAAACAAAAGTTTTGTTGAGCTTTCAGAGAACCCGAACAAATACCTGAGTTTCCAGAATAATATGGAATAGTTAACTGAATCAAAAGCCAGGCAGAGAATAGTTAGATCCCCTTTATCATATGGAGTTCTAATATCATCCAAAATCTTTACCATTGCAGTAGCGCAACTGTGCTTGGGCCTAAACCCAGACTGCAGTGGAGAAAGCAAGTGATTCCTTTTAATATACGCTGAGATTTGGTCGGCCAAAAGATTTTCAAACACCTTGGAAAATGATGGTAAAATGCTAATTGGTCTAAAGTCACAAGGGTTGGATGCAGGTAGTTCTTCGGTACTACTAACGTTGGTGCGGTTGGATTGATCCGTAAAATATTCATTTAAAACATCGGGGTCAACATCACACAGCTCATTATGTTTCCCGTGGATGTGCAGTTTTTTAATGTTGCTCCATAGTTTTTTGGATGGAAGAGAAGGATTCAATTTCTGATGGAAGTACCATCTTTTGGATTGCCTAATGGCAGCTGTTGCTGCATTTCTTTCCGCTTTAGAATCACGCCAGGTTGTCTCTGTGTTTGACCTTGTCCACTTAGCATGCAACTTGTTTCGTTTCTGTATTGCAGCACGTACTTTTTTGTGGGCAGGCTTCATTAATAATACTAACATTTCGCAAAGGGACGTGGCGATCAAAAAGAGACATCAAATTATTATTGAGACATTCAACCTTCGCGTCTACAGACTCATAGTTCCAACATTCATTCCAGTAAATAGCGCTGCAATCAGAAAACAGTGCACTGGTATCAATAAAACGGAAGTCGCCGTACGAGACAGCAACAGCAACAGAATGACACGCAAACACTACATCAACAGTACAGAAAAGTAAATCATGATCCGATATAAAAAATAGTTGTTCAAATTTAAGTATGTGTTTCAAGTCAGAGACAATAAAATAATCTAAAAGGCTTGGTCTAGCATTACTCGCGTATCTAGTAGGTACATCTTCATTAACTATAGTTAGACCAGCTGCAGATATTTGGTCACGTAGTTTGCCACTATGAGAATCACTGGTAAGTAAGTTAACATTGAAATCACCACATAACACAAAATATTCATAATCAATAACATAAGCGGACAATACGTCAAAGAAACTATGTAATGATAAGCATTTATTAGGGTTATACACACACGACACCAGTACTTTTGTAATGCCGTCAGAGGCCTCTGATATGATGAACTCTGATTCACAACCTACAGACTTAGCCAAGACCTTGATTTTAATTGATTTTTTGCAGTATATGGCAACCCCGCCTCCTTTTTTATGATTGCGATTATTACGAACAACATTATAGTTGTTGATGCAACACTGAAGGTCGGTGATATGTTCACTGAACCAGGTCTCAGAGACACAAATAATATCTATTAAGGAACCCTCAAAAATATATTTCAAATAGTCCATTTTATCAGAGCTAAGGCTACGTGCGTTAAAATGAACTATGTTAAGACCATTCGATTGTTTACACAGTACATCTAACATCAGCTTATGGTTAACATCAGCGCCAAACACAATTTCAGCAGTCATGTTAAATGAGTTACAACTTCAAATAAAGCATTCCATATCAGCTGGTCAAAAAATATGCAAATATGCCTAAAACAACAAGTAGACTGAAAAGTTAGCAAATAGGGAAAAGAGTAAACATAGTGAAAATGCAAATCAGACGTCACATCTGAAATTATGCAAAAACATGTATATATATGCAGGTCACAAAGGAAGAAAAGAAGAACGGTGAAAGAAAAAAAGAACAGTGAAAGAAGAGCAACAGTAGGAAATGAAAATATATACAAAGAAAGATGAGAACGAGGTTTATGAGAACTTAAAGCTATTATAAAAAATAAACACACACTCATTAATTTAATTTTTAAGTTTTAAGTTGTGCCAACGATTTCGTCTATATTTCTCTTCTCAGTTACTCGAATTGGCGCCTCTCCATCCCTCTTGCGAACAAACACCTAACCCCGCATCGAAAAAGCTGCTGCGAGATGTTTTTGGCGTTTCATTTGAGCTGCATAATGCATAATTTCCCTATTCGCTTTAGAGAGGCTTTCATGCAAATAGATGCTTGCGGTACCAACAACAGCAATATCGTTCAAAGCAATGGCTCTTCTGTTCTTTTTGCAATAAAGAGCTACTGACTTAAAGAGCCCACTACGTGGAAATGAAGAATGCTATTTCACAACAATAGGTGAGGAGTTGGATGTGCTGCTGCTACTGTGTTTTTGTCTCTTAGCTGGCACTCTGAAAATTTCTTTCTCGTAATCTATTGCTTTGCATATGTCGTCAAAGATATCCATGCAACTCTTATCAACAGAGTTAGGTATGCCGTTGATTATAAGGTCAGTGGCCACGGCTGCATTCTCTTGCCTTGTTGACTCTTTTTTTAGCTCATCAACTTCAGCCTTAAGAGCGGCAATCTCCTCACATGACGATTCGACAGCAGTCAACCACACATCAAGAAGTTTCGTAGTGGTCTTAATGCTTTGCAGCTCTGCTGCTATCTCAGCGAAACGTTGCATTAGTCGCTCCTCACTTTTCTTTACCTTCCCACTCAGCTGATCTATCACGTTCATTAGTCGGCTCTCCATCTGTTTTAGACAATTTGCTGTTAGTGCGCTCTCACCTTCTTTGCTTTTAACAACAGGAGGGGTACTACCCCTCAGCGGGGACAACTTTGTGCGTCTTGTCACAACTTTATCGGCAAACGCCATAATTTTTATATATTTTAAACAGTTTTTACACACGAAAAAGTTAACTTTTTTATATTAATTCGATGCACGATAGCCAAGTGACAGACTTTCACTCAAATTAAGACACGTTCCCGGCTTTTTAACAAATATGAACAGACGAAAATTAGACAAAACCGACAGCACGACATTAACACGTCTACTCTTGCATTGTTAACTTTTTATTTGAGTTTGAAAGTTCTCATTTGTATGGGAGGTGAAACGCCCCCTTTTACGATTTCAAAAAGGGATAGGTATTAGGAAAGGGACTTACTTTATACAACGCCTTACCAAAATTTAGTAGTCTAGCATTAATACCTCCAAAGATATTGAGTATGAAAGTTCCCATTTGTATGGGAGGTGCCACGCCCCTTTTACCATTTCAAAAAGAGATAGGTATTAGGAAAGGGACTTACTTTATACAACGTCCTACCAAAATTTAGTACGCTGGCATTAATACCTCCAAAGATATTGAGTATGAAGGTTCCCATTTGTATGGGAGGTGCCACGCCCCCTTTTACGATTTCAAAAAGGAATAGGTATTAGGAAAGGGACTTACTTTATACAACGTCTTGCCAAAATTTAGTAGTCTAGCATTAATACCTCTAAAGATATTGAGTATGAAAGTTCCAATTTGTATGGGAGGTGCCACGCCCCCTTTAACGATTTCAAAAACGGATAGGTATTAGGAAAGGGACTTACTTTATACAACGCCTTACCAAAATTTAGTAGTCTGGCATTAATACCTCTAAAGATATTGAGTATGAAAGTTCCCATTTGTATGAGAGGTGCCACGCCCCCTTTTTCGATTTCAAAAAAAAGTACTCAAGAACCACGGCGGGCTATGTACCTGCCCTGTGTGTAAGATTGGTTAAAATCGGTTCACGCGTTTGAGCGTCAAGTGGCGACACGAAAAAAAGTGTTTACTTTTTATAATATGTATAGATTATGTATAGATGAATAATCTCATTTGTATGGGAGGTGCACCGCTCCTTTTCCCGATTTCAAAAAGTGATAGGTAGTAAGAAAGGAGCTTACTTTATAAACCGTATTATCAAATTTCAGTGGTCTAGCGATAATAGCTGCATAGATAGGGGGTATGAAAGTCCCCATTTGTATGGGAGGTGCCACGCCCCCTTTAACGATTTCAAAAACGGATAGGTATTCGGAAAAGGACTTACTTTATACAACGTCTTACCAAAATTTAGAAGTCTTGCATTAATACCTCCAAAGATATTGAGTATGAAAATTCCCATTTGTATGGGAGGTGCCACGCCCCCTTTTCCGCTTTCAAAAAGGAATAGGTATTAGGAAATGGACTTACTTTATACAACGCCTTACCAAAATTTAGTAGTCTGGCATTAATACCTCCAAAGATATTGAGTATGAAAGTTCCCATTTGTATGAGAGGTGCCACTCCCCCTTTTTCGATTTCAAAAAAAAGTACTCAAGAACCACGGCGGGCTATGTACCTGCCCTGTGTGTAAGATTGGTTAAAATCGGTTCACGCGGTTGAGCGTCAAGTGGCGACACGAAAAAAAGTGTTTACTTTTTATAATATGTATAGATTATGTATAGATGAATAATCTCATTTGTATGGGAGGTGCACCGCTCCCTTTTCCGATTTCAAAAAGTGATAGGTAGTAGGAAAGGAGCTTACTTTATATACCGTGTTATCAAATTTCAGTGGTCTAGCGATAATAGTTGCATAGATAGGGGGTTTGAAAGGTCCAATTTGTATGGGAGGTGCCACGCCCCCTTTTCCGCTTTCAAAAAGGAATAGGTATTAGGAAAGGGACTGACTTTATACAACGCCTTACCAAAATTTAGTAGTCTAGCACGCCACGCCCCCGTTTACGATTAGGAAAGGGACTTACTTTATACAACGTCTTACCAAAATTTAGTAGTCTAGCATTAATACCTCCAAAGATATTGAGTATGAAAGTTCCCATTTGTATGGGAGGTGCCACGCCCCCTTTTACGATTTCAAAAAGGGATAGGTATTAGGAAAGGGACTTACTTTATACAACGTCTTACCAAAATTTAGTAGTCTAGCATTAATACCTCCAAAGATATTGAGTATGAAAGTTCCCATTTGTATGGGAGGGGCCACGCCCCCATTAACGATTTCAAAAAGGGATAGGTATTAATAAAGGGACTTACTTTATACAACGCCTTACCAAAATTTAGTAGTCTAGCATTAATACTTCCAACGATATTGAGTATGAAAGTTCCCATTTGTATGGGAGGTGCCACGCCCCCTTTTACGATTTCAAAAAGGAATAAGTATTAGGAAAGGGACTTACTTTATACAACGTCTTACCAAAATTTAGAAGTCTAGCATTAATACCTCCAAAGATATTGAGTATGAAAGTTCCCATTTGTATGGGAGGGGCCACGCCCCCATTAACGATTTCAAAAAGGGATAGGTATTAATAAAGGGACTTACTTTATACAACGCCTTACCAAAATTTAGTAGTCTAGCATTAATACCTCCAAAGATATTGAGTATGAAAGTTCCCATTTGTATGGGAGGTGCCACGCCCCCTTTTACGATTTCAAAAAGGGATAGGTATTAGGAAAGGGACTTACTTTATACAACGTCTTACCAAAATTTAGTAGTCTAGCATTAATACCTCCAAAGATATTGAGTATGAAAGTTCCCATTTGTATGGGAGGTGCCACGCCCCCTTTTACGATTTCAAAAAGGGATAGGTATTAGGAAAGGGACTTACTTTATACAACGTCTTACCAAAATTTAGTAGTCTAGCGTTAATACCTCCAAAGATATTGAGTATGAAAGTTCCCATTTGTATGGGAGGGGCCACGCCCCCATTAACGATTTCAAAAAGGGATAGGTATTAATAAAGGGACTTACTTTATACAACGCCTTACCAAAATTTAGTAGTCTAGCATTAATACTTCCAACGATATTGAGTATGAAAGTTCCCATTTGTATGGGAGGTGCCACGCCCCCTTTTACGATTTCAAAAAGGGATAGGTATTAGGAAAGGGACTTACTTTATACAACGTCTTACCAAAATTTAGTAGTCTAGCATTAATACCTCCAAAGATATTGAGTATGAAAGTTCCCATTTGTATGGGAGGGGCCACGCCCCCATTAACGATTTCAAAAAGGGATAGGTATTAATAAAGGGACTTACTTTATACAACGCCTTACCAAAATTTAGTAGTCTAGCATTAATACCTCCAAAGATATTGAGTATGAAAGTTCCCATTTGTATGGGAGGTGCCACGCCCCCTTTTACGATTTCAAAAACGGATAGGTATTAGGAAAGGGACTTACTTTATACAACGTCTTACCAAAATTTAGTAGTCTAGCATTAATACCTCCAAAGATATTGAGTATGAAAGTTCCCATTTGTATGGGAGGGGCCACGCCCCCATTAACGATTTCAAAAAGGGATAGGTATTAATAAAGGGACTTACTTTATACAACGCCTTACCAAAATTTAGTAGTCTAGCATTAATACTTCCAACGATATTGAGTATGAAAGTTCCCATTTGTATGGGAGGTGCCACGCCCCCTTTTACGATTTCAAAAAGGAATAAGTATTAGGAAAGGGACTTACTTTATACAACGTCTTACCAAAATTTAGAAGTCTAGCATTAATACCTCCAAAGATATTGAGTATGAAAGTTCCCATTTGTATGGGAGGGGCCACGCCCCCTTTTTCGATTTCAAAAAAAAGTACGTAAGAACCATGCCGGGCTATGTACCTGACCTGTGTGTAAGTTTGATTAAAATCCGTTGACGCGTTTGAGCGTCAAGTGACGACACGAAAAAAAGTGTTTACTTTTTATAATATGTATAGATTATGTATAGATGAAAAATCTAATTTGTATGGGAGGTGCCACGCCCCCTTTTCCAATTTAAAAAAAAAGTACGTAAGAACCATGCCGGGCTATGTACCTGACCTGTGTGTAAGATTAGTTAAAATGGGTTCACGCGTTTGAGCGTCAAGTGGCGACACGAAAAAAAGTGTTTACTTTTTATAATATGTATAGATTATGTATAGATGAATAATCTCATTTCTATGGGAGGTGCACCGCCCCCTTTTCCAATTTCAAAAAAAAGTACGTAAGAACCATGCCGGGCTATGTACCTGACCTGTGTGTAAGATTGGTTAAAATGGGTTCACGCGTTTGAGCGTCAAGTGGCGACACCAAAAAAAGTGTTTACTTTTTATAATATGTATAGATTATGTATAGATGAATAATCTCATTTGTATGGGAGGTGCACCGCCCCCTTTTCCAATTTCAAAAAGGGATAGGTATTAGGAAAGGGACTTACTTTATACAACGCCTTACCAAAATTTAGTAGTCTAGCATTAATACCTCCAAAGATATTGAGTATGAAAGTTCCCATTTGTATGGGAGGTGCCACGCCCCTTTTATGATTTCAAAAAGGGATAGGTATTGGGAAAGGTACTTTATACAACGTCCTACCAAAATTTAGTAGGCTAGCATTAATACCTCCAAAGATATTGAGTATGAAGGTTCCCATTTGTATGGGAGGTGCCACGCCCCCTTTTACGATTTCAAAAAGGAATAGGTATTATTAAAGGGACTTACTTTATACAAGGTCTTGCCAAAATTTAGTAGTCTAGCATTAATACCTCTAAAGATATTGAGTATGAAAGTTCCAATTTGTATGGGAGGTGCCACGCCCCCTTTAACGATTTCAAAAACGGATAGGTATTAGGAAAGGGACTTACTTTATACAACGCCTTACCAAAATTTAGTAGTCTGGCATTAATACCTCCAAAGATATTGAGTATGAAAGTTCCCATTTGTATGAGAGGTGCCACGCCCCCTTTTTCGATTTAAAAAAAAAAGTACTCAAGAACCACGGCGGGCTATGTACCTGCCCTGTGTGTAAGATTGGTTAAAATCGGTTCACGTGTTTGAGCGTCAAGTGGCGACACGAAAAAAAGTGTTTACTTTTTATAATATGTATAGATTATGTATAGATGAATAATCTCATTTGTATGGGAGGTGCACCGCTCCCTTTTCCGATTTCAAAAAGTGATAGGTAGTAAGAAAGGAGCTTACTTTATAAACCGTATTATCAAATTTCAGTGGTCTAGCGATAATAGTTGCATAGATAGGGGGTATGAAAGGTCCAATTTGTATGGGAGGTGCCACGCCCCCTTTTCCCCTTTCAAAAAGGAATAGGTATTAGGAAAGGGACTGAGTTTATACAACGCCTTACAAAAATTTAGTAGTCTAGCACGCCACGCCCCCGTTTACGATTAGAAAGGGACTTACTTTATACAACGTCTTGCCAAAATTTAGTAGTCTAGCATTAATACCTCTAAAGATATTGAGTATGAAAGTTCCCATTTGTATGGGAGGTGCCACGCCCCCTTTAACGATTTCAAAAACGGATAGGTATTAGGAAAAGGACTTACTTTATACAACGTCTTACCAAAATTTAGAAGTCTTGCATTAATACCTCCGAAGATGTTGAGTATGAAAATTCCCATTTGTATGGGAGGTGCCACGCCCCCTTTTCCGCTTTCAAAAAGGAATAGGTATTAGGAAATGGACTTACTTTATACAACGCCTTACCAAAATTTAGTAGTCTGGCATTAATACCTCCAAAGATATTGAGTATGAAAGTTCCCATTTGTATGAGAGGTGCCACTCCCCCTTTTTCGATTTCAAAAAAAGTACTCAAGAACCACGGCGGGCTATGTACCTGCCCTGTGTGTAAGATTGGTTAAAATCGGTTCACGCGTTTGAGCGTCAAGTGGCGACACGAAAAAAGTGTTTACTTTTTATAATATGTATAGATTATGTATAGATGAATAATCTCATTTGTATGGGAGGTGCACCGCTCCCTTTTCCGATTTCAAAAAGTGATAGGTAGTAGGAAAGGAGCTTACTTTATATACCGCATTATCAAATTTCAGTGGTCTAGCGATAATAGTTGCATAGATAGGGGGTATGAAAGGTCCAATTTGTATGGGAGGTGCCACGCCCCCTTTTCCGCTTTCAAAAAGGAATAGGTATTAGGAAAGGGACTGACTTTACACAACGCCTTACCAAAATTTAGTGGTCTAGCACGCCACGCCCCCGTTTACGATTAGGAAAGGGACTTACTTTATACAACGTCTTACCAAAATTTAGTAGTCTAGCATTAATACCTCCAAAGATATTGAGTATGAAAGTTCCCATTTGTATGGGAGGTGCCACGCCCCCTTTTACGATTTCAAAAAGGGATAGGTATTAGGAAAGGGACTTACTTTATACAACGTCTTACCAAATTTAGTAGTCTAGCATTAATACCTCCAAAGATATTGAGTATGAAAGTTCCCATTTGTATGGGAGGGGCCACGCCCCCATTAACGATTTTAAAAAGGGATAGGTATTAATAAAGGGACTTACTTTATACAACGCCTTACCAAAATTTAGTAGTCTAGCATTAATACTTCCAACGATATTGAGTATGAAAGTTCCCATTTGTATGGGAGGTGCCACGCCCCCTTTTACGATTTCAAAAAGGGATAGGTATTAGGAAAGGGACTTACTTTATACAACGTCTTACCAAAATTTAGTAGTCTAGCATTAATACCTGCAAAGATATTGAGTATGAAAGTTCCCATTTGTATGGGAGGGGCCACGCCCCCTTTTTCGATTTCAAAAAAAAGTACGTAAGAACCATGCCGGGCTATGTACCTGACCTGTGTGTAAGTTTGATTAAAATCCGTTGACGCGTTTGAGCGTCAAGTGACGACACGAAAAAAAGTGTTTACTTTTTATAATATGTATAGATGAAAAATCTAATTTGTATGGGAGGTGCCACGCCCCCTTTTCCAATTTCAAAAAAAAGTACGTAAGAATCATGCCGGGCTATGTACCTGACCTGTGTGTAAGATTAGTTAAAATGGGTTCACGCGTTTGAGCGTCAAGTGGCGACACGAAAAAAAGTGTTTACTTTTTATAATATGTATAGATTATGTATAGATGAATAATCTCATTTGTATGGGAGGTGCACCGCCCCCCTTTTCCAATTTCAAAAAAAAGTACGTAAGAACCATGCCGGGCTATGTACCTGACCTGTGTGTAAGATTGGTTAAAATGGGTTCACGCGTTTGAGCGTCAAGTGGCGACACGAAAAAAAGTGTTTACTTTTTATAATATGTATTGATTATGTATAGATGAATAATCTCATTTGTATGGGAGGTGCACCGCCCCCTTTTCCAATTTCAAAAAAAAGTACTCAAGAACCACGGCGGGCTATGTACCTGCCCTGTGTGTAAGATTGGTTAAAATGGGTTCACGCGTTTGAGCGTCAAGTGGCGACACGAAAAAAAGTGTTTACTTTTTATAATATGTATTGATTATGTATAGATGAATAATCTCATTTGTATGGGAGGTGGACCGCTCCCTTTTCCGATTTCAAAAAGTGATAGGTAGTAGGAAAGGAGCTTACTTTATATACCGTATTATCAAAATTCAGTGGTCTAGCGATAATAGTTGCATAGATAGGGGGTATGAAAGGTCCAATTTGTATGGGAGGTGCCACGCCCCCTTTTCCGCTTTCAAAAAGGAATAGGTATTAGGAAAGGGACTTACTTTATACAACGCCTTACCAAAATTTAGTAGTCTAGCACGCCACGCCCCCGTTTACGATTAGGAAAGGGACTTACTTTATACAACGTCTTACCAAATTTAGTAGTCTAGCATTAATACCTCCAAAGATATTGAGTATGAAAGTTCCCATTTGTATGGGAGGGGCCACGCCCCCATTAACGATTTCAAAAAGGGATAGGTATTAATAAAGGGACTTACTTTATACAACGCCTTACCAAAATTTAGTAGGCTAGCATTAATACTTCCAACGATATTGAGTATGAAAGTTCCCATTTGTATGGGAGGTGCCACGCCCCCTTTTACGATTTCAAAAAGGGATAGGTATTAGGAAAGGGACTTACTTTATACAACGTCTTACCAAAATTTAGTAGTCTAGCATTAATACCTCCAAAGATATTGAGTATGAAAGTTCCCATTTGTATGGGAGGGGCCACGCCCCCATTAACGATTTCAAAAAGGGATAGGTATTAATAAAGGGACTTACTTTATACAACGCCTTACCAAAATTTAGTAGTCTAGCATTAATACTTCCAACGATATTGAGTATGAAAGTTCCCATTTGTATGGGAGGTGCCACGCCCCCTTTTACGATTTCAAAAACGGATAGGTATTAGGAAAGGGACTTACTTTATACAACGTCTTGCCAAAATTTAGCAGTCTATCATTAATACCTCTAAAGATATTGAGTATGAAAGTTCCAATTTGTATGGGAGGTGCCACGCCCCCTTTAACGATTTCAAAAACGGATAGGTATTATTAAAGGGACTTACTTTATATAACGCCTTACCAAAATTTAGTAGTCTGGCATTAATACCTCCAAAGATATTGAGTATGAAAGTTCCCATTTGTATGAGAGGTGCCACGCCCCCTTTTTCGATTTCAAAAAAAAGTACTCAAGAACCTCGGCGGGCTATGTACCTGCCCTGTGTGTAAGATTGGTTAAAATCGGTTCACGCGTTTGAGCGTCAAGTGGCGACACGAAAAAAAGTGTTTACTTTTTATAATATGTATAGATTATGTATAGATGAATAATCTCATTTGTATGGGAGGTGCACCGCTCCCTTTTCCGATTTCAAAAAGTGATAGGTAGTAAGAAAGGAGCTTACTTTATAAACCGTATTATCAAATTTCAGTGGTCTAGCGATAATAGTTGCATAGATAGGGGGTATGAAAGGTCCAATTTGTATGGGAGGTGCCACGCCCCCTTTTCCGCTTTCAAAAAGGAATAGGTATTAGGAAAGGGACTGACTTTATACAACGCCTTACCAAAATTTAGTAGTCTAGCACGCCACGCCCCCGCTTACGATTAGAAAGGGACTTACTTTATACAACGTCTTGCCAAAATTTAGTAGTCTAGCATTAATACCTCTAAAGATATTGAGTATGAAAGTTCCCATTTGTATGGGAGGTGCCACGCCCCCTTTAACGATTTCAAAAACGGATAGGTATTAGGAAAAGGACTTACTTTATACAACGTCTTACCAAAATTTAGAAGTCTTGCATTAATACCTCCGAAGATATTGAGTATGAAAATTCCCATTTGTACGGGAGGTGCCACGCCCCCTTTTCCGCTTTCAAAAAGGAATAGGTATTAGGAAATGGACTTACTTTATACAACGCCTTACCAAAATTTAGTAGTCTGGCATTAATACCTCCAAAGATATTGAGTATGAAAGTTCCCATTTGTATGAGAGGTGCCACTCCCCCTTTTTCGATTTCAAAAAAAAGTACTCAAGAACCACGGCGGGCTATGTACCTGCCCTGTGTGTAAGATTGGTTAAAATCGGTTCACGCGTTTGAGCGTCAAGTGGCGACACGAAAAAAGTGTTTACTTTTTTATAATATGTATAGATTATGTACTCGTATAGATGAATAATCTCATTTGTATGGGAGGTGCACCACTCCCTTTTCCGATTTCAAAAAGTGATAGGTAGTAGGAAAGGAGCTTACTTTATATACCGTATTATCAAATTTCAGTGGTCTAGCGATAATAGTTGCATAGATAGGGGGTATGAAAGGTCCAATTTGTATGGGAGGTGCCACGCCCCCTTTTCCGCTTTCAAAAAGGAATAGGTATTAGGAAAGGGACTGACTTTACACAACGCCTTACCAAAATTTAGTGGTCTAGCACGCCACGCCCCCGTTTACGATTAGCAAAGGGACTTACTTTATACAACGTCTTACCAAAATTTAGTAGTCTAGCATTAATACCTCCAAAGATATTGAGTATGAAAGTTCCCATTTGTATGGGAGGTGCCACGCCCCCTTTTACGATTTCAAAAAGGGATAGGTATTAGGAAAGGGACTTACTTTATACAACGTCTTACCAAATTTAGTAGTCTAGCATTAATACCTCCAAAGATATTGAGTATGAAAGTTCCCATTTGTATGGGAGGGGCCACGCCCCCATTAACGATTTTAAAAAGGGATAGGTATTAATAAAGGGACTTACTTTATACAACGCCTTACCAAAATTTAGTAGTCTAGCATTAATACTTCCAACGATATTGAGTATGAAAGTTCCCATTTGTATGGGAGGTGCCACGCCCCCTTTTACGATTTCAAAAAGGGATAGGTATTAGGAAAGGGACTTACTTTATACAACGTCTTACCAAAATTTAGTAGTCTAGCATTAATACCTGCAAAGATATTGAGTATGAAAGTTCCCATTTGTATGGGAGGGGCCACGCCCCCTTTTTCGATTTCAAAAAAAAGTACGTAAGAACCATGCCGGGCTATTTACCTGACCTGTGTGTAAGTTTGATTAAAATCCGTTGACGCGTTTGAGCGTCAAGTGACGACACGAAAAAAAGTGTTTACTTTTTATAATATGTATAGATTATGTATAGATGAAAAATCTAATTTGTATGGGAGGTGCCACGCCCCCTTTTACGATTTCAAAAAGGGATAGGTATTAGGAAAGGGACTTACTTTATACAACGTCTTACCAAATTTAGTAGTCTAGCATTAATACCTCCAAAGATATTGAGTATGAAAGTTCCCATTTGTATGGGAGGGGCCACGCCCCCATTAACGATTTTAAAAAGGGATAGGTATTAATAAAGGGACTTACTTTATACAACGCCTTACCAAAATTTAGTAGTCTAGCATTAATACTTCCAACGATATTGAGTATGAAAGTTCCCATTTGTATGGGAGGTGCCACGCCCCCTTTTACGATTTCAAAAAGGGATAGGTATTAGGAAAGGGACTTACTTTATACAACGCCTTACCAAAATTTAGTAGTCTGGCATTAATACCTCCAAAGATATTGAGTATGAAAGTTCCCATTTGTATGGGAGGGGCCACGCCCCCTTTTTCGATTTCAAAAAAAAGTACGTAAGAACCATGCCGGGCTATGTACCTGACCTGTGTGTAAGTTTGATTAAAATCCGTTGACGCGTTTGAGCGTCAAGTGACGACACGAAAAAAAGTGTTTACTTTTTATAATATGTATAGATGAAAAATCTAATTTGTATGGGAGGTGCCACGCCCCCTTTTCCAATTTCAAAAAAAAGTACGTAAGAATCATGCCGGGCTATGTACCTGACCTGTGTGTAAGATTAGTTAAAATGGGTTCACGCGTTTGAGCGTCAAGTGGCGACACGAAAAAAAGTGTTTACTTTTTATAATATGTATAGATTATGTATAGATGAATAATCTCATTTGTATGGGTGGTGCACCGCCCCCCTTTTCCTATTTCAAAAAAAAGTACGTAAGAACCATGCCGGGCTATGTACCTGACCTGTGTGTAAGATTGGTTAAAATGGGTTCACGCGTTTGAGCGTCAAGTGGCGACACGAAAAAAAGTGTTTACTTTTTATAATATGTATTGATTATGTATAGATGAATAATCTCATTTGTATGGGAGGTGCACCGCCCCCTTTTCCAATTTCAAAAAAAAGTACTCAAGAACCACGGCGGGCTATGTACCTGCCCTGTGTGTAAGATTGGTTAAAATGGGTTCACGCGTTTGAGCGTCAAGTGGCGACACGAAAAAAAGTGTTTACTTTTTATAATATGTATTGATTATGTATAGATGAATAATCTCATTTGTATGGGAGGTGGACCGCTCCCTTTTCCGATTTCAAAAAGTGATAGGTAGTAGGAAAGGAGCTTACTTTATATACCGTATTATCAAAATTCAGTGGTCTAGCGATAATAGTTGCATAGATAGGGGGTATGAAAGGTCCAATTTGTATGGGAGGTGCCACGCCCCCTTTTCCGCTTTCAAAAAGGAATAGGTATTAGGAAAGGGACTTACTTTATACAACGCCTTACCAAAATTTAGTAGTCTAGCACGCCACGCCCCCGTTTACGATTAGGAAAGGGACTTACTTTATACAACGTCTTACCAAATTTAGTAGTCTAGCATTAATACCTCCAAAGATATTGAGTATGAAAGTTCCCATTTGTATGGGAGGGGCCACGCCCCCATTAACGATTTCAAAAAGGGATAGGTATTAATAAAGGGACTTACTTTATACAACGCCTTACCAAAATTTAGTAGGCTAGCATTAATACTTCCAACGATATTGAGTATGAAAGTTCCCATTTGTATGGGAGGTGCCACGCCCCCTTTTACGATTTCAAAAAGGGATAGGTATTAGGAAAGGGACTTACTTTATACAACGTCTTACCAAAATTTAGTAGTCTAGCATTAATACCTCCAAAGATATTGAGTATGAAAGTTCCCATTTGTATGGGAGGGGCCACGCCCCCATTAACGATTTCAAAAAGGGATAGGTATTAATAAAGGGACTTACTTTATACAACGCCTTACCAAAATTTAGTAGTCTAGCATTAATACTTCCAACGATATTGAGTATGAAAGTTCCCATTTGTATGGGAGGTGCCACGCCCCCTTTTACGATTTCAAAAACGGATAGGTATTAGGAAAGGGACTTACTTTATACAACGTCTTGCCAAAATTTAGCAGTCTATCATTAATACCTCTAAAGATATTGAGTATGAAAGTTCCAATTTGTATGGGAGGTGCCACGCCCCCTTTAACGATTTCAAAAACGGATAGGTATTATTAAAGGGACTTACTTTATATAACGCCTTACCAAAATTTAGTAGTCTGGCATTAATACCTCCAAAGATATTGAGTATGAAAGTTCCCATTTGTATGAGAGGTGCCACGCCCCCTTTTTCGATTTCAAAAAAAAGTACTCAAGAACCTCGGCGGGCTATGTACCTGCCCTGTGTGTAAGATTGGTTAAAATCGGTTCACGCGTTTGAGCGTCAAGTGGCGACACGAAAAAAAGTGTTTACTTTTTATAATATGTATAGATTATGTATAGATGAATAATCTCATTTGTATGGGAGGTGCACCGCTCCCTTTTCCGATTTCAAAAAGTGATAGGTAGTAAGAAAGGAGCTTACTTTATAAACCGTATTATCAAATTTCAGTGGTCTAGCGATAATAGTTGCATAGATAGGGGGTATGAAAGGTCCAATTTGTATGGGAGGTGCCACGCCCCCTTTTCCGCTTTCAAAAAGGAATAGGTATTAGGAAAGGGACTGACTTTATACAACGCCTTACCAAAATTTAGTAGTCTAGCACGCCACGCCCCCGCTTACGATTAGAAAGGGACTTACTTTATACAACGTCTTGCCAAAATTTAGTAGTCTAGCATTAATACCTCTAAAGATATTGAGTATGAAAGTTCCCATTTGTATGGGAGGTGCCACGCCCCCTTTAACGATTTCAAAAACGGATAGGTATTAGGAAAAGGACTTACTTTATACAACGTCTTACCAAAATTTAGAAGTCTTGCATTAATACCTCCGAAGATATTGAGTATGAAAATTCCCATTTGTACGGGAGGTGCCACGCCCCCTTTTCCGCTTTCAAAAAGGAATAGGTATTAGGAAATGGACTTACTTTATACAACGCCTTACCAAAATTTAGTAGTCTGGCATTAATACCTCCAAAGATATTGAGTATGAAAGTTCCCATTTGTATGAGAGGTGCCACTCCCCCTTTTTCGATTTCAAAAAAAAGTACTCAAGAACCACGGCGGGCTATGTACCTGCCCTGTGTGTAAGATTGGTTAAAATCGGTTCACGCGTTTGAGCGTCAAGTGGCGACACGAAAAAAGTGTTTACTTTTTTATAATATGTATAGATTATGTACTCGTATAGATGAATAATCTCATTTGTATGGGAGGTGCACCACTCCCTTTTCCGATTTCAAAAAGTGATAGGTAGTAGGAAAGGAGCTTACTTTATATACCGTATTATCAAATTTCAGTGGTCTAGCGATAATAGTTGCATAGATAGGGGGTATGAAAGGTCCAATTTGTATGGGAGGTGCCACGCCCCCTTTTCCGCTTTCAAAAAGGAATAGGTATTAGGAAAGGGACTGACTTTACACAACGCCTTACCAAAATTTAGTGGTCTAGCACGCCACGCCCCCGTTTACGATTAGCAAAGGGACTTACTTTATACAACGTCTTACCAAAATTTAGTAGTCTAGCATTAATACCTCCAAAGATATTGAGTATGAAAGTTCCCATTTGTATGGGAGGTGCCACGCCCCCTTTTACGATTTCAAAAAGGGATAGGTATTAGGAAAGGGACTTACTTTATACAACGTCTTACCAAATTTAGTAGTCTAGCATTAATACCTCCAAAGATATTGAGTATGAAAGTTCCCATTTGTATGGGAGGGGCCACGCCCCCATTAACGATTTTAAAAAGGGATAGGTATTAATAAAGGGACTTACTTTATACAACGCCTTACCAAAATTTAGTAGTCTAGCATTAATACTTCCAACGATATTGAGTATGAAAGTTCCCATTTGTATGGGAGGTGCCACGCCCCCTTTTACGATTTCAAAAAGGGATAGGTATTAGGAAAGGGACTTACTTTATACAACGTCTTACCAAAATTTAGTAGTCTAGCATTAATACCTGCAAAGATATTGAGTATGAAAGTTCCCATTTGTATGGGAGGGGCCACGCCCCCTTTTTCGATTTCAAAAAAAAGTACGTAAGAACCATGCCGGGCTATTTACCTGACCTGTGTGTAAGTTTGATTAAAATCCGTTGACGCGTTTGAGCGTCAAGTGACGACACGAAAAAAAGTGTTTACTTTTTATAATATGTATAGATTATGTATAGATGAAAAATCTAATTTGTATGGGAGGTGCCACGCCCCCTTTTCCAATTTCAAAAAAAAGTACGTAAGAACCATGCCGGGCTATGTACCTGACCTGTGTGTAAGATTAGTTAAAATGGGTTCACGCGTTTGAGCGTCAAGTGGCGACACGAAAAAAAGTGTTTACTTTTTATAATATGTATAGATTATGTATAGATGAATAATCTCATTTGTATGGAAGGTGCACCGCCCCCCTTTTCCAATTTCAAAAAAAAGTACGTAAGAACCATGCCGGGCTGTGTACCTGACCTGTGTGTAAGATTGGTTAAAATGGGTTCACGCGTTTGAGCGTCAAGTGGCGACACGAAAAAAAGTGTTTACTTTTTATAATATGTATAGATTATGTATAGATGAATAATCTCATTTGTATGGGAGGTGCACCGCCCCCTTTTCCAATTTCAAAAAAAAGTACTCAAGAACCACGGCGGGCTATGTACCTGCCCTGTGTGTAAGATTGGTTAAAATGGGTTCACGCGTTTGAGCGTCAAGTGGCGACACGAAAAAAAGTGTTTACTTTTTATAATATGTATTGATTATGTATAGATGAATAATCTCATTTGTATGGGAGGTGCACCGCTCCCTTTTCCGATTTCAAAAAGTGATAGGTAGTAGGAAAGGAGCTTACTTTATATACCGTATTATCAAATTTCAGTGGTCTAGCGATAATAGTTGCATAGATAGGGGGTATGAAAGGTCCAATTTGTATGGGAGGTGCCACGCCCCCTTTTCCGCTTTCAAAAAGGAATAGGTATTAGGAAAGGGACTGACTTTATACAACGCCTTACCAAAATTTAGTAGTCTAGCACGCCACGCCCCCGTTTACGATTAGGAAAGGGACTTACTTTATACAACGTCTTACCAAATTTAGTAGTCTAGCATTAATACCTCCAAAGATATTGAGTATGAAAGTTCCCATTTGTATGGGAGGGGCCACGCCCCCATTAACGATTTCAAAAAGGGATAGGTATTAATAAAGGGACTTACTTTATACAACGCCTTACCAAAATTTAGTAGTCTAGCATTAATACTTCCAACGATATTGAGTACGAAAGTTCCCATTTGTATGGGAGGTGCCACGCCCCCTTTTACGATTTCAAAAAGAGATAGGTATTAGGCAAGGGACTTACTTTATACAACGTCTTACCAAAATTTAGTAGTCTAGCATTAATACCTCCAAAGATATTGAGTATGAAAGTTCCCATTTGTATGGGAGGGGCCACGCCCCCATTAACGATTTCAAAAAGGGATAGGTATTAATAAAGGGACTTACTTTATACAACGCCTTACCAAAATTTAGTAGTCTAGCATTAATACTTCCAACGATATTGAGTATGAAAGTTCCCATTTGTATGGGAGGTGCCACGCCCCCTTTTACGATTTCAAAAACGGATAGGTATTAGGAAAGGGATTTACTTTATACAACGTCTTGCCAAAATTTAGCAGTCTATCAATAATACCTCTAAAGATATTGAGTATGAAAGTTCCAATTTGTATGGGAGGTGCCACGCCCCCTTTAACGATTTCAAAAACGGATAGGTATTATTAAAGGGACTTACTTTATACAACGCCTTAGCAAAATTTAGTAGTCTGGCATTAATACCTCCAAAGATATTGAGTATGAAAGTTCCCATTTGTATGAGAGGTGCCACGCCCCCTTTTTCGATTTCAAAAAAAAGTACTCAAGAACCTCGGCGGGCTATGTACCTGCCCTGTGTGTAAGATTGGTTAAAATCGGTTCACGCGTTTGAGCGTCAAGTGGCGACACGAAAAAAAGTGTTTACTTTTTATAATATGTATAGATTATGTATAGATGAATAATCTCATTTGTATGGGAGGTGCACCGCTCCCTTTTCCGATTTCAAAAAGTGATAGGTAGTAAGAAAGGAGCTTACTTTATAAACCGTATTATCAAATTTCAGTGGTCTAGCGATAATAGTTGCATAGATAGGGGGTATGAAAGGTCCAATTTGTATGGGAGGTGCCACGCCCCCTTTTCCGCTTTCAAAAAGGAATAGGTATTAGGAAAGGGACTGACTTTATACAACGCCTTACCAAAATTTAGTAGTCTAGCACGCCACGCCCCCGCTTACGATTAGAAAGGGACTTACTTTATACAACGTCTTGCCAAAATTTAGTAGTCTAGCATTAATACCTCTAAAGATATTGAGTATGAAAGTTCCCATTATTAGGAAATGGACTTACTTTATACAACGCCTTACCAAAATTTAGTAGTCTGGCATTAATACCTCCAAAGATATTGAGTATGAAAGTTCCCATTTGTATGGGAGGTGCCACGCCCCCTTTAACGATTTCAAAAACGGATAGGTATTAGGAAAAGGACTTACTTTATACAACGTCTTACCAAATTTAGTAGTCTAGCATTAATACCTCCAAAGATATTGAGTATGAAAGTTCCCATTTGTATGGGAGGGGCCACGCCCCCATTAACGATTTCAAAAAGGGATAGGTATTAATAAAGGGACTTACTTTATACAACGCCTTACCAAAATTTAGTAGTCTAGCATTAATACTTCCAACGATATTGAGTATGAAAGTTCCCATTTGTATGGGAGGTGCCACGCCCCCTTTTACGATTTCAAAAAGGAATAAGTATTAGGAAAGGGACTTACTTTATACAACGTCTTACCAAAATTTAGAAGTCTAGCATTAATACCTCCAAAGATATTGAGTATGAAAGTTCCCATTTGTATGGGAGGGGCCACGCCCCCATTAACGATTTCAAAAAGGGATAGGTATTAATAAAGGGACTTACTTTATACAACGCCTTACCAAAATTTAGTAGTCTAGCATTAATACCTCCAAAGATATTGAGTATGAAAGTTCCCATTTGTATGGGAGGTGCCACGCCCCCTTTTACGATTTCAAAAAGGGATAGGTATTAGGAAAGGGACTTACTTTATACAACGTCTTACCAAAATTTAGTAGTCTAGCATTAATACCTCCAAAGATATTGAGTATGAAAGTTCCCATTTGTATGGGAGGTGCCACGCCCCCTTTTACGATTTCAAAAAGGGATAGGTATTAGGAAAGGGACTTACTTTATACAACGTCTTACCAAAATTTAGTAGTCTAGCGTTAATACCTCCAAAGATATTGAGTATGAAAGTTCCCATTTGTATGGGAGGGGCCACGCCCCCATTAACGATTTCAAAAAGGGATAGGTATTAATAAAGGGACTTACTTTATACAACGCCTTACCAAAATTTAGTAGTCTAGCATTAATACTTCCAACGATATTGAGTATGAAAGTTCCCATTTGTATGGGAGGTGCCACGCCCCCTTTTACGATTTCAAAAAGGGATAGGTATTAGGAAAGGGACTTACTTTATACAACGTCTTACCAAAATTTAGTAGTCTAGCATTAATACCTCCAAAGATATTGAGTATGAAAGTTCCCATTTGTATGGGAGGGGCCACGCCCCCATTAACGATTTCAAAAAGGGATAGGTATTAATAAAGGGACTTACTTTATACAACGCCTTACCAAAATTTAGTAGTCTAGCATTAATACCTCCAAAGATATTGAGTATGAAAGTTCCCATTTGTATGGGAGGTGCCACGCCCCCTTTTACGATTTCAAAAACGGATAGGTATTAGGAAAGGGACTTACTTTATACAACGTCTTACCAAAATTTAGTAGTCTAGCATTAATACCTCCAAAGATATTGAGTATGAAAGTTCCCATTTGTATGGGAGGGGCCACGCCCCCATTAACGATTTCAAAAAGGGATAGGTATTAATAAAGGGACTTACTTTATACAACGCCTTACCAAAATTTAGTAGTCTAGCATTAATACTTCCAACGATATTGAGTATGAAAGTTCCCATTTGTATGGGAGGTGCCACGCCCCCTTTTACGATTTCAAAAAGGAATAAGTATTAGGAAAGGGACTTACTTTATACAACGTCTTACCAAAATTTAGAAGTCTAGCATTAATACCTCCAAAGATATTGAGTATGAAAGTTCCCATTTGTATGGGAGGGGCCACGCCCCCTTTTTCGATTTCAAAAAAAAGTACGTAAGAACCATGCCGGGCTATGTACCTGACCTGTGTGTAAGTTTGATTAAAATCCGTTGACGCGTTTGAGCGTCAAGTGACGACACGAAAAAAAGTGTTTACTTTTTATAATATGTATAGATTATGTATAGATGAAAAATCTAATTTGTATGGGAGGTGCCACGCCCCCTTTTCCAATTTAAAAAAAAAGTACGTAAGAACCATGCCGGGCTATGTACCTGACCTGTGTGTAAGATTAGTTAAAATGGGTTCACGCGTTTGAGCGTCAAGTGGCGACACGAAAAAAAGTGTTTACTTTTTATAATATGTATAGATTATGTATAGATGAATAATCTCATTTCTATGGGAGGTGCACCGCCCCCTTTTCCAATTTCAAAAAAAAGTACGTAAGAACCATGCCGGGCTATGTACCTGACCTGTGTGTAAGATTGGTTAAAATGGGTTCACGCGTTTGAGCGTCAAGTGGCGACACCAAAAAAAGTGTTTACTTTTTATAATATGTATAGATTATGTATAGATGAATAATCTCATTTGTATGGGAGGTGCACCGCCCCCTTTTCCAATTTCAAAAAGGGATAGGTATTAGGAAAGGGACTTACTTTATACAACGCCTTACCAAAATTTAGTAGTCTAGCATTAATACCTCCAAAGATATTGAGTATGAAAGTTCCCATTTGTATGGGAGGTGCCACGCCCCTTTTATGATTTCAAAAAGGGATAGGTATTGGGAAAGGTACTTTATACAACGTCCTACCAAAATTTAGTAGGCTAGCATTAATACCTCCAAAGATATTGAGTATGAAGGTTCCCATTTGTATGGGAGGTGCCACGCCCCCTTTTACGATTTCAAAAAGGAATAGGTATTATTAAAGGGACTTACTTTATACAAGGTCTTGCCAAAATTTAGTAGTCTAGCATTAATACCTCTAAAGATATTGAGTATGAAAGTTCCAATTTGTATGGGAGGTGCCACGCCCCCTTTAACGATTTCAAAAACGGATAGGTATTAGGAAAGGGACTTACTTTATACAACGCCTTACCAAAATTTAGTAGTCTGGCATTAATACCTCCAAAGATATTGAGTATGAAAGTTCCCATTTGTATGAGAGGTGCCACGCCCCCTTTTTCGATTTAAAAAAAAAAGTACTCAAGAACCACGGCGGGCTATGTACCTGCCCTGTGTGTAAGATTGGTTAAAATCGGTTCACGTGTTTGAGCGTCAAGTGGCGACACGAAAAAAAGTGTTTACTTTTTATAATATGTATAGATTATGTATAGATGAATAATCTCATTTGTATGGGAGGTGCACCGCTCCCTTTTCCGATTTCAAAAAGTGATAGGTAGTAAGAAAGGAGCTTACTTTATAAACCGTATTATCAAATTTCAGTGGTCTAGCGATAATAGTTGCATAGATAGGGGGTATGAAAGGTCCAATTTGTATGGGAGGTGCCACGCCCCCTTTTCCCCTTTCAAAAAGGAATAGGTATTAGGAAAGGGACTGAGTTTATACAACGCCTTACAAAAATTTAGTAGTCTAGCACGCCACGCCCCCGTTTACGATTAGAAAGGGACTTACTTTATACAACGTCTTGCCAAAATTTAGTAGTCTAGCATTAATACCTCTAAAGATATTGAGTATGAAAGTTCCCATTTGTATGGGAGGTGCCACGCCCCCTTTAACGATTTCAAAAACGGATAGGTATTAGGAAAAGGACTTACTTTATACAACGTCTTACCAAAATTTAGAAGTCTTGCATTAATACCTCCGAAGATGTTGAGTATGAAAATTCCCATTTGTATGGGAGGTGCCACGCCCCCTTTTCCGCTTTCAAAAAGGAATAGGTATTAGGAAATGGACTTACTTTATACAACGCCTTACCAAAATTTAGTAGTCTGGCATTAATACCTCCAAAGATATTGAGTATGAAAGTTCCCATTTGTATGAGAGGTGCCACTCCCCCTTTTTCGATTTCAAAAAAAGTACTCAAGAACCACGGCGGGCTATGTACCTGCCCTGTGTGTAAGATTGGTTAAAATCGGTTCACGCGTTTGAGCGTCAAGTGGCGACACGAAAAAAGTGTTTACTTTTTATAATATGTATAGATTATGTATAGATGAATAATCTCATTTGTATGGGAGGTGCACCGCTCCCTTTTCCGATTTCAAAAAGTGATAGGTAGTAGGAAAGGAGCTTACTTTATATACCGCATTATCAAATTTCAGTGGTCTAGCGATAATAGTTGCATAGATAGGGGGTATGAAAGGTCCAATTTGTATGGGAGGTGCCACGCCCCCTTTTCCGCTTTCAAAAAGGAATAGGTATTAGGAAAGGGACTGACTTTACACAACGCCTTACCAAAATTTAGTGGTCTAGCACGCCACGCCCCCGTTTACGATTAGGAAAGGGACTTACTTTATACAACGTCTTACCAAAATTTAGTAGTCTAGCATTAATACCTCCAAAGATATTGAGTATGAAAGTTCCCATTTGTATGGGAGGTGCCACGCCCCCTTTTACGATTTCAAAAAGGGATAGGTATTAGGAAAGGGACTTACTTTATACAACGTCTTACCAAATTTAGTAGTCTAGCATTAATACCTCCAAAGATATTGAGTATGAAAGTTCCCATTTGTATGGGAGGGGCCACGCCCCCATTAACGATTTTAAAAAGGGATAGGTATTAATAAAGGGACTTACTTTATACAACGCCTTACCAAAATTTAGTAGTCTAGCATTAATACTTCCAACGATATTGAGTATGAAAGTTCCCATTTGTATGGGAGGTGCCACGCCCCCTTTTACGATTTCAAAAAGGGATAGGTATTAGGAAAGGGACTTACTTTATACAACGTCTTACCAAAATTTAGTAGTCTAGCATTAATACCTGCAAAGATATTGAGTATGAAAGTTCCCATTTGTATGGGAGGGGCCACGCCCCCTTTTTCGATTTCAAAAAAAAGTACGTAAGAACCATGCCGGGCTATGTACCTGACCTGTGTGTAAGTTTGATTAAAATCCGTTGACGCGTTTGAGCGTCAAGTGACGACACGAAAAAAAGTGTTTACTTTTTATAATATGTATAGATGAAAAATCTAATTTGTATGGGAGGTGCCACGCCCCCTTTTCCAATTTCAAAAAAAAGTACGTAAGAATCATGCCGGGCTATGTACCTGACCTGTGTGTAAGATTAGTTAAAATGGGTTCACGCGTTTGAGCGTCAAGTGGCGACACGAAAAAAAGTGTTTACTTTTTATAATATGTATAGATTATGTATAGATGAATAATCTCATTTGTATGGGAGGTGCACCGCCCCCCTTTTCCAATTTCAAAAAAAAGTACGTAAGAACCATGCCGGGCTATGTACCTGACCTGTGTGTAAGATTGGTTAAAATGGGTTCACGCGTTTGAGCGTCAAGTGGCGACACGAAAAAAAGTGTTTACTTTTTATAATATGTATTGATTATGTATAGATGAATAATCTCATTTGTATGGGAGGTGCACCGCCCCCTTTTCCAATTTCAAAAAAAAGTACTCAAGAACCACGGCGGGCTATGTACCTGCCCTGTGTGTAAGATTGGTTAAAATGGGTTCACGCGTTTGAGCGTCAAGTGGCGACACGAAAAAAAGTGTTTACTTTTTATAATATGTATTGATTATGTATAGATGAATAATCTCATTTGTATGGGAGGTGGACCGCTCCCTTTTCCGATTTCAAAAAGTGATAGGTAGTAGGAAAGGAGCTTACTTTATATACCGTATTATCAAAATTCAGTGGTCTAGCGATAATAGTTGCATAGATAGGGGGTATGAAAGGTCCAATTTGTATGGGAGGTGCCACGCCCCCTTTTCCGCTTTCAAAAAGGAATAGGTATTAGGAAAGGGACTTACTTTATACAACGCCTTACCAAAATTTAGTAGTCTAGCACGCCACGCCCCCGTTTACGATTAGGAAAGGGACTTACTTTATACAACGTCTTACCAAATTTAGTAGTCTAGCATTAATACCTCCAAAGATATTGAGTATGAAAGTTCCCATTTGTATGGGAGGGGCCACGCCCCCATTAACGATTTCAAAAAGGGATAGGTATTAATAAAGGGACTTACTTTATACAACGCCTTACCAAAATTTAGTAGGCTAGCATTAATACTTCCAACGATATTGAGTATGAAAGTTCCCATTTGTATGGGAGGTGCCACGCCCCCTTTTACGATTTCAAAAAGGGATAGGTATTAGGAAAGGGACTTACTTTATACAACGTCTTACCAAAATTTAGTAGTCTAGCATTAATACCTCCAAAGATATTGAGTATGAAAGTTCCCATTTGTATGGGAGGGGCCACGCCCCCATTAACGATTTCAAAAAGGGATAGGTATTAATAAAGGGACTTACTTTATACAACGCCTTACCAAAATTTAGTAGTCTAGCATTAATACTTCCAACGATATTGAGTATGAAAGTTCCCATTTGTATGGGAGGTGCCACGCCCCCTTTTACGATTTCAAAAACGGATAGGTATTAGGAAAGGGACTTACTTTATACAACGTCTTGCCAAAATTTAGCAGTCTATCATTAATACCTCTAAAGATATTGAGTATGAAAGTTCCAATTTGTATGGGAGGTGCCACGCCCCCTTTAACGATTTCAAAAACGGATAGGTATTATTAAAGGGACTTACTTTATATAACGCCTTACCAAAATTTAGTAGTCTGGCATTAATACCTCCAAAGATATTGAGTATGAAAGTTCCCATTTGTATGAGAGGTGCCACGCCCCCTTTTTCGATTTCAAAAAAAAGTACTCAAGAACCTCGGCGGGCTATGTACCTGCCCTGTGTGTAAGATTGGTTAAAATCGGTTCACGCGTTTGAGCGTCAAGTGGCGACACGAAAAAAAGTGTTTACTTTTTATAATATGTATAGATTATGTATAGATGAATAATCTCATTTGTATGGGAGGTGCACCGCTCCCTTTTCCGATTTCAAAAAGTGATAGGTAGTAAGAAAGGAGCTTACTTTATAAACCGTATTATCAAATTTCAGTGGTCTAGCGATAATAGTTGCATAGATAGGGGGTATGAAAGGTCCAATTTGTATGGGAGGTGCCACGCCCCCTTTTCCGCTTTCAAAAAGGAATAGGTATTAGGAAATGGACTTACTTTATACAACGCCTTACCAAAATTTAGTAGTCTAGCACGCCACGCCCCCGCTTACGATTAGAAAGGGACTTACTTTATACAACGTCTTGCCAAAATTTAGTAGTCTAGCATTAATACCTCTAAAGATATTGAGTATGAAAGTTCCCATTTGTATGGGAGGTGCCACGCCCCCTTTAACGATTTCAAAAACGGATAGGTATTAGGAAAAGGACTTACTTTATACAACGTCTTACCAAAATTTAGAAGTCTTGCATTAATACCTCCGAAGATATTGAGTATGAAAATTCCCATTTGTACGGGAGGTGCCACGCCCCCTTTTCCGCTTTCAAAAAGGAATAGGTATTAGGAAATGGACTTACTTTATACAACGCCTTACCAAAATTTAGTAGTCTGGCATTAATACCTCCAAAGATATTGAGTATGAAAGTTCCCATTTGTATGAGAGGTGCCACTCCCCCTTTTTCGATTTCAAAAAAAAGTACTCAAGAACCACGGCGGGCTATGTACCTGCCCTGTGTGTAAGATTGGTTAAAATCGGTTCACGCGTTTGAGCGTCAAGTGGCGACACGAAAAAAGTGTTTACTTTTTTATAATATGTATAGATTATGTACTCGTATAGATGAATAATCTCATTTGTATGGGAGGTGCACCACTCCCTTTTCCGATTTCAAAAAGTGATAGGTAGTAGGAAAGGAGCTTACTTTATATACCGTATTATCAAATTTCAGTGGTCTAGCGATAATAGTTGCATAGATAGGGGGTATGAAAGGTCCAATTTGTATGGGAGGTGCCACGCCCCCTTTTCCGCTTTCAAAAAGGAATAGGTATTAGGAAAGGGACTGACTTTACACAACGCCTTACCAAAATTTAGTGGTCTAGCACGCCACGCCCCCGTTTACGATTAGCAAAGGGACTTACTTTATACAACGTCTTACCAAAATTTAGTAGTCTAGCATTAATACCTCCAAAGATATTGAGTATGAAAGTTCCCATTTGTATGGGAGGTGCCACGCCCCCTTTTACGATTTCAAAAAGGGATAGGTATTAGGAAAGGGACTTACTTTATACAACGTCTTACCAAATTTAGTAGTCTAGCATTAATACCTCCAAAGATATTGAGTATGAAAGTTCCCATTTGTATGGGAGGGGCCACGCCCCCATTAACGATTTTAAAAAGGGATAGGTATTAATAAAGGGACTTACTTTATACAACGCCTTACCAAAATTTAGTAGTCTAGCATTAATACTTCCAACGATATTGAGTATGAAAGTTCCCATTTGTATGGGAGGTGCCACGCCCCCTTTTACGATTTCAAAAAGGGATAGGTATTAGGAAAGGGACTTACTTTATACAACGTCTTACCAAAATTTAGTAGTCTAGCATTAATACCTGCAAAGATATTGAGTATGAAAGTTCCCATTTGTATGGGAGGGGCCACGCCCCCTTTTTCGATTTCAAAAAAAAGTACGTAAGAACCATGCCGGGCTATTTACCTGACCTGTGTGTAAGTTTGATTAAAATCCGTTGACGCGTTTGAGCGTCAAGTGACGACACGAAAAAAAGTGTTTACTTTTTATAATATGTATAGATTATGTATAGATGAAAAATCTAATTTGTATGGGAGGTGCCACGCCCCCTTTTCCAATTTCAAAAAAAAGTACGTAAGAACCATGCCGGGCTATGTACCTGACCTGTGTGTAAGATTAGTTAAAATGGGTTCACGCGTTTGAGCGTCAAGTGGCGACACGAAAAAAAGTGTTTACTTTTTATAATATGTATAGATTATGTATAGATGAATAATCTCATTTGTATGGAAGGTGCACCGCCCCCCTTTTCCAATTTCAAAAAAAAGTACGTAAGAACCATGCCGGGCTGTGTACCTGACCTGTGTGTAAGATTGGTTAAAATGGGTTCACGCGTTTGAGCGTCAAGTGGCGACACGAAAAAAAGTGTTTACTTTTTATAATATGTATAGATTATGTATAGATGAATAATCTCATTTGTATGGGAGGTGCACCGCCCCCTTTTCCAATTTCAAAAAAAAGTACTCAAGAACCACGGCGGGCTATGTACCTGCCCTGTGTGTAAGATTGGTTAAAATGGGTTCACGCGTTTGAGCGTCAAGTGGCGACACGAAAAAAAGTGTTTACTTTTTATAATATGTATTGATTATGTATAGATGAATAATCTCATTTGTATGGGAGGTGCACCGCTCCCTTTTCCGATTTCAAAAAGTGATAGGTAGTAGGAAAGGAGCTTACTTTATATACCGTATTATCAAATTTCAGTGGTCTAGCGATAATAGTTGCATAGATAGGGGGTATGAAAGGTCCAATTTGTATGGGAGGTGCCACGCCCCCTTTTCCGCTTTCAAAAAGGAATAGGTATTAGGAAAGGGACTGACTTTATACAACGCCTTACCAAAATTTAGTAGTCTAGCACGCCACGCCCCCGTTTACGATTAGGAAAGGGACTTACTTTATACAACGTCTTACCAAATTTAGTAGTCTAGCATTAATACCTCCAAAGATATTGAGTATGAAAGTTCCCATTTGTATGGGAGGGGCCACGCCCCCATTAACGATTTCAAAAAGGGATAGGTATTAATAAAGGGACTTACTTTATACAACGCCTTACCAAAATTTAGTAGTCTAGCATTAATACTTCCAACGATATTGAGTACGAAAGTTCCCATTTGTATGGGAGGTGCCACGCCCCCTTTTACGATTTCAAAAAGAGATAGGTATTAGGCAAGGGACTTACTTTATACAACGTCTTACCAAAATTTAGTAGTCTAGCATTAATACCTCCAAAGATATTGAGTATGAAAGTTCCCATTTGTATGGGAGGGGCCACGCCCCCATTAACGATTTCAAAAAGGGATAGGTATTAATAAAGGGACTTACTTTATACAACGCCTTACCAAAATTTAGTAGTCTAGCATTAATACTTCCAACGATATTGAGTATGAAAGTTCCCATTTGTATGGGAGGTGCCACGCCCCCTTTTACGATTTCAAAAACGGATAGGTATTAGGAAAGGGATTTACTTTATACAACGTCTTGCCAAAATTTAGCAGTCTATCAATAATACCTCTAAAGATATTGAGTATGAAAGTTCCAATTTGTATGGGAGGTGCCACGCCCCCTTTAACGATTTCAAAAACGGATAGGTATTATTAAAGGGACTTACTTTATACAACGCCTTAGCAAAATTTAGTAGTCTGGCATTAATACCTCCAAAGATATTGAGTATGAAAGTTCCCATTTGTATGAGAGGTGCCACGCCCCCTTTTTCGATTTCAAAAAAAAGTACTCAAGAACCTCGGCGGGCTATGTACCTGCCCTGTGTGTAAGATTGGTTAAAATCGGTTCACGCGTTTGAGCGTCAAGTGGCGACACGAAAAAAAGTGTTTACTTTTTATAATATGTATAGATTATGTATAGATGAATAATCTCATTTGTATGGGAGGTGCACCGCTCCCTTTTCCGATTTCAAAAAGTGATAGGTAGTAAGAAAGGAGCTTACTTTATAAACCGTATTATCAAATTTCAGTGGTCTAGCGATAATAGTTGCATAGATAGGGGGTATGAAAGGTCCAATTTGTATGGGAGGTGCCACGCCCCCTTTTCCGCTTTCAAAAAGGAATAGGTATTAGGAAAGGGACTGACTTTATACAACGCCTTACCAAAATTTAGTAGTCTAGCACGCCACGCCCCCGCTTACGATTAGAAAGGGACTTACTTTATACAACGTCTTGCCAAAATTTAGTAGTCTAGCATTAATACCTCTAAAGATATTGAGTATGAAAGTTCCCATTATTAGGAAATGGACTTACTTTATACAACGCCTTACCAAAATTTAGTAGTCTGGCATTAATACCTCCAAAGATATTGAGTATGAAAGTTCCCATTTGTATGGGAGGTGCCACGCCCCCTTTAACGATTTCAAAAACGGATAGGTATTAGGAAAAGGACTTACTTTATACAACGTCTTACCAAATTTAGTAGTCTAGCATTAATACCTCCAAAGATATTGAGTATGAAAGTTCCCATTTGTATGGGAGGGGCCACGCCCCCATTAACGATTTCAAAAAGGGATAGGTATTAATAAAGGGACTTACTTTATACAACGCCTTACCAAAATTTAGTAGTCTAGCATTAATACTTCCATCGATATTGAGTATGAAAGTTCCCATTTGTATGGGAGGTGTCACGCCCCCTTTAACGATTTCAAAAACGGATAGGTATTAGGAAAAGGACTTACTTTATACAACGTCTTACCAAATTTAGTAGTCTAGCATTAATACCTCCAAAGATATTGAGTATGAAAGTTCCCATTTGTATGGGAGGGGCCACGCCCCCATTAACGATTTCAAAAAGGGATAGGTATTAATAAAGGGACTTACTTAATACAACGCCTTACCAAAATTTAGTAGTCTAGCATTAATACTTCCAACGATATTGAGTACGAAAGTTCCCATTTGTATGGGAGGTGCCACGCCCCCTTTTACGATTTCAAAAAGGGATAGGTATTAGGCAAGGGACTTACTTTATACAACGTCTTACCAAAATTTAGTAGTCTAGCATTAATACCTCCAAAGATATTGAGTATGAAAGTTCCCATTTGTATGGGAGGGGCCACGCCCCCATTAACGATTTCAAAAAGGGATAGGTATTAATAAAGGGACTTACTTTATACAACGCCTTACCAAAATTTAGTAGTCTAGCATTAATACTTCCAACGATATTGAGTATGAAAGTTCCCATTTGTATGGGAGGTGCCACGCCCCCTTTTACGATTTCAAAAACGGATAGGTATTAGGAAAGGGACTTACTTTATACAACGTCTTGCCAAAATTTAGCAGTCTATCATTAATACCTCTAAAGATATTGAGTATGAAAGTTCCAATTTGTATGGGAGGTGCCACGCCCCCTTTAACGATTTCAAAGACGGATAGGTATTATTAAAGGGACTTACCTTATACAACGCCTTACCAAAATTTAGTAGTCTGGCATTAATACCTCCAAAGATATTGAGTATGAAAGTTCCCATTTGTATGAGAGGTGCCACGCCCCCTTTTTCGATTTCAAAAAAAAGTACTCAAGAACCTCGGCGAGCTATGTACCTGCCCTGTGTGTAAGATTGGTTAAAATCGGTTCACGCGTTTGAGCGTCAAGTGGCGACACGAAAAAAAGTGTTTACTTTTTATAATATGTATAGATTATGTATAGATGAATAATCTCATTTGTATGGGAGGTGCACCGCTCCCTTTTCCGATTTCAAAAAGTGATAGGTAGTAAGAAAGGAGCTTACTTTATAAACCGTATTATCAAATTTCAGTGGTCTAGCGATAATAGTTGCATAGATAGGGGGTATGAAAGGTCCAATTTGTATGGGAGGTGCCACGCCCCCTTTTCCGCTTTCAAAAAGGAATAGGTATTAGGAAAGGGACTGACTTTATACAACGCCTTACCAAAATTTAGTAGTCTAGCACGCCACGCCCCCGCTTACGATTAGAAAGGGACTTACTTTATACAACGTCTTGCCAAAATTTAGTAGGATAGCATTAATACCTCTAAAGATATTGAGTATGAAAGTTCCCATTTGTATGGGAGGTGCCACGCCCCCTTTAACGATTTCAAAAACGGATAGGTATTAGGAAAAGGACTTACTTTATACAACGTCTTACCAAAATTTAGAAGTCTTGCATTAATACCTCCGAAGATATTGAGTATGAAAATTCCCATTTGTACGGGAGGTGCCACGCCCCCTTTTCCGCTTTCAAAAAGGAATAGGTATTAGGAAATGGACTTACTTTATACAACGCCTTACCAAAATTTAGTAGTCTGGCATTAATACCTCCAAAGATATTGAGTATGAAAGTTCCCATTTGTATGGGAGGTGCCACGCCCCATTTAACGATTTCAAAAACGGATAGGTATTAGGAAAAGGACTTACTTTATACAACGTCTTACCAAATTTAGTAGTCTAGCATTAATACCTCCAAAGATATTGAGTATGAAAGTTCCCATTTGTATGGAAGGGGCCACGCCCCCATTAACGATTTCAAAAAGGGATAGGTATTAATAAAGGGACTTACTTTATACAACGCCTTACCAAAATTTAGTAGTCTAGCATTAATACTTCCAACGATATTGAGTATGAAAGTTCCCATTTGTATTGGAGGTGCCACGCCCCCTTTAACGATATCAAAAACGGATAGGTATTAGGAAAAGGACTTACTTTATACAACGTCTTACCAAATTTAGTAGTCTAGCATTAATACCTCCAAAGATATTGAGTATGAAAGTTCCCATTTGTATGGGAGGGGCCACGCCCCCATTAACGAATTCAAAAAGGGATAGGTATTAATAAAGGGACTTACTTTATACAACGCCTTACCAAATTTAGTAGTCTAGCATTAATACTTCCAACGATATTGAGTATGAAAGTTCCCATTTGTATGGGAGGTGCCACGCCCCCTTTTCCGCTTTCAAAAATAAATAGGTATTAGGAAATGGACTTACTTTATACAACGCCTTACCAAAATTTAGTAGTCTGGCATTAATACCTCCAAAGATATTGAGTATGAAAGTTCCCATTTGTATGGGAGGTGCCACTCCCCCTTTTTCGATTTCAAAAAAAAGTACTCAAGAACCACGGCGGGCTATGTACCTGCCCTGTGTGTAAGATTGGTTAAAATCGGTTCACGCGTTTGAGTGTCAAGTGGCGACACGAAAAAAAGTGTTTACTTTTTATAATATGTATAGATTATGTATAGATGAATAATCTCATTTGTATGGGAGGTGCACCGCTCCCTTTTCCGATTTCAAAAAGTGATAGGTATTAGGAAAGGAGCTTACTTTATATACCGTATTATCAAATTTCAGTGGTCTAGCGATAATAGTTGCATAGATAGGGGGTATGAAAGGTCCAATTTGTATGGGAGGTGCCACGCCCCCTTTTCCGCTTTCAAAAAGGAATAGGTATTAGGAAAGGGACTGACTTTATACAACGCCTTACCAAAATTTAGTAGTCTAGCACGCCACGCCCCCGTTTACGATTAGGAAAGGGACTTACTTTATACAACGTCTTACCAAAATTTAGTAGTCTAGCATTAATACCTCCAAAGATATTGAGTATGAAAGTTCCCATTTGTATGGGAGGTGCCACGCCCCCTTTTACGATTTCAAAAAAGGATAGGTATTAGGAAAGGGACTTACTTTATACAACGTCTTACCAAATTTAGTAGTCTAGCATTAATACCTCCAAAGATATTGAGTATGAAAGTTCCCATTTGTATGGGAGGGGCCACGCCCCCATTAACGATTTCAAAAAGGGATAGGTATTAATAAAGGGACTTACTTTATACAACGCCTTACCAAAATTTAGTAGTCTAGCATTAATACTTCCAACGATATTGAGTATGAAAGTTCCCATTTGTATGGGAGGTGCCACGCCCCCTATTCCGCTTTCAAAAAGGAATAGGTATTAGGAAAGGGACTTACTTTATACAACGTCTTGCCAAAATTTAGTAGTCTAGCATTAATACCTCTTGAGTATGAAAGTTCCCATTTGTATGGGAGGTGCCAAGCCCCCTTTTACGATTTCAAAAACGGATAGGTATTAGGAAAGGGACTTACTTTATACAACGCCTTACTAAAATTTAGTAGTCTAGGATTAATACCAGAACCATGCCGGGCTATGTACCTGACCTGTGTGTAAGATTGGGTAAAATCGGTTCACGCGTTTGAGCGTCAAGTGGCGACACGAAAAAAAGTGTTTACTTTTTATAATATGTATAGATTATGTATAGATGAATAATCTCATTTGTATGGGAGGTGCACCGCTCCCTTTTCCGATTTCAAAAAGTGATAGGTAGTAGGAGAGGGGTTACTTTATACACCGTATTACCAAATTTCAGTGGTCTAGCGATAATAGTTGCATAGATAGGGGGTATGAAAGGTCCTATTTGTATGGGAGGTGCCACGCCCCCTATTCCGCTTTCAAAAAGTAATAGGTATTAGGAAAGGGACTTATTTTGTACAACGTCTTACCAAAATTTAGTAGTCTAGCATTAATACCTCCAACGATATTGAGTATGAAAGTTCCCATTTGTATGGGAGGTGCTACGCCCCCTTTTACGATTTCAAAAAGGAATAGGTATTAGGAAAGGGACTTACTTTATACAACGTCTTGCCAAAATTTAGTAGTCTAGCATTGATACCTCTTGAGTATGAAAATTTCCAGTTGTATGGGAGGTGCCACGCCCCCTTTTCCGCTTTCAAAAAGGAATAGGTATTGGGAAAGGGTCTGACTTTATACAGCGCCTTACCAAAATTTAGTAGTCTAGCACGCCACGCCCCCGTGTACGATTAGGAAAGGGACTTACTTTATACAACGTCTTACCAAAATTTAGTAGTCTAGCATTAATACCTCCAGAGAATGAAAGTTCCCATTTGTATGGGAGGTGCCACGCCCCCTTTTACGATTTCAAAAAGGGATAGGTATTAGGAAAGGGACTTACTTTATACAACGTCTTACCAAATTTCAGTGGTCTGGCGATAATAGTTGCATAGATAGGGGGTATGAAAGGTCCTATTTGTATGGGAGGTGCCACTCCCCCTATTCCGCTTTCAAAAAGGAATAGGTATTAGGAAAGGGACTTACTTTATACAACGCCTTACCAAAATTTAGTAGTCTAGCATTAATACCTCTAAAGATATTGAGTATGAAAATTCCCATTTGTATGGGAGGTGCCACGCCCCCTTTTCCGATTTCAAAAAGTGATAGGTATTAGGAAAGGGACTTACTTTATACAACACCTTACCAAAATTTAGAAGTCTTGCATTAATACCTCCAAAGATATTGAGTATGAAAATTCCCATTTGTATGGGAAGGCCACACCCCCTTTTTCGATTTCAAAAAAAAGTACGTAAGAACCATGCCTGACCTGTGTGTAAGTTTGATTAAAATCTGTTGACGCGTTTGAGCGTCAAGTGACGACACGAAAAAAAGTGTTTACTTTTTATAATATGTATAGATTATGTATAGATGAAAAATCTAATTTGTATGGGAGGTGCCACGCCCCCTTTTCCAATTTCAAAAAAAAGTACGTAAGAACCATGCCGGGCTATGTACCTGACCTGTGTGTAAGATTGGTTTAAATGGGTTCACGCGTTTGAGCGTCAAGTGGCGACACGTAAAAAAGTGTTTACTTTTTATAATATGTATAGATTATGTATAGATGAATAATCTCATTTGTATGGGAGGTGCACCGCTCCCTTTTCCGATTTCAAAAAGTGATAGGTAGTAGGAAAGGGGCTTACTTTATACACCGTATTACCAAATTTCAGTGGTCTAGCGATAATAGTTGCATAGATAGGGGGTATGAAAGATCCTATTTGTATGGGAGGTGCCACGCCCCCTATTCCGCTTTCAAAAAGGAATAGGTATTAATAAAGGGACTTACTTTATACAACGCCTTACCAAAATTTAGTAGTCTAGCATTAATACCTCTAAAGATATTGAGTATGAAAGTTCCCATTTGTATGGGAGGTGCCACGCCCCCTTTTCCGATTTCAAAAAGTGATAGGTATTAGGAAAGGGACTTACTTTATACAACACCTTACCAAAATTTAGAAGTCTTGCATTAATACCTCCAAAGATATTGAGTATGAAAATTCCCATTTGTATGGGAGGGGCCACGCCCCCTTTTTCGATTTCAAAAAAAAGTACGTAAGAACCATGCCGGGCTATGTACCTGACCTGTGTGTAAGATTGGTTAAAATGGGTTCACGCGTTTGAGCGTCAAGTGGCGACACGTAAAAAAGTGTTTACTTTTTATAATATGTATAGATTATGTATAGATGAAAAATCTAATTTGTATGGGAGGTGCCACGCCCCCTTTTCCAATTTCAAAAAAAAGTACGTAAGAACCATGCCGGGCTATGTACCTGACCTGTGTGTAAGATTGGTTTAAATGGGTTCACGCGTTTGAGCGTCAAGTGGCGACACGTAAAAAAGTGTTTACTTTTTATAATATGTATAGATTATGTATAGATGAATAATCTCATTTGTATGGGAGATGCCACGCCCCCTTTTCCAATTTCAAAAAAAAGTACGTAAGAACCATGCCGGGCTATGTACCTGACCTGTGTGTAAGATTGGTTAAAATGGGTTCACGCGTTTGAGCGTCAAGTGGCGACACGTAAAAAAGTGTTTACTTTTTATAATATGTATAGATTATGTATAGATGAATAATCTCATTTGTATGGGAGGTGCACCGCTCCCTTTTCCGATTTCAAAAAGTGATAGGTAGTAGGAAAGGGGCTTACTTTATACACCGTATTACCAAATTTCAGTGGTCTAGCGATAATAGTTGCATAGATAATAGTTGTATGAAAGGTCCTATTTGTATGGGAGGTGCCACGCCCCCTATTCCGCTTTCAAAAAGGAATAGGTATTAGGAAAGGGACTTACTTTATACAACGCCTTACCAAAATTTAGTAGTCTAGCATTAATACCTCCAAAGATATTGAGTATGAAAGTTCTCATTTGTATGGGAGGTGCCACGCCCCCTTTTACGATTTCAAAAAGGGATAGGTATTAATAAAGGGACTTACTTTATACAACCCCTTACCAAAATTTAGTACTCTAGCATTAATACCTCTAAAGATATTGAGTATGAAAGTTCCCATTTGTATGGGAGGTGCCACGCCCCCTTTTTCGATTTCAAAAAAAAGTACACAAGAACCACGGCGGGCTATGTACCTGACCTGTGTGTAAGTTTGGTTAAAATCCGTCCACGCGTTTGAGCGTCAAGTGGCGACACGAAAAAAAGTGTTTACTTTTTATAATATGTATAGATTATGTATAGATGAATAATCTCATTTGTATGGGAGGTGCACCGCTCCCTTTTTCGATTTCAAAAAGTGATAGGTAGTAGGAAAGGGGCTTACTTTATACACCGTATTACCAAATTTCAGTGGTCTAGCGATAATAGTTGCATAGATAGGGGATATGAAAGATCCTATTTGTATGGGAGGTACCACGACCCCTATTCCGCTTTCAAAAAGAAATAGGTATTAGGAAAGGGACTTACTTTATACAACGTCTTACCAAAATTTAGAAGTCTTGCATTAATACCTCCAAAGATATTGAGTATGAAATTTCCCATTTGTATGGGAGGTGCCACGCCCCCTTCTCCTCTTTCAAAAAGGAATAGGTATTACGAAAGGGGCTTACTTTATACAACCCCTTACCAAAATTTAGTAGTATAGCATTAATGCCTCCAAAGATATTGAGTATGAAAGTTCCCATTTGTATGGGAGGTGCCACGCCCCCGCTTACGATTTCAAAAAGGGATAGGTATTAGGAAAGGGACTTACTTTATACAACCCCTTACCAAAATTTAGTAGTCTAGCATTAATACCTCCAAAGACATTGAGTATGAAAGTTCCCATTTGTATGGGAGGTGCCACGCCCCCTTTTACGATTTCAAAAAGGGATAGGTATTAATAAAGGGACTTACTTTATACAACGTCTTACCAAAATTTAGAAGTCTTGCATTAATACCTCCAAAGATATTGAGTATGAAATTTCCCATTTGTATGGCAGGTGCCACGCCCCCTTCTCTGCTTTCAAAAAGGAATAGCTATTACGAAAGGGAGATACTTTATACAACGCCTTACCAAAATTTAGTAGTCTAGCATTAATACCTCCAAAGATATTGAGTATGAAAGTTCTCATTTGTATGGGAGGTGCCACGCCCCCTCTTCCGATTTCAAAAAGTGATAGGTATTAGGAAAGGGCCTTAGTTTATACAACACGTTACCAAAATTTAGAAGTCTTGCATTAATACCTCCAAAAATATTGAGTATGAAATTTCCCACTTGTATAGGAGGTGCCACGCCCCCTCCTCCGCTTTCAAAAAGGAATAGGTAGTAGGAAAGGGGCTTACTTTATACACCGTATTACCAAATTTCAGTGGTCTAGCAATAATAGTTGCATAGATAGGGGGTATGAAAGGTCCTATTTGTATGGGAGGTGCCACGCCCCCTATTCCGCTTTCAAAAAGGAATAGGTATTAGGAAAGGGACTTACTTTATACAACGCCTTACCAAAATTTAGTAGTCTAGCATTAATACCTCTAAAGATATTGAGTATGAAAGTTCCCATTTGTATGGGAGGTGCCACGCCCCCTTTTCCGATTTCAAAAAGTGATAGGTATTAGGAAAGGGACTTACTTTATACAACACCTTACCAAAATTTAGAAGTCTTGCATTAATACCTCCAAAGATATTGAGTATGAAATTTCCCATTTGTATGGGAGGTGCCACGCCCCCTTCTCCGCTTTCAAAAAGGAATAGGTATTAGGAAAGGGACTTACTTTATACAACGCCTTACCAAAATTTAGAAGTCTTGCATTAATACCTCCAAAGATATTGAGTATGAAATTTCCCATTTGTATGGGAGGTGCCACGCCCCCTTCTCCGCTTTCAAAAAGGAATAGGTATTAGGAAAGGGACTTACTTTATACAACACCTTACCAAAATTTAGAAGTCTTGCATTAATACCTCCAAAGATATTGAGTATGAAATTTCCCATTTGTATGGGAGGTGCCACGCCCCCTTCTCCGCTTTCAAAAAGGAATAGGTATTAGGAAAGGGACTTACTTTATACAACGCCTTACCAAAATTTAGTAGTCTAGCATTAATACCTCTAAAGATATTGAGTATGAAATTTCCCATTTGTATGGGAGGTGCCACGCCCCCTTTTCCGATTTCAAAAAGTGATAGGTATTAGGAAAGGGACTTACTTTATACAACACCTTACCAAAATTTAGAAGTCTTGCATTAATACCTCCAAAGATATTGAGTATGAAATTTCCCATTTGTATGGGAGGTGCCACGCCCCCTTTTCCGATTTCAAAAAGTGATAGGTATTAGGAAAGGGACTTACTTTATACAACACCTTACCAAAATTTAGAAGTCTTGCATTAATACCTCCAAAGATATTGAGTATGAAATTTCCCATTTGTATGGGAGGTGCCACGCCCCCTTCTCCGCTTTCAAAAAGGAATAGGTATTAGGAAAGGGACTTACTTTATACAACGCCTTACCAAAATTTAGTAGTCTAGCATTAATACCTCTAAAGATATTGAGTATGAAAGTTCCCATTTGTATGGGAGGTGCCACGCCCCCTTTTCCGATTTCAAAAAGTGATAGGTATTAGGAAAGGGACTTACTTTATACAACACCTTACCAAAATTTAGAAGTCTTGCATTAATACCTCCAAAGATATTGAGTATGAAATTTCCCATTTGTATGGGAGGTGCCACGCCCCCTCCTCCGCTTTCAAAAAGGGATAGGTAGTAGGAAAGGGGCTTACTTTATACACCGTATTACCAAATTTCAGTGGTCTAGCAATAATAGTTGCATAGATAGGGGGTATGAAAGGTCCTATTTGTATGGGAGGTGCCACGCCCCCTATTCCGCTTTCAAAAAGGAATAGGTATTAGGAAAGGGACTTACTTTATACAACGCCTTACCAAAATTTAGTAGTCTAGCATTAATACCTCTAAAGATATTGAGTATGAAAGTTCCCATTTGTATGGGAGGTGCCACGCCCCCTCTTCCGATTTCAAAAAGTGATAGGTATTAGGAAAGGGCCTTAGTTTATACAACACGTTACCAAAATTTAGAAGTCTTGCATTAATACCTCCAAAAATATTGAGTATGAAATTTCCCACTTGTATGGGAGGTGCCACGCCCCCTCCTCCGCTTTCAAAAAGGAATAGGTATTAGGAAAGGGACTTACTTTATACAACACCTTACCAAAATTTAGAAGTCTTGCATTAATACCTCTAAAGATATTGAGTATGAAAGTTCCCATTTGTATGGGAGGTGCCACGCCCCCTTTTCCGATTTCAAAAAGTGATAGGTATTAGGAAAGGGACTTACTTTATACAACACCTTACCAAAATTTAGAAGTCTTGCATTAATACCTCCAAAGATATTGAGTATGAAATTTCCCATTTGTATGGGAGGTGCCACGCCCCCTTCTCCGCTTTCAAAAAGGAATAGGTATTAGGAAAGGGACTTACTTTATACAATGCCTTACCAAAATTTAGTAGTCTAGCATTAATACCTCCAAAGATATTGAGTATGAAAGTTCTCATTTGTATGGGAGGTGCCACGCCCCCTTTTCCGATTTCAAAAAGTGATAGGTATTAGGAAAGGGACTTACTTTATACAACACCTTACCAAAATTTAGAAGTCTTGCATTAATACCTCCAAAGATATTAAGTATGAAAATTCCCATTTGTATGGGAAGGCCACACCCCCTTTTTCGATTTCAAAAATAAGTACGTAAGAACCATGCCGGGCTATGTACCTGACCTGTGTGTAAGTTTGATTAAAATCTGTTGACGCGTTTGAGCGTCAAGTGACGACACGAAAAAAAGTGTTTACTTTTTATAATATGTATAGATTATGTATAGATGAAAAATCTAATTTGTATGGGAGGTGCCACGCCCCCTTTTCCAATTTCAAAAAAAAGTACGTAAGAACCATGCCGGGCTATGTACCTGACCTGTGTGTAAGATTGGTTTAAATGGGTTCACGCGTTTGACCGTCAAGTGGCGACACGTAAAAAAGTGTTTACTTTTTATAATATGTATAGATTATGTATAGATGAATAATCTCATTTGTATGGGAGGTGCACCGCTCCCTTTTCCGATTTCAAAAAGTGATAGGTAGTAGGAAAGGGGCTTACTTTATACACCGTATTACCAAATTTCAGTGGTCTAGCGATAATAGTTGCATAGATAGGGGGTATGAAAGGTCCTATTTGTATGGGAGGTGCCACGCCCCCTATTCCGCTTTCAAAAAGGAATAGGTATTAATAAAGGGACTTACTTTATACAACGCCTTACCAAAATTTAGTAGTCTAGCATTAATACCTCTAAAGATATTGAGTATGAAAGTTCCCATTTGTATGGGAGGTGCCACGCCCCCTCTTCCGATTTCAAAAAGTGATAGGTATTAGGAAAGGGACTTACTTTATACAACACCTTACCAAAATTTAGAAGTCTTGCATTAATACCTCCAAAGATATTGAGTATGAAAATTCCCATTTGTATGGGAGGGGCCACGCCCCCTTTTTCGATTTCAAAAAAAAGTACGTAAGAACCATGCCGGGCTATGTACCTGACCTGTGTGTAAGTTTGATTAAAATCTGTTGACGCGTTTGAGCGTCAAGTGACGACACGAAAAAAAGTGTTTACTTTTTATAATATGTATAGATTATGTATAGATGAAAAATCTAATTTGTATGGGAGGTGCCACGCCCCCTTTTCCAATTTCAAAAAAAAAGTACGTAAGAACCGTGCCGGGCTATGTACCTGACCTGTCTGTAAGATTGGTTTAAATGGGTTCACGCGTTTGAGCGTCAAGTGGCGACACGTAAAAAAGTGTTTACTTTTTATAATATGTATAGATTATGTATAGATGAATAATCTCATTTGTATGGGAGGTGCACCGCTCCCTTTTCCGATTTCAAAAAGTGATAGGTAGTAGGAAAGGGGCTTACTTTATACATCGTATTACCAAATTTCAGTGGTCTAGCGATAATAGTTGCATAGATAGGGGGTATGAAAGGTCCTATTTGTATGGGAGGTGCCACGCCCCCTATTCCGCTTTCAAAAAGGAATAGGTATTAGGAAAGGGACTTACTTTATACAACGCCTTACCAAAATTTAGTAGTCTAGCATTAATACCTCTAAAGATATTGAGTATGAAAGTTCCCATTTGTATGGGAGGTGCCACGCCCCCTCTTCCGATTTCAAAAAGTGATAGGTATTAGGAAAGGGACTTACTTTATACAACACCTTACCAAAATTTAGAAGTCTTGCATTAATACCTCCAAAGATATTGAGTATGAAAATTCCCATTTGTATGGGAGGGGCCACGCCCCCTTTTTCGATTTCAAAAAAAAGTACGTAAGAACCATGCCGGGCTATGTACCTGACCTGTGTGTAAGTTTGATTAAAATCTGTTGACGCGTTTGAGCGTCAAGTGACGACACGAAAAAAAGTGTTTACTTTTTATAATATGTATAGATTATGTATAGATGAAAAATCTAATTTGTATGGGAGGTGCCACGCCCCCTTTTCCAATTTCAAAAAAAAAGTACGTAAGAACCATGCCGGGCTATGTACCTGACCTGTGTGTAAGATTGGTTAAAATGGGTTCACGCGTTTGAGCGTCAAGTGGCGACACGTAAAAAAGTGTTTACTTTTTATAATATGTATAGATTATGTATAGATGAAAAATCTAATTTGTATGGGAGGTGCCACGCCCCCTTTTCCAATTTCAAAAAAAAGTACGTAAGAACCATGCCGGGCTATGTACCTGACCTGTGTGTAAGATTGGTTTAAATGGGTTCACGCGTTTGAGCGTCAAGTGGCGACACGTAAAAAAGTGTTTACTTTTTATAATATGTATAGATTATGTATAGATGAATAATCTCATTTGTATGGGAGGTGCCACGCCCCCTTTTCCAATTTCAAAAAAAAATACGTAAGAACCATGCCGGGCTATGTACCTGACCTGTGTGTAAGATTGGTTAAAATGGGTTCACGCGTTTGAGCGTCAAGTGGCGACACGTAAAAAAGTGTTTACTTTTTATAATATGTATAGATTATGTATAGATGAATAATCTCATTTGTATGGGAGGTGCACCGCTCCCTTTTCCGATTTCAAAAAGTGATAGGTAGTAGGAAAGGGGCTTACTTTATACACCGTATTACCAAATTTCAGTGGTCTAGCGATAATAGTTGCATAGATAGGGGGTATGAAAGGTCCTATTTGTATGGGAGGTGCCACGCCCCCTATTCCGCTTTCAAAAAGGAATAGGTATTAGGAAAGGGACTTACTTTATACAACGCCTTACCAAAATTTAGTAGTCTAGCATTAATACCTCCAAAGATATTGAGTATGAAAGTTCTCATTTGTATGGGAGGTGCCACGCCCCCTTTTACGATTTCAAAAAGGGATAGGTATTAATAAAGGGACTTACTTTATACAACCCCTTACCAAAATTTAGTAGTCTAGCATTAATACCTCTAAAGATATTGAGTATGAAAGTTCCCATTTGTATGGGAGGTGCCACGCCCCCTTTTTCGATTTCAAAAAAAAGTACACAAGAACCACGGCGGGCTATGTACCTGACCTGTGTGTAAGTTTGGTTAAAATCCGTCCACGCGTTTGAGCGTCAAGTGGCGACACGAAAAAAAGTGTTTACTTTTTATAATATGTATGTATAGATTATGTATAGATGAATAATCTCATTTGTATGGGAGGTGCACCGCTCCCTTTTCCGATTTCAAAAAGTGATAGGTAGTAGGAAAGGGGCTTACTTTATACACCGTATTACCAAATTTCAGTGGTCTAGCGATAATAGTTGCATAGATAGGGGATATGAAAGGTCCTATTTGTATGGGAGGTGCCACGCCCCCTATTCCGCTTTCAAAAAGGAATAGGTATTAGGAAAGGGACTTACTTTATACAACGTCTTACCAAAATTTAGAAGTCTTGCATTAATACCTCCAAAGATATTGAGTATGAAATTTCCCATTTGTATGGGAGGTGCCACGCCCCCTTCTCCGCTTTCAAAAAGGAATAGGTATTACGAAAGGGACTTACTTTATACAACCCCTTACCAAAATTTAGTAGTATAGCATTAATACCTCCAAAGATATTGAGTATGAAAGTTCCCATTTGTATGGGAGGTGCCACGCCCCCTTTTACGATTTCAAAAAGGGATAGGTATTAGGAAAGGGACTTACTTTATACAACCCCTTACCAAAATTTAGTAGTCTAGCATTAATACCTCCAAAGACATTGAGTATGAAAGTTCCCATTTGTATGGGAGGTGCCACGCCCCCTTTTACGATTTCAAAAAGAGATAGGTATTAGGAAAGGGACTTACTTTATACAACGTCTTACCAAAATTTAGAAGTCTTGCATTAATACCTCCAAAGATATTGAGTATGAAATTTCCCATTTGTATGGCAGGTGCCACGCCCCCTTCTCTGCTTTCAAAAAGGAATAGCTATTACGAAAGTGACTTACTTTATACAACGCCTTACCAAAATTTAGTAGTCTAGCATTAATACCTCCAAAGATATTGAGTATGAAAGTTCTCATTTGTATGGGAGGTGCCGCGCCCCCTTTTACGATTTCAAAAAGGGATAGGTAGTAGGAAAGGGGCTTACTTTATACACCGTATTACCAAATTTCAGTGGTCTAGCGATAATAGTTGCATAGATAGGGGGTATGTAAGGTCCTATTTGTATGGGAGGTGCCACGCCCCCTATTCCGCTTTCAAAAAGGAATAGGTATTAGGAAAGGGACTTACTTTATACAAAACCGCTTTACCAAAATTTAGTAGTCTAGCATTAATACCTTTAAAGATATTGAGTATGAAAGTTCCCATTTGTATGGGAGGTGCCACGCCCCCTCTTCCGATTTCAAAAAGTGATAGGTATTAGGAAAGGGACTTACTTTATACAACACGTTACCAAAATTTAGAAGTCTTGCATTAATACCTCCAAAAATATTGAGTATGAAAATTCCCATTTGTATGGGAGGGCCACGCCCCCTTTTTCGATTTCAAAAAAAAGTACGTAAGAACCATGCCGGGCTATGTACCTGACCTGTGTGTAAGATTGGTTTAAATGGCTTCACGCGTTTGAGCGTCAAGTGGCGACACGTAAAAAAGTGTTTACTTTTTATAACATGTATAGATTATGTATAGATGAATAATCTCATTTGTATGGGAGGTGCCACGCCCCCTTTTCCAATTTCAAAAAAAAGTACGTAAGAACCATGCCGGGCTATGTACCTGACCTGTGTGTAAGATTGGTTAAAATGGGTTCACGCGTTTGAGCGTCAAGTGGCGACACGTAAAAAAGTGTTTACTTTTTATAATATGTATAGATTATGTATAGATGAATAATCTCATTTGTATGGGAGGTGCCACGCCCCCTTTTCTAATTTCAAAAAAAAGTACGTAAGAACCATGCCGGGCTATGTACCTGACCTGTGTGTAAGATTGGTTTAAATGGGTTCACGCGTTTGAGCGTCAAGTGGCGACACGTAAAAAAGTGTTTACTTTTTATAATATGTATAGATTATGTATAGATTAATAATCTCATTTGTATGGGAGGTGCCACGCCCCCTTTTCCAATTTCAAAAAAAAGTACGTAAGAACCATGCCGGGCTATGTACCTGACCTGTGTGTAAGATTGGTTTAAATGGGTTCACGCGTTTGAGCGTCAAGTGGCGACACGTAAAAAAGTGTTTACTTTTTATAATATGTATAGATTATGTATAGATGAATAATCTCATTAGTATGGGAGGTGCACCGCTCCCTTTTCCGATTTCAAAAAGTGATAGGTAGTAGGAAAGGGGCTTACTTTATACACCGTATTACCAAATTTCAGTGGTCTAGCGATAATAGGTGCATAGATAGGGGGTATGAAAGGTCCTATTTGTATGGGAGGTGCCACGCCCCCTATTCCGCTTTCAAAAAGGAATAGGTATTAGGAAAGGGACTTACTTTATACAACGCCTTACCAAAATTTAGTAGTCTAGCATTAATACCTCCAAAGATATTGAGTATGAAAGTTCTCATTTGTATGGGAGGTGCCACGCCCCCTTTTACGATTTCAAAAAGGGATAGGTATTAATAAAGGGACTTACTTTATACAACCCCTTACCAAAATTTAGTAGTCTAGCATTAATACCTCTAAAGATATTGAGTATGAAAGTTCCCATTTGTATGGGAGGTGCCACGCCCCCTTTTTCGATTTAAAAAAAAAGTACACAAGAACCACAGCGGGCTATGTACCTGACCTGTGTGTAAATTTGGTTAAAATCCGTCCACGCGTTTGAGCGTCAAGTGGCGACACGAAAAAAAGTGTTTACTTTTTATAATATGTATAGATTATGTATAGATGAATAATCTCATTTGTATGGGAGGTGCACCGCTCCCTTTTCCGATTTCAAAAAGTGATAGGTAGTAGGAAAGGGGCTTACTTTATACACCGTATTACCAAATTTCAGTGGTCTAGCGATAATAGTTGCATAGATAGGGGATATGAAAGGTCCTATTTGTATGGGAGGTGCCACGCCCCCTATTCCGCTTTCAAAAAGGAATAGGTATTAGGAAAAGGACTTACTTTATACAACGTCTTACCAAAATTTAGAAGTCTTGCATTAATACCTCCAAAGATATTGAGTATGAAATTTCCCATTTGTATGGGAGGTGCCACGCCCCCTTCTCCGCTTTCAAAAAGGAATAGGTATTACGAAAGGGACTTACTTTATACAACCCCTTACCAAAATTTAGTAGTCTAGCATTAATACCTCCAAAGATATTGAGTATGAAAGTTCCCATTTGTATGGGAGGTGCCACGCCCCCTTTTACGATTTCAAAAAGGGATAGGTATTAGGAAAGGGACTTACTTTATACAACCCCTTACCAAAATTTAGTAGTCTAGCATTAATACCTCCAAAGACATTGAGTATGAAAGTTCCCATTTGTATTGGAGGTGCCACGCCCCCTTTTACGATTTCAAAAAGGGATAGGTATTAGGAAAGGGACTTACTTTATACAACGTCTTACCAAAATTTAGAAGTCTTGCATTAATACCTCCAAAGATATTGAGTATGAAATTTCCCATTTGTATGGCAGGTGCCACGCCCCCTTCTCTGCTTTCAAAAAGGAATAGCTATTACGAAAGGGACTTACTTTATACAACGCCTTACCAAAATTTAGTAGTCTAGCATTAATACCTCCAAAGATATTGAGTATGAAAGTTCTCATTTGTATGGGAGGTGCCGCGCCCCCTTTTACGATTTCAAAAAGGGATAGGTATTAGGAAAGGGACTTACTTTATACAACCCCTTACCAAAATTTAGTAGTCTAGCATTAATACCTCCAAAGATATTGAGTATGAAAGTTCCCATTTGTATGGGAGGTGCCACGCCCCCTTTTACGAATTCAAAAATGGATAGGTATTAGGAAAGGGACTTACTTTATACAACCCCTTACCAAAATTTAGTAGTCTAGCATTAATACCTCCAAAGATATTGAGTATGAAATTTCCCGTTTGTCTGGGAGGTGCCACGCCCCCTTCTCCGCTGTCAAAAATTAATAGGTATTACGAAAGGGACTTACTTTATACAACGCCTTACCAAAATTTAGTAGTCTAGCATTAATACCTCCAAAGATATTGAGTATGAAAGTTCCCATTTGTATGGGAGGTGCCACGCCCCCTATTCCGCTTTCAAAAAGGAATAGGTATTAGGAAAGGGACTTACTTTATACAACGCCGTACCAAAATTTAGTAGTCTAGCATTAATACCTCTAAAGATATTGAGTATGAAAGTTCCCATTTGTATGGGAGGTGCCACGCCCCCTTTTTCGATTTAAAAAAAAAGTACACAAGAACCACGGCGGGCTATGTACGAGGTGTGTTCAAAAAGTATCGCGAATTTTGTGTTTTTTCAAAAGTTATTTATTTATTCATGAATATCTATTTTGTCCCCTTCAAAGTAATCCCCATGAGATATTATACACTTGTGCCAACGGTTTTTCCAATCTTCGAAGCACTTCAAAAAATCATTTTTTTGTATCTTGTTCAGCTCCTCCTTCGATGCCGTCTTTATCTCGTCAAGAGAAGCGTAACGTCGTCCTTTCATGGGCCTCTTCAGTTTAGGGAACAAGAAAAAGTCACAGAGGGCCAGATCTGGGGAATACGGTGGCTGCGGCATCATTAGTGTGTTGTTTTTGGCCACAAAGTCGCGCACAAGCAACGATGCGTGAGCAGGGGCGTTATCGTGGTGCAAAAGCCAATTTTTGTTCTTGCACAAATCCGGGCGATTCTGGCGGATTGCTTCGCGCAAATTGCGCATAACTTGCAGGTAATATTCCTTATTGACCCTTCTTCCCTGTGGCAAGAACTCATGATGCACCACGCCCCTGCAATCGAAGAAAACTGTCAGCAAAACTTTCACATTCGACCGAACTTAGCGCGCTTTTTTCGGTCTTGGTTCGTGCGGCAACTTCCATTGAGATGATTGAGCTTTGGTTTCCACGTCATAACCATAAACCCACGATTCGTCACCAGTTATGACCCTCTGGAGCAAATTTGGGTCGTCGCGGACAGAGCAATGTTCATGCGATGCTGTTTTTGGTCACAATTGAGCAATTTTGGTACGAATTTCGCGTAAAAATCGAAGACGATCCAAAACACGTGCAAGCAATGCAGCTGTCAACAATTAACTGAACAATCAAAATGGCCGAGCTTGTCGGCATAAGTGAGAGACATGAGTACCAACATAACGCCACAACAAAATTCGAAATTCGAATATACGTAACCAGCGAAAATTCAAAATTCGCGATACTTTTTGAACACACCTCGTACCTGACCTGTGTGTAAGTTTGGTTAAAATCCTCCACGCGTTTGAGCGTCAAGTGGCGACACGAAAAAAAGTGTTTACTTTTTATAATATGTATAGATTATGTATAGATGAATAATCTCATTTGTATGGGAGGTGCACCGCTCCCTTTTCCGATTTCAAAAAGTGATATGTAGTAGGAAAGGGGCTTACTTTATACACCGTATTACCAAATTTCAGTGGTCTAGCGATAATAGTTGCATAGATAGGGGGTATGAAAGGTCCTATTTGTATGGGAGGTGCCACGCCCCCAATTCCGCTTTCAAAAAGGAATAGGTACATATTAGGAAAGGGACTTACTTTATACAACGTCTTACCTAAATTTAGTAGTCTAGCATTAATACCTCCAAAGATATTGAGTATGAAACTTCCCATTTGTATGGGAGGTGCTACGCCCCCTTTTACGATTTCAAAAAGGAATAGGTATTAGGAAAGGGACTTACTTTATACAACGTCTTGCCAAAATTTAGTAGTCTAGCATTAATACATCTTGAGTATGAAAGTTCCTATTTGTATGGGAGGTGCCACGCCCCCTTTTACGATTTCAAAAACGGATAGGTATTAGGAAAGGGACTTACTTTATACAACGCCTTACCAAAATTTAGTAGTCTAGCATTAATACATCTTGAGTATGAAAGTTCCTATTTGTATGGGAGGTGCCACGCCCCCTTTTACGATTTCAAAAACGGATAGGTATTAGGAAAGGGACTTACTTTATACAACGTCTTACCTAAATTTAGTAGTCTAGCATTAATACCTCCAAAGATATTGAGTATGAAACTTCCCATTTGTATGGGAGGTGCTACGCCCCCTTTTACGATTTCAAAAAGGAATAGGTATTAGGAAAGGGACTTACTTTATACAACGTCTTGCCAAAATTTAGTAGTCTAGCATTAATACATCTTGAGTATGAAAGTTCTCATTTGTATGGGAGGTGCCACGCCCCCTTTTACGATTTCAAAAAGGGATAGGTATTAGGAAAGGGACTTACTTTATACAACCCCTTACCAAAATTTAGTAGTCTAGCATTAATACCTCCAAAGATATTGAGTATGAAAGTTCCCATTTGTATGGGAGGTGCCACGCCCCCTTTTACGATTTCAAAAAGGGACTTACTTTATACAACGCCTTACCAAAATTTAGTAGTCTAGCATTAATACCTCCAAAGATATTGAGTATGAAAGTTCTCATTTGTATGGGAGGTGCCACGCCCCCTTTTACGATTTCAAAAAGGGATAGGTATTAGGAAAGGGACTTACTTTATACAACGCCTTACCAAAATATAGTAGTCTAGCATTAATACCTCCAAAGATATTGAATATGAAAATTCCCATTTGTATGGGAGGTGCTACGCCCCCTTTTACGATTTCAAAAAGTGATAGGTAGTAGGAAAGGGGCTTACTTTATACACCGTATTACCAAATTTCAGTGGTCTAGCGATAATAGTTGCATAGATAGGGGGTATGAAAGGTATTATTTGTATGGGAGGTGCCACGCCCCCTATTCCGCTTTCAAAAAGGAAAAGGTATTAGGAAAGGGACTTATTTTGTACAACGTCTTACCTAAATTTAGTAGTCTAGCATTAATACCTCCAAAGATATTGAGTATGAAACTTCCCATTTGTATGGGAGGTGCTACGCCCCCTTTTACGATTTCAAAAAGGAATAGGTATTAGGAAAGGGACTTACTTTATACAACGTCTTGCCAAAATTTAGTAGTCTAGCATTAATACATCTTGAGTATGAAAGTTCCTATTTGTATGGGAGGTGCCACGCCCCCTTTTACGATTTCAAAAACGGATAGGTATTACTTACTTTATACAACGCCTTACCAAAATTTAGTAGTCTAGGATTAATACCAGAACCATGCCGGGCTATGTACCTGACATGTGTGTAAGATTGGTTAAAATCGGTTCACGCGTTTGAGCGTCCAGTGGCGACACGAAAAAAAGTGGTTACTTTTTATAATATGTATAGATTATGTATGGATGAATAATCTCATTTGTATGGGAGGTGCACCGCTCCCTTTTCCGATTTCAAAAAGTGATAGGTAGTAGGAAAGGGGCTTACTTTATACACCGTATTACCAAAATTTAGTAGTCTAGCATTGATACCTCTTGAGTATGAAAATTCCCATTTGTATGGGAGGTGCTACGCCCCCTTTTCCGCTTTCAAAAAAAAGTACTCAAGAACCACGGCTGGCTATGTACCTGACCTGTGTGTAAGATTGGTTAAAATCGGTTCACGCGTTTGAGCGTCAAGTGGCGACACGAAAGAAAGTGTTTACTTTTTATAATATGTATGTATAGATTGTGTATAGATGAAAAATCTCAATTGTATGGGAGGTGCCCCGCTCCCTCTTCCGATTTCAAAAAGTGATAGGCAATAGGAAAGGGACTTACTTTATACACCATATTACCAAATTTCAGTGGTCTAGCGATAGTAGTTGCATAGATAGGGGGTATGAAAGGTTCTATTTGTATGGGAGGTGCCACGCCCCTTATTCCGCTTTCAAAAAGGAATAGGTATTAGGAAAGGGACTTACTTTATACAACGCCTTACCAAAATATAGTAGTCTAGCATTAATACCTCCAAAGATATTGAATATGAAAATTCCCATTTGTATGGGAGGTGCCACGCCCCCTTTTCCGATTTCAAAAAAAAGTACTTAAGAACCATGCCGGGCTATGTACCTGACCTGTGTGTAAGATTGGTTAAAATGGGTTCACGCGTTTGAGCGTCAAGTGGCGACACGAAAAAAAGTGTTTACTTTTTATAATATGTATGTATAGATTATGTATAGATGAATAATGTCATTTGTATGGGAGGTGCACCGCTCCCTTTTCCGATTTCAAAAAGTGATAGGTAGTAGGAAAGGGGCTTACTTTATACACCGTATTACCAAATTTCAGTGGTCTAGCGATAATAGTTGCATAGATAGGGGGTATGAAAGGTCCTATTTGTATGGGAGGTGCCACGCCCCCTATTCCGCTTTCAAAAAGGAATAGGTATTAGGAAAGGGACTTATTTTGTACAACGTCTTACCTAAATTTAGTAGTCTAGCATTAATACCTCCAAAGATATTGAGTATGAAACTTCCCATTTGTATGGGAGGCGCTACGCCCCCTTTTACGATTTCAGAAAGGAATAGGTATTAGGAAAGGGACTTACTTTATACAACGTCTTGCTAAAATTTAGTAGTCTAGCATTAATACCTCTTGAGTATGAAAGTTCCCATTTGTATGGGAGGTGCCACGCCCCCTTTTACGATTTCAAAAACGGATAGGTATTAGGAAAGGGACTTACTTTATACAACGCCTTACCAAAATTTAGTAGTCTAGGATTAATACCAGAACCATGCCGGGCTATGTACCTGACCTGTGTGTAAGATTGGTTAAAATCGGTTCACGCGTTTGAGCGTCAAGTGGCGACACGAAAAAAAGTGGTTACTTTTTATAATATGTATAGATTATGTATAGATGAATAATAATCTCATTTGTATGGGAGGTGCACCGCTCCCTTTTCCGATTTCAAAAAGTGATAGGTAGTAGGAAAGGGGCTTACTTTATACACCGTATTACCAAATTTCAGTGGTCTAGCGATAATAGTTGCATAGATAGGGGGTATGAAAGGTCCTATTTGTATGGGAGGTGCCACGCCCCCTATTCCGCTTTCAAAAAGGAATAGGTATTAGGAAAGGGACTTATTTTGTACAACGTCTTACCAAAATTTAGTAGTCTAGCACTAATACCCCCAAAGATATTGAGTATAAAACTTCCCATTTGTATGGGAGGTGCTACGCCCCCTTTTACGATTTCAAAAAGGAATAGGTATTAGGAAAGAGACTTACTTTATACAACGTCTTGCCAAAGTTTAGTAGTCTAGCATTAATAACTCTTGAGTATGAAAGTTCCCATTTGTATGGGAGGTGCCACGCCCCCTTTTACGATTTCAAAAACGGATGGGTGTTAGGAAAGGGACTTACTTTATACAACGCCTTACCAAAATTTAGTAGTCTAGGATTAATACCAGAACCATACTATGTACCTGACCTGTGTGTAAGATTGGTTAAAATCGGTTCAGGCGTTTGAGCGTCAAGTGGCGACACGAAAAAAAGTGGTTACTTTTTATAATATGTATAGATTATGTATAGATGAATAATAATCTCATTTGTATGGGAGGTGCACCGCTCCCTTTTCCGATTTCAAAAAGTGATAGGTAGAAGGAAAGGGGTGTACTTTATACACCGTATTACCAAATTTCAGTGGTCTAGCGATAATAGTTGCATAGATAGAGGGTATGAAAGGTCCTATTTGTATGGGAGGTGCCACGCCCCCTATTCCGCTTTCAAAAAGGAATAGTTATTAGTAAAGGGACTTACTTTATACAACGTCTTGCCAAAATTTAGTAGTCTAGCATTGATACGTCTTGAGTATGAAAATTCCCATTTGTATGGGAGGTGCTACGCCCCCTTTTCCGCTTTCAAAAAAAAGTACTCAAGAACCACGGCGGGCTATGTACCTGACCTGTGTGTAAGATTGGTTAAAATCGGTTCACGCGTTTGAGCGTTAAGTGGCGACACGAAAAAAAGTGTTTACTTTTTATAATATGTATAGATTGTGTATAGATGAAAAATCTCAATTGTATGGGAGGTGCCCCGATCCCTCTTCCGATTTCAAAAAGTGATAGGCAATAGGAAAGGGACTTACTTTATACACCATATTACCAAATTTCAGTGGTCTAGCGATAATAGTTGCATAGATAGGGGGTATGAAAGGTTCTATTTGTATGGGAGGTGCCACGCCCCCTATTCCGCTTTCAAAAAGGAATAGGTATTAGGAAAGGGACTTACTTTATACAACGCCTTACCAAAATTTAGTAGTCTAACATTAATACCTCCAAAGATATTGAGTAAGAAAGTTCCCATTTGTGTGGAAGGTGCCACGCCCCCTTTTTCGATTTCAAAAAAAAGTACTCAAGAACCACGGCGGGCTATGTACCTGACCTGTGTGTAAGTTTGGTTAAAATCCTCCACGCGTTTGAGCGTCAAGTGGCGACACGAAAAAAAGTGTTTACTATGTATAGATGAATGTATAGATGAATAATCTCATTTGTATGGGAGGTGCACCGCTCCCTTTTCCGATTTCAAAAAGTGATAGGTAGTCGGAAAGGGCTTACTTTATACACCGTATTACCAAATTTCAGTGGTCTAGCGATAATAGTTGCATAGATAGGGGGTATGAAAGGTCCCATTTGTATAGGAGGTGCCACGCCCCCTTTTCCGATTTCAAAAAGGGATAGGTATTAGGAAAGGGAATTACTTTATACAACGCCTTACCAGAATTTAGAAGTCTTGCATTAATACCTCCAAAGATATTGAGTATGAAAGTGCCCATTTGTATGGGAGGTGCCACGCCCCCTTTTACGATTTCAAAAAGGGATAGGTATTATGAAAGGGACTTACTTTATACAACGTCTTACCAAAATTTAGTAGTCTAGCATAAATACCTCCAAAGATATTGAGTATGAAAATTCCCATTTGTATGGGAGGTGCCACACCCCCGTTTACGATTTCAAAAACGGATAGGTATTAGGAAAGGGACTTACTTTATACAACGTCTTACCAAAATTTAGAAGTCTTGCATTAATACCTCCAAAGATATTGAGTATGAAATTTCCCATTTGTATGGGAGGTGCCACGCCCCCTTCTCCGCTTTCAAAAAGGAATAGGTATTACGAAAGGGACTTACTTTATACAACGCCTTACCAAAATTTAGTAGTCTAGCATTAATACCTCCAAAGATATTGAGTATGAAAGTTCTCATTTGTATGGGAGGTGCCACGGCCCGTTTTACGATTTCAAAAAGGGATAGGTATTAGGAAAGGGACTTACTTTATACAACCCCTTCTAAAAATTTAGTAGTCTAGCATTAATACCTCCAAAGATATTGAGTATGAAAGTTCCCATTTGTATGGGAGGTGCCACGCCCCTTTTACGATTTCAAAAAGGGATAGGTATTCGGAAAGGGACTTACTTTATACAACGCCTTACCAAAATTGAGTAGTCTAGCATTAATACCTCTAAAGATATTGAGTATGAAAGGTCCTATTTGTATGGGAGGTGCCACGCCCCCAATTCCGCTTTCAAAAAGGAATAGGTATTAGGAAAGGGACTTACTTTATACAACGCCTTACCAAAATTTAGTAGTCTAGCATTAATACCTCCAAAGATATTGAGTATGAAAGTTCTCATTTGTATGGGAGGTGCCACGCCCCCTTTTACGATTTCAAAAAGGGATAGGTATTAATAAAGGGACTTACTTTATACAACCCCTTACCAAAATTTAGTAGTCTAGCATTAATACCTCTAAAAATATTGAGTATGAAAGTTCCCATTTGTATGGGAGGTGCCACGCCCCCTTTTCCGATTTCAAAGAAAAGTACGTAAGAACCATGCCGGGCTATGTACCTGACCTGTGTGTAAGATTGGTTAAAATGGGCTCACGCGTTTGAGCGTCAAGTGGCGACACGAAAAAAAGTGTTTACTTTTTATAATATGTATAGATTATGTATACATGAATAATCTCATTTGTATGGGAGGTGCACCGCTCCCTTTTCCGATTTCAAAAAGTGATAGGTAGTAGGAAAGGGGCTTACTTTATGCATCGTATTACCAAATTTCAGTGGTCTAGCGATAATAGTTGCATAGATAGGGGGTATGAAAGGTCCTATTTGTATGGGAGGTGCCACGCCCCCAATTCCGCTTTCAAAAAGGAATAGACATTAGGAAAGGGACTTACTTTATACAACGTTTTACCAAAATTTAGTAGTCTAGCATTAATACCTCCAAAGATATTGAGTATGAAAGTTCTCATTTGTATGGGAGGTGCCACGCCCCCTTTTACGATTTCAAAAAGGGATAGGTATTAGGAAAGGGACTTACTTTATACAACCCCTTACCAAAATTTAGTAGTCTAGCATTAATACCTCCAAAGATATTGAGTATGAAAGTTCTCATTTGTATGCGAGGTGCCACGCCCCCTTTTACGATTTCAAAAAGGGATAGGTATTAGGAAAGGGACTTACTTTATAAAACTTCTTACCAAAATATAGTAGTCTAGCATTAATACCTCCAAAGATATTGAATATGAAAATTCCCATTTGTATGGGAGGTGCCACCCCCCTTTTCCGATTTCAAAAAAAAGTACTTAAGAACCATGCCGGGCTATGTACCTGACCTGTGTGTAAGATTGGTTAAAATGGGTTCACGCGTTTGAGCGTCAAGTGGCGACACGAAAAAAAGTGTTTACTTTTTATAATATGTATAGATTATGTATAGATGAATAATCTCATTTGTATGGGAGGTGCACCGCTCCCTTTTCCGATTTCAAAAAGTGATAGGTAGTAGGAAAGGGGCTTACTTTATACACCGTATTACCAAATTTCAGTGGTCTAGCGATAATAGTTGCATAGATAGGGGGTATGAAAGGTCCTATTTGTATGGGAGGTGCCACGCCCCCTATTCCGCTTTCAAAAAGGAAAAGGTATTAGGAAAGGGACTTATTTTGTACAACGTCTTACCTAAATTTAGTAGTCTAGCATTAATACCTCCAAAGATATTGAGTATGAAACTTCCCATTTGTATGGGAGGTGCTACGCCCCCTTTTACGATTTCAAAAAGGAATAGGTATTAGGAAAGGGACTTACTTTATACAACGTCTTGCCAAAATTTAGTAGTCTAGCATTAATACATCTTGAGTATGAAAGAGACTTACTTTATACAACGTCTTGCCAAAGTTTAGTAGTCTAGCATTAATAACTCTTGAGTATGAAAGTTCCCATTTGTATGGGAGGTGCCACGCCCCCTTTTACGATTTCAAAAACGGATGGGTGTTAGGAAAGGGACTTACTTTATACAACGCCTTACCAAAATTTAGTAGTCTAGGATTAATACCAGAACCATACTATGTACCTGACCTGTGTGTAAGATTGGTTAAAATCGGTTCAGGCGTTTGAGCGTCAAGTGGCGACACGAAAAAAAGTGGTTACTTTTTATAATATGTATAGATTATGTATAGATGAATAATAATCTCATTTGTATGGGAGGTGCACCGCTCCCTTTTCCGATTTCAAAAAGTGATAGGTAGAAGGAAAGGGGTGTACTTTATACACCGTATTACCAAATTTCAGTGGTCTAGCGATAATAGTTGCATAGATAGAGGGTATGAAAGGTCCTATTTGTATGGGAGGTGCCACGCCCCCTATTCCGCTTTCAAAAAGGAATAGTTATTAGTAAAGGGACTTACTTTATACAACGTCTTGCCAAAATTTAGTAGTCTAGCATTGATACGTCTTGAGTATGAAAATTCCCATTTGTATGGGAGGTGCTACGCCCCCTTTTCCGCTTTCAAAAAAAAGTACTCAAGAACCACGGCGGGCTATGTACCTGACCTGTGTGTAAGATTGGTTAAAATCGGTTCACGCGTTTGAGCGTTAAGTGGCGACACGAAAAAAAGTGTTTACTTTTTATAATATGTATAGATTGTGTATAGATGAAAAATCTCAATTGTATGGGAGGTGCCCCGATCCCTCTTCCGATTTCAAAAAGTGATAGGCAATAGGAAAGGGACTTACTTTATACACCATATTACCAAATTTCAGTGGTCTAGCGATAATAGTTGCATAGATAGGGGGTATGAAAGGTTCTATTTGTATGGGAGGTGCCACGCCCCCTATTCCGCTTTCAAAAAGGAATAGGTATTAGGAAAGGGACTTACTTTATACAACGCCTTACCAAAATTTAGTAGTCTAACATTAATACCTCCAAAGATATTGAGTAAGAAAGTTCCCATTTGTGTGGAAGGTGCCACGCCCCCTTTTTCGATTTCAAAAAAAAGTACTCAAGAACCACGGCGGGCTATGTACCTGACCTGTGTGTAAGTTTGGTTAAAATCCTCCACGCGTTTGAGCGTCAAGTGGCGACACGAAAAAAAGTGTTTACTATGTATAGATGAATGTATAGATGAATAATCTCATTTGTATGGGAGGTGCACCGCTCCCTTTTCCGATTTCAAAAAGTGATAGGTAGTCGGAAAGGGCTTACTTTATACACCGTATTACCAAATTTCAGTGGTCTAGCGATAATAGTTGCATAGATAGGGGGTATGAAAGGTCCCATTTGTATAGGAGGTGCCACGCCCCCTTTTCCGATTTCAAAAAGGGATAGGTATTAGGAAAGGGAATTACTTTATACAACGCCTTACCAGAATTTAGAAGTCTTGCATTAATACCTCCAAAGATATTGAGTATGAAAGTGCCCATTTGTATGGGAGGTGCCACGCCCCCTTTTACGATTTCAAAAAGGGATAGGTATTATGAAAGGGACTTACTTTATACAACGTCTTACCAAAATTTAGTAGTCTAGCATAAATACCTCCAAAGATATTGAGTATGAAAATTCCCATTTGTATGGGAGGTGCCACACCCCCGTTTACGATTTCAAAAACGGATAGGTATTAGGAAAGGGACTTACTTTATACAACGTCTTACCAAAATTTAGAAGTCTTGCATTAATACCTCCAAAGATATTGAGTATGAAATTTCCCATTTGTATGGGAGGTGCCACGCCCCCTTCTCCGCTTTCAAAAAGGAATAGGTATTACGAAAGGGACTTACTTTATACAACGCCTTACCAAAATTTAGTAGTCTAGCATTAATACCTCCAAAGATATTGAGTATGAAAGTTCTCATTTGTATGGGAGGTGCCACGGCCCGTTTTACGATTTCAAAAAGGGATAGGTATTAGGAAAGGGACTTACTTTATACAACCCCTTCTAAAAATTTAGTAGTCTAGCATTAATACCTCCAAAGATATTGAGTATGAAAGTTCCCATTTGTATGGGAGGTGCCACGCCCCTTTTACGATTTCAAAAAGGGATAGGTATTCGGAAAGGGACTTACTTTATACAACGCCTTACCAAAATTGAGTAGTCTAGCATTAATACCTCTAAAGATATTGAGTATGAAAGGTCCTATTTGTATGGGAGGTGCCACGCCCCCAATTCCGCTTTCAAAAAGGAATAGGTATTATTAAAGGGACTTACTTTATACAACGCCTTACCAAAATTTAGTAGTCTAGCATTAATACCTCCAAAGATATTGAGTATGAAAGTTCTCATTTGTATGGGAGGTGCCACGCCCCCTTTTACGATTTCAAAAAGGGATAGGTATTAATAAAGGGACTTACTTTATACAACCCCTTACCAAAATTTAGTAGTCTAGCATTAATACCTCTAAAAATATTGAGTATGAAAGTTCCCATTTGTATGGGAGGTGCCACGCCCCCTTTTCCGATTTCAAAGAAAAGTACGTAAGAACCATGCCGGGCTATGTACCTGACCTGTGTGTAAGATTGGTTAAAATGGGCTCACGCGTTTGAGCGTCAAGTGGCGACACGAAAAAAAGTGTTTACTTTTTATAATATGTATAGATTATGTATACATGAATAATCTCATTTGTATGGGAGGTGCACCGCTCCCTTTTCCGATTTCAAAAAGTGATAGGTAGTAGGAAAGGGGCTTACTTTATGCATCGTATTACCAAATTTCAGTGGTCTAGCGATAATAGTTGCATAGATAGGGGGTATGAAAGGTCCTATTTGTATGGGAGGTGCCACGCCCCCAATTCCGCTTTCAAAAAGGAATAGACATTAGGAAAGGGACTTACTTTATACAACGTTTTACCAAAATTTAGTAGTCTAGCATTAATACCTCCAAAGATATTGAGTATGAAAGTTCTCATTTGTATGGGAGGTGCCACGCCCCCTTTTACGATTTCAAAAAGGGATAGGTATTAGGAAAGGGACTTACTTTATACAACCCCTTACCAAAATTTAGTAGTCTAGCATTAATACCTCCAAAGATATTGAGTATGAAAGTTCTCATTTGTATGCGAGGTGCCACGCCCCCTTTTCCGATTTCAAAAAGGGATAGGTATTAGGAAAGGGACTTACTTTATAAAACTTCTTACCAAAATATAGTAGTCTAGCATTAATACCTCCAAAGATATTGAATATGAAAATTCCCATTTGTATGGGAGGTGCCACCCCCCTTTTCCGATTTCAAAAAAAAGTACTTAAGAACCATGCCGGGCTATGTACCTGACCTGTGTGTAAGATTGGTTAAAATGGGTTCACGCGTTTGAGCGTCAAGTGGCGACACGAAAAAAAGTGTTTACTTTTTATAATATGTATAGATTATGTATAGATGAATAATCTCATTTGTATGGGAGGTGCACCGCTCCCTTTTCCGATTTCAAAAAGTGATAGGTAGTAGGAAAGGGGCTTACTTTATACACCGTATTACCAAATTTCAGTGGTCTAGCGATAATAGTTGCATAGATAGGGGGTATGAAAGGTCCTATTTGTATGGGAGGTGCCACGCCCCCTATTCCGCTTTCAAAAAGGAAAAGGTATTAGGAAAGGGACTTATTTTGTACAACGTCTTACCTAAATTTAGTAGTCTAGCATTAATACCTCCAAAGATATTGAGTATGAAACTTCCCATTTGTATGGGAGGTGCTACGCCCCCTTTTACGATTTCAAAAAGGAATAGGTATTAGGAAAGGGACTTACTTTATACAACGTCTTGCCAAAATTTAGTAGTCTAGCATTAATACATCTTGAGTATGAAAGTTCCCATTTGTATGGGAGGTGCCACGCCCTCTTTTACGATTTCAAAAACGGATAGGTATTAGGAAAGGGACTTACTTTATACAACGCCTTACCAAAATTTAGTAGTCTAGGATTAATACCAGAACCATGGCGGGCTATGTACCTGACCTGTGTGTAAGATTGGTTAAAATCGGTTCACGCGTTTGAGCGTCAAGTGGCGACACGAAAAAAAGTGGTTACGTTTTATAATATGTATAGATTATGTATGGATGAATAATCTCATTTGTATGGGAGGTGCACCGCTCCCTTTTCCGATTTCAAAAAGTGATAGGTAGTAGGAAAGGGGCTTACTTTATACACCGTATTACCAAAATTTAGTAGTCTAGCATTGATACCTCTTGAGTATGAAAATTCCCATTTGTATGGGAGGTGCTACGCCCCCTTTCCCGCTTTCAAAAAAAAGTACTCAAGAACCACGGCGGGCTATGTACCTGACCTGTGTGTAAGATTGGTTAAAATCGGTTCACGCGTTTGAGCGTCCAGTGGCGACACGAAAGAAAGTGTTTACTTTTTATAATATGTATAGATTGTGTATAGATGAAAAATCTCAATTGTGGTCTAGCGATAGTAGTTGCATAGATAGGGGGTATGAAAGGTCCTATTTGTATGGGAGGTGCCACGCCCCCTATTCCGCTTTCAAAAAGGAATAGGTATTAGTAAAGGGACTTACTTTATACAACGTCTTGCCAAAATTTAGTAGTCTAGCATTGATACCTCTTGAGTATGAAAATTCCCATTTGTATGGGAGGTGCTACGCCCCCTTTTCCGATTTCAAAAAAAAGTACTCAAGAACCACGGCGGGCTATGTACCTGACCTGTGTGTAAGATTGGTTAAAATCGGTTCACGCGTTTGAGCGTCCAGTGGCGACACGAAAGAAAGTGTTTACTTTTTATAATATGTATAGATTGTGTATAAATGAAAAATCTCAATTGTATGGGTGGTGCCCCGCTCCCTCTTCCGATTTGAAAAAGTGATAGGCAATAGGAAAGGGACTTACTTTATACACCATATTACCAAATTTCAGTGGTCTAGCGATAGTAGTTGCATAGATAGGGGGTATGAAAGGTTCTATTTGTATGGGAGGTGCCACGCCCCCTATTCCGCTTTCAAAAAGGAATAGGTATTAGGAAAGGGACTTACTTTATACAACGCCTTACCAAAATTTAGTAGTCTAACATTAATACCTCCAAAGATATTGAGTATGAAAGTTCCCATTTGTGTGGGAGGTGCCACGCCCCCTTTTACGATTTCAAAAAGGGATAGGTATTAGGAAAGGGACTTACTTTATACACCATATTACCAAATTTCAGTGGTCTAGCGATAGTAGTTGCATAGATAGGGGGTATGAAAGGTTCTATTTGTATGGGAGGTGCCACGCCCCCTATTCCGCTTTCAAAAAGGAATAGGTATTAGGAAAGGGACTTACTTTATACAACGCCTTACCAAAATTTAGAAGTCTAGCATTAATACCTCCAAAGATATTGAATATGAAAATTCCCATTTGTATGGGAGGTGCCACCCCCCTTTTCCGATTTCAAAAAAAAGTACTTAAGAACCATGCCGGGCTATGTACCTGACCTGTGTGTAAAATTGGTTAAAATGGGTTCACGCGTTTGAGCGTCAAGTGGCGACACGAAAAAAAGTGTTTACTTTTTATAATATGTATAGATTATGTATAGATGAATAATCTCATTTGTATGGGAGGTGCACCGCTCCCTTTTCCGATTTCAAAAAGTGATAGGTAGTAGGAAAGGGCTTACTTTATACACCGTATTACCAAATTTCAGTGGTCTAGCGATAATAGTTGCATAGATAGGGGGTATGAAAGGTCCCATTTGTATAGGAGGTGCCACGCCCCCTTTTCCGATTTCAAAAAGGGATAGGTATTAGGAAAGGGACTTACTTTATACAACCCCTTACCAAAATTTAGTAGTCTAGCATTAATACCTCCAAAGATATTGAGTATGAAAGTTCCCATTTGTATGGGAGGTGCCACGCCCCCTTTTACGATTTCAAAAAGGGACTTACTTTATACAACGCCTTACCAAAATTTAGTAGTCTAGCATTAATACCTCCAAAGATATTGAGTATGAAAGTTCTCATTTGTATGGGAGGTGCCACGCCCCATTTTCCGATTTCAAAAAGGGATAGGTATTAGGAAAGGGACTTACTTTATACAACCCCTTACCAAAATTTAGTAGTCTAGCATTAATACCTCCAAAGATATTGAGTATGAAAGTTCCCATTTGTATGGGAGGTGCCACGCCCCCTTTTACGATTTCAAAAAGGGACTTACTTTATACAACCCCTTACCAAAATTTAGTAGTCTAGCATTAATACCTCCAAAGATATTGAGTATGAAAGTTCCCATTTGTATGGGAGGTGCCACGCCCCCTTTTACGATTTCAAAAAGGGACTTACTTTATACAACGCCTTACCAAAATTTAGTAGTCTAGCATTAATACCTCCAAAGATATTGAGTATGAAAGTTCTCATTTGTATGGGAGGTGCCACGCCCCCTTTTACGATTTCAAAAAGGGATAGGTATTAGGAAAGGGACTTACTTTATAAAACGCCTTACCAAAATATAGTAGTCTAGCATTAATACCTCCAAAGATATTGAATATGAAAATTCCCATTTGTATGGGAGGTGCCACCCCCCTTTTCCGATTTCAAAAAAAAGTACTTAAGAACCATGCCGGGCTATGTACCTGACCTGTGTGTAAGATTGGTTAAAATGGGTTCACGCGTTTGAGCGTCAAGTGGCGACACGAAAAAAAGTGTTTACTTTTTATAATATGTATAGATTATGTATAGATGAATAATCTCATTTGTATGGGAGGTGCACCGCTCCCTTTTCCGATTTCAAAAAGTGATAGGTAGTAGGAAAGGGGCTTACTTTATACATCGTATTACCAAATTTCAGTGGTCTAGCGATAATAGTTGCATAGATAGGGGGTATGAAAGGTCCTATTTGTATGGGAGGTGCCACGCCCCCTATTCCGCTTTCAAAAAGGAAAAGGTATTAGGAAAGGGACTTATTTTGTACAACGTCTTACCTAAATTTAGTAGTCTAGCATTAATACCTCAAAAGATATTGAGTATGAAACTTCCCATTTGTATGGGAGGTGCTACGCCCCCTTTTACGATTTCAAAAAGGAATAGGTATTAGGAAAGGGACTTACTTTATACAACGTCTTGCCAAAATTTAGTAGTCTAGCATTAATACATCTTGAGTATGAAAGTTCCCATTTGTATGGGAGGTGCCACGCCCCCTTTTACGATTTCAAAAACGGATAGGTATTAGGAAAGGGACTTACTTTATACAACGCCTTACCAAAATTTAGTAGTCTAGGATTAATACCAGAACCATGCCGGGCTATGTACCTGACCTGTGTGTAAGATTGGTTAAAATCGGTTCACGCGTTTGAGCGTCCAGTGGCGACACGAAAGAAAGTGTTTACTTTTTATAATATGTATAGATTGTGTATAGATGAAAAATCTCAATTGTGGTCTAGCGATAGTAGTTGCATAGATAGGGGGTATGAAAGGTCCTATTTGTATGGGAGGTGCCACGCCCCCTATTCCGCTTTCAAAAAGGAATAGGTATTAGTAAAGGGACTTACTTTATACAACGTCTTGCCAAAATTTAGTAGTCTAGCATTGATACCTCTTGAGTATGAAAATTCCCATTTGTATGGGAGGTGCTACGCCCCCTTTTCCGATTTCAAAAAAAAGTACTCAAGAACCACGGCGGGCTATGTACCTGACCTGTGTGTAAGATTGGTTAAAATCGGTTCACGCGTTTGAGCGTCCAGTGGCGACACGAAAGAAAGTGTTTACTTTTTATAATATGTATAGATTGTGTATAGATGAAAAATCTCAATTGTATGGGAGGTGCCCCGCTCCCTCTTCCGATTTCAAAAAGTGATAGGCAATAGGAAAGGGACTTACTTTATACACCATATTACCAAATTTCAGTGGTCTAGCGATAGTAGTTGCATAGATAGGGGGTATGAAAGGTTCTATTTGTATGGGAGGTGCCACGCCCCCTATTCCGCTTTCAAAAAGGAATAGGTATTAGGAAAGGGACTTACTTTATACAACGCCTTACCAAAATTTAGTAGTCTAACATTAATACCTCCAAAGATATTGAGTATGAAAGTTCCCATTTGTGTGGGAGGTGCCACGCCCCCTTTTTCGATTTCAAAAAAAAGTACTCAAGAACCACGGCGGGCTATGTACCTGACCTGTGTGTAAGTTTGGTTAAAATCCTCCACGCGTTTGAGCGTCAAGTGGCGACACGAAAAAAAGTGTTTACTATGTATAGATAAATGTATAGATGAATAATCTCATTTGTATGGGAGGTGCACCGCTCCCTTTTCCGATTTCAAAAAGTGATAGGTAGTCGGAAAGGGCTTACTTTATACACCGTATTACCAAATTTCAGTGGTCTAGCGATAATAGTTGCATAGATAGGGGGTATGAAAGGTCCCATTTGTATAGGAGGTGCCACGCCCCCTTTTCCGATTTCAAAAAGGGATAGGTATTAGGAAAGGGAATTACTTTATACAACGCCTTACCAGAATTTAGAAGTCTTGCATTAATACCTCCAAAGATATTGAGTATGAAATTTCCCATTTGTATGGGAGGTGCCACGCCACCGTCTCCGCTGTCAAAAATTAATAGGTATTACGAAAGGGACTTACTTTATACAACGCCTTACCAAAATTTAGTAGTCTAGCATTAATACCTCCAAAGATATTGAGTATGAAAGTTTCCATTTGTATGGGAGGTGCCACGCCCCCTATTCCGCTTTCAAAAAGGAATAGGTATTAGGAAAGGGACTTACTTTATACAACGCCTTACCAAAATTTAGTAGTCTAGCATTAATACCTCTAAAGATATTGAGTATGAAAGTTCCCATTTGTATGGGAGGTGCCACGCCCCCTTTTTCGATTTCAAAAAAAAGTACACAAGAACCATGCCGGGCTATGTACCTGACCTGTGTGTAAGATTGGTTAAAATGGGTTCACGCGTTTGAGCGTCAAGTGGCGACACGAAAGAAAGTGTTTACTTTTTATAATATGTATAGATTATGTATAGATGAATAATCTCATTTGTATGGGAGGTGCACCGCTCCCTTTTCCGATTTCAAAAAGTGATAGGTAGTAGGAAAGGGGCTTATTTTATACACCGTATTACCAAATTTCAGTGGTCTAGCGATAATAGTTGCATAGATAGGGGGTATGAAAGGTCCCATTTGTATAGGAGGTGCCACGCCCCCTTTTCCGATTTCAAAAAGGGATAGGTATTAGGAAAGGGAATTACTTTATACAACGCCTTACCAGAATTTAGAAGTCTTGCATTAATACCTCCAAAGATATTGAGTATGAAATTTCCCATTTGTATGGGAGGTGCCACGCCACCGTCTCCGCTGTCAAAAATTAATAGTTATTACGAAAGGGACTTACTTTATACAACGCCTTACCAAAATTTAGTAGTCTAGCATTAATACCTCCAAAGATATTGAGTATTAAAGTTCCCATTTGTATGGGAGGTGCCACGCCCCCTATTCCGCTTTCAAAAAGGAATAGGTATTAGGAAAGGGACTTACTTTATACAACGTCTTACCAAAATTTAGTAGTCTAGCATTAATACCTCCAAAGATATTGAGTATGAAAGTTCTCATTTGTATGGGAGGTGCCACGCCCACTTTTACGATTTCAAAAAGGGATAGGTATTAGGAAAGGGACTTACTTTATACAACCCCTTACCAAAATTTAGTAGTCTAGCATTAATACCTCCAAAGATATTGAGTATGAAAGTTCCCATTTGTATGGGAGGTGCCACGCCCCCTTTTACGATTTCAAAAAGGGACTTACTTTATACAACGCCTTACCAAAATTTAGTAGTCTAGCATTAATACCTCCAAAGATATTGAGTATGAAAGTTCCCATTTGTATGGGAGGTGCCACGCCCCCTTTTACGATTTCAAAAAGGGATAGGTATTAGGAAAGGGACTTACTTTATACAACGCCTTACCAAAATTTAGTAGTCTAGCATTAATACCTCCAAAGATATTGAGTATGAAAGTTCCCATTTGTATGGGAGGTGCCACGCCCCCTTTTACGATTTCAAAAAGGGACTTACTTTATACAACGCCTTACCAAAATTTAGTAGTCTAGCATTAATACCTCCAAAGATATTGAGTATGAAAGTTCTCATTTGTATGGGAGGTTCCACGCCCCCTTTTACGATTTCAAAAAGGGATAGGTATTAGGAAAGGGACTTACTTTATACAACGTCTTACCAAAATTTAGTAGTCTAGCATTAATACCTCCAAAGATATTGAGTATGAAAGTTCTCATTTGTATGGGAGGTGCCACGCCCCCTTTTACGATTTCAAAAAGGGATAGGTATTAGGAAAGGGACTTACTTTATACAACGCCTTACCAAAATATAGTAGTCTAGCATTAATACCTCCAAAGATATTGAATATGAAAATTCCCATTTGTATGGGAGGTGCCACTCCCCCTTTTCCGATTTCAAAAAAAGGTACTTAAGAACCATGCCGGGCTATGTACCTGACCTGTTTGTAAGATTGGTTAAAATGGGTTTACGCGTTTGAGCGTCAAGTGGCGACACGAAAAAAAGTGTTTACTTTTTATAATATGTATGTATAGATTATGTATAGATGAATAATGTCATTTGTATGGGAGGTGCACCGCTCCCTTTTCCGATTTCAAAAAGGAATAGGTATTAGGAAAGGGACTTACTTTATACAACGTCTTGCTAAAATTTAGTAGCCTAGCATTAATACCTCTTGAGTATGAAAGTTCCCATTTGTATGGGAGGTGCCACGCCCCCTTTTACGATTTCAAAAACGGATAGGTATTAGGAAAGGGACTTACTTTATACAACGCCTTACCAAAATTTAGTAGTCTAGGATTAATACCAGAACCATGCCGGGCTATGTACCTGACCTGTGTGTAAGATTGGTTAAAATCGGTTCACGCGTTTGAGCGTCAAGTGGCGACACGAAAAAAAGTGGTTACTTTTTATAATATGTATAGATTATGTATAGATGAATAATAATCTCATTTGTATGGGAGGTGCACCGCTCCCTTTTCCGATTTCAAAAAGTGATAGGTAGTAGGAAAGGGGCTTACTTTATACACCGTATTACCCAATTTCAGTGGTCTAGCGATAATAGTTGCATAGATAGGGGGTATGAAAGGTCCTATTTGTATGGGAGGTGCCACGCCCCCTATTCCGCTTTCAAAAAGGAATAGGTATTAGGAAAGGGACTTATTTTGTACAACGTCTTACCAAAATTTAGTAGTCTAGCACTAATACCCCCAAAGATATTGAGTATGAAACTTCCCATTTGTATGGGAGGTGCTACGCCCCCTTTTACGATTTCAAAAAGGAATAGGTATTAGGAAAGAGACTTACTTTATACAACGTCTTGCCAAAGTTTAGTAGTCTAGCATTAATAACTCTTGAATATGAAAGTTCCCATTTGTATGGGAGGTGCCACGCCCCCTTTTACGATTTCAAAAACGGATAGGTGTTAGGAAAGGGACTTACTTTATACAACGCCTTACCAAAATTTAGTAGTCTAGGATTAATACCAGAACCATACTATGTACCTGACCTGTGTGTAAGATTGGTTAAAATCGGTTCACGCGTTTGAGCGTCAAGTGGCGACACGAAAAAAAGTGGTTACTTTTTATAATATGTATAGATTATGTATAGATGAATAATAATCTCATTTGTATGGGAGGTGCCACGCCCCCTATTCCGCTTTCAAAAAGGAATAGGTATTAGTAAAGGGACTTACTTTATACAACGTCTTGCCAAAATTTAGTAGTCTAGCATTGATACCTCTTGAGTATGAAAATTCCCATTTGTATGGGAGGTGCTACGCCCCCTTTTCCGCTTTCAAAAAAAAGTACTCAAGAACCACGGCGGGCTATGTACCTGACCTGTGTGTAAGATTGGTTAAAATCGGTTCACGCGTTTGAGCGTCAAGTGGCGACACGAAAAAAAGTGTTTACTTTTTATAATATGTATAGATTGTGTATAGATGAAAAATCTCAATTGTATGGGAGGTGCCCCGATCCCTCTTCCGATTTCAAAAAGTGATAGGTAGTCGGAAAGGGCTTACTTTATACACCGTATTACCAAATTTCAGTGGTCTAGCGATAATAGTTGCATAGATAGGGGGTATGAAAGGTCCCATTTGTATAGGAGGTGCCACGCCCCCTATTCCGCTTTCAAAAAGGAATAGGTATTAGGAAAGGGACTTACTTTATACAACGCCTTACCAAAATTTAGTAGTCTAACATTAATACCTCCAAAGATATTGAGTATGAAAGTTCCCATTTGTGTGGGAGGTGCCACGCCCCCTTTTTCGATTTCAAAAAAAAGTACTCAAGAACCACGGCGGGCTATGTACCTGACCTGTGTGTAAGTTTGGTTAAAATCCTCCACGCGTTTGAGCGTCAAGTGGCGACACGAAAAAAAGTGTTTACTATGTATAGATGAATGTATAGATGAATAATCTCATTTGTATGGGAGGTCCACCGCTCCCTTTTCCGATTTCAAAAAGTGATAGGTAGTCGGAAAGGGCTTACTTTATACACCGTATTACCAAATTTCAGTGGTCTAGCGATAATAGTTGCATAGATAGGGGGTATGAAAGGTCCCATTTGTATAGGAGGTGCCACGCCCCCTTTTCCGATTTCAAAAACTGATAGGTATTAGGAAAGGGAATTACTTTATACAACGCCTTACCAGAATTTAGAAGTCTTGCATTAATACCTCCAAAGATATTTAGTATGAAAGTGCCCATTTGTATGGGAGGTGCCACGCCCCCTTTTACGATTTCAAAAAGGGATAGGTATTATGAAAGGGACTTACTTTATACAACGTCTTACCAAAATTTAGTAGTCTAGCATAAATACCTCCAAAGAAATTGAGTATGAAAATTACCATTTGTATGGGAGGTGCCACACCCCCGTTTACGATTTCAAAAACGGATAGGTATTAGGAAAGGGACTTACTTTATACAACGTCTTACCAAAATTTAGAAGTCTTGCATTAATACCTCCAAAGATATTGAGTATGAAATTTCCCATTTGTATGGGAGGTGCCACGCCCCCTTCTCCGCTTTCAAAAAGGAATAGGTATTACGAAAGGGACTTACTTTATACAACGCCTTACCAAAATTTAGTAGTCTAGCATTAATACCTCCAAAGATATTGAGTATGAAAGTTCTCATTTGTATGGGAGGTGCCACGGCCCGTTTTACGATTTCAAAAAGGGATAGGTATTAGGAAAGGGACTTACTTTATACAACCCCTTCCCAAAATTTAGTAGTCTAGCATTAATACCTCCAAAGATATTGAGTATGAAAGTTCCCATTTGTATGGGAGGTGCCACGCCCCTTTTACGATTTCAAAAAGGGATAGGTATTCGGAAAGGGACTTACTTTATACAACGCCTTACCAAAATTGAGTAGTCTAGCATTAATACCTCTAAAGATATTGAGTATGAAAGTTCCCATTTGTATGGGAGGTGCTACGCCCCCTTTTACGATTTCAAAAAGGAAAAGGTATTATTAAAGGGACTTACTTTATACAACGCCTTACCAAAATTGAGTAGTCTAGCATTAATACCTCTAAAGATATTGAGTATGAAACTTCCTATTTGTATGGGAGGTGCTACGCCCCCTTTTACGATTTTAAAAAGGAATAGGTATTAGGAAAGGGACTTACTTTATACAACGTCTTGCCAAAATTTAGTAGTCTAGCATTAATACCTCTTGAGTATGAAAGTTCCCATTTGTATGGGAGGTGCCACGCCCCCTTTTACGATTTCAAAAACGGATAGGTATTAGAAAAGGGACTTACTTTATACAACGCCTTACCAAAATTGAGTAGTCTAGCATTAATACCTCTAAAGATATTGAGTATGAAACTTCCCATTTGTATGGGAGGTGCTACGCCCCCTTTTACGATTTCAAAAAGGAATAGGTTTTAATAAAGGGACTTACTTTATACAACGTCTTGCCAAAATTTAGTAGTCTAGCATTAATACCTCTTGAGTATGAAAGTTCCCATTTGTATGGGAGGTGCCACGCCCCCTTTTACGATTTCAAAAACGGATAGGTATTAGAAAAGGGACTTACTTTATACAACGCCTTACCGAAATTTAGTAGTCTAGCATTAATACCTCTTGAGTATGAAAGTTCCCATTTGTATGGGAGGTGCCACGCCCCCTTTTTCGATTTCAAAAAAAAGTACACAAGAACCACGGCGGGCTATGTACCTAGTTTGGTTAAAATCCGTCCACGCGTTTGAGCGTCAAGTGGCGACACGAAAAAAAGTGTTTACTTTTTATAATATGTATAGATTATGTATAGATGAATAATCTCATTTGTATGGTAGGTGCACCGCTCCCTTTTCCGATTTTAAAAAGTGATAGGTAGTAGGAAACGGGCTTACTTTATACACCGTATTACCAAATTTCAGTGGTCTAGCGATAATAGTTGCATAGATAGGGGATATGAAAGGTCCTATTTGTATGGGAGGTGCCACGCCCCCTATTCCGCTTTCAAAAAGGAATAGGTATTAGGAAAGGGACTTACTTTATACAACGTCTTACCAAAATTTAGAAGTCTTGCATTAATACCTCCAAAGATATTGAGTATGAAATTTCCCATTTGTATGGGAGGTGCCACGCCCCCTCTCCGCTTTCAAAAATTAATAGGTATTACGAAAGGGACTTACTTTATACAACCCCTTACCAAAATTTAGTAGTCTAGCATTAATACCTCCAAAGATATTGAGTATGAAAGTTCCCATTTGTATGGGAGGTGCCACGCCCCCTTTTACGATTTCAAAAAGGGATAGGTATTAGGAAAGGGACTTACCTTATACAACGCCTTACCAAAATTTAGTAGTCTAGCATTAATACCTCCAAAGATATTGAGTATGAAAGTTCTCATTTGTATGGGAGGTGCCACGCCCCCTTTTACGATTTCAAAAAGGGATAGGTGTTAGGAAAGGGACTTACTTTATACAACCCCTTACCAAAATTTAGTAGTCTAGCATTAATACCTCCAAAGATATTGAGTATGAAAGTTCCCATTTGTATGGGAGGTGCCACGCCCCCTTTTACGATTTCAAGAAGGGATAAGTATTAAGAAAGGGACTTACCTTATACAACGTCTTGCCAAAATTTATTAGTCTAGCATTAATACCTCTAAAGATATTGAGTATGCAAATTCCCATTTGTATGGGAGGTGCCACGCCCCCTTTTACGATTTCAAAAACGGATAGCTATTAGGAAAGGGGCTTACTTTATACAACGTCTTACTAAAATTTAGAAGTCTTGCATTAATACCTCCAAAGATATTGAGTATGAAATTTCCCATTTGTATGGCAGGTTCCACGCCCCCTTCTCCGCTTTCAAACAGGAATAGGTATTACGAAAGGGACTTACTTTATACAACGCCTTACCATAATTTAGTAGTCTAGCATTAATACCTCCAAAGATATTGAGTATGAAAGTTCCCATTTGTGTGGGAGGTGCCACGCCCCCTTTTACGATTTCAAAAAGAGATAGGTATTAGGAAAGGGACTTACCTTATACAACGTCTTGCCAAAATTTATTAGTCTAGCATTAATACCTCCAAAGATATTGAGTATGAAATTTCCCATTTGTATGGGAGGTGCCACGCCCCCTTCTCCGCTTTCAAAAATTAATAGGTATTACGAAAGGGACTTACTTTATACAACGCCTTACCAAAATTTAGTAGTCTAGCATTAATACCTCCAAAGATATTGAGTATGAAAGTTCCCATTTGTATGGGAGGTGCCACGCCCCCTATTCCGCTTTCAAAAAGGAATAGGTATTAGGAAAAAGACTTACTTTATACAACGCCTTACCAAAATTTAGTAGTCTAGCATTAATACCTCCAAAGATATTGAGTATGGAAGTTCTCATTTGTATGGGAGGTGCCGCGCCCCCTTTTACGATTTCAAAAAGGGATAGGTATTAGGAAAGGGACTTACTTTATACAACCCCTTACCAAAATTTAGTAGTCTAGCATTAATACCTCCAAAGATATTGAGTATGAAAGTTCCCATTTGTATGGGAGGTGCCACGCCCCCTTTTACGATTTTAAAAAGGGATAGGTATTAGGAAAGGGACTTACCTTATACAACGTCTTGCCAAAATTTATTAGTCTAGCATTAATACCTCCAAAGATATTGAGTATGAAATTTCCCATTTGTATGGCAGGTTCCACGCCCCCTTCTCCGCTTTCAAAAAGGAATAGGTATTACGAAAGGCACTTACTTTATACAACGTCTTGCCAAAATTTATTAGTCTAGCATTAATACCTCCAAAGATATTGAGTATGAAAGTTCTCATTTGTATGGGAGATGCTGCGCCCCCTTTTACGATTTCAAAAAGGGATAGGTATTAGGAAAGGGACTTACCTTATACAACCCCTTACCAAAATTTAGTAGTCTAGCATTAATACCTCCAAAGATATTGAGTATGAAAGTTCCCATTTGTATGGGAGGTGCCACGCCCCCTTTTACGATTTCAAAAAGGGGTAGGTATTAGGAAAGGGACTTACTTTATACAACCCCTTACCAAAATTTAGTAGTCTAGCATTAATACCTCCAAAGATATTGAGTATGAAAGTTCTCATTTGTATGGGAGGTGCCGCGCCCCCTTTTACGATTTCAAAAAGGGATAGGTATTAGGAAAGGGACTTACTTTATACAACCCCTTACCAAAATTTAGTAGTCTAGCATTAATACCTCCAAAGATATTGAGTATGAAACTTCCCATTTGTATGGGAGGTGCTACGCCCCCTTTTACGATTTCAAAAAGGGATAGGTATTAGGAAAGGGACTTACCTTATACAACCCCTTACCAAAATTTAGTAGTCTAGCATTAATACCTCCAAAGATATTGAGTATGAAAGTTCCCATTTGTATGGGAGGTGCCACGCCCCCTTTTACGATTTCAAAAAGGGGTAGGTATTAGGAAAGGGACTTACTTTATACAACCCCTTACCAAAATTTAGTAGTCTAGCATTAATACCTCCAAAGATATTGAGTATGAAAGTTCCCATTTGTATGGGAGGTGCCACGCCCCCTTTTACGATTTCAAAAAGGGGTAGGTATTAGGAAAGGGACTTACTTTATACAACCCCTTACCAAAATTTAGTAGTCTAGCATTAATACCTCCAAAGATATTGAGTATGAAAGTTCTCATTTGTATGGGAGGTGCCGCGCCCCCTTTTACGATTTCAAAAAGGGATAGGTATTAGGAAAGGGACTTACTTTATACAACGTCTTACCAAAATTTAGAAGTCTTGCATTAATACCTCCAAAGATATTGAGTATGAAATTTCCCATTTGTATGGGAGGTGCCACGCCCCCTCTCCGCTTTCAAAAATTAATAGGTATTACGAAAGGGACTTACTTTATACAACCCCTTACCAAAATTTAGTAGTCTAGCATTAATACCTCCAAAGATATTGAGTATGAAAGTTCCCATTTGTATGGGAGGTGCCACGCCCCCTTTTACGATTTCAAAAAGGGATAGGTATTAGGAAAGGGACTTACCTTATACAACGCCTTACCAAAATTTAGTAGTCTAGCATTAATACCTCCAAAGATATTGAGTATGACAGTTCTCATTTGTATGGGAGGTGCCACGCCCCCTTTTACGATTTCAAAAAGGGATAGGTGTTAGGAAAGGGACTTACTTTATACAACCCCTTACCAAAATTTAGTAGTCTAGCATTAATACCTCCAAAGATATTGAGTATGAAAGTTCCCATTTGTATGGGAGGTGCCACGCCCCCTTTTACGATTTCAAGAAGGGATAAGTATTAAGAAAGGGACTTACCTTATACAACGTCTTGCCAAAATTTATTAGTCTAGCATTAATACCTCTAAAGATATTGAGTATGCAAGTTCCCATTTGTATGGGAGGTGCCACGCCCCCTTTTACGATTTCAAAAACGGATAGCTATTAGGAAAGGGGCTTACTTTATACAACGTCTTACTAAAATTTAGAAGTCTTGCATTAATACCTCCAAAGATATTGAGTATGAAATTTCCCATTTGTATGGCAGGTTCCACGCCCCCTTCTCCGCTTTCAAACAGGAATAGGTATTACGAAAGGGACTTACTTTATACAACGCCTTACCAAAATTTAGTAGTCTAGCATTAATACCTCCAAAGATATTGAGTATGAAAGTTCCCATTTGTGTGGGAGGTGCCACGCCCCCTTTTACGATTTCAAAAAGAGATAGGTATTAGGAAAGGGACTTACCTTATACAACGTCTTGCCAAAATTTATTAGTCTAGCATTAATACCTCCAAAGATATTGAGTATGAAATTTCCCATTTGTATGGGAGGTGCCACGCCCCCTTCTCCGCTTTCAAAAATTAATAGGTATTACGAAAGGGACTTACTTTATACAACGCCTTACCAAAATTTAGTAGTCTAGCATTAATACCTCCAAAGATATTGAGTATGAAAGTTCCCATTTGTATGGGAGGTGCCACGCCCCCTATTCCGCTTTCAAAAAGGAATAGGTATTAGGAAAAAGACTTACTTTATACAACGCCTTACCAAAATTTAGTAGTCTAGCATTAATACCTCCAAAGATATTGAGTATGGAAGTTCTCATTTGTATGGGAGGTGCCGCGCCCCCTTTTACGATTTCAAAAAGGGATAGGTATTAGGAAAGGGACTTACTTTATACAACCCCTTACCAAAATTTAGTAGTCTAGCATTAATACCTCCAAAGATATTGAGTAGGAAAGTTCCCATTTGTATGGGAGGTGCCACGCCCCCTTTTACGATTTTAAAAAGGGATAGGTATTAGGAAAGGGACTTACCTTATACAACGTCTTGCCAAAATTTATTAGTCTAGCATTAATACCTCCAAAGATATTGAGTATGAAATTTCCCATTTGTATGGCAGGTTCCACGCCCCCTTCTCCGCTTTCAAAAAGGAATAGGTATTACGAAAGGCACTTACTTTATACAACGTCTTGCCAAAATTTATTAGTCTAGCATTAATACCTCCAAAGATATTGAGTATGAAAGTTCTCATTTGTATGGGAGGTGCCGCGCCCCCTTTTACGATTTCAAAAAGGGATAGGTATTAGGAAAGGGACTTACCTTATACAACCCCTTACCAAAATTTAGTAGTCTAGCATTAATACCTCCAAAGATATTGAGTATGAAAGTTCCCATTTGTATGGGAGGTGCCACGCCCCCTTTTACGATTTCAAAAAGGGGTAGGTATTAGGAAAGGGACTTACTTTATACAACCCCTTACCAAAATTTAGTAGTCTAGCATTAATACCTCCAAAGATATTGAGTATGAAAGTTCTCATTTGTATGGGAGGTGCCGCGCCCCCTTTTACGATTTCAAAAAGGGATAGGTATTAGGAAAGGGACTTACTTTATACAACCCCTTACCAAAATTTAGTAGTCTAGCATTAATACCTCCAAAGATATTGAGTATGAAACTTCCCATTTGTATGGGAGGTGCTACGCCCCCTTTTACGATTTCAAAAAGGAATAGGTATTAGGAAAGGGACTTACTTTATACAACGTCTTGCCAAAATTTAGTAGTCTAGCATTAATACCTCTTGAGTATGAAAGTTCCCATTTGTATGGGAGGTGCCACGCCCCCTTTTACGATTTTAAAAACGGATAGCTATTAGGAAAGGGGCTTACTTTGTACAACGTCTTACCAAAATTTAGTAGTCTAGCACTAATACCTCCAAAGATATTGAGTATGAAACTTCCCATTTGTATGGGAGGTGCTACGCCCCCTTTTACGATTTCAAAAAGGAATAGGTATTAGGAAAGGGACTTACTTTATACAACGCCTTACCAAAATTTAGTAATCTAGGATTAATACTAGAACCATGCCGGGCTATGTACCTGACCTGTGTGTAAGATTGGTTAAAATCGGTTCACGCGTTTGAGCGTCAAGTGGCGATACGAAAAAAAGTGTTTACTTTTTATAATATGTACCGATTATGTATAGATGAATAATCTCATTTGTATGGGAGGTGCACCGCTCCCTTTTCCGATTTCAAAAAGTGATAGGTAGTAGGAAAGGGGCTTACTTTATACACCGTATTACCAAATTTCAGTGGTCTAGCGATAATAGTTGCATAGATAGGGGGTATGAAAGGTCCTATTTGTATGGGAGGTGCCACGCCCCCTATTCCGCTTTCAAAAAGGAATAGGTATTAGGAAAGGGACTTATTTTGTACAACGTCTTACCAAAATTTAGTAGTCTAGCATTAATACCTCTTGAGTATGAAAGTTCCCATTTGTATGGGAGGTGCCACGCCCCCTTTTACGATTTCAAAAACGGATAGGTATTAGAAAAGGGACTTACTTTATACAACGCCTTACCGAAATTTAGTAGTCTAGCATTAATACCTCTTGAGTATGAAAGTTCCCATTTGTATGGGAGGTGCCACGCCCCCTTTTAAGATTTCAAAAACGGATAGGTATTAGGAAAGGGACATACTTTATACAACGCCTTACCAAAATTTAGTAGTCTGGGATTAATACCAGAACCATGCCGGGCTATGTACCTGACCTGTGTGTAAGATTGGTTAAAATCGGTTCACGCGTTTGAGCGTCAAGTGGCGATACGAAAAAAAGTGTTTACTTTTTATAATATGTACAGATTATGTATAGATGAATAATCTCATTTGTATGGGAGGTGCACCGCTCCCTTTTCCGATTTCAAAAAGTGATAGGTAGTAGGAAAGGGGCTTACTTTATACACCGTATTACCAAATTTCAGTGGTCTAGCGATAATAGTTGCATAGATAGGGGGTATGAAAGGTCCTATTTGTATGGGAGGTGCCACGCCCCCTATTCCCCTTTCAAAAAGGAATAGGTATTAGGAAAGGGACTTATTTTGTACAACGTCTTACCAAAATTTAGTAGTCTACCACTAATACCTCCAAAGATATTGAGTATGAAACTTCCCATTTGTATGGGAGGTGCTACGCCCCCTTTTACGATTTCAAAAAGGAATAGGTATTAGGAAAGGGACTTACTTTATGCAACGTCTTGCCAAAATTTAATAGTCTAGCATTAATACCTCTTGAGTATGAAAGTTCCCATTTGTATGGGAGGTGCCGCGCCCCCTTTTACGATTTCAAAAACGGATAGGTATTAGGAAAGGGACTTACTTTATACAACGCCTTACCAAAATTTAGTAGTCTAGGATTAATACTAGAACCATGCCGGGCTATGTACCTGACCTGTGTGTAAGATTGGTTAAAATGGGTTCACGCGTTTGAGCGTCATGTATAGATTATGTATAGATGAATAATGTCGTTTGTATGGGAGGTGCACCGCTCCCTTTTCCGATTTCAAAAAGTGATAGGTAGTAGGAAAGGGGCTTACTTTATACACCGTATTACCAAATTTCAGTGGTCGAGCGATAATAGTTGCATAGATAGGGGTATGAAATGTCCTATTTGTATGGGAGGTGCCACGCCCCCTATTCCGCTTTCAAAAAGGAGTAGGTATTAGGAAAGGGACTTATTTTGTACAACGTCTTACCAAAATTTAGTAGTCTAGCATTAATACCTCCAAAGATATTGAGTATGAAACTTCCCATTTGTATGGGAGGTGCTACGCCCCCTTTTACGATTTCAAAAAGGAATAGGTATTAGGAAAGGGACTTACTTTATACAACGTCTTGCCAAAATTTAGTAGTCTAGCATTAATACCTCTTGAGTATGAAAGTTCCCATTTGTATGGGAGGTGCCACGCCCCCTTTTACGATTTCAAAAACGGATAGGTATTAGAAAAGGGACTTACTTTATACAACGCCTTACCGAAATTTAGTAGTCTAGCATTAATACCTCTTGAGTATGAAAGTTCCCATTTGTATGGGAGGTGCCAAGCCCCCTTTTACGATTTCAAAAACGGATAGGTATTAGGAAAGGGACTTACTTTATACAACGCCTTACCAAAATTTAGTAGTCTGGGATTAATACCAGAACCATTCCGGGCTATGTACCTGACCTGTGTGTAAGATTGGTTAAAATCGGTTCACGCGTTTGAGCGTCAAGTGGCGATACGAAAAAAAGTGTTTACTTTTTATAATATGTACAGATTATGTATAGATGAATAATCTCATTTGTATGGGAGGTGCACCGCTCCCTTTTCCGATTTCAAAAAGTGATAGGTAGTGGGAAAGGGGCTTACTTTATACACCGTATTACCAAATTTCAGTGGTCTAGCGATAATAGTTGCATAGATAGGGGGTATGAAAGGTCCTATTTGTATGGGAGGTGCCACGCCCCCTATTCCGCTTTCAAAAAGGAATAGGTATTAGGAAAGGGACTTATTTTGTACAACGTCTTACCAAAATTTAGTAGTCTAGCACTAATACCTCCAAAGATATTGAGTATGAAACTTCCCATTTGTATGGGAGGTGCTACGCCCCCTTTTACGATTTCAAAAAGGAATAGGTATTAGGAAAGGGACTTACTTTATACAACGTCTTGCCAAAATTTAGTAGTCTAGCATTAATACCTCTTGAGTATGAAAGTTCCCATTTGTATGGGAGGTGCCACGCCCCCTTTTACGATTTCAAAAACGGATAGGTATTAGAAAAGGGACTTACTATACAACGCCTTACCAAAATTTAGTAGTCTGGGATTAATACTAGAACCATGCCGGGCTATGTACCTGACCTGTGTGTAAGATTGGTTAAAATCGGTTCACGCGTTTGAGCGTCAAGTGGCGATACGAAAAAAAGTGTTTACTTTTTATAATATGTACCGATTATGTATAGATGAATAATCTCATTTGTATGGGAGGTGCACCGCTCCCTTTTCCGATTTCAAAAAGTGATAGGTAGTAGGAAAGGGGCTTACTTTATACACCGTATTACCAAATTTCAGTGGTCTAGCGATAATAGTTGCATAGATAGGGGGTATGAAAGGTCCTATTTGTATGGGAGGTGCCACGCCCCCTATTCCGCTTTCAAAAAGGAATAGGTATTAGGAAAGGGACTTATTTTGTACAACGTCTTACCAAAATTTAGTAGTCTAGCATTAATACCTCTTGAGTATGAAAGTTCCCATTTGTATGGGAGGTGCCACGCCCCCTTTTACGATTTCAAAAACGGATAGGTATTAGAAAAGGGACTTACTTTATACAACGTCTTGCCAAAATTTATTAGTCTAGCATTAATACCTCCAAAGATATTGAGTATGAAATTTCCCATTTGTATGGCAGGTTCCACGCCCCCTTCTCCGCTTTCAAAAAGGAATAGGTATTACGAAAGGCACTTACTTTATACAACGTCTTGCCAAAATTTATTAGTCTAGCATTAATACCTCCAAAGATATTGAGTATGAAAGTTCTCATTTGTATGGGAGGTGCCGCGCCCCCTTTTACGATTTCAAAAAGGGATAGGTATTAGGAAAGGGATTTACCTTATACAACCCCTTACCAAAATTTAGTAGTCTAGCATTAATACCTCCAAAGATATTGAGTATGAAAGTTCCCATTTGTATGGGAGGTGCCACGCCCCCTTTTACGATTTCAAAAAGGGGTAGGTATTAGGAAAGGGACTTACTTTATACAACCCCTTACCAAAATTTAGTAGTCTAGCATTAATACCTCCAAAGATATTGAGTATGAAAGTTCTCATTTGTATGGGAGGTGCCGCGCCCCCTTTTACGATTTCAAAAAGGGATAGGTATTAGGAAAGGGACTTACTTTATACAACCCCTTACCAAAATTTAGTAGTCTAGCATTAATACCTCCAAAGATATTGAGTATGAAACTTCCCATTTGTATGGGAGGTGCTACGCCCCCTTTTACGATTTCAAAAAGGAATAGGTATTAGGAAAGGGACTTACTTTATACAACGTCTTGCCAAAATTTAGTAGTCTAGCATTAATACCTCTTGAGTATGAAAGTTCCCATTTGTATGGGAGGTGCCACGCCCCCTTTTACGATTTTAAAAACGGATAGCTATTAGGAAAGGGGCTTACTTTGTACAACGTCTTACCAAAATTTAGTAGTCTAGCACTAATACCTCCAAAGATATTGAGTATGAAACTTCCCATTTGTATGGGAGGTGCTACGCCCCCTTTTACGATTTCAAAAAGGAATAGGTATTAGGAAAGGGACTTACTTTATACAACGCCTTACCAAAATTTAGTAGTCTAGGATTAATACTAGAACCATGCCGGGCTATGTACCTGACCTGTGTGTAAGATTGGTTAAAATCGGTTCACGCGTTTGAGCGTCAAGTGGCGATACGAAAAAAAGTGTTTACTTTTTATAATATGTACCGATTATGTATAGATGAATAATCTCATTTGTATGGGAGGTGCACCGCTCCCTTTTCCGATTTCAAAAAGTGATAGGTAGTAGGAAAGGGGCTTACTTTATACACCGTATTACCAAATTTCAGTGGTCTAGCGATAATAGTTGCATAGATAGGGGGTATGAAAGGTCCTATTTGTATGGGAGGTGCCACGCCCCCTATTCCGCTTTCAAAAAGGAATAGGTATTAGGAAAGGGACTTATTTTGTACAACGTCTTACCAAAATTTAGTAGTCTAGCATTAATACCTCTTGAGTATGAAAGTTCCCATTTGTATGGGAGGTGCCACGCCCCCTTTTACGATTTCAAAAACGGATAGGTATTAGAAAAGGGACTTACTTTATACAACGCCTTACCGAAATTTAGTAGTCTAGCATTAATACCTCTTGAGTATGAAAGTTCCCATTTGTATGGGAGGTGCCACGCCCCCTTTTAAGATTTCAAAAACGGATAGGTATTAGGAAAGGGACATACTTTATACAACGCCTTACCAAAATTTAGTAGTCTGGGATTAATACCAGAACCATGCCGGGCTATGTACCTAACCTGTGTGTAAGATTGGTTAAAATCGGTTCACGCGTTTGAGCGTCAAGTGGCGATACGAAAAAAAGTGTTTACTTTTTATAATATGTACAGATTATGTATAGATGAATAATCTCATTTGTATGGGAGGTGCACCGCTCCCTTTTCCGATTTCAAAAAGTGATAGGTAGTAGGAAAGGGGCTTACTTTATACACCGTATTACCAAATTTCAGTGGTCTAGCGATAATAGTTGCATAGATAGGGGGTATGAAAGGTCCTATTTGTATGGGAGGTGCCACGCCCCCTATTCCGCTTTCAAAAAGGAATAGGTATTAAGAAAGGGACTTATTTTGTCCAACGTCTTACCAAAATTTAGTAGTCTAGCACTAATACCTCCAAAGATATTGAGTATGAAACTTCCCATTTGTATGGGAGGTGCTACGCCCCCTTTTACGATTTCAAAAAGGAATAGGTATTAGGAAAGGGACTTACTTTATGCAACGTCTTGCCAAAATTTAATAGTCTAGCATTAATACCTCTTGAGTATGAAAGTTCCCATTTGTATGGGAGGTGCCACGCCCCCTTTTACGATTTCAAAAACGGATAGGTATTAGGAAAGGGACTTACTTTATACAACGCCTTACCAAAATTTAGTAGTCTAGGATTAATACTAGAACCATGCCGGGCTATGTACCTGACCTGTGTGTAAGATTGGTTAAAATCGGTTCACGCGTTTGAGCGTCAAGTGGCGATACGAAAAAAAGTGTTTACTTTTTATAATATGTACAGATTATGTATAGATGAATAATCTCATTTGTATGGGAGGTGCACCGCTCCCTTTTCCGATTTCAAAAAGTGATAGGTAGTAGGAAAGGGGCTTACTTTATACACCGTATTACCAAATTTCAGTGGTCTAGCGATAATAGTTGCATAGATAGGGGGTATGAAAGGTCCTATTTGTATGGGAGGTGCCACGCCCCCTTTTACGATTTCAAAAACGGATATGTATTAGAAAAGGGACTTACTTTATACAACGCCTTACCGAAATTTAGTAGTCTAGCATTAATACCTCTTGAGTATGAAAGTTCCCATTTGTATGGGAGGGGCCACGCCCCCTTTTACGATTTGAAAAACGGATTGGTATTAGGAAAGGGACTTACTTTATACAACGCCTTACCAAAATTTAGTAGTCTAGGATTAATACTAGAACCATGCCGGGCTATGTACCTGACCTGTGTGTAAGATTGGTTAAAATGGGTTCACGCGTTTGAGCGTCATGTATAGATTATGTATAGATGAATAATGTCGTTTGTATGGGAGGTGCACCGCTCCCTTTTCCGATTTCAAAAAGTGATAGGTAGTAGGAAAGGGGCTTACTTTATACACCGTATTACCAAATTTCAGTGGTCTAGCGATAATAGTTGCATAGATAGGGGGTATGAAAGGTCCTATTTGTATGGGAGGTGCCACGCCCCCTATTCCGCTTTCAAAAAGGAATAGGTATTAGGAAAGGGACTTATTTTGTACAACGTCTTACCAAAATTTAGTAGTCTAGCATTAATACCTCTTGAGTATGAAAGTTCCCATTTGTATGGGAGGTGCCACGCCCCCTTTTACGATTTCAAAAACGGATAGGTATTAGAAAAGGGACTTACTTTATACAACGCCTTACCGAAATTTAGTAGTCTAGCATTAATACCTCTTGAGTATGAAAGTTCCCATTTGTATGGGAGGTGCCACGCCCCCTTTTAAGATTTCAAAAACGGATAGGTATTAGGAAAGGGACATACTTTATACAACGCCTTACCAAAATTTAGTAGTCTGGGATTAATACCAGAACCATGCCGGGCTATGTACCTAACCTGTGTGTAAGATTGGTTAAAATCGGTTCACGCGTTTGAGCGTCAAGTGGCGATACGAAAAAAAGTGTTTACTTTTTATAATATGTACAGATTATGTATAGATGAATAATCTCATTTGTATGGGAGGTGCACCGCTCCCTTTTCCGATTTCAAAAAGTGATAGGTAGTAGGAAAGGGGCTTACTTTATACACCGTATTACCAAATTTCAGTGGTCTAGCGATAATAGTTGCATAGATAGGGGGTATGAAAGGTCCTATTTGTATGGGAGGTGCCACGCCCCCTATTCCGCTTTCAAAAAGGAATAGGTATTAAGAAAGGGACTTATTTTGTACAACGTCTTACCAAAATTTAGTAGTCTAGCACTAATACCTCCAAAGATATTGAGTATGAAACTTCCCATTTGTATGGGAGGTGCTACGCCCCCTTTTACGATTTCAAAAAGGAATAGGTATTAGGAAAGGGACTTACTTTATGCAACGTCTTGCCAAAATTTAATAGTCTAGCATTAATACCTCTTGAGTATGAAAGTTCCCATTTGTATGGGAGGTGCCACGCCCCCTTTTACGATTTCAAAAACGGATAGGTATTAGGAAAGGGACTTACTTTATACAACGCCTTACCAAAATTTAGTAGTCTAGGATTAATACTAGAACCATGCCGGGCTATGTACCTGACCTGTGTGTAAGATTGGTTAAAATCGGTTCACGCGTTTGAGCGTCAAGTGGCGATACGAAAAAAAGTGTTTACTTTTTATAATATGTACAGATTATGTATAGATGAATAATCTCATTTGTATGGGAGGTGCACCGCTCCCTTTTCCGATTTCAAAAAGTGATAGGTAGTAGGAAAGGGGCTTACTTTATACACCGTATTACCAAATTTCAGTGGTCTAGCGATAATAGTTGCATAGATAGGGGGTATGAAAGGTCCTATTTGTATGGGAGGTGCCACGCCCCCTTTTACGATTTCAAAAACGGATATGTATTAGAAAAGGGACTTACTTTATACAACGCCTTACCGAAATTTAGTAGTCTAGCATTAATACCTCTTGAGTATGAAAGTTCCCATTTGTATGGGAGGGGCCACGCCCCCTTTTACGATTTGAAAAACGGATTGGTATTAGGAAAGGGACTTACTTTATACAACGCCTTACCAAAATTTAGTAGTCTAGGATTAATACTAGAACCATGCCGGGCTATGTACCTGACCTGTGTGTAAGATTGGTTAAAATGGGTTCACGCGTTTGAGCGTCATGTATAGATTATGTATAGATGAATAATGTCGTTTGTATGGGAGGTGCACCGCTCCCTTTTCCGATTTCAAAAAGTGATAGGTAGTAGGAAAGGGGCTTACTTTATACACCGTATTACCAAATTTCAGTGGTCTAGCGATAATAGTTGCATAGATAGGGGGTATGAAATGTCCTATTTGTATGGGAGGTGCCACGCCCCCTATTCCGCTTTCAAAAAGGAATAGGTATTAGGAAAGGGACTTATTTTGTACAACGTCTTACCAAAATTTAGTAGTCTAGCATTAATACCTCCAAAGATATTGAGTATGAAACTTCCCATTTGTATGGGAGGTGCTACGCCCCCTTTTACGATTTCAAAAAGGAATAGGTATTAGGAAAGGGACTTACTTTATACAACGTCTTGCCAAAATTTAGTAGTCTAGCATTAATACCTCTTGAGTATGAAAGTTCCCATTTGTATGGGAGGTGCCACGCCCCCTTTTACGATTTCAAAAACGGATAGGTATTAGAAAAGGGACTTACTTTATACAACGCCTTACCGAAATTTAGTAGTCTAGCATTAATACCTCTTGAGTATGAAAGTTCCCATTTGTATGGGAGGTGCCACGCCCCCTTTTACGATTTCAAAAACGGATAGGTATTAGGAAAGGGACTTACTTTATACAACGCCTTACCAAAATTTAGTAGTCTGGGATTAATACCAGAACCATGCCGGGCTATGTACCTGACCCGTGTGTAAGATTGGTTAAAATCGGTTCACGCGTTTGAGCGTCAAGTGGCGATACGAAAAAAAGTGTTTACTTTTTATAATATGTACAGATTATGTATAGATGAATAATCTCATTTGTATGGGAGGTGCACCGCTCCCTTTTCCGATTTCAAAAAGTGATAGGTAGTAGGAAAGGGGCTTACTTTATACACCGTATTACCAAATTTCAGTGGTCTAGCGATAATAGTTGCATAGATAGGGGGTATGAAAGGTCCTATTTGTATGGGAGGTGCCACGCCCCCTATTCCGCTTTCAAAAAGGAATAGGTATTAGGAAAGGGACTTATTTTGTACAACGTCTTACCAAAATTTAGTAGTCTAGCACTAATACCTCCAAAGATATTGAGTATGAAACTTCCCATTTGTATGGGAGGTGCTACGCCCCCTTTTACGATTTCAAAAAGGAATAGGTATTAGGAAAGGGACTTACTTTATACAACGTCTTGCCAAAATTTAGTAGTCTAGCATTAATACCTCTTGAGTATGAAAGTTCCCATTTATATGGGAGGTGCCACGCCCCCTTTTACGATTTCAAAAACGGATAGGTATTAGAAAAGGGACTTACTATACAACGCCTTACCAAAATTTAGTAGTCTGGGATTAATACCAGAACCATGCCGGGCTATGTACCTGACCTGTGTGTAAGATTGGTAAAAATCGGTTCACGCGTTTGAGCGTCAAGTGGCGATACGAAAAAAAGTGTTTACTTTGTATAATATGTACAGATTATGTATAGATGAATAATCTCATTTGTATGGGAGGTGCACCGCTCCCTTTTCCGATTTAAAAAAGTGATAGGTAGTAGGAAAGGGGCTTACTTTATACACCGTATTACCAAATTTCAGTGGTCTAGCGATAATAGTTGCATAGATAGGGGGTATGAAAGGTCCTATTTGTATGGGAGGTGCCACGCCCCCTATTCCGCTTTCAAAAAGGAATAGGTATTAGGAAAGGGACTTATTTTGTACAACGTCTTGCCAAAATTTAGTAGTCTAGCATTAATACCTCTTGAGTATGAAAGTTCCCATTTGTATGGGAGGTGCCACGCCCCCTTTTACGATTTTAAAAACGGATAGGTATTAGGAAAGGGACTTACTTTATACAACGTCTTGCCAAAATTTAGTAGTCTAGCATTAATACCTCTTGAGTATGAAAGTTCCCATTTGTATGGGAGGTGCCACGCCCCCTATTCCGCTTTCAAAAAGGAATAGGTATTAGGAAAGGGACTTATTTTGTACAACGTCTTACCAAAATTTAGTAGTCTAGCACTAATACCTCCAAAGATATTGAGTATGAAACTTCCCATTTGTATGGGAGGTGCTACGCCCCCTTTTACGATTTCAAAAAGGAATAGGTATTAGGAAAGGGACTTACTTTATACAACGTCTTGCCAAAATTTAGTAGTCTAGCATTAATACCTTTTGAGTATGAAAGTTCCCATTTGTATGGGAGGTGCCACGCCCCCTTTTACGATTTCAAAAAGGAATAGGTATTAGGCAAGGGACTTACTTTATACAACGTCTTGCCAAAATTTAGTAGTCTAGCATTAATACCTCTTGAGTATGAAAGTTCCCATTTGTATGGGAGGTGCCACGCCCCCTTTTACATTTCAAAAACGGATTGGTATTAGGAAAGGGACTTACTTTATACAACGTCTTACCAAAATTTAGTAGTCTAGCACTAATACCTCCAAAGATATTGAGTATGAAACTTCCCATTTGTATGGGAGGTGCTACGCCCCCTTTTACGATTTCAAAAAGGAATAGGTATTAGGAAAGGGACTTACTTTATACAACGTCTTGCCAAAACTTAGTAGTCTAGCATTAATACCTTTTGAGTATGAAAGTTCCCATTTGTATGGGAGGTGCCACGCCCCCTATTCCGCTTTCAAAAAGGAATAGGTATTAGGAAAGGGACTTATTTTGTACAACGTCTTACCAAAATTTAGTAGTCTAGCACTAATACCTCCAAAGATATTGAGTATGAAACTTCCCATTTGTATGGGAGGTGCTACGCCCCCTTTTACGATTTCAAAAAGGAATAGGTATTAGGAAAGGGACTTACTTTATACAACGTCTTGCCAAAATTTAGTAGTCTAGCATTGATACCTCTTGAGTATGAAAGTTCCCATTTGTATGGGATGTGCCACGCCCCCTTTTACGATTTCAAAAACGGATAGGTATTAGGAAAGGGACTTACTTTATACAACGTCTTGCCAAAATTTAGTAGTCTAGCATTAATACCTCCAAAGATATTGAGTATGAAAATTCCCATTTGTATGGGAGGTGCCACGCCCCCTTTTCCGATTTCAAAAAACAGTACGTAAGAACCATGCCGGGCTATGTACCTGACCTGTGTGTAAGATTGGTTAAAATGGGTTCACGCGTTTGAGCGTCATGTATAGATTATGTATAGATGAATAATGTCATTTGTATGGGAGGTGCACCGCTCCCTTTTCCGATTTCAAAAAGTGATAGGTAGTAGGAAAGGGGCTTACTTTATACACCGTATAACCAAATTTCAGTGGTCTAGCGATAATAGTTGCATAGATAGGGGGTATGAAAGGTCCTATTTGTATGGGAGGTGCCACGCCCCCTATTCCGCTTTCAAAAAGGAATAGGTATTATTAAAGGGACTTATTTTGTACAACGTCTTACCAAAATTTAGTAGTCTAGCATTAATACCTCTTCAGTATGAAAGTTCCCATTTGTATGGGAGGTGCCACGCCCCCTTTTACGATTTCAAAAACGGATAGGTATTAGAAAAGGGACTTACTTTATACAACGCCTTACCGAAAGTTAGTAGTCTAGCATTAATACCTCTTGAGTATGAAAGTTCCCATTTGTATGGGAGGTGCCACGCCCCCTTTTAAGATTTCAAAAACGGATAGGTATTAGGAAAGGGACATACTTTATACAACGCCTTACCAAAATTTAGTAGTCTGGGATTAATACCAGAACCATGCCGGGCTATGTACCTGACCTGTGTGTAAGATTGGTTAAAATCGGTTCACGCGTTTGGGCGTCAAGTGGCGATACGAAAAAAAGTGTTTACTTTTTATAATATGTACAGATTATGTATAGATGAATAATCTCATTTGTATGGGAGGTGCACCGCTCCCTTTTCCGATTTCAAAAAGTGATAGGTAGTAGGGAAGGGGCTTACTTTATACACCGTATTACCAAATTTCAGTGGTCTAGCGATAATAGTTGCATAGATAGGGGGTATGAAAGGTCCTATTTGTATGGGAGGTGCCACGCCCCCTATTCCGCTTTCAAAAAGGAATAGGTATTAGGAAAGGGACTTATTTTGTACAACGTCTTACCAAAATTTAGTAGTCTACCACTAATACCTCCAAAGATATTGAGTATGAAACTTCCCATTTGCATGGGAGGTGCTACGCCCCCTTTTACGATTTCAAAAAGGAATAGGTATTAGGAAAGGGACTTACTTTATACAACGTCTTGCCAAAATTTAGTAGTCTAGCATTAATACCTCTTGAGTATGAAAGTTCCCATTTGTATGGGAGGTGCCACGCCCCCTTTTACGATTTCAAAAACGGATAGGTATTAGAAAAGGGACTTACTTTATACAACGCCTTACCAAAATTTAGTAGTCTAGGATTAATACTAGAACCATGCCGGGCTATGTACCTGACCTGTGTGTAAGATTGGTTAAAATCGGTTCACGCGTTTGAGCGTCAAGTGGCGATACGAAAAAAAGTGTTTACTTTTTATAATATGTACAGATTATGTACAGATGAATAATCTCATTTGTATGGGAGGTGCACCGCTCCCTTTTCCGATTTCAAAAAGTGATAGGTAGTAGGAAAGGGGCTTACTTTATACACCGTATTACCAAATTTCAGTGGTCTAGCGATAATAGTTGCATAGATAGGGGGTATGAAAGGTCCTATTTGTATGGGAGGTGCCACGCCCCCTATTCCGCTTTCAAAAAGGAATAGGTATTAGGAAAGGGACTTATTTTGTACAACGTCTTACCAAAATTTAGTAGTCTAGCACTAATACCTCCAAAGATATTGAGTATGAAACTTCCCATTTGTATGGGAGGTGCTACGCCCCCTTTTACGATTTCAAAAAGGAATAGGTATTAGGAAAGGGACTTACTTTATACAACGTCTTGCCAAAATTTAGTAGTCTAGCATTAATACCTCTTGAGTATGAAAGTTCCCATTTGTATGGGAGGTGCCACGCCCCCTTTTACGATTTCAAAAACGGATAGGTATTAGAAAAGGGACTTACTATACAACGCCTTACCAAAATTTAGTAGTCTGGGATTAATACCAGAACCATGCCGGGCTATGTACCTGACCTGTGTGTAAGATTGGTAAAAATCGGTTCACTCGTTTGAGCGTCAAGTGGCGATACGAAAAAAAGTGTTTACTTTTTATAATATGTACAGATTATGTATAGATGAATAATCTCATTTGTATGGGAGGTGCACCGCTCCCTTTTCCGATTTAAAAAAGTGATAGGTAGTAGGAAAGGGGCTTACTTTATACACCGTATTACCAAATTTCAGTGGTCTAGCGATAATAGTTGCATAGATAGGGGGTATGAAAGGTCCTATTTGTATGGGAGGTGCCACGCCCCCTATTCCGCTTTCAAAAAGGAATAGGTATTAGGAAAGGGACTTATTTTGTACAACGTCTTGCCAAAATTTAGTAGTCTAGCATTAATACCTCTTGAGTATGAAAGTTCCCATTTGTATGGGAGGTGCCACGCCCCCTTTTACGATTTTAAAAACGGATAGGTATTAGGAAAGGGACTTACTTTATACAACGTCTTGCCAAAATTTAGTAGTCTAGCATTAATACCTCTTGAGTATGAAAGTTCCCATTTGTATGGGAGGTGCCACGCCCCCTTTTACGATTTCAAAAAGGAATAGGTATTAGGCAAGGGACTTACTTTATACAACGTCTTGCCAAAATTTAGTAGTCTAGCATTAATACCTCTTGAGTATGAAAGTTCCCATTTGTATGGGAGGTGCCACGCCCCCTTTTACATTTCAAAAACGGATTGGTATTAGGAAAGGGACTTACTTTATACAACGTCTTACCAAAATTTAGTAGTCTAGCACTAATACCTCCAAAGATATTGAGTATGAAACTTCCCATTTGTATGGGAGGTGCTACGCCCCCTTTTACGATTTCAAAAAGGAATAGGTATTAGGAAAGGGACTTACTTTATACAACGTCTTGCCAAAATTTAGTAGTCTAGCATTAATACCTTTTGAGTATGAAAGTTCCCATTTGTACGGGAGGTGCCACGCCCCCTATTCCGCTTTCAAAAAGGAATAGGTATTAGGAAAGGGACTTATTTTGTACAACGTCTTACCAAAATTTAGTAGTCTAGCACTAATACCTCCAAAGATATTGAGTATGAAACTTCCCATTTGTATGGGAGGTGCTACGCCCCCTTTTACGATTTCAAAAAGGAATAGGTATTAGGAAAGGGACTTACTTTATACAACGTCTTGCCAAAATTTAGTAGTCTAGCATTGATACCTCTTGAGTATGAAAGTTCCCATTTGTATGGGATGTGCCACGCCCCCTTTTACGATTTCAAAAACGGATAGGTATTAGGAAAGGGACTTACTTTATACAACGTCTTGCCAAAATTTAGTAGTCTAGCATTAATACCTCCAAAGATATTGAGTATGAAAATTCCCATTTGTATGGGAGGTGCCACGCCCCCTTTTCCGATTTCAAAAAACAGTACGTAAGAACCATGCCGGGCTATGTACCTGACCTGTGTGTAAGATTGGTTAAAATGGGTTCACACGTTTGAGCGTCATGTATAGATTATGTATAGATGAATAATGTAATTTGTATGGGAGGTGCACCGCTCCCTTTTCCGATTTCAAAAAGTGATAGGTAGTAGGAAAGGGGCTTACTTTATACACCGTATAACCAAATTTCAGTGGTCTAGCGATAATAGTTGCATAGATAGGGGGTATGAAAGGTCCTATTTGTATGGGAGGTGCCACGCCCCCTATTCCGCTTTCAAAAAGGAATAGGTATTATTAAAGGGACTTATTTTGTACAACGTCTTACCAAAATTTAGTAGTCTAGCATTAATACCTCTTCAGTATGAAAGTTCCCATTTGTATGGGAGGTGCCACGCCCCCTTTTACGATTTCAAAAACGGATAGGTATTAGAAAAGGGACTTACTTTATACAACGCCTTACCGAAAGTTAGTAGTCTAGCATTAATACCTCTTGAGTATGAAAGTTCCCATTTGTATGGGAGGTGCCACGCCCCCTTTTAAGATATCAAAAACGGATAGGTATTAGGAAAGGGACATACTTTATACAACGCCTTACCAAAATTTAGTAGTCTGGGATTAATACCAGAACCATGCCGGGCTATGTACCTGACCTGTGTGTAAGATTGGTTAAAATCGGTTCACGCGTTTGAGCGTCAAGTGGCGATACGAAAAAAAGTGTTTACTTTTTATAATATGTACAGATTATGTATAGATGAATAATCTCATTTGTATGGGAGGTGCACCGCTCCCTTTTTCGATTTCAAAAAGTGATAGGTAGTAGGGAAGGGGCTTACTTTATACACCGTATTACCAAATTTCAGTGGTCTAGCGATAATAGTTGCATAGATAGGGGGTATGAAAGGTCCTATTTGTATGGGAGGTGCCACGCCCCCTATTCCGCTTTCAAAAAGGAATAGGTATTAGGAAAGGGACTTATTTTGTACAACGTCTTACCAAAATTTAGTAGTCTACCACTAATACCTCCAAAGATATTGAGTATGAAACTTCCCATTTGTATGAGAGGTGCTACGCCCCCTTTTACGATTTCAAAAAGGAATAGGTATTAGGAAAGGGACTTACTTTATACAACGTCTTGCCAAAATTTAGTAGTCTAGCATTAATACCTCTTGAGTATGAAAGTTCCCATTTGTATGGGAGGTGCCACGCCCCCTTTTACGATTTCAAAAACGGATAGGTATTAGGAAAGGGACTTACTTTATACAACGCCTTACCAAAATTTAGTAGTCTAGGATTAATACTAGAACCATGCCGGGCTATGTACCTGACCTGTGTGTAAGATTGGTTAAAATCGGTTCACGCGTTTGAGCGTCAAGTGGCGATACGAAAAAAAGTGTTTACTTTTTATAATATGTACAGATTATGTATAGATGAATAATCTCATTTGTATGGGAGGTGCACCGCTCCCTTTTCCGATTTCAAAAAGTGATAGGTAGTAGGAAAGGGGCTTACTTTATACACCGTATTACCAAATTTCAGTGGTCTAGCGATAATAGTTGCATAGATAGGGGGTATGAAAGGTCCTATTTGTATGGGAGGTGCCACGCCCCCTATTCCGCTTTCAAAAAGGAATAGGTATTAGGAAAGGGACTTATTTTGTACAACGTCTTACCAAAATTTAGTAGTCTAGCATTAATACCTCTTGAGTATGAAAGTTCCCATTTGTATGGGAGGTGCCACGCCCCCTTTTACGATTTCAAAAACGGATAGGTATTAGAAAAGGGACTTACTTTATACAACGCCTTACCGAAATTTAGTAGTCTAGCATTAATACCTCTTGAGTATGAAAGTTCCCATTTGTATGGGAGGTGCCACGCCCCCTTTTACGATTTCAAAAACGGATTGGTATTAGGAAAGGGACTTACTTTATACAACGCCTTACCAAAATTTAGTAGTCTAGGATTAATACTAGAACCATGCCGGGCTATGTACCTGACCTGTGTGTAAGATTGGTTAAAATGGGTTCACGCGTTTGAGCGTCATGTATAGATTATGTATAGATGAATAATGTCATTTGTATGGGAGGTGCACCGCTCCCTTTTCCGATTTCAAAAAGTGATAGGTAGTAGGAAAGGGGCTTACTTTATACACCGTATTACCAAATTTCAGTGGTCTAGCGATAATAGTTGCATAGATAGGGGGTATGAAATGTCCTATTTGTATGGGAGGTGCCACGCCCCCTATTCCGCTTTCAAAAAGGAATAGGTATTAGGAAAGGGACTTATTTTGTACAACGTCTTACCAAAATTTAGTAGTCTAGCATTAATACCTCCAAAGATATTGAGTATGAAACTTCCCATTTGTATGGGAGGTGCTACGCCCCCTTTTACGATTTCAAAAAGGAATAGGTATTAGGAAAGGGACTTACTTTATACAACGTCTTGCCAAAATTTAGTAGTCTAGCATTAATACCTCTTGAGTATGAAAGTTCCCATTTGTATGGGAGGTGCCACGCCCCCTTTTACGATTTCAAAAACGGATAGGTATTAGAAAAGGGACTTACTTTATACAACGCCTTACCGAAATTTAGTAGTCTAGCATTAATACCTCTTGAGTATGAAAGTTCCCATTTGTATGGGAGGTGCCACGCCCCCTTTTACGATTTCAAAAACGGATAGGTATTAGGAAAGGGACTTACTTTATACAACGCCTTACCAAAATTTAGTAGTCTGGGATTAATACCAGAACCATGCCGGGCTATGTACCTGACCTGTGTGTAAGATTGGTTAAAATCGGTTCACGCGTTTGAGCGTCAAGTGGCGATACGAAAAAAAGTGTTTACTTTTTATAATATGTACAGATTATGTATAGATGAATAATCTCATTTGTATGGGAGGTGCACCGCTCCCTTTTCCGATTTCAAAAAGTGATAGGTAGTAGGAAAGGGGCTTACTTTATACACCGTATTACCAAATTTCAGTGGTCTAGCGATAATAGTTGCATAGATAGGGGGTATGAAAGGTCCTATTTGTATGGGAGGTGCCACGTCCCCTATTCCGCTTTCAAAAAGGAATAGGTATTAGGAAAGGGACTTATTTTGTACAACGTCTTACCAAAATTTAGTAGTCTAGCACTAATACCTCCAAAGATATTGAGTATGAAACTTCCCATTTGTATGGGAGGTGCTACGCCCCCTTTTAAGATTTCAAAAAGGAATAGGTATTAGGAAAGGGACTTACTTTATACAACGTCTTGCCAAAATTTAGTAGTCTAGCATTAATACCTCTTGAGTATGAAAGTTCCCATTTGTATGGGAGGTGCCACGCCCCCTTTTACGATTTCAAAAACGGATAGGTATTAGAAAAGGGACTTACTTTATACAACGCCTTACCAAAATTTAGTAGTCTGGGATTAATACCAGAACCATGCCAGGCTATGTACCTGACCTGTGTGTAAGATTGGTAAAAATCGGTTCACGCGTTTGGGCGTCAAGTGGCGATACGAAAAAAAGTGTTTACTTTTTATAATATGTACAGATTATGTATAGATGAATAATCTCATTTGTATGGGAGGTGCCACGCCCCCTTTTACGATTTCAAGAACGGATAGGTATTAGAAAAGGGACTTACTTTATACAACGCCTTACCGAAATTTAGTAGTCTAGCATTAATACCTCTTGAGTATGAAAGTTCCCATTTGTATGGGAGGTGCCACGCCCCCTTTTACGATTTCAAAAACGGATTGGTATTAGGAAAGGGACTTACTTTATACAACGCCTTACCAAAATTTAGTAGTCTAGGATTAATACTAGAACCATGCCGGGCTATGTACCTGACCTGTGTGTAAGATTGGTTAAAATGGGTTCACGCGTTTGAGCGTCATGTATAGATTATGTATAGATGAATAATGTCATTTGTATGGGAGGTGCACCGCTCCCTTTTCCGATTTCAAAAAGTGATAGGTAGTAGGAAAGTTGCTTACTTTATACACCGTATTACCAAATTTCAGTGGTCTAGCGATAATAGTTGCATAGATAGGGGGTATGAAATGTCCTATTTGTATGGGAGGTGCCACGCCCCCTATTCCGCTTTCAAAAAGGAATAGATATTAGGAAAGGGACTTATTTTGTACAACGTCTTACCAAAATTTAGTAGTCTAGCATTAATACCTCCAAAGATATTGAGTATGAAACTTCCCATTTGTATGGGAGGTGCTACGCCCCCTTTTACGATTTCAAAAAGGAATAGGTATTAGGAAAGGGACTTACTTTATACAACGTCTTGCCAAAATTTAGTAGTCTAGCATTAATACCTCTTGAGTATGAAAGTTCCCATTTGTATGGGAGGTGCCACGCCCCCTTTTACGATTTCAAAAACGGATAGGTATTAGAAAAGGGACTTACTTTATACAACGCCTTACCGAAATTTAGTAGTCTAGCATTAATACCTCTTGAGTATGAAAGTTCCCATTTGTATGGGAGGTGCCACGCCCCCTTTTACGATTTCAAAAACGGATAGGTATTAGAAAAGGGACTTACTTTATACAACGCCTTACCAAAATTTAGTAGTCTGGGATTAATACCAGAACCATGCCAGGCTATGTACCTGACCTGTGTGTAAGATTGGTTAAAATCGGTTCACGCGTTTGAGCGTCAAGTGGCGATACGAAAAAAAGTGTTTACTTTTTATAATATGTACAGATTATGTATAGATGAATAATCTCATTTGTATGGGAGGTGCACCGCTCCCTTTTCCGATTTCAAAAAGTGATAGGTAGTAGGAAAGGGGCTTACTTTATACACCGTATTACCAAATTTCAGTGGTCTAGCGATAATAGTTGCATAGATAGGGGGTATGAAAGGTCCTATTTGTATGGGAGGTGCCACGTCCCCTATTCCGCTTTCAAAAAGGAATAGGTATTAGGAAAGGGACTTATTTTGTACAACGTCTTACCAAAATTTAGTAGTCTAGCACTAATACCTCCAAAGATATTGAGTATGAAACTTCCCATTTGTATGGGAGGTGCTACGCCCCCTTTTACGATTTCAAAAAGGAATAGGTATTAGGAAAGGGACTTACTTTATACAACGTCTTGCCAAAATTTAGTAGTCTAGCATTAATACCTCTTGAGTATGAAAGTTCCCATTTGTATGGGAGGTGCCACGCCCCCTTTTACGATTTCAAAAACGGATAGGTATTAGAAAAGGGACTTACTTTATACAACGCCTTACCAAAATTTAGTAGTCTGGGATTAATACCAGAACCATGCCAGGCTATGTACCTGACCTGTGTGTAAGATTGGTTAAAATCGGTTCACGCGTTTGAGTGTCAAGTGGCGATACGAAAAAAAGTGTTTACTTTTTATAATATGTACAGATTATGTATAGATGAATAATCTCATTTGTATGGGAGGTGCCACGCCCCCTTTTACGATTTCAAAAAGGAATAGGTATTAGGAAAGGGACTTACTTTATACAACGTCTTGCCAAAATTTAGTAGTCTAGCATTAATACCTCTTGAGTATGAAAGTTCCCATTTGTATGGGAGGTGCCACGCCCCCTTTTACGATTTCAAAAACGGATAGGTATTAGGAAAGGGACTTACTTTATACAACGTCTTGCCAAAATTTAGTAGTCTAGCATTAATACCTCTTGAGTATGAAAGTTCCCATTTGTATGGGAGGTGCCACGCCCCCTTTTACGATTTCAAAAACGGATAGGTATTAGGAAAGGGACTTACTTTATACAACGTCTTGCCAAAATTTAGTAGTCTAGCATTAATACCTCTTGAGTATGAAAGTTCCCATTTGTATGGGAGGTGCCACGCCCCCTTTTACGATTTCAAAAAGGAATAGGTATTAGGAAAGGGACTTACTTTATACAACGTCTTGCCAAAATTTAGTAGTCTAGCATTAATACCTCTTGAGTATGAAAGTTCCCATTTGTATGGGAGGTGCCACGCCCCCTTTTACGATTTCAAAAACGGATAGGTATTAGGAAAGGGACTTACTTTATACAACGTCTTGTTAAAATTTAGTAGTCTAGCATTAATACCTCTTGAGTATGAAAGTTCCCATTTGTATGGGAGGTGCCACGCCCCCTATTCCGCTTTCAAAAAGGAATAGGTATTAGGAAAGGGACTTATTTTGTACAACGCCTTACCAAAATTTAGTAGTCTGGGATTAATACCAGAACCATGCCAGGCTATGTACCTGACCTGTGTGTAAGATTGGTTAAAATCGGTTCACGCGTTTGAGCGTCAAGTGGCGATACGAAAAAAAGTGTTTACTTTTTATAATATGTACAGATTATGTATAGATGAATAATCTCATTTGTATGGGAGGTGCACCGCTCCCTTTTCCGATTTCAAAAAGTGATAGGTAGTAGGAAAGGGGCTTACTTTATACACCGTATTACCAAATTTCAGTGGTCTAGCGATAATAGTTGCATAGATAGGGGGTATGAAAGGTCCTATTTGTATGGGAGGTGCCACGCCCCCTATTCCGCTTTCAAAAAGGAAAAGGTATTAGGAAAGGGACTTATTTTGTACAACGTCTTACCAAAATTTAGTAGTCTAGCACTAATACCTCCAAAGATATTGAGTATGAAACTTCCCATTTGTATGGGAGGTGCCACGCCCCCTTTTACGATTTCAAAAAGGAATAGGTATTAGGAAAGGGACTTACTTTATACAACGTCTTGCCAAAATTTAGTAGTCTAGCATTAATACCTCTTGAGTATGAAAGTTCCCATTTGTATGGGAGGTGCCACGCCCCCTTTTACGATTTCAAAAACGGATAGGTATTAAGAAAGGGACTTACTTTATACAACGTCTTACCAAAATTTAGTAGTCTAGCACTAATACCTCCAAAGATATTGAGTATGAAACTTCCCATTTGTATGGGAAGTGCTACGCCCCCTTTTACGATTTCAAAAAGGAATAGGTATTAGGAAAGGGACTTACTTTATACAACGTCTTGCCAAAATTTAGTAGTCTAGCATTAATACCTCTTGAGTATGAAAGTTCCCATTTGTATAGGAGGTGCCACGTCCCCTATTCCGCTTTCAAAAAGGAATAGGTATTAGGAAAGGGACTTATTTTGTACAACGTCTTACCAAAATTTAGTAGTCTAGCAATAATACCTCCAAGGATATTGAGTATGAAACTTCCCATTTGTATGGGAGGTGCTACGCCCCCTTTTACGATTTCAAAAAGGAATAGGTATTAGGAAAGGGACTTACTTTATACAACGTCTTGCCAAAATTTAGTAGTCTAGCATTAATACCTCTTGAGTATGAAAGTTCTCATTTGTATGGGAGGTGCCACGCCCCCTTTTACGATTTCAAAAACAGATAGGTATTAGGAAAGGGACTTACTTTATACAACGTCTTGCCAAAATTTAGTTGTCTAGCATTAATACCTCCAAAGATATTGAGTATGAAAATTCCCATTTGTATGGGAGGTGCCACGCCCCCTTTTCCGATTTCAAAAAACAGTACGTAAGAACCATGCCGGGCTATGTACCTGACCTGTGTGTAAGATTGGTTAAAATGGGTTCACGCGTTTGAGCGTCATGTATAGATTATGTATAGATGAATAATGTCATTTGTATGGGAGGTGCACCGCTCCCTTTTCCGATTTCAAAAAGTGATAGGTAGTAGGAAAGGGACTTATTTTGTACAACGTCTTACCAAAATTTAGTAGTCTAGCATTAATACCTCTTGAGTATGAAAGTTTCCATTTGTATGGGAGGTGCCACGCCCCCTTTTACGATTTCAAAAACGGATAGGTATTAGGAAAGGGACTTACTTTATACAACGCCTTACCAAAATTTAGTAGTCTAGCATTAATACCTCCAAAGATATTGAGTATGAAAATTCCCATTTGTATGGGAGGTGCCACGCCCCCTTTTCCGATTTCAAAAAACAGTACGTAAGAACCATGCCGGGCTATGTACCTGACCTGTGTGTAAGATTGGTTAAAATGGGTTCACGCGTTTGAGCGTCATGTATAGATTATGAATAGATGAATAATGTCATTTGTATGGGAGGTGCACCGCTCCCTTTTGCGATTTCAAAAAGTGATAGGTAGTAGGAAAGGGGCTTACTTTATACACCGTATTACCAAATTTCAGTGGTCTAGCGATAATAGTTGCATAGATAGGGGGTATGAAAGGTCCTATTTGTATGGGAGGTGCCACGCCCCCTATTCCGCTTTCAAAAAGGAATAGGTATTAGGAAAGGGACTTATTTTGTACAACGTCTTACCAAAATTTAGTAGTCTAGCATTAATAAATCCAAAGATATTGAGTATGAAAGTTCCCATTTGTATGGGAGGTGCTACGCCCCCTTTTACGATTCCAAAAAGGAATAGGTATTAGGAAAGGGACTTACTTTATACAACGTCTTGCCAAAATTTAGTAGTCTAGCATTGATACCTCTTGAGTATGAAAGTTCCCATTTGTATGGGAAGTGCCACGCCCCCTTTTACGATTTCAAAAACGGATAGGTATTAGAAAAGGGACTTACTTTATACAACGCCTTACCGATATTTAGTAGTCTAGCATTAATACCTCTTGAGTATGAAAGTTCCCATTTGTATGGGAGGTGCCACGCCCCCTTTTAAGATTTCAAAAACGGATAGGTATTAGGAAAGGGACATACTTTATACAACGCCTTACCAAAATTTAGTAGTCTGGGATTAATACCAGAACCATGCCGGGCTATGTACCTGACCTGTGTGTAAGATTGGTTAAAATGGGTTCACGCGCTTGAGCGTCATGTATAGATTATGTATAGATGAATAATGTCATTTGTATGGGAGGTGCACCGCTCCCTTTTCCGATTTCAAAAAGTGATAGGTAGTAGGAAAGGGGCTTACTTTATACACCGTATTACCAAATTTCAGTGGTCTAGCGATAACAGTTGCATAGATAGGGGGTATGAAATGTCCTATTTGTATGGGAGGTGCCACGCCCCCTATTCCGCTTTCAAAAAGGAATAGGTATTAGGAAAGGGACTTATTTTGTACAACGTCTTACTAAAATTTAGTAGTCTAGCATTAATACCTCCAAAGATATTGAGTATGAAACTTCCCATTTGTATGGGAGGTGCTACGCCCCCTTTTACGATTTCAAAAAGGAATAGGTATTAGGAAAGGGACTTACTTTATACAACGTCTTGCCAAAATTTAGTAGTCTAGCATTAATACCTCTTGAGTATGAAAGTTCCCATTTGTATGGGAGGTGCCACGCCCCCTTTTACGATTTCAAAAACGGATAGGTATTAGAAAATTGACTTACTTTATACAACGCCTTACCGAAATTTAGTAGTCTATCATTAATACCTCTTGAGTATGAAAGTTCCCATTTGTATGGGAGGTGCCACGCCCCCTTTTACGATTTCAAAAACGGATAGGTATTAGGAAAGGGACTTACTTTATACAACGCCTTACCAAAATTTAGTAGTCTGGGATTAATACCAGAACCATGCCGGGCTATGTACCTGACCTGTGTGTAAGATTGGTTAAAATCGGTTCACGCGTTTGAGCGTCAAGTGGCGATACGAAAAAAAGTGTTTACTTTTTATAATATGTACAGATTATGTATAGATGAATAATCTCATTTGTATGGGAGGTGCACCGCTCCCTTTTCCGATTTCAAAAAGTGATAGGTAGTAGGAAAGGGGCTTACTTTATACACCGTATTACCAAATTTCAGTGGTCTAGCGATAATAGTTGCATAGATAGGGGGTATGAAAGGTCCTATTTGTATGGGAGGTGCCACGCCCCCTATTCCGCTTTCAAAAAGGAATAGGTATTAGGAAAGGGACTTATTTTGTACAACGTCTTACCAAAATTTAGTAGTCTAGCACTAATACCTCCAAAGATATTGAGTATGAAACTTCCCATTTGTATGGGAGGTGCTACGCCCCCTTTTACGATTTCAAAAAGGAATAGGTATTAGGAAAGGGACTTACTTTATACAACGTCTTGCCAAAATTTAGTAGTCTAGCATTAATACCTCTTGAGTATGAAAGTTCCCATTTGTATGGGAGGTGCCACGCCCCCTTTTACGATTTCAAAAACGGATAGGTATTAGAAAAGGGACTTACTTTATACAACGCCTTACCGAAATTTAGCAGTCTAGCATTAATACCTCTTGAGTATGAAAGTTCCCATTTGTATGGGAGGTGCCACGCCCCCTTTTACGATTTCAAAAACGGATAGGTATTAGGAAAGGGACTTACTTTATACAACGCCTTACCAAAATTTAGTAGTCTGGGATTAATACCAGAACCATGCCGGGCTATGTACCTGACCTGTGTGTAAGATTGGTAAAAATCGGTTCACGCGTTTGAGCGTCAAGTGGCGATACGAAAAAAAGTGTTTACTTTTTATAATATGTACAGATTATGTATAGATGAATAATCTCATTTGTATGGGAGGTGCCACGCCCCCTTTTACGATTTCAAAAAGGAATAGGTATTAGGAAAGGGACTTACTTTATACAACGTCTTGCCAAAATTTAGTAGTCTAGCATTAATACCTCTTGAGTATGAAAGTTCCCATTTGTATGGGAGGTGCCACGCCCCCTTTTACGATTTCAAAAACGGATAGGTATTAGGAAAGGGACTTACTTTATACAACGTCTTGCCAAAATTTAGTAGTCTAGCATTAATACCTCTTGAGTATGAAAGTTCCCATTTGTATGGGAGGTGCCACGCCCCCTTTTACGATTTCAAAAACGGATAGGTATTAGGAAAGGGACTTACTTTATACAACGTCTTGCCAAAATTTAGTAGTCTAGCATTAATACCTCTTGAGTATGAAAGTTCCCATTTGTATGGGAGGTGCCACGCCCCCTTTTACGATTTCAAAAAGGAATAGGTATTAGGAAAGGGACTTACTTTATACAACGTCTTGCCAAAATTTAGTAGTCTAGCATTAATACCTCTTGAGTATGAAAGTTCCCATTTGTATGGGAGGTGCCACGCCCCCTTTTACGATTTCAAAAACGGATAGGTATTAGGAAAGGGACTTACTTTATACAACGTCTTGCCAAAATTTAGTAGTCTAGCATTAATACCTCTTGAGTATGAAAGTTCCCATTTGTATGGGAGGTGCCACGCCCCCTATTCCGCTTTCAAAAAGGAATAGGTATTAGGAAAGGGACTTATTTTGTACAACGCCTTACCAAAATTTAGTAGTCTGGGATTAATACCAGAACCATGCCAGGCTATGTACCTGACCTGTGTGTAAGATTGGTTAAAATCGGTTCACGCGTTTGAGCGTCAAGTGGCGATACGAAAAAAAGTGTTTACTTTTTATAATTTGTACAGATTATGTATAGATGAATAATCTCATTTGTATGGGAGGTGCACCGCTCCCTTTTCCGATTTCAAAAAGTGATAGGTAGTAGGAAAGGGGCTTACTTTATACACCGTATTACCAAATTTCAGTGGTCTAGCGATAATAGTTGCATAGATAGGGGGTATGAAAGGTCCTATTTGTATGGGAGGTGCCACGCCCCCTATTCCGCTTTCAAAAAGGAATAGGTATTAGGAAAGGGACTTATTTTGTACAACGTCTTACCAAAATTTAGTAGTCTAGCACTAATACCTCCAAAGATATTGAGTATGAAACTTCCCATTTGTATGGGAGGTGCCACGCCCCCTTTTACGATTTCAAAAAGGAATAGGTATTAGGAAAGGGACTTACTTTATACAACGTCTTGCCAAAATTTAGTAGTCTAGCATTAATACCTCTTGAGTATGAAAGTTCCCATTTGTATGGGAGGTGCCACGCCCCCTTTTACGATTTCAAAAACGGATAGGTATTAGGAAAGGGACTTACTTTATACAACGTCTTACCAAAATTTAGTAGTCTAGCACTAATACCTCCAAAGATATTGAGTATAAAACTTCCCATTTGTATGGGAGGTGCTACGCCCCCTTTTACGATTTCAAAAAGGAATAGGTATTAGGAAAGGGACTTACTTTATACAACGTCTTGCCAAAATTTAGTAGTCTAGCATTAATACCTCTTGAGTATGAAAGTTCCCATTTGTATGGGAGGTGCCACGTCCCCTATTCCGCTTTCAAAAAGGAATAGGTATTAGGAAAGGGACTTATTTTGTACAACGTCTTACCAAAATTTAGTAGTCTAGCAATAATACCTCCAAGGATATTGAGTATGAAACTTCCCATTTGTATGGGAGGTGCTACGCCCCCTTTTACGATTTCAAAAAGGAATAGGTATTAGGAAAGGGACTTACTTTATACAACGTCTTGCCAAAATTTAGTAGTCTAGCATTAATACCTCTTGAGTATGAAAGTTCTCATTTGTATGGGAGGTGCCACGCCCCCTTTTACGATTTCAAAAACGGATAGGTATTAATAAAGGGACTTACTTTATACAACGTCTTGCCAAAATTTAGTTGTCTAGCATTAATACCTCCAAAGATATTGAGTATGAAAATTCCCATTTGTATGGGAGGTGCCACGCCCCCTTTTCCGATTTCAAAAAACAGTACGTAAGAACCATGCCGGGCTATGTACCTGACCTGTGTGTAAGATTGGTTAAAATGGGTTCACGTGTTTGAGCGTCATGTATAGATTATGTATAGATGAATAATGTCATTTGTATGGGAGGTGCACCGCTCCCTTTTCCGATTTCAAAAAGTGATAGGTAGTAGGAAAGGGACTTATTTTGTACAACGTCTTACCAAAATTTAGTAGTCTAGCATTAATACCTCTTGAGTATGAAAGTTCCCATTTGTATGGGAGGTGCCACGCCCCCTTTTACGATTTCAAAAACGGATAGGTATTAGAAAAGGGACTTACTTTATACAACGCCTTACCGAAATTTAGTAGTCTAGCATTAATACCTCTTGAGTATGAAAGTTCCCATTTGTATGGGAGGTGCCACGCCCCCTTTTAAGATTTCAAAAACGGATAGGTATTAGGAAAGGGACATATTTTATACAACGCCTTACCAAAATTTAGTAGTCTGGGATTAATACCAGAACCATGGAGGGCTATGTACCTGACCTGTGTGTAAGATTGGTTAAAATGGGTTCACGCGTTTGAGCGTCATGTATAGATTATGTATAGATGAATAATGTCATTTGTATGGGAGGTGCACCGCTCCCTTTTCCGATTTCAAAAAGTGATAGGTAGTAGGAAAGGGGCTTACTTTATACACCGTATTACCAAATTTCAGTGGTCTAGCGATAACAGTTGCATAGATAGGGGGTATGAAATGTCCTATTTGTATGGGAGGTGCCACGCCCCCTATTCCGCTTTCAAAAAGGAATAGGTATTAGGAAAGGGACTTATTTTGTACAACGTCTTACTAAAATTTAGTAGTCTAGCATTAATACCTCCAAAGATATTGAGTATGAAACTTCCCATTTGTATGGGAGGTGCTACGCCCCCTTTTACGATTTCAAAAAGGAATAGGTATTAGGAAAGGGACTTACTTTATACAACGTCTTGCCAAAATTTAGTAGTCTAGCATTAATACCTCTTGAGTATGAAAGTTCCCATTTGTATGGGAGGTGCCACGCCCCCTTTTACGATTTCAAAAACGGATAGGTATTAGAAAAGGGACTTACTTTATACAACGCCTTACCGAAATTTAGTAGTCTAGCATTAATACCTCTTGAGTATGAAAGTTCCCATTTGTATGGGAGGTGCCACGCCCCCTTTTACGATTTCAAAAACGGATAGGTATTAGGAAAGGGACTTACTTTATACAACGCCTTACCAAAATTTAGTAGTCTGGGATTAATACCAGAACCATGCCGGGCTATGTACCTGACCTGTGTGTAAGATTGGTTAAAATCGGTTCACGCGTTTGAGCGTCAAGTGGCGATACGAAAAAAAGTGTTTACTTTTTATAATATGTACAGATTATGTATAGATGAATAATCTCATTTGTATGGGAGGTGCACCGCTCCCTTTTCCGATTTCAAAAAGTGATAGGTAGTAGGAAAGGGGCTTACTTTATACACCGTATTACCAAATTTCAGTGGTCTAGCGATAATAGTTGCATAGATAGGGGGTATGAAAGGTCCTATTTGTATGGGAGGTGCCACGCCCCCTATTCCGCTTTCAAAAAGGAACAGGTATTAGGAAAGGGACTTATTTTGTACAACGTCTTACCAAAATTTAGTAGTCTAGCACTAATACCTCCAAAGATATTGAGTATGAAACTTCCCATTTGTATGGGAGGTGCTACGCCCCCTTTTACGATTTCAAAAAGGAATAGGTATTAGGAAAGGGACTTACTTTATACAACGTCTTGCCAAAATTTAGTAGTCTAGCATTAATACCTCTTGAGTATGAAAGTTCCCATTTGTATGGGAGGTGCCACGCCCCCTTTTACGATTTCAAAAACGGATAGGTATTAGAAAAGGGACTTACTTTATACAACGCCTTACCGAAATTTAGCAGTCTAGCATTAATACCTCTTGAGTATGAAAGTTCCCATTTGTATGGGAGGTGCCACGCCCCCTTTTACGATATCAAAAACGGATAGGTATTAGGAAAGGGACTTACTTTATACAACGCCTTACCAAAATTTAGTTGTCTGGGATTAATACCAGAACCATGCCGGGCTATGTACCTGACCTGTGTGTAAGATTGGTAAAAATCGGTTCACGCGTTTGAGCGTCAAGTGGCGATACGAAAAAAAGTGTTTACTTTTTATAATATGTACAGATTATGTATAGATGAATAATCTCATTTGTATGGGAGGTGCACCGCTCCCTTTTCCGATTTCAAAAAGTGATAGGTAGTAGGAAAGGGGCTTACTTTATACACCGTATTACCAAATTTCAGTGGTCTAGCGATAATAGTTGCATAGATAGGGGGTATGAAAGGTCCTATTTGTATGGGAGGTGCCACGCCCCCTATTCCGCTTTCAAAAAGGAATAGGTATTAGGAAAGGGACTTATTTTGTACAACGTCTTACCAAAATTTAGTAGTCTAGCACTAATACCTCCAAAGATATTGAGTATGAAACTTCCCATTTGTATGGGAGGTGCTACGCCCCCTTTTACGATTTCAAAAAGGAATAGGTATTAGGAAAGGGACTTACTTTATACAACGTCTTGCCAAAATTTAGTAGTCTAGCATTAATACCTCTTGAGTATGAAAGTTTCCATTTGTATGGGAGGTGCCACGCCCCCTTTTACGATTTCAAAAACGGATAGGTATTAGGAAAGGGACTTACTTTATACAACGTCTTGCCAAAATTTAGTAGTCTAGCATTAATACCTCCAAAGATATTGAGTATGAAAATTCCCATTTGTATGGGAGGTGCCACGCCCCCTTTTCCGATTTCAAAAAACAGTACGTAAGAACCATGCCGGGCTATGTACCTGACCTGTGTGTAAGATTGGTTAAAATGGGTTCAAGCGTTTGAGCGTCATGTATAGATTATGTATAGATGAATAATGTCATTTGTATGGGAGGTGCACCGCTCCCTTTTCCGATTTCAAAAAGTGATAGGTAGTAGGAAAGGGGCTTACTTTATAAACCGTATTACCAAATTTCAGTGGTCTAGCGATAATAGTTGCATAGATAGGGGGTATGAAATGTCCTATTTGTATGGGGGGTGCCACGCCCCCTATTCCGCTTTCAAAGAGGAATAGGTATTAGGAAAGGGACTTATTTTGTACAACGTCTTACCAAAATTTAGTAGTCTAGCATTAATACCTCCAAAGATATTGAGTATGAAACTTCCCATTTGTATGGGAGGTGCTACGCCCCCTTTTACGATTCCAAAAAGGAATAGGTATTAGGAAAGGGACTTACTTTATACAACGTCTTGCCAAAATTTAGTAGTCTAGCATTGATACCTCTTGAGTATGAAAGTTCCCATTTGTATGGGAAGTGCCACGCCCCCTCTTACGATTTCAAAAACGGATAGGTATTAGAAAAGGGACTTACTTTATACAACGCCTTACCAAAATTTAGTAGTCTAGCATTAATACCTCCAAAGATATTAAGTATGAAAGTTCCCATTTGTATGGGAGGTGCCACGCCCCCTTTTACGATTTCAAAACGGATAGGTATTAGGAAAGGGACTTACTTTATACAACGCCTTACCAAAATTTAGTAGTCTAGCATTAATACCTCTTGAGTATGAAAGTTCCCATTTGTATGGGAGGTGCCACGCCCCCTTTTACGATTTCAAAAACGGATAGGTATTAGAAAAGGGACTTACTTTATACAACGCCTTACCGAAATTTAGCAGTCTAGCATTAATACCTCTTGAGTATGAAAGTTCCCATTTGTATGGGAGGTGCCACGCCCCCTTTTACGATTTCAAAAACGGATAGGTATTAGGAAAGGGACTTACTTTATACAACGCCTTACCAAAATTTAGTAGTCTAGCATTAATACCTCCAAAGATATTGAGTATGAAACTTCCCATTTGTATGGAAGGTGCTACGCCCCCTTTTACGATTCCAAAAAGGAATAGGTATTAGGAAAGGGACTTACTTTATACAACGTCTTGCCAAAATTTAGTAGTCTAGCATTGATACCTCTTGAGTATGAAAGTTCCCATTTGTATGGGAAGTGCCACGCCCCCTCTTACGATTTCAAAAACGGATAGGTATTAGAAAAGGGACTTACTTTATACAACGCCTTACCAAAATTTAGTAGTCTAGCATTAATACCTCCAAAGATATTAAGTATGAAAGTTCCCATTTGTATGGGAGGTGCCACGCCCCCTTTTACGATTTCAAAAAGGAATAGGTATTAGGAAAGGGACTTACTTTATACAACGTCTTGCCAAAATTTAGTAGTCTAGCATTAATACCTCTTGAGTATGAAAGTTCCCATTTGTATGGGAGGTGCCACGCCCCCTTTTACGATTTCAAAAACGGATAGGTATTAGAAAAGGGACTTACTTTATACAACGCCTTACCGAAATTTAGCAGTCTAGCATTAATACCTCTTGAGTATGAAAGTTCCCATTTGTATGGGAGGTGCCACGCCCCCTTTTACGATTTCAAAAACGGATAGGTATTAGGAAAGGGACTTACTTTATACAACGCCTTACCAAAATTTAGTAGTCTGGGATTAATACCAGAACCATGCCAGGCTTTGTACCTGACCTGTGTGTAAGATTGGTAAAAATCGGTTCACGCGTTTGAGCGTCAAGTGGCGATACGAAAAAAAGTGTTTACTTTTTATAATATGTACAGATTATGTATAGATGAATAATCTCATTTGTATGGGAGGTGCACCGCTCCCTTTTCCGATTTCAAAAAGTGATAGGTAGTAGGAAAGGGGCTTACTTTATACACCGTATTACCAAATTTCAGTGGTCTAGCGATAATAGTTGCATAGATAGGGGGTATGAAAGGTCCTATTTGTATGGGAGGTGCCACGCCCCCTATTCCGCTTTCAAAAAGGAATAGGTATTAGGAAAGGGACTTATTTTGTACAACGTCTTACCAAAATTTAGTAGTCTAGCACTAATACCTCCAAAGATATTGAGTATGAAACTTCCCATTTGTATGGGAGGTGCTACGCCCCCTTTTACGATTTCAAAAAGGAATAGGTATTAGGAAAGGGACTTACTTTATACAACGTCTTGCCAAAATTTAGTAGTCTAGCATTAATACCTCTTGAGTATGAAAGTTTCCATTTGTATGGGAGGTGCCACGCCCCCTTTTACGATTTCAAAAACGGATAGGTATTAGGAAAGGGACTTACTTTATACAACGTCTTGCCAAAATTTAGTAGTCTAGCATTAATACCTCCAAAGATATTGAGTATGAAAATTCCCATTTGTATGGGAGGTGCCACGCCCCCTTTTCCGATTTCAAAAAACAGTACGTAAGAACCATGCCGGGCTATGTACCTGACCTGTGTGTAAGATTGGTTAAAATGGGTTCACGCGTTTGAGCGTCATGTATAGATTATGTATAGATGAATAATGTCATTTATATGGGAGGTGCACCGCTCCCTTTTCCGATTTCAAAAAGTGATAGGTAGTAGGAAAGGGGCTTACTTTATAAACCGTATTACCAAATTTCAGTGGTCTAGCGATAATAGTTGCATAGATAGGGGGTATGAAATGTCCTATTTGTATGGGAGGTGCCACGCCCCCTATTCCGCTTTCAAAGAGGAATAGGTATTAGGAAAGGGACTTATTTTGTACAACGTCTTACCAAAATTTAGTAGTCTAGCATTAATACCTCCAAAGATATTGAGTATGAAACTTCCCATTTGTATGGGAGGTGCTACGCCCCCTTTTACGATTCCAAAAAGGAATAGGTATTAGGAAAGGGACTTACTTTATACAACGTCTTGCCAAAATTTAGTAGTCTAGCATTGATACCTCTTGAGTATGAAAGTTCCCATTTGTATGGGAAGTGCCACGCCCCCTCTTACGATTTCAAAAACGGATAGGTATTAGAAAAGGGACTTACTTTATACAACGCCTTACCAAAATTTAGTAGTCTAGCATTAATACCTCCAAAGATATTAAGTATGAAAGTTCCCATTTGTATGGGAGGTGCCACGCCCCCTTTTACGATTTCAAAACGGATACTAGCATTAATACCTCCAAAGATATTGAGTATGAAAATTCTCATTTTTATGGGAGGTGCCACGCCCCCTTTTACGATTTCAAAACGGATAGGTATTAGGAAAGGGACTTACTTTATACAACGACTTACCAAAATTTAGTAGTCTAGCATTAATACCTCCAAAGATATTGAGTATGAAGGTTCTCATTTTTATGGGAGGTGCCACGCCCCCTTTTACGATTTCAAAACGGATAGGTATTAGGAAAGGGATTTATACAACGCCTTACCAAAGTTTAGTAGTCTAGCACTAATACCTCCAAAGATATTGAGTATGAAGGTTCTCATTTTTATGGGAGGTGCCACGCCCCCTTTTACGATTTCAAAACGGATAGGTATTAGGAAAGGGACTTACTTTATACAACGCCTTACCAAAATTTAGTAGTCTAGCATTAATACCTCCAAAGATATTGAGTATGAAGGTTCTCATTTTTATGGGAGGTGCCACGCCCCCTTTTACGATTTCAAAACGGATAGGTATTAGGAAAGGGACTTACTGTATACAACGCCTTACCAAAATTTAGTAGTCTAGCATTAATACCTCCAAAGATATTGAGTATGAAGGTTCTCATTTTTATGGGAGGTGCCACGCCCCCTTTTACGATTTCAAAACGGATAGGTATTAGGAAAGGGACTTACTGTATACAACGCCTTACCAAAATTTAGTAGTCTAGCATTAATACCTCCAAAGATATTGAGTATGAAGGTTCTCATTTTTATGGGAGGTGCCACGCCCCCTTTTACGATTCCAAAAAGGAATAGGTATTAGGAAAGGGACTTACTTTATACAACGTCTTGCCAAAATTTAGTAGTCTAGCATTAATACCTCTTGAGTATGAAAGTTCCCATTTGTATGGGAGGTGCCACGCCCCCTTTTACGATTTCAAAAAGGGATAGGTATTAATAAAGGGACTTACTTTATACAACGTCTTACCAAAATTTAGTAGTCTAGCATTAATACCTCCAAAGATATTGAGTATGAAGGTTCTCATTTGTATGGGAGGTGCCACGCCCCCTTTTACGATTCCAAAAAGGGATAGGTACTAATAAAGGGACTTACTTTATACAACGTCTTACCAAAATTTAGTAGTCTCCAAAGATATTAAGTATGAAAGTTCCCATTTGTATGGGAGGTGCCACGCCCCCTTTTACGATTCCAAAAAGGGATAGGTACTAATAAAGGGACTTACTTTATACAACGCCTTACCAAAATTTAGTAGTCTCCAAAGATATTAAGTATGAAAGTTCCCATTTGTATGGGAGGTGCCACGCCCCCTTTTACGATTTCAAAAAGGGATAGGTATTAGGAAAGGGACTTACTTTATGCAACGCCTTACCAAAATTTAGTAGTCTAGCATTAAAACCTCCAAAGATATTAAGTATGAAAGTTCCCATTTGTATGGGAGGTGCCACGCCCCCTTTTACGATATCAAAAACGGATAGGTAGGAAAGGGACTTACTTTATACAACGCCTTACCAAAATTTAGTAGTCTAGCATTAATACCTCCAAAGATATTAAGTATGAAAGTTCCCATTTGTATGGGAGGTGCCACGCCCCCTTTTACGATTTCAAAACGGATAGGTATTAGGAAAGGGACTTACTTTATACAACGCCTTACCAAAATTTAGTAGTCTGGCATTAATACCTCCAAAGATATTGAGTATGAAGGTTCTCATTTTTATGGGAGGTGCCACGCCCCCTTTTACGATTTCAAAAAGGGATAGGTATTAGGAAAGGGACTTACTGTATACAACGCCTTACCAAAATTTGGTAGTCTAGCATTAATACCTCCAAAGATATTGAGTATGAAAATTCTCATTTGTATGGGAGGTGCCACGCCCCCTTTTACGATTTCAAAAAGGGACAGGTATTAATAAAGGGACTTACTTTATACAACGCCTTACCAAAATTTAGTAGTCTAGCATTAATACCTCCAAAGATATTGAGTATGAAGGTTCTCATTTGTATGGGAGGTGCCACGCCCCCTTTTACGATTCCAAAAAGGGATAGGTATTAATAAAGGGACTTACTTTATACAACGTCTTACGAAAATTTAGTAGTCTAGCATTAATACCTCCAAAGATATTGAGTATGAAGGTTCTCATTTGTATGGGAGGTGCCACGCCCCCTTTTACGATTCCAAAAAGGGATAGGTATTAACAAAGGGACTTACTTTATACAACGCCTTACCAAAATTTAGTAGTCTAGCATTAATACCTCCAAAGATATTGAGTATGAAGCTTCTCATTTGTATGGGAGGTGCCACGCCCCCTTTTACGATTCCAAAAAGGGATAGGTACTAATAAAGGGACTTACTTTATACAACGTCTTACCAAAATTTAGTAGTCTCCAAAGATATTAAGTATGAAAGTTCCCATTTGTATGGGAGGTGCCACGCCCCCTTTTACGATTCCAAAAAGGGATAGGTACTAATAAAGGGACTTACTTTATACAACGCCTTACCAAAATTTAGTAGTCTCCAAAGATATTAAGTATGAAAGTTCCCATTTGTATGGGAGGTGCCACGCCCCCTTTTACGATTTCAAAAAGGGATAGGTATTAGGAAAGGGACTTACTTTATGCAACGCCTTACCAAAATTTAGTAGTCTAGCATTAAAACCTCCAAAGATATTAAGTATGAAAGTTCCCATTTGTATGGGAGGTGCCACGCCCCCTTTTACGATATCAAAAACGGATAGGTAGGAAAGGGACTTACTTTATACAACGCCTTACCAAAATTTAGTAGTCTAGCATTAATACCTCCAAAGATATTAAGTATGAAAGTTCCCATTTGTATGGGAGGTGCCACGCCCCCTTTTACGATTTCAAAACGGATAGGTATTAGGAAAGGGACTTACTTTATACAACGCCTTACCAAAATTTAGTAGTCTAGCATTAATACCTCCAAAGATATTGAGTATGAAGGTTCTCATTTTTATGGGAGGTGCCACGCCCCCTTTTACGATTTCAAAAAGGGATAGGTATTAGGAAAGGGACTTACTGTATACAACGCCTTACCAAAATTAGGTAGTCTAGCATTAATACCTCCAAAGATATTGAGTATGAAAATTCTCATTTGTATGGGAGGTGCCACGCCCCCTTTTACGATTTCAAAAAGGGATAGGTATTAATAAAGGGACTTACTTTATACAACGCCTTACCAAAATTTAGTAGTCTAGCATTAATACCTCCAAAGATATTGAGTATGAAGGTTCTCATTTGTATGGGAGGTTCCACGCCCCCTTTTACGATTCCAAAAAGGGATAGGTATTAATAAAGGGACTTACTTTATACAACGTCTTACGAAAATTTAGTAGTCTAGCATTAATACCTCCAAAGATATTGAGTATGAAGGTTCTCATTTGTATGGGAGGTGCCACGCCCCCTTTTACGATTCCAAAAAGGGATAGGTATTAACAAAGGGACTTACTTTATACAACGCCTTACCAAAATTTAGTAGTCTAGCATTAATACCTCCAAAGATATTGAGTATGAAGGTTCTCATTTGTATGGGAGGTGCCACGCCCCCTTTTACGCTTTCAAAAAGCGACAAAGGGACTTACTTTATACAACGCCTTACCAAAATTTAGTAGTCTAGCATTAATACCTCCAAAGATATTAAGTATGAAAGTTCCCATTTGTATGGGAGGTGCCACGCCCCCTTTTACGATTTCAAAAAGGGATAGGTATTAGGAAAGGGACTTACTTTATACAACGTCTTACCAAAATTTAGTAGTCTAGCATTAATACCTCCAAAGATATTGAGTATGAAACTTCCCATTTGTATGGGAGGTGCCACGCCACCTTTTACGATTTCAAAAAGGGATAGGTATTAGGAAAGGGACTTACTTTATACAACGTCTTACCAAAATTTAGTAGTCTAGCATTAATACCTCCAAAGATATTGAGTATGAAAGTTCCCATTTGTATGGGAAGTGCCACGCCCCCTGTTCCGATTTCAAAAGGGGATAGGTATGAGGAAAGGGACTTACTTTATACAACGCCTTACCAAAATTTAGTAGTGTAGCATTAATACCTCCAAAGATATTAAGTATGAAAGTTCCCATTTATATGGGAGGTGCCACGCCCCCTGTTCCCGTTTCAAAAAGGGATAGGTAGTAAGAAAGGGGCTTTCTTTATACAACGCCTTACCAAAATTTAGTAGTCTAGCATTAATACCTCCAAAGATATTGAGTATTAAAATTCCCGTTTGTATGGGAAGTGCCACGCCCCCTTTTACGATTTCAAAAACGGATAGGTATTAGAAAAGGGACTTACTTTATACAACGCCTTACCGATATTTAGTAGTCTAGCATTAATACCTCTTGAGTATGAAAGTTCCCATTTGTATGGGAGGTGCCACGCCCCCTTTTACGATTTCAAAAAGGGATAGGTATTAATAAAGGGACTTACTTTTTATACAACGTCTTACCAAAATTTAGTAGTCTAGCATTAATACCTGAAAAGATATTGAGTATGAAGGTTCTCATTTGTATGGGAGGTGCCACGCCCCCTTTTACGATTCCAAAAAGGGATAGGTATTAATAAGGGGACTTACTTTATACAACGCCTTACCAAAATTTAGTAGTCTAGCATTAATACCTCCAAAGATATTAAGTATGAAAGTTCCCATTTGTATGGGAGGTGCCACGCCCCCTTTTACGATTTCAAAAAGGGATAGGTATTAGGAAAGGGACTTACTTTATACAACGTCTTACCAAAATTTAGTAGTCTAGCATTAATACCTGAAAAGATATTGAGTATTAAAATTCCCGTTTGTATGGGAGGTGCCACGCCCCCTTTTACGATTCCAAAAAGGGATAGGTATTAATAAGGGGACTTACTTTATACAACGCCTTACCAAAATTTAGTAGTCTAGCATTAATACCTCCAAAGATATTAAGTATGAAAGTTCCCATTTGTATGGGAGGTGCCACGCCCCCTTTTACGATTTCAAAAAGGGATAGGTATTAGGAAAGGGACTTACTTTATACAACGTCTTACCAAAATTTAGTAGTCTAGCATTAATACCTCCAAAGATATTAAGTATGAAAGTTCCCATTTGTATGGGAGGTGCCACGCCCCCTTTTACGATTTCAAAAAGGGATAGGTATTAGGAAAGGGACTTACTTTATACAACGTCTTACCAAAATTTAGTAGTCTAGCATTAATACCTCCAAAGATATTGAGTATGAAACTTCCCATTTGTATGGGAGGTGCCACGCCACCTTTTACGATTTCAAAAAGGGATAGGTATTAGGAAAGGGACTTACTTTATACAACGTCTTACCAAAATTTAGTAGTCTAGCATTAATACCTCCAAAGATATTGAGTATGAAAGTTCCCATTTGTATGGGAAGTGCCACGCCCCCTGTTCCGATTTCAAAAGGGGATAGGTATGAGGAAAGGGACTTACTTTATACAACGCCTTACCAAAATTTAGTAGTGTAGCATTAATACCTCCAAAGATATTAAGTATGAAAGTTCCCATTTATATGGGAGGTGCCACGCCCCCTGTTCCCGTTTCAAAAAGGGATAGGTAGTAAGAAAGGGGCTTTCTTTATACAACGCCTTACCAAAATTTAGTAGTCTAGCATTAATACCTCCAAAGATATTGAGTATTAAAATTCCCGTTTGTATGGGAAGTGCCACGCCCCCTTTTACGCTTTCAAAAACGGATAGGTATTAGAAAAGGGACTTACTTTATACAACGCCTTACCGATATTTAGTAGTCTAGCATTAATACCTCTTGAGTATGAAAGTTCCCATTTGTATGGGAGGTGCCACGCCCCCTTTTACGATTTCAAAAAGGGATAGGTATTAATAAAGGGACTTACTTTATACAACGTCTTACCAAAATTTAGTAGTCTAGCATTAATACCTGAAAAGATATTGAGTATGAAGGTTCTCATTTGTATGGGAGGTGCCACGCCCCCTTTTACGATTCCAAAAAGGGATAGGTACTAATAAAGGGACTTACTTTATACAACGCCTTACCAAAATTTAGTAGTCTCCAAAGATATTAAGTATGAAAGTTCCCATTTGTATGGGAGGTGCCACGCCCCCTTTTACGCTTTCAAAAAGCGACAAAGGGACTTACTTTATACAACGCCTTACCAAAATTTAGTAGTCTAGCATTAATACCTCCAAAGATATTAAGTATGAAAGTTCCCATTTGTATGGGAGGTGCCACGCCCCCTTTTACGATTTCAAAAAGGGATAGGTATTAGGAAAGGGACTTACTTTATACAACGTCTTAACAAATTTAGTAGTCTAGCATTAATACCTCCAAAGATATTGAGTATGAAGGTTCTCATTTGTATGGGAGGTGCCACGCCCCCTTTTACGATTCCAAAAAGGGATAGGTATTAACAAAGGGACTTACTTTATACAACGCCTTACCAAAATTTAGTAGTCTAGCAATAATACCTCCAAAGATATTGAGTATGAAGGTTCTCATTTGTATGGGAGGTGCCACGCCCCCTTTTACGATTTCAAAAACGGATAGGTATTAGGAAAGGGACTTACTTTATACAACGCCTTACCAAAATTTAGTAGTCTAGCATTAATACCTCCAAAGATATTAAGTATGAAAGTTCCCATTTGTATGGGAGGTGCCACGCCCCCTTTTACGATTTCAAAACGGATAGGTATTAGGAAAGGGACTTACTTTATACAACGCCTTACCAAAATTTAGTAGTCTAGCATTAATACCTCCAAAGATATTGAGTATGAAGGTTCTCATTTTTATGGGAGGTGCCACGCCCCCTTTTACGATTTCAAAAAGGGATAGGTATTAGGAAAGGGACTTACTGTATACAACGCCTTACCAAAATTTGGTAGTCTAGCATTAATACCTCCAAAGATATTGAGTATGAAAATTCTCATTTGTATGGGAGGTGCCACGCCCCCTTTTACGATTTCAAAAAGGGATAGGTATTAATAAAGGGACTTACTTTATACAACGCCTTACCAAAATTTAGTAGTCTAGCATTAATACCTCCAAAGATATTGAGTATGAAGGTTCTCATTTGTATGGGAGGTGCCACGCCCCCTTTTACGATTCCAAAAAGGGATAGGTATTAATAAAGGGACTTACTTTATACAACGTCTTACGAAAATTTAGTAGTCTAGCATTAATACCTCCAAAGATATTGAGTATGAAGGTTCTCATTTGTATGGGAGGTGCCACGCCCCCTTTTACGATTCCAAAAAGGGATAGGTATTAACAAAGGGACTTACTTTATACAACGCCTTACCAAAATTTAGTAGTCTAGCATTAATACCTCCAAAGATATTGAGTATGAAGGTTCTCATTTGTATGGGAGGTGCCACGCCCCCTTTTACGCTTTCAAAAAGCGACAAAGGGACTTACTTTATACAACGCCTTACCAAAATTTAGTAGTCTAGCATTAATACCTCCAAAGATATTAAGTATGAAAGTTCCCATTTGTATGGGAGGAGCCACGCCCCCTTTTACGATTTCAAAAAGGGATAGGTATTAGGAAAGGGACTTACTTTATACAACGTCTTACCAAAATTTAGTAGTCTAGCATTAATACCTGAAAAGATATTGAGTATTAAAATTCCCGTTTGTATGGGAGGTGCCACGCCCCCTTTTACGATTCCAAAAAGGGATAGGTATTAATAAGGGGACTTACTTTATACAACGCCTTACCAAAATTTAGTAGTCTAGCATTAATACCTCCAAAGATATTAAGTATGAAAGTTCCCATTTGTATGGGAGGTGCCACGCCCCCTTTTACGATTTCAAAAAGGGATAGGTATTAGGAAAGGGACTTACTTTATACAACGTCTTACCAAAATTTAGTAGTCTAGCATTAATACCTCCAAAGATATTAAGTATGAAAGTTCCCATTTGTATGGGAGGTGCCACGCCCCCTTTTACGATTTCAAAAAGGGATAGGTATTAGGAAAGGGACTTACTTTATACAACGTCTTACCAAAATTTAGTAGTCTAGCATTAATACCTCCAAAGATATTGAGTATGAAACTTCCCATTTGTATGGGAGGTGCCACGCCACCTTTTACGATTTCAAAAAGGGATAGGTATTAGGAAAGGGACTTACTTTATACAACGTCTTACCAAAATTTAGTAGTCTAGCATTAATACCTCCAAAGATATTGAGTATGAAAGTTCCCATTTGTATGGGAAGTGCCACGCCCCCTGTTCCGATTTCAAAAGGGGATAGGTATGAGGAAAGGGACTTACTTTATACAACGCCTTACCAAAATTTAGTAGTGTAGCATTAATACCTCCAAAGATATTAAGTATGAAAGTTCCCATTTATATGGGAGGTGCCACGCCCCCTATTCCCGTTTCAAAAAGGGATAGGTAGTAAGAAAGGGGCTTTCTTTATACAACGCCTTACCAAAATTTAGTAGTCTAGCATTAATACCTCCAAAGATATTGAGTATTAAAATTCCCGTTTGTATGGGAAGTGCCACGCCCCCTTTTACGATTTCAAAAACGGATAGGTATTAGAAAAGGGACTTACTTTATACAACGCCTTACCGATATTTAGTAGTCTAGCATTAATACCTCTTGAGTATGAAAGTTCCCATTTGTATGGGAGGTGCCACGCCCCCTTTTACGATTTCAAAAAGGGATAGGTATTAATAAAGGGACTTACTTTATACAACGTCTTACCAAAATTTAGTAGTCTAGCATTAATACCTGAAAAGATATTGAGTATGAAGGTTCTCATTTGTATGGGAGGTGCCACGCCCCCTTTTACGATTCCAAAAAGGGATAGGTACTAATAAAGGGACTTACTTTATACAACGCCTTACCAAAATTTAGTAGTCTCCAAAGATATTAAGTATGAAAGTTCCCATTTGTATGGGAGGTGCCACGCCCCCTTTTACGCTTTCAAAAAGCGACAAAGGGACTTACTTTATACAACGCCTTACCAAAATTTAGTAGTCTAGCATTAATACCTCCAAAGATATTAAGTATGAAAGTTCCCATTTGTATGGGAGGTGCCACGCCCCCTTTTACGATTTCAAAAAGGGATAGGTATTAGGAAAGGGACTTACTTTATACAACGTCTTAACAAATTTAGTAGTCTAGCATTAATACCTCCAAAGATATTGAGTATGAAGGTTCTCATTTGTATGGGAGGTGCCACGCCCCCTTTTACGATTCCAAAAAGGGATAGGTATTAACAAAGGGACTTACTTTATACAACGCCTTACCAAAATTTAGTAGTCTAGCAATAATACCTCCAAAGATATTGAGTATGAAGGTTCCCATTTGTATGGGAGGTGCCACGCCCCCTTTTACGATTTCAAAAACGGATAGGTATTAGGAAAGGGACTTACTTTATACAACGCCTTACCAAAATTTAGTAGTCTAGCATTAATACCTCCAAAGATATTAAGTATGAAAGTTCCCATTTGTATGGGAGGTGCCACGCCCCCTTTTACGATTTCAAAAAGGGAAAGGTATTAGGAAAGGGACTTACTTTATACAACGCCTTACCAAAATTTAGTAGTCTAGCGTTAATACCTCCAAAGATATTGAGTATGAAAGTTCCCATTTGTATGGGAGGTGCCACGCCCCCTTTTACGATTTCAAAAAGGGAAAGGTATTAATAAAGGGACTTACTTTATACAACGTCTTACCAAAATTTAGTAGTCTAGCGTTAATACCTCCAAAGATATTGAGTATGAAAGTTCCCATTTGTATGGGAGGTGCCACGCCCCCTTTTACGATTTCAAAAAGGGAAAGGTATTAATAAAGGGACTTACTTTATACAACGTCTTACCAAAATTTAGTAGTCTAGCATTAATACCTCCAAAGATATTGAGTATGAAGGTTCTCATTTTTATGGGAGGTGCCACGCCCCCTTTTACGATTTCAAAAAGGGATAGGTATTAGGAAAGGGACTTACTGTATACAACGCCTTACCAAAATTTGGTAGTCTAGCATTAATACCTCCAAAGATATTGAGTATGAAAATTCTCATTTGTATGGGAGGTGCCACGCCCCCTTTTAGGGATAGGTATTAGGAAAGGGACTTACTTTATACAACGTCTTACCAAAATTTAGTAGTCTAGCATTAATACCTCCAAAAATATTGAGTATGAAGGTTCTCATTTGTATGGGAGGTGCCACGCCCCCTTTTACGATTATTAATAAAGGGACTTACTTTATACAACGTCTTACCAAAATTTAGTAGCCTAGCATTAATACCTCCAAAGATATTGAGTATGAAGGTTCTCATTTGTATGGGAGGTGCCACGCCCCCTTTTACGATTCCAAAAAGGGATAGGTATTAATAAAGGGACTTACTTTATACAACGCCTTACCAAAATTTAGTAGTCTAGCATTAATACCTCCAAAGATATTAAGTATGAAAGTTCCCATTTGTATGGGAGGTGCCACGCCCCCTTTTACGATTTCAAAAAGGGATAGGTATTAATAAAGGGACTTACTTTATACAACGCCTTACTAAAATTTAGTAGTCTAGCATTAATACCTCCAAAGATATTGAGTATGAAGGTTCTCATTTGTATGGGAGGTGCCACGCCCCCTTTTACGATTATTAATAAAGGGACTTACTTTATACAACGTCTTACCAAAATTTAGTAGCCTAGCATTAATACCTCCAAAGATATTGAGTATGAAGGTTCTCATTTGTATGGGAGGTGCCACGCCCCCTTTTACGATTTCAAAAAGGGATAGGTATTAATAAAGGGACTTACTTTATACAACGCCTTACCAAAATTTAGTAGTCTAGCATTAATACCTCCAAAGATATTAAGTATGAAAGTTCCCATTTGTATGGGAGGTGCCACGCCCCCTTTTAGGGATAGGTATTAGGAAAGGGACTTACTTTATACAACGTCTTACCAAAATTTAGTAGTCTAGCATTAATACCTCCAAAAATATTGAGTATGAAGGTTCTCATTTGTATGGGAGGTGCCACGCCCCCTTTTACGATTATTAATAAAGGGACTTACTTTATACAACGTCTTACCAAAATTTAGTAGCCTAGCATTAATACCTCCAAAGATATTGAGTATGAAGGTTCTCATTTGTATGGGAGGTGCCACGCCCCCTTTTACGATTCCAAAAAGGGATAGGTATTAATAAAGGGACTTACTTTATACAACGCCTTACCAAAATTTAGTAGTCTAGCATTAATACCTCCAAAGATATTAAGTATGAAAGTTCCCATTTGTATGGGAGGTGCCACGCCCCCTTTTACGATTTCAAAAAGGGATAGGTATTAATAAAGGGACTTACTTTATACAACGCCTTACTAAAATTTAGTAGTCTAGCATTAATACCTCCAAAGATATTGAGTATGAAGGTTCTCATTTGTATGGGAGGTGCCACGCCCCCTTTTACGATTAAAAAATGGGATAGGTATTAGGAAAGGGACTTACTTTATACAACGCCTTATCAAAATTTAGTAGTCTAGCATTAATACCTCCAAAGATATTGAGTATGAAAGTTCCCATTTGTATGGAAGGTGCCACGCCCCCTTTTACGATTTAAAAATGGCATAGGTATTAGGAAAGGGACTTACTTTATACAACGCCTTACCAAAATTTAGTAGTCTACCATTAATACTTCCAAAGATATTGAGTATGAAAGTTCCCATTTGTATGGGAAGTGCCACGCCCCCTGTTCCGATTTCAAAAAGTTATAGGTATGAGGAAAGGGACTTACTTTATACAACGTCTTACCAAAATTTAGTAGTCTAGCATTAATACTTCCAAAGATATTGAGTATGAAGGTTCTCATTTGTATGGGAGGTGCCACGCCCCCTTTTACGATTCCAAAAAGGGATAGGTATTAATAAAGGGACTTACTTTATACAACGCCTTATCAAAATTTAGTAGTCTAGCATTAATACCTCCAAAGATATTGAGTATGAAAGTTCCCATTTGTATGGAAGGTGCCACGCCCCCTTTTACGATTTAAAAATGGCATAGGTATTAGGAAAGGGACTTACTTTATACAACGCCTTACCAAAATTTAGTAGTCTACCATTAATACTTCCAAAGATATTGAGTATGAAAGTTCCCATTTGTATGGGAAGTGCCACGCCCCCTGTTCCGATTTCAAAAAGTTATAGGTATTAGGAAAGGGACTTACTTTATACAACGTCTTACCAAAATTTAGTAGTCTAGCATTAATACCTCCAAAAATATTGAGTATGAAGGTTCTCATTTGTATGGGAGGTGCCACGCCCCCTTTTACGATTATTAATAAAGGGACTTACTTTATACAACGTCTTACCAAAATTTAGTAGCCTAGCATTAATACCTCCAAAGATATTGAGTATGAAGGTTCTCATTTGTATGGGAGGTGCCACGCCCCCTTTTACGATTCCAAAAAGGGATAGGTATTAATAAAGGGACTTACTTTATACAACGCCTTACCAAAATTTAGTAGTCTAGCATTAATACCTCCAAAGATATTAAGTAAGAAAGTTCCCATTTGTATGGGAGGTGCCACGCCCCCTTTTACGATTTCAAAAAGGGATAGGTATTAATAAAGGGACTTACTTTATACAACGCCTTACTAAAATTTAGTAGTCTAGCATTAATACCTCCAAAGATATTGAGTATGAAGGTTCTCATTTGTATGGGAGGTGCCACGCCCCCTTTTACGATTCCAAAAAGGGATAGGTATTAATAAGGGGACTTACTTTATACAACGCCTTACCAAAATTTAGTAGTCTAGCATTAATACCTCCAAAGATATTGAGTATGAAGGTTCTCATTTGTATGGGAGGTGCCACGCCCCCTTTTACGATTAAAAAATGGGATAGGTATTAGGAAAGGGACTTACTTTATACAACGCCTTATCAAAATTTAGTAGTCTAGCATTAATACCTCCAAAGATATTAAGTATGAAAGTTCCCATTTGTATGGGAGGTGCCACGCCCCCTTTTACGATTAAAAAATGGGATAGGTATTAGGAAAGGGACTTACTTTATACAACGCCTTATCAAAATTTAGTAGTCTAGCATTAATACCTCCAAAGATATTGAGTATGAAAGTTCCCATTTGTATGGAAGGTGCCACGCCCCCTTTTACGATTTAAAAATGGCATAGGTATTAGGAAAGGGACTTACTTTATACAACGCCTTACCAAAATTTAGTAGTCTACCATTAATACTTCCAAAGATATTGAGTATGAAAGTTCCCATTTGTATGGGAAGTGCCACGCCCCCTGTTCCGATTTCAAAAAGTTATAGGTATGAGGAAAGGGACTTACTTTATACAACGTCTTACCAAAATTTAGTAGTCTAGCATTAATACTTCCAAAGATATTGAGTATGAAGGTTCTCATTTGTATGGGAGGTGCCACGCCCCCTTTTACGATTCCAAAAAGGGATAGGTATTAATAAAGGGACTTACTTTATACAACGCCTTACCAAAATTTAGTAGTCTAGCATTAATACCTCCAAAGATATTAAGTATGAAAGTTCCCATTTGTATGGGAGGTGCCACGCCCCCTTTTACGATTAAAAAATGGGATAGGTATTAGGAAAGGGACTTACTTTATACAACGCCTTATCAAAATTTAGTAGTCTAGCATTAATACCTCCAAAGATATTGAGTATGAAAGTTCCCATTTGTATGGAAGGTGCCACGCCCCCTTTTACGATTTAAAAATGGCATAGGTATTAGGAAAGGGACTTACTTTATACAACGCCTTACCAAAATTTAGTAGTCTACCATTAATACTTCCAAAGATATTGAGTATGAAAGTTCCCATTTGTATGGGAAGTGCCACGCCCCCTGTTCCGATTTCAAAAAGTTATAGGTATGAGGAAAGGGACTTACTTTATACAACGTCTTACCAAAATTTAGTAGTCTAGCATTAATACTTCCAAAGATATTGAGTATGAAGGTTCTCATTTGTATGGGAGGTGCCACGCCCCCTTTTACGATTCCAAAAAGGGATAGGTATTAATAAGGGGACTTACTTTATACAACGCCTTACCAAAATTTAGTAGTCTAGCATTAATACCTCCAAAGATATTGAGTATGAAGGTTCTCATTTGTATGGGAGGTGCCACGCCCCCTTTTACGATTAAAAAATGGGATAGGTATTAGGAAAGGGACTTACTTTATACAACGCCTTATCAAAATTTAGTAGTCTAGCATTAATACCTCCAAAGATATTGAGTATGAAAGTTCCCATTTGTAGGGAAGGTGCCACGCCCCCTTTTACGATTTAAAAATGGCATAGGTATTAGGAAAGGGACTTACTTTATACAACGCCTTACCAAAATTTAGTAGTCTAGCATTAATACCTCCAAAGGTATTAAGTATGAAAGTTCCCATTTGTATGGGAAGTGCCACGCCCCCTTTTACGATTTAAAAATGGCATAGGTATTAGGAAAGGGACTTACTTTATACAACGCCTTACCAAAATTTAGTAGTCTAGCATTAATACCTCCAAAGGTATTAAGTATGAAAGTTCCCATTTGTATGGAAGGTGCCACGCCCCCTTTTACGATTTAAAAATGGCATAGGTATTAGGAAAGGGACTTACTTTATACAACGCCTTACCAAAATTTAGTAGTCTAGCATTAATACCTCCAAAGGTATTAAGTATGAAAGTTCTCATTTGTATGGGAGGTGCCACGCCCCCTTTTACGATTCCAAAAAGGGATAGGTATTAATAAGGGGACTTACTTTATACAACGTCTTACCAAAATTTAGTAGTCTAATATTAATACCTCCAAAGATATTGAGTATGAAAGTTCCCATTTGTATGGAAGGTGCCACGCCTCCTTTTACGATTTAAAAATGGGATAGGTAGTAGGAAAGGAACTTACTTTATACAACGGCTTACCAAAGTTTAGTAGTCTAGCATTAATACTTCCAAAGATATTGAGTATGAAAGTTCCCATTTGTATGGGAGGTGCCACGCCCCCTTTTCCGATTTCAAAAAGGGATAGGTATTAGGAAAGGAACTTACTTTATACAACGCCTTGCCAAAATTTGGTAGTCTAGCATTCATACCTTCAAAGATATTGAATATGAAAGTTCCCATTTGTATGAGAGGTGCCACGCCCCCTTTTCCGATTTCAAAAAGGAATAGGTATTAGGGAAGGGACCTACTTTATACAACGCCTTATCTAAATTTAGTAGTCTAGCATTAATACCTCCAAAGATATTGAGTATGAAAGCTCCCATTTGTATGGGAGGTGCCACACCCCCCTTTACGATTTCAAAAATTGATAGGTATTAGGAAATGGACTTTATTTATACAACGCCTTACCAAAATTTAGTAGTCTAGCAGTAGTACCTCCAAAGATATTGAGTATGAAAGATCCTCTTTGTGTGGAAGGTGCTACGCCCCCTTTTCCGATTTCAAAAAGGGATAAGTATTAGGAAAGAGACTTACTTTATACAACGCCTTACCAAAATTTAGTAGTCTAGCATTAATACTTCCAAAGATATTGAGTATGAAAGTTCCCATTTGTATGGAAGGTGCCACGCCCCCTTTTACGAAAAAGGGATAGGTATTAGGAAAGGGACTTACTTTATACAACGTCTTACCAAAATTTAGTAGTCTAGCATTAATACCTCCAAAGATATTGAGTATGAAAGTTCCCATTTGTATGGGGAGTGCCACGCCTCCTGTTCCGATTTCAAAAAGGGATAGGTATAAGGAGAGGGACTTACTTTATACAACGCCTTACCAAAATTTAGTAGTGTAGCATTAATACCTCCAAAGATATTAAGTATGAAAGTTCCCATTTGTAAGGGAGGTGCCACGCCCCCTTTTCCGATTTCAAAAAGGGATAGGTATTAGGAAAGGGACTTACTTTATACAACGTCTTACCAAAATTTAGTAGTCTAGCATTAATACCTTCAAAGATATTGAATATGAAAGTTCCCATTTGTATGAGAGGTGCCACGCGCCCTTTTCCGATTTCAAAAAGGAATAGGTATTAGGGAAGGGACCTACTTTATACAACGCCTTACCTAAATTTAGTAGTGTAGCATTAATACCTCCAAAGATATTGAGTATGAAAGTTCCCATTTGTAAAGGAGGTGCCACGCCCCCTTTTCCGATTTCAAAAAGAGATAGGTATTAGGAAAGAGACTTACTTTATACAACGCCTTACCAAAATTTAGTAGTCTAGCATTAATGCCTCCAAAGATATTGAGTATGAAAGTTCCCATTTGTATGGGAGGTGCCACGCCCCCTTTTACGATTTAAAAATGGGATAGGTATTAAGAAAGGGACTTACTTTATACAACGCCTTACCAAAATTTAGTAGTCTACCATTAATACCTCCAAAGATATTGAGTATGAAAGTTCCCATTTGTAAGGGAGGTGCCACGCCCCCTTTTACAATTAAAAAATGGGATAGGTATTAGGAAAGGGACTTACTTTATACAACGCCTTACCTAAATTTAGTAGTGTAGCATTAATACCTCCAAAGATATTGAGTATGAAAGTTCCCATTTGTAAGGGAGGTGCCACGCCCCCTTTTCCGATTTCAAAAAGGAATAGGTATTAGGGAAGGGACCTACTTTATACAACGCCTTACCTAAATTTAGTAGTGTAGCATTAATACCTCCAAAGATATTGAGTATGAAAGTTCACATTTGTAAGGGAGGTGCCACGCCCCCTTTTCCGATTTCAAAAAGAGATAGGTATTAGGAAAGGGACTTACTTTATACAACGTCTTACCAAAATTTAGTAGTCTAGCATTAATACCTCCAAAGATATTGAGTATGACAGTTCCCATTTGTATGGAAGGTGCCACGCCCCCTTTTACGATTTAAAAATGGGATAGGTATTAAGAAAGGGACTTACTTTATACAACGCCTTACCAAAATTTAGTAGTCTACCATTAATACCTCCAAAGATATTGAGTATGAAAGTTCCCATTTGTATGGAAGGTGCCACGCCCCCTTTTACAATTAAAAAATGGGATAGGTATTAAGAAAGGGACTTACTTTATACAACGCCTTATCAAAATTTAGTAGTCTAGCGTTAATGCCTCCAAAGATATTGAGTATGACAGTTCCCATTTGTATGGAAGGTGCCACGCCCCCTTTTACGATTTAAAAATGGGATAGGTATTAAGAAAGGGACTTACTTTATACAACGCCTTACCAAAATTTAGTAGTCTACCATTAATACCTCCAAAGATATTGAGTATGAAAGTTCCCATTTGTAAGGGAGGTGCCACGCCCCCTTTTCCGATTTCAAAAAGGAATAGGTATTAGGGAAGGGACCTACTTTATACAACGCCTTACCTAAATTTAGTAGTGTAGCATTAATACCTCCAAAGATATTGAGTATGAAAGTTCCCATTTGTAAGGGAGGTGCCACGCCCCCTTTTCCGATTTCAAAAAGAGATAGGTATTAGGAAAGGGACTTACTTTATACAACGTCTTACCAAAATTTAGTAGTCTAGCATTAATACCTTCAAAGATATTGAATATGAAAGTTCCCATTTGTATGAGAGGTGCCACGCCCCCTTTTCCGATTTCAAAAAGGAATAGGTATTAGGGAAGGGACCTACTTTATACAACGCCTTACCTAAATTTAGTAGTGTAGCATTAATACCTCCAAAGATATTGAGTATGAAAGTTCCCATTTGTAAGGGAGGTGCCACGCCCCCTTTTCCGATTTCAAAAAGGAATAGGTATTAGGGAAGGGACCTACTTTATACAACGCCTTACCTAAATTTAGTAGTGTAGCATTAATACCTCCAAAGATATTGAGTATGAAAGTTCCCATTTGTAAGGGAGGTGCCACGCCCCCTTTTCCGATTTCAAAAAGGGATAGGTATTAGGAAAGGGAATTACTTTATACAACGTCTTACCAAAATTTAGTAGTCTAGCATTAATACCTTCAAAGATATTGAATATGAAAGTTCCCATTTGTATGAGAGGTGCCACGCCCCCTTTTCCGATTTCAAAAAGGAATAGGTATTAGGGAAGGGACCTACTTTATACAACGCCTTACCTAAATTTAGTAGTGTAGCATTAATACCTCCAAAGATATTGAGTATGAAAGTTCCCATTTGTAAGGGAGGTGCCACGCCCCCTTTTCCGATTTCAAAAAGAGATAGGTATTAGGAAAGAGACTTACTTTATACAACGCCTTATCAAAATTTAGTAGTCTAGCATTAATGCCTCCAAAGATATTGAGTATGAAAGTTCCCATTTGTATGGGAGGTGCCACGCTCCCTTTTACGATTTAAAAATGGGATAGGTATTAAGAAAGGGACTTACTTTATACAACGCCTTACCTAAATTTAGTAGTGTAGCATTAATACCTCCAAAGATATTGAGTATGAAAGTTCCCATTTGTAAGGGAGGTGCCACGCCTCTTTTTACGATTTCAAAAAGGGATAGGTATTAGGAAAGGAACTTACTTTATACAACGGCTTACCAAAGTTTAGTAGTCTAGCATTAATACTTCCAAAGATATTGAGTATGAAAGTTCCCATTTGTATGGGAGGTGCCACGCCCCCTTTTCCGATTTCAAAAAGTTATAGGTATGAGGAAAGGGACTTACTTTATACAACGTCTTACCAAAATTTAGTAGTCTAGCATTAATACCTCTAAAGATATTGAGTATGACAGTTCCCATTTGTATGGAAGGTGCCACGCCCCCTTTTACGATTTAAAAATGGGATAGGTATTAAGAAAGGGACTTACTTTATACAACGCCTTACCAAAATTTAGTAGTCTACCATTAATACCTCCAAAGATATTGAGTATGAAAGTTCCCATTTGTATGGAAGGTGCCACGCCCCCTTTTACAATTAAAAAATGGGATAGGTATTAGGAAAGGGACTTACTTTATACAACGCCTTATCAAAATTTAGTAGTCTAGCATTAATACCTCCAAAGATATTGAGTATGAAAGTTCCCATTTGTATGGGAGGTGCCACGCCCCCTTTTCCGATTTCAAAAAGTTATAGGTATGAGGAAAGGGACTTACTTTATACAACGCCTTATCAAAATTTAGTAGTCTAGCATTAATACCTCCAAAGATATTGAGTATGAAAGTTCCCATTTGTATGGAAGGTGCCACGCCCCCTTTTACGATTTCAAAATGGGATAGGTATTAAGAAAGGGACTTACTTTATACAACGCCTTACCAAAATTTAGTAGTCTACCATTAATACTTCCAAAGATATTGAGTATGAAAGTTCCCATTTGTATGGGAGGTGCCACGCCCCCTTTTCCGATTTCAAAAAGGGATAGGTATTAGGAAAGGAACTTACTTTATACAACGCCTTACCAAAATTTGGTAGTCTAGCATTAATACCTTCAAAGATATTGAATATGAAAGTTCCCATTTGTATGAGAGGTGCCACGCCCCCTTTTCCGATTTCAAAAAGGAATAGGTATTAGGGAAGGGACCTACTTTATACAACGCCTTACCAAAATTTAGTAGTCTAGCATTAATACCTCCAAAGATATTGAGTATGAAAGCTCCCATTTGTATGGGAGGTGCCACACCCCCCTTTACGATTTCAAAAAGGGATAGGTATTAGGAAAGGGACTTTATTTATACAACGCCTTACCAAAATTTAGTAGTCTAGCATTAATACCTCCAAAGATATTGAGTATGAAAGATCCTATTTGTGTGGAAGGTGCTACGCCACCTTTTCCAATTTCAAAAAGTGATAGGTAAAATAGGAAAGGGTCTTACTTTATACATCATCTTACCAAAATTTAATAGTATAGCATTAAAACTTCCAACGATATTGAGTATGAAAGTTCCCATTTGTATGGAAGGTGCCACGCCCCCTTTTACGATTTCAAAAAGGGATAAGTATTAGGAAAGCGACTTACTTTATACAACGCCTTACCAAAATTTAGTAGTCTAGCATTAATACTTCCAAAGTTGTTGAGTATCAAAGCTCCCATTTGTATGGAAGGTGCCACGCCCCCTTTTACGATTTCAAAAAGGGATAGGTATTATAAAAGGGACTTTCTTTATACAACGTCTTACCAAAATTTAGTAGTCTAGCATTAATACCTCCAAAGATATTGAGTATGAAAGTTCCCATTTGTATGGGAAGTGCCACGCCCCCTGTTCCGATTTCAAAAAGGGATAGGTATAAGGAAAGGGACTTACTTTATACAACGCCTTACCAAAATTTAGTAGTGTAGCATTAATACCTCCAAAGATATTAAGTATGAAAGTTCCCATTTATATGGGAGGTGCCACGCCCCCTGTTCCCGTTTCAAAAAGGGATAGGTAGTAGGAAAGGGGCTTTCTTTATACATCGCCTTACCAAAATTTAGTAGTCTAGCATTAAGACTTCCAAAGATATTGAGTATGAAAGTTCCCATTTGTATGGAGGGTGCCACGCCCCCTTTTACGATTTCAAAAAGGGATAGGTATTAGGAAAGGGACTTACTTTATACAACGCCTTACCAAAATTTAGTAGTCTAGCATTAATACCTCCAAAGATATTGAGTATGAAAGTTCCCATTTGTATGGGAAGTGCCTCGCCCCCTGTTCCGATTTCAAAAAGGGATAGGTATAAGGAAAGGGACTTACTTTATACAACGCCTTACCAAAATTTAGTAGTGTAGCATTAATACCTCCAAAGATATTAAGTATGAAAGTTCCCATTTATATGGGAGGTGCCACGCCCCCTGTTCCCGTTTCAAAAAGGGATAGGTATGAGGAAAGGGACTTACTTTATACAACGTCTTACCAAAATTTAGTAGTCTAGCATTAATACCTCCAAAGATATTGAGTATGACAGTTCCCATTTGTATGGAAGGTGCCACGCCCCCTTTTACGATTTCAAAAAGGGAGGGGATTAGGAAAGGGACTTACTTTATACAACGCCTTACCAAAATTTAGTAGTCTAGCATTAATACCTCCAAAGATATTGAGTATGAAAGTTCCCATTTGTTTGGGAAGTGCCACGCCCCCTGTTCCGATTTCAAAAAGGGATAGGTATAAGGAAAGGGACTTACTTTATACAACGCCTTACCAAAATTTAGTAGTGTAGCATTAATACCTCCAAAGATATTAAGTATGAAAGTTCCCATTTATATGGGAGGTGCCACGCCCCCTGTTCCCGTTTCAAAAAGGGATAGGTATGAGGAAAGGGACTTACTTTATACAACGCCTTACCAAAATTTAGTAGTCTACCATTAATACTTCCAAAGATATTGAGTATGAAAGTTCCCATTTGTATGGGAGGTGCCACGACCCCTTTTCCGATTTCAAAAAGGGATAGGTATTAGGAAAGGAACTTACTCTATACAACGCCTTGCCAAAATTTGGTAGTCTAGCATTAATACCTCCAAAGATATTGAATATGAAAGTTCCCATTTGTATGAGAGATGCCACGCCTCCTTTTACGATTTCAAAAAGGGATAGGTATCAGGAAAGGAACTTACTTTATACAACGGCTTACCAAAGTTTAGTAGTGTAGCATTAATACCTCCAAAGATATTGAGTATGACAGTTCCAATTTGTATGAAAGGTGCCACGCCCCCTTTTACGATTTCAAAAAGGGATAGGTATTAGGAAAGGGACTTACTTTATACAACGCCTTACCAAAATTTAGTAGTCTAGCATTAATACCTCCAAAGATATTGAGTATGAAAGTTCCCATTTGTATGGGAAGTGCCACGCCCCCTGTTCCGATTTCAAAAAGGGATAGGTATAAGGAAAGGGACTTACTTTATACAACGCCTTACCAAAATTTAGTAGTGTAGCATTAATACCTCCAAAGATATTGAGTGTGAAAGTTCCCATTTGTATGGAAGGTGCCACGCCCCCTTTTACGATTTCAAAAAGGGATAGGTATTAGGAAAGGGACTTACTTTATACAACGCCTTACCAAAATTTGGTAGTCTAGCATTAATACCTCCAAAGATATTGAGTATGACAGTTCCCATTTGTATGGAAGGTGCCACGCCCCCTTTTACGATTTCAAAAAGGGATAGGTATTAGGAAAGGGACTTACTTTATACAACGCCTTACCAAAATTTAGTAGTCTAGCATTAATACCTCCAAAGATATTGAGTATGAAAGTTCCCATTTGTTTGGGAAGTGCCACGCCCCCTGTTCCGATTTCAAAAAGGGATAGGTATAAGGAAAGGGACTTACTTTATACAACGGCTTACCAAAATTTGGTAGTCTAGCATTAATACCTTCAAAGATATTGAATATGAAAGTTCCCATTTGTATGAGAGGTGCCACGCCCCCTTTTCCGATTTCAAAAAGGAATAGGTATTAGGGAAGGGACCTACTTTATACAACGCCTTTCCAAAATTTAGTAGTCTACCATTAATACCTCCAAAGATATTGAGTATGACAGTTCCCATTTGTATGGAAGGTGCCACGCCCCCTTTTACGATTTCAAAAAGGGATAGGTATTAGGAAAGGGACTTACTTTATACAACGCCTTACCAAAATTTAGTAGTCTAGCATTAATACCTTCAAAGATATTGAATATGAAAGTTCCCATTTGTATGAGAGATGCCACGCCTCCTTTTACGATTTCAAAAAGGGATAGGTATCAGGAAAGGAACTTACTTTATACAACGGCTTACCAAAATTTGGTAGTCTAGCATTAATACCTTCAAAGATATTGAATATGAAAGTTCCCATTTGTATGAGAGATGCCACGCCTCCTTTTACGATTTCAAAAAGGGATAGGTATCAGGAAAGGAACTTACTTTATACAACGCCTTGCCAAAATTTGGTAGTCTAGCATTAATACCTTCAAAGATATTGAATATGAAAGTTCCCATTTGTATGAGAGATGCCACGACCCCTTTTCCGATTTCAAAAAGGGATAGGTATTAGGAAAGGAACTTACTCTATACAACGCCTTGCCAAAATTTGGTAGTCTAGCATTAATACCTTCAAAGATATTGAATATGAAAGTTCCCATTTGTATGAGAGATGCCACGCCTCCTTTTACGATTTCAAAAAGGGATAGGTATCAGGAAAGGAACTTACTTTATACAACGCCTTGCCAAAATTTGGTAGTCTAGCATTAATACCTTCAAAGATATTGAATATGAAAGTTCCCATTTGTATGGGAGGTGCCACGACCCCTTTTCCGATTTCAAAAAGGGATAGGTATTAGGAAAGGAACTTACTTTATACAACGGCTTACCAAAATTTGGTAGTCTAGCATTAATACCTTCAAAGATATTGAATATGAAAGTTCCCATTTGTATGAGAGATGCCACGCCTCCTTTTACGATTTCAAAAAGGGATAGGTATCAGGAAAGGAACTTACTTTATACAACGCCTTGCCAAAATTTGGTAGTCTAGCATTAATACCTTCAAAGATATTGAATATGAAAGTTCCCATTTGTATGGGAGGTGCCACGACCCCTTTTCCGATTTCAAAAAGGGATAGGTATTAGGAAAGGAACTTACTCTATACAACGCCTTGCCAAAATTTGGTAGTCTAGCATTAATACCTTCAAAGATATTGAATATGAAAGTTCCCATTTGTATGAGAGATGCCACGCCTCCTTTTACGATTTCAAAAAGGGATAGGTATCAGGAAAGGAACTTACTTTATACAACGGCTTACCAAAATTTGGTAGTCTAGCATTAATACCTTCAAAGATATTGAATATGAAAGTTCCCATTTGTATGAGAGGTGCCACGCCCCCTTTTCCGATTTCAAAAAGGAATAGGTATTAGGGAAGGGACCTACTTTATACAACGCCTTACCAAAATTTAGTAGTCTACCATTAATACTTCCAAAGATATTGAGTATGAAAGTTCCCATTTGTATGGGAAGTGCCACGCCCCCTGTTCCGATTTCAAAAAGGGATAGGTACAAGGAAAGGGACTTACTTTATACAACGCCTTACTAAAATTTAGTAGTGTAGCATTAATACCTCCAAAGATATTAAGTATGAAAGTTCCCATTTATATGGGAGGTGCCACGCCCCCTGTTCCCGTTTCAAAAAGGGATAGGTATGAGGAAAGGGACTTACTTTATACAACGTCTTACCAAAATTTAGTAGTCTAGCATTAATACCTCCAAAGATATTGAGTATGACAGTTCCCATTTGTATGGAAGGTGCCACGCCCCCTTTTACGATTTCAAAAACTGATAGGTATTAGGAAAGGGACTTACTTTATACAACGCCTTACCAAAATTTAGTAGTCTAGCATTAATACCTCCAAAGATATTGAGTATGAAAGTTCCCATTTGTTTGGGAAGTGCCACGCCCCCTGTTCCGATTTCAAAAAGGGATAGGTATAAGGAAAGGGACTTACTTTATACAACGCCTTACCAAAATTTAGTAGTGTAGCATTAATACCTCCAAAGATATTAAGTATGAAAGTTCCCATTTATATGGGAGGTGCCACGCCCCCTGTTCCCGTTTCAAAAAGGGATAGGTATAAGGAAAGGGACTTACTTTATACAACGCCTTACCAAAATTTAGTAGTGTAGCATTAATACCTCCAAAGATATTGAGTATGAAAGTTCCCATTTGTATGGGAAGTGCCACGCCCCCTGTTCCGATTTCAAAAAGTTATAAATATGAGGAAAGGGACTTACTTTATACAACGCCTTACCAAAATTTAGTAGTCTAGCATTAAGACTTCCAAAGATATTGAGTATGAAAGTTCCCATTTGTATGGAAGGTGCCACGCCCCCTTTTACGATTTCAAAAAGGGATAGGTATTAGGAAAGGGACTTACTTTATACAACGCCTTACCAAAATTTGGTAGTCTAGCATTAATACCTCCAAAGATATTGAGTATGACAGTTCCCATTTGTATGGAAGGTGCCACGCCCCCTTTTACGATTTCAAAAAGGGATAGGTATTAGGAAAGGGACTTACTTTATACAACGCCTTACCAAAATTTAGTAGTCTAGCATTAATACCTCCAAAGATATTGAGTATGAAAGTTCCCATTTGTTTGGGAAGTGCCACGCCCCCTGTTCCGATTTCAAAAAGGGATAGGTATAAGGAAAGGGACTTACTTTATACAACGGCTTACCAAAATTTGGTAGTCTAGCATTAATACCTTCAAAGATATTGAATATGAAAGTTCCCATTTGTATGAGAGGTGCCACGCCCCCTTTTCCGATTTCAAAAAGGAATAGGTATTAGGGAAGGGACCTACTTTATACAACGCCTTTCCAAAATTTAGTAGTCTACCATTAATACCTCCAAAGATATTGAGTATGACAGTTCCCATTTGTATGGAAGGTGCCACGCCCCCTTTTACGATTTCAAAAAGGGATAGGTATTAGGAAAGGGACTTACTTTATACAACGCCTTACCAAAATTTAGTAGTCTAGCATTAATACCTTCAAAGATATTGAATATGAAAGTTCCCATTTGTATGAGAGATGCCACGCCTCCTTTTACGATTTCAAAAAGGGATAGGTATCAGGAAAGGAACTTACTTTATACAACGGCTTACCAAAATTTGGTAGTCTAGCATTAATACCTTCAAAGATATTGAATATGAAAGTTCCCATTTGTATGAGAGATGCCACGCCTCCTTTTACGATTTCAAAAAGGGATAGGTATCAGGAAAGGAACTTACTTTATACAACGCCTTGCCAAAATTTGGTAGTCTAGCATTAATACCTTCAAAGATATTGAATATGAAAGTTCCCATTTGTATGAGAGATGCCACGACCCCTTTTCCGATTTCAAAAAGGGATAGGTATTAGGAAAGGAACTTACTCTATACAACGCCTTGCCAAAATTTGGTAGTCTAGCATTAATACCTTCAAAGATATTGAATATGAAAGTTCCCATTTGTATGAGAGATGCCACGCCTCCTTTTACGATTTCAAAAAGGGATAGGTATCAGGAAAGGAACTTACTTTATACAACGCCTTGCCAAAATTTGGTAGTCTAGCATTAATACCTTCAAAGATATTGAATATGAAAGTTCCCATTTGTATGGGAGGTGCCACGACCCCTTTTCCGATTTCAAAAAGGGATAGGTATTAGGAAAGGAACTTACTTTATACAACGGCTTACCAAAATTTGGTAGTCTAGCATTAATACCTTCAAAGATATTGAATATGAAAGTTCCCATTTGTATGAGAGATGCCACGCCTCCTTTTACGATTTCAAAAAGGGATAGGTATCAGGAAAGGAACTTACTTTATACAACGCCTTGCCAAAATTTGGTAGTCTAGCATTAATACCTTCAAAGATATTGAATATGAAAGTTCCCATTTGTATGGGAGGTGCCACGACCCCTTTTCCGATTTCAAAAAGGGATAGGTATTAGGAAAGGAACTTACTCTATACAACGCCTTGCCAAAATTTGGTAGTCTAGCATTAATACCTTCAAAGATATTGAATATGAAAGTTCCCATTTGTATGAGAGATGCCACGCCTCCTTTTACGATTTCAAAAAGGGATAGGTATCAGGAAAGGAACTTACTTTATACAACGGCTTACCAAAATTTGGTAGTCTAGCATTAATACCTTCAAAGATATTGAATATGAAAGTTCCCATTTGTATGAGAGGTGCCACGCCCCCTTTTCCGATTTCAAAAAGGAATAGGTATTAGGGAAGGGACCTACTTTATACAACGCCTTACCAAAATTTAGTAGTCTACCATTAATACTTCCAAAGATATTGAGTATGAAAGTTCCCATTTGTATGGGAAGTGCCACGCCCCCTGTTCCGATTTCAAAAAGGGATAGGTACAAGGAAAGGGACTTACTTTATACAACGCCTTACTAAAATTTAGTAGTGTAGCATTAATACCTCCAAAGATATTAAGTATGAAAGTTCCCATTTATATGGGAGGTGCCACGCCCCCTGTTCCCGTTTCAAAAAGGGATAGGTATGAGGAAAGGGACTTACTTTATACAACGTCTTACCAAAATTTAGTAGTCTAGCATTAATACCTCCAAAGATATTGAGTATGACAGTTCCCATTTGTATGGAAGGTGCCACGCCCCCTTTTACGATTTCAAAAACTGATAGGTATTAGGAAAGGGACTTACTTTATACAACGCCTTACCAAAATTTAGTAGTCTAGCATTAATACCTCCAAAGATATTGAGTATGAAAGTTCCCATTTGTTTGGGAAGTGCCACGCCCCCTGTTCCGATTTCAAAAAGGGATAGGTATAAGGAAAGGGACTTACTTTATACAACGCCTTACCAAAATTTAGTAGTGTAGCATTAATACCTCCAAAGATATTAAGTATGAAAGTTCCCATTTATATGGGAGGTGCCACGCCCCCTGTTCCCGTTTCAAAAAGGGATAGGTATAAGGAAAGGGACTTACTTTATACAACGCCTTACCAAAATTTAGTAGTGTAGCATTAATACCTCCAAAGATATTGAGTATGAAAGTTCCCATTTGTATGGGAAGTGCCACGCCCCCTGTTCCGATTTCAAAAAGTTATAAATATGAGGAAAGGGACTTACTTTATACAACGCCTTACCAAAATTTAGTAGTCTAGCATTAAGACTTCCAAAGATATTGAGTATGAAAGTTCCCATTTGTATGGAGGGTGCCACGCCCCCTTTTCCGATTTCAAAAAGGGATAGGTATTAGGAAAGGAACTTACTTTATACAACGCCTTACCAAAATTTGGTAGTCTAGCATTAATACCTTCAAAGATATTGAATATGAAAGTTCCCATTTGTATGGGAAGTGCCCCGCCCCCTGTTCCGATTTCAAAAAGGGATAGGTATAAGGAAAGGGACTTACTTTATACAACGCCTTACCAAAATTTAGTAGTGTAGCATTAATACCTCCAAAGATATTGAGTATGAAAGTTCCCATTTGTATGGGAAGTGCCACGCCCCCTGTTCCCGTTTCAAAAAGGGATAGGTATGAGGAAAGGGACTTACTTTATACAACGTCTTACCAAAATTTAGTAGTCTAGCATTAATACCTCCAAAGATATTGAGTATGAAAGTTCCCATTTGTATGGGAAGTGCCACGCCCCCTGTTCCGATTTCAAAAAGTTATAAATATGAGGAAAGGGACTTACTTTATACAACGCCTTACCAAATTTTAGTAGTCTAGCATTAAGACTTCCAAAGATATTGAGTATGAAAGTTCCCATTTGTATGGAGGGTGCCACGCCCCCTTTTCCGATTTCAAAAAGGGATAGGTATTAGGAAAGGAACTTACTTTATACAACGCCTTACCAAAATTTGGTAGTCTAGCATTAATACCTTCAAAGATATTGAATATGAAAGTTCCCATTTGTATGGGAAGTGCCCCGCCCCCTGTTCCGATTTCAAAAAGGGATAGGTATAAGGAAAGGGACTTACTTTATACAACGCCTTACCAAAATTTAGTAGTGTAGCATTAATACCTCCAAAGATATTAAGTATGAAAGTTCCCATTTATATGGGAGGTGCCACGCCCCCTGTTCCCGTTTCAAAAAGGGATAGGTATGAGGAAAGGGACTTACTTTATACAACGTCTTACCAAAATTTAGTAGTCTAGCATTAATACCTCCAAAGATATTGAGTATGACAGTTCCCATTTGTATGGAAGGTGCCACGCCCCCTTTTACGATTTCAAAAAGGGATAGGTATTAGGAAAGGGACTTACTTTATACAACGCCTTACCAAAATTTAGTAGTCTAGCATTAATACCTCCAAAGATATTGAGTATGAAAGTTCCCATTTGTATGGGAAGTGCCACGCCCCCTGTTCCGATTTCAAAAAGGGATAGGTATAAGGAAAGGGACTTACTTTATACAACGCCTTACCAAAATTTAGTAGTGTAGCATTAATACCTCCAAAGATATTAAGTATGAAAGTTCCCATTTATATGGGAGGTGCCACGCCCCCTGTTCCCGTTTCAAAAAGGGATAGGTATAAGGAAAGGGACTTACTTTATACAACGCCTTACCAAAATTTAGTAGTGTAGCATTAATACCTCCAAAGATATTAAGTATGAAAGTTCCCATTTATATGGGAGGTGCCACGCCCCCTGTTCCCGTTTCAAAAAGGGATAGGTATGAGGAAAGGGACTTACTTTATACAACGCCTTACCAAAATTTAGTAGTCTACCATTAATACTTCCAAAGATATTGAGTATGAAAGTTCCCATTTGTATGGGCGGTGCCACGACCCCTTTTCCGATTTCAAAAAGGGATAGGTATTAGGAAAGGAACTTACTCTATACAACGCCTTGCCAAAATTTGGTAGTCTAGCATTAATACCTTCAAAGATATTGAATATGAAAGTTCCCATTTGTATGAGAGATGCCACGCCTCCTTTTACGATTTCAAAAAGGGATAGGTATCAGGAAAGGAACTTACTTTATACAACGGCTTACCAAAGTTTAGTAGTGTAGCATTAATACCTCCAAAGATATTGAGTATGAAAGTTCCCATTTGTATGGGAAGTGCCACGCCTCCTGTTCCGATTTCAAAAAGTTATAGGTATGAGGAAAGGGACTTACTTTATACAACGTCTTACCAAAATTTAGTAGTCTAGCATTAATACCTCCAAAGATATTGAGTATGACAGTTCCCATTTGTATGGAAGGTGCCACGCCCCCTTTTACGATTTAAAAATGGGATAGGTATTAAGAAAGGGACTTACTTTATACAACGCCTTACCAAAATTTAGTAGTCTACCATTAATACTTCCAAAGATATTGAGTATGAAAGTTCCCATTTGTGTGGGAGGTGCCACGACCCCTTTTCCGATTTCAAAAAGGGATAGGTATTAGGAAAGGAACTTACTCTATACAACGCCTTGCCAAAATTTGGTAGTCTAGCATTAATACCTTCAAAGATATTGAATATGAAAGTTCCCATTTGTATGAGAGATGCCACGCCTCCTTTTACGATTTCAAAAAGGGATAGGTATCAGGAAAGGAACTTACTTTATACAACGGCTTACCAAAATTTGGTAGTCTAGCATTAATACCTTCAAAGATATTGAATATGAAAGTTCCCATTTGTATGAGAGGTGCCACGCCCCCTTTTCCGATTTCAAAAAGGAATAGGTATTAGGGAAGGGACCTACTTTATACAGCGCCTTACCAAAATTTAGTAGTCTACCATTAATACTTCCAAAGATATTGAGTATGAAAGTTCCCATTTGTATGGGAAGTGCCACGCCCCCTGTTCCGATTTCAAAAAGGGATAGGTACAAGGAAAGGGACTTACTTTATACAACGCCTTACCAAAATTTAGTAGTGTAGCATTAATACCTCCAAAGATATTGAGTATGAAAGTTCCCATTTGTATGGGAAGTGCCACGCCCCCTGTTCCGATTTCAAAAAGTTATAAATATGAGGAAAGGGACTTACTTTATACAACGCCTTACCAAAATTTAGTAGTCTAGCATTAAGACTTCCAAAGATATTGAGTATGAAAGTTCCCATTTGTATGGAGGGTGCCACGCCCCCTTTTCCGATTTCAAAAAGGGATAGGTATTAGGAAAGGAACTTACTTTATACAACGCCTTACCAAAATTTGGTAGTCTAGCATTAATACCTTCAAAGATATTGAATATGAAAGTTCCCATTTGTATGGGAAGTGCCCCGCCCCCTGTTCCGATTTCAAAAAGGGATAGGTATAAGGAAAGGGACTTACTTTATACAACGCCTTACCAAAATTTAGTAGTGTAGCATTAATACCTCCAAAGATATTGAGTATGAAAGTTCCCATTTGTATGGGAAGTGCCACGCCCCCTGTTCCGATTTCAAAAAGTTATAGGTATGAGGAAAGGGACTTACTTTATACAACGTCTTACCAAAATTTAGTAGTCTAGCATTAATACCTCCAAAGATATTGAGTATGACAGTTCCCATTTGTATGGAAGGTGCCACGCCCCCTTTTACGATTTAAAAATGGGATAGGTATTAAGAAAGGGACTTACTTTATACAACGCCTTACCAAAATTTAGTAGTCTACCATTAATACTTCCAAAGATATTGAGTATGAAAGTTCCCATTTGTATGGGAGGTGCCACGACCCCTTTTCCGATTTCAAAAAGGGATAGGTATTAGGAAAGGAACTTACTCTATACAACGCCTTGCCAAAATTTGGTAGTCTAGCATTAATACCTTCAAAGATATTGAATATGAAAGTTCCCATTTGTATGAGAGATGCCACGCCTCCTTGTACGATTTCAAAAAGGGATAGGTATCAGGAACGGAACTTACTTTATACAACGGCTTACCAAAGTTTAGTAGTCTAGCATTAATACTTCCAAAGATATTGAGTATGAAAGTTCCCATTTGTATGGGAGGTGCCACGCCCCCTTTTCCGATTTCAAAAAGTTATAGGTATGAGGAAAGGGACTTACTTTATACAACGTTTTACCAAAATTTAGTAGTCTAGCATTAATACCTCAAAAGATATTGAGTATGAAAGTTCCCATTTATATGGGAGGTGCCACGCCCCCTGTTCCCGTTTCAAAAAGGGATAGGTAGTAGGAAAGGGGCTTTCTTTATACAACGCCTTACCAAAATTTAGTAGTCTAGCATTAAGACTTCCAAAGATATTGAGTATGAAAGTTCCCATTTCTATGGAGGGTGCCACGCCCCCTTTTCCGATTTCAAAAAGGGATAGGTATTAGGAAAGGAACTTACTTTATACAACGCCTTACCAAAATTTGGTAGTCTAGCATTAATACCTTCAAAGATATTGAATATGAAAGTTCCCATTTGTATGAGAGGTGCCACGCCCCCTTTTCCGATTTCAAAAAGGAATAGGTATTAGGGAAGGGACATACTTTATACAACGCCTTACCAAAATTTAGTAGTCTACCATTAATACTTCCAAAGATATTGAGTATGAAAGTTCCCATTTGTATGGGAAGTGCCACGCCCCCTGTTCCGATTTCAAAAAGGGATAGGTATAAGGAAAGGGACTTACTTTATACAACGCCTTACCAAAATTTAGTAGTGTAGCATTAATACCTCCAAAGATATTGAGTATGAAAGTTCCCATTTGTATGGGAAGTGCCATGCCCCCTGTTCCGATTTCAAAAAGTTATAGGTATGAGGAAAGGGACTTACTTTATACAACGTCTTACCAAAATTTAGTAGTCTAGCATTAATACCTCCAAAGATATTGAGTATGACAGTTCCCATTTGTATGGAAGGTGCCACGCCCCCTTTTACGATTTAAAATGGGATAGGTATTAAGAAAGGGACTTACTTTATACAACGCCTTACCAAAATTTAGTAGTCTACCATTAATACTTCCAAAGATATTGAGTATGAAAGTTCCCATTTGTATGGGAGGTGCCACGACCCCTTTTCCGATTTCAAAAAGGGATAGGTATTAGGAAAGGAACTTACTCTATACAACGCCTTGCCAAAATTTGGTAGTCTAGCATTAATACCTTCAAAGATATTGAATATGAAAGTTCCCATTTGTATGAGAGATGCCACGCCTCCTTTTACGATTTCAAAAAGGGATAGGTATCAGGAAAGGAACTTACTTTATACAACGGCTTACCAAAGTTTAGTAGTCTAGCATTAATACTTCCAAAGATATTGAGTATGAAAGTTCCCATTTGTATGGGAGGTGCCACGCCCCCTTTTCCGATTTCAAAAAGTTATAGGTATGAGGAAAGGGACTTACTTTATACAACGTCTTACCAAAATTTAGTAGTCTAGCATTAATACCTCCAAAGATATTGAGTATGAAAGTTCCCATTTGTATGGAAGGTGCCACGCCCCCTTTTACGATTTAAAAATGGGATAGGTATTAGGAAAGGGACTTACTTTATACAACGCCTTACCAAAATTTAGTAGTCTACCATTAATACTTCCAAAGATATTGAGTATGAAAGTTCCCATTTGTATGGGAGGTGCCACGCCCCCTTTTCCGATTTCAAAAAGGGATAGGTATTATTAAAGGGACTTACTTTATACAACGCCTTACCAAAATTTGGTAGTCTAGCATTAATACCTTCAAAGATATTGAATAAGAAAGTTCCCATTTGTATGAGAGGTGCCACGCCCCCTTTTCCGATTTCAAAAAGGAATAGGTATTAGGGAAAGGACCTACTTTATACAACGCCTTACCAAAATTTAGTAGTCTAGCATTAATACCTCCAAAGATATTGAGTATGAAAGCTCCCATTTGTATGGGAGGTGCCACACCCCCCTTTACGATTTCAAAAAGGGATAGGTATTAGGAAAGGGACTTTATTTATACAACGCCTTACCAAAATTTAGTAGTCTAGCATTAATACCTCCAAAGATATTGAGTATGAAAGATCCTATTTGTGTGGAAGGTGCTACGCCACCTTTTCCAATTTCAAAAAGTGATAGGTAAAATAGGAAAGGGTCTTACTTTATACATCGTCTTACCAAAATTTAATAGTATAGCATTAAAACTTCCAAAGATATTGAGTATGAAAGTTCCCATTTGTATGGAAGGTGCCACGCCCCCTTTTACGATTTCAAAAAGGGATAAGTATTAGGAAAGCGACTTACTTTATACAACGCCTTACCAAAATTTAGTAGTCTAGCATTAATACTTCCAAAGTTGTTGAGTATGAAAGTTCCCATTTGTATGGAAGGTGCCACGCCCCCTGTTCCGATTTCAAAAAGGGATAGGTATAAGGAAAGGGACTTACTTTATACAACGCCTTACCAAAATTTAGTAGTGTAGCATTAATACCTCCAAAGATATTAAGTATGAAAGTTCCCATTTATATGGGAGGTGCCACGCCCCCTGTTCCCGTTTCAAAAAGGGATAGGTAGTAGGAAAGGGGCTTTCTTTATACAACGCCTTACCAAAATTTAGTAGTCTAGCATTAAGACTTCCAAAGATATTGAGTATGAAAGTTCCCATTTGTATGGAGGGTGCCACGCCCCCTTTTCCGATTTCAAAAAGGGATAGGTATTAGGAAAGGAACTTACTTTATACAACGCCTTACCAAAATTTGGTAGTCTAGCATTAATACCTTCAAAGATATTGAATATGAAAGTTCCCATTTGTATGAGAGGTGCCACGCCCCCTTTTCCGATTTCAAAAAGGAATAGGTATTAGGGAAGGGACCTACTTTATACAACGCCTTACCAAAATTTAGTAGTCTACCATTAATACTTCCAAAGATATTGAGTATGAAAGTTCCCATTTGTATGGGAAGTGCCACGCCCCCTGTTCCGATTTCAAAAAGGGATAGGTATAAGGAAAGGGACTTACTTTATACAACGCCTTACCAAAATTTAGTAGTGTAGCATTAATACCTCCAAAGATATTGAGTATGAAAGTTCCCATTTGTATGGGAAGTGCCACGCCCCCTGTTCCGATTTCAAAAAGTTATAGGTATGAGGAAAGGGACTTACTTTATACAACGTCTTACCAAAATTTAGTAGTCTAGCATTAATACCTCCAAAGATATTGAGTATGACAGTTCCCATTTGTATGGAAGGTGCCACGCCCCCTTTTACGATTTAAAAATGGGATAGGTATTAAGAAAGGGACTTACTTTATACAACGCCTTACCAAAATTTAGTAGTCTACCATTAATACTTCCAAAGATATTGAGTATGAAAGTTCCCATTTGTATGGGAGGTGCCACGACCCCTTTTCCGATTTCAAAAAGGGATAGGTATTAGGAAAGGAACTTACTCTATACAACGCCTTGCCAAAATTTGGTAGTCTAGCATTAATACCTTCAAAGATATTGAATATGAAAGTTCCCATTTGTATGAGAGATGCCACGCCTCCTTTTACGATTTCAAAAAGGGATAGGTATCAGGAAAGGAACTTACTTTATACAACGGCTTACCAAAGTTTAGTAGTCTAGCATTAATACTTCCAAAGATACTGAGTATGAAAGTTCCCATTTGTATGGGAGGTGCCACGCCCCCTTCTCCGATTTCAAAAAGTTATAGGTATGAGGAAAGGGACTTACTTTATACAACGTCTTACCAAAATTTAGTAGTCTAGCATTAATACCTCCAAAGATATTGAGTATGAAAGTTCCCATTTGGCCTTACCAAAATTTAGTAGTCTAGCATTAATACCTCCAAAGATATTGAGTATGAAAGCTCCCATTTGTATGGGAGGTGCCACACCCCCTTTTCCGATTTCAAAAAGGGATAGGTATTAGGAAAGGGACTTTATTTATACAACGCCTTACCAAAATTTAGTAGTCTAGCATTAATACCTCCAAAGATATTGAGTATGAAAGCTCCCATTTGTATGGGAGGTGCCACACCCCCCTTTACGATTTCAAAAAGGGATAGGTATTAGGAAAGGGACTTACTTTATACAACGCCTTACCAAAATTTAGTAGTCTACCATTAATACTTCCAAAGATATTGAGTATGAAAGTTCCCATTTGTATGGGAGGTGCCACGCCCCCTTTTCCGATTTCAAAAAGGGATAGGTATTAGGAAAGCGACTTACTTTATACAACGCCTTACCAAAATTTAGTAGTCTACCATTAATACTTCCAAAGATATTGAGTATGAAAGTTCCCATTTGTATGGAAGGTGCCACGCCCCCTTTTACGATTTCAAAAAGGGATAAGTATTAGGAAAGCGACTTACTTTATACAACGCCTTACCAAAATTTAGTAGTCTAGCATTAATACTTCCAAAGTTGTTGAGTATGAAAGTTCCCATTTGTATGGAAGGTGCCACGCCCCCTGTTCCGATTTCAAAAAGGGATAGGTATAAGGAAAGGGACTTACTTTATACAACGCCTTACCAAAATTTAGTAGTGTAGCATTAATACCTCCAAAGATATTAAGTATGAAAGTTCCCATTTATATGGGAGGTGCCACGCCCCCTGTTCCCGTTTCAAAAAGGGATAGGTAGTAGGAAAGGGGCTTTCTTTATACAACGCCTTACCAAAATTTAGTAGTCTAGCATTAAGACTTCCAAAGATATTGAGTATGAAAGTTCCCATTTGTATGGAGGGTGCCACGCCCCCTTTTCCGATTTCAAAAAGGGATAGGTATTAGGAAAGGAACTTACTTTATACAACGCGTTACCAAAATTTGGTAGTCTAGCATTAATACCTTCAAAGATATTGAATATGAAAGTTCCCATTTGTATGAGAGGTGCCACGCCCCCTTTTCCGATTTCAAAAAGGAATAGGTATTAGGGAAGGGACCTACTTTATACAACGCCTTACCAAAATTTAGTAGTCTACCATTAATACTTCCAAAGATATTGAGTATGAAAGTTCCCATTTGTATGGGAAGTGCCACGCCCCCTGTTCCGATTTCAAAAAGGGATAGGTATAAGGAAAGGGACTTACTTTATACAACGCCTTACCAAAATTTAGTAGTGTAGCATTAATACCTCCAAAGATATTGAGTATGAAAGTTCCCATTTGTATGGGAAGTGCCACGCCCCCTGTTCCGATTTCAAAAAGTTATAGGTATGAGGAAAGGGGCTTACTTTATACAACGTCTTACCAAAATTTAGTAGTCTAGCATTAATACCTCCAAAGATATTGAGTATGACAGTTCCCATTTGTATGGAAGGTGCCACGCCCCCTTTTACGATTTAAAAATGGGATAGGTATTAAGAAAGGGACTTACTTTATACAACGCCTTACCAAAATTTAGTAGTCTACCATTAATACTTCCAAAGATATTGAGTATGAAAGTTCCCATTTGTATGGGAGGTGCCACGACCCCTTTTCCGATTTCAAAAAGGGATAGGTATTAGGAAAGGAACTTACTCTATACAACGCCTTGCCAAAATTTGGTAGTCTAGCATTAATACCTTCAAAGATATTGAATATGAAAGTTCCCATTTGTATGAGAGATGCCACGCCTCCTTTTACGATTTCAAAAAGGGATAGGTATCAGGAAAGGAACTTACTTTATACAACGGCTTACCAAAGTTTAGTAGTCTAGCATTAATACTTCCAAAGATACTGAGTATGAAAGTTCCCATTTGTATGGGAGGTGCCACGCCCCCTTCTCCGATTTCAAAAAGTTATAGGTATGAGGAAAGGGACTTACTTTATACAACGTCTTACCAAAATTTAGTAGTCTAGCATTAATACCTCCAAAGATATTGAGTATGAAAGTTCCCATTTGGCCTTACCAAAATTTAGTAGTCTAGCATTAATACCTCCAAAGATATTGAGTATGAAAGCTCCCATTTGTATGGGAGGTGCCACACCCCCCTTTACGATTTCAAAAAGGGATAGGTATTAGGAAAGGGACTTTATTTATACAACGCCTTACCAAAATTTAGTAGTCTAGCATTAATACCTCCAAAGATATTGAGTATGAAAGCTCCCATTTGTATGGGAGGTGCCACACCCCCCTTTACGATTTCAAAAAGGGATAGGTATTAGGAAAGGGACTTACTTTATACAACGCCTTACCAAAATTTAGTAGTCTACCATTAATACTTCCAAAGATATTGAGTATGAAAGTTCCCATTTGTATGGGAGGTGCCACGCCCCCTTTTCCGATTTCAAAAAGGGATAGGTATTATTAAAGGGACTTACTTTATACAACGCCTTACCAAAATTTGGTAGTCTAGCATTAATACCTTCAAAGATATTGAATAAGAAAGTTCCCATTTGTATGAGAGGTGCCACGCCCCCTTTTCCGATTTCAAAAAGGAATAGGTATTAGGGAAAGGACCTACTTTATACAACGCCTTACCAAAATTTAGTAGTCTAGCATTAATACCTCCAAAGATATTGAGTATGAAAGCTCCCATTTGTATGGGAGGTGCCACACCCCCCTTTACGATTTCAAAAAGGGATAGGTATTAGGAAAGGGACTTTATTTATACAACGCCTTACCAAAATTTAGTAGTCTAGCATTAATACCTCCAAAGATATTGAGTATGAAAGATCCTATTTGTGTGGAAGGTGCTACGCCACCTTTTCCAATTTCAAAAAGTGATAGGTAAAATAGGAAAGGGTCTTACTTTATACATCGTCTTACCAAAATTTAATAGTATAGCATTAAAACTTCCAAAGATATTGAGTATGAAAGTTCCCATTTGTATGGAAGGTGCCACGCCCCCTTTTACGATTTCAAAAAGGGATAAGTATTAGGAAAGCGACTTACTTTATACAACGCCTTACCAAAATTTAGTAGTCTAGCATTAATACTTCCAAAGTTGTTGAGTATGAAAGTTCCCATTTGTATGGAAGGTGCCACGCCCCCTGTTCCGATTTCAAAAAGGGATAGGTATAAGGAAAGGGACTTACTTTATACAACGCCTTACCAAAATTTAGTAGTGTAGCATTAATACCTCCAAAGATATTAAGTATGAAAGTTCCCATTTATATGGGAGGTGCCACGCCCCCTGTTCCCGTTTCAAAAAGGGATAGGTAGTAGGAAAGGGGGTTTCTTTATACAACGCCTTACCAAAATTTAGTAGTCTAGCATTAAGACTTCCAAAGATATTGAGTATGAAAGTTCCCATTTGTATGGAGGGTGCCACGCCCCCTTTTCCGATTTCAAAAAGGGATAGGTATTAGGAAAGGAACTTACTCTATACAACGCCTTGCCAAAATTTGGTAGTCTAGCATTAATACCTTCAAAGATATTGAATATGAAAGTTCCCATTTGTATGAGAGATGCCACGCCTCCTTTTACGATTTCAAAAAGGGATAGGTATCAGGAAAGGAACTTACTTTATACAACGGCTTACCAAAGTTTAGTAGTCTAGCATTAATACTTCCAAAGATACTGAGTATGAAAGTTCCCATTTGTATGGGAGGTGCCACGCCCCCTTCTCCGATTTCAAAAAGTTATAGGTATGAGGAAAGGGACTTACTTTATACAACGTCTTACCAAAATTTAGTAGTCTAGCATTAATACCTCCAAAGATATTGAGTATGAAAGTTCCCATTTGGCCTTACCAAAATTTAGTAGTCTAGCATTAATACCTCCAAAGATATTGAGTATGAAAGCTCCCATTTGTATGGGAGGTGCCACACCCCCTTTTCCGATTTCAAAAAGGGATAGGTATTAGGAAAGGAACTTACTCTATACAACGCCTTGCCAAAATTTGGTAGTCTAGCATTAATACCTTCAAAGATACTGAGTATGAAAGTTCCCATTTGTATGGAAGGTGCCACGCCCCCTTTTACGATTTCAAAAAGGGATAAGTATTAGGAAAGCGACTTACTTTATACAACGTCTTACCAAAATTTAGTAGTCTAGCATTAATACCTCCAAAGATATTGAGTATGAAAGTTCCCATTTGGCCTTACCAAAATTTAGTAGTCTAGCATTAATACCTCCAAAGATATTGAGTATGAAAGCTCCCATTTGTATGGGAGGTGCCACACCCCCTTTTCCGATTTCAAAAAGGGATAGGTATTAGGAAAGGAACTTACTCTATACAACGCCTTGCCAAAATTTGGTAGTCTAGCATTAATACCTCCAAAGATATTGAGTATGAAAGCTCCCATTTGTATGGGAGGTGCCACACCCCCTTTTCCGATTTCAAAAAGGGATAGGTATTAGGAAAGGAACTTACTCTATACAACGCCTTGCCAAAATTTGGTAGTCTAGCATTAATACCTTCAAAGATACTGAGTATGAAAGTTCCCATTTGTATGGAAGGTGCCACGCCCCCTTTTACGATTTCAAAAAGGGATAGGTATTAGGAAAGGAACTTACTCTATACAACGCCTTACCAAAATTTAGTAGTGTAGCATTAATACCTCCAAAGATATTAAGTATGAAAGTTCCCATTTATATGGGAGGTGCCACGCCCCCTGTTCCCGTTTCAAAAAGGGATAGGTAGTAGGAAAGGGGGTTTCTTTATACAACGCCTTACCAAAATTTAGTAGTCTAGCATTAAGACTTCCAAAGATATTGAGTATGAAAGTTCCCATTTGTATGGAGGGTGCCACGCCCCCTTTTCCGATTTCAAAAAGGGATAGGTATTAGGAAAGGAACTTACTTTATACAACGCCTTACCAAAATTTGGTAGTCTAGCATTAATACCTTCAAAGATATTGAATATGAAAGTTCCCATTTGTATGGGAGGTGCCACGCCCCCTTTTCCGATTTCAAAAAGGGATAGGTATTAGGAAAGCGACTTACTTTATACAACGCCTTACCAAAATTTAGTAGTCTACCATTAATACTTCCAAAGATATTGAGTATGAAAGTTCCCATTTGTATGGAAGGTGCCACGCCCCCTTTTACGATTTCAAAAAGGGATAAGTATTAGGAAAGCGACTTACTTTATACAACGCCTTACCAAAATTTAGTAGTCTAGCATTAATACTTCCAAAGTTGTTGAGTATGAAAGTTCCCATTTGTATGGAAGGTGCCACGCCCCCTGTTCCGATTTCAAAAAGGGATAGGTATAAGGAAAGGGACTTACTTTATACAACGCCTTACCAAAATTTAGTAGTGTAGCATTAATACCTCCAAAGATATTAAGTATGAAAGTTCCCATTTATATGGGAGGTGCCACGCCCCCTGTTCCCGTTTCAAAAAGGGATAGGTAGTAGGAAAGGGGCTTTCTTTATACAACGCCTTACCAAAATTTAGTAGTCTAGCATTAAGACTTCCAAAGATATTGAGTATGAAAGTTCCCATTTGTATGGAGGGTGCCACGCCCCCTTTTCCGATTTCAAAAAGGGATAGGTATTAGGAAAGGAACTTACTTTATACAACGCCTTACCAAAATTTGGTAGTCTAGCATTAATACCTTCAAAGATATTGAATATGAAAGTTCCCATTTGTATGAGAGGTGCCACGCCCCCTTTTCCGATTTCAAAAAGGAATAGGTATTAGGGAAGGGACCTACTTTATACAACGCCTTACCAAAATTTAGTAGTCTACCATTAATACTTCCAAAGATATTGAGTATGAAAGTTCCCATTTGTATGGGAAGTGCCACGCCCCCTGTTCCGATTTCAAAAAGGGATAGGTATAAGGAAAGGGACTTACTTTATACAACGCCTTACCAAAATTTAGTAGTGTAGCATTAATACCTCCAAAGATATTGAGTATGAAAGTTCCCATTTGTATGGGAAGTGCCACGCCCCCTGTTCCGATTTCAAAAAGTTATAGGTATGAGGAAAGGGGCTTACTTTATACAACGTCTTACCAAAATTTAGTAGTCTAGCATTAATACCTCCAAAGATATTGAGTATGACAGTTCCCATTTGTATGGAAGGTGCCACGCCCCCTTTTACGATTTAAAAATGGGATAGGTATTAAGAAAGGGACTTACTTTATACAACGCCTTACCAAAATTTAGTAGTCTACCATTAATACTTCCAAAGATATTGAGTATGAAAGTTCCCATTTGTATGGGAGGTGCCACGACCCCTTTTCCGATTTCAAAAAGGGATAGGTATTAGGAAAGGAACTTACTCTATACAACGCCTTGCCAAAATTTGGTAGTCTAGCATTAATACCTTCAAAGATATTGAATATGAAAGTTCCCATTTGTATGAGAGATGCCACGCCTCCTTTTACGATTTCAAAAAGGGATAGGTATCAGGAAAGGAACTTACTTTATACAACGGCTTACCAAAGTTTAGTAGTCTAGCATTAATACTTCCAAAGATACTGAGTATGAAAGTTCCCATTTGTATGGGAGGTGCCACGCCCCCTTCTCCGATTTCAAAAAGTTATAGGTATGAGGAAAGGGACTTACTTTATACAACGTCTTACCAAAATTTAGTAGTCTAGCATTAATACCTCCAAAGATATTGAGTATGAAAGTTCCCATTTGGCCTTACCAAAATTTAGTAGTCTAGCATTAATACCTCCAAAGATATTGAGTATGAAAGCTCCCATTTGTATGGGAGGTGCCACACCCCCCTTTACGATTTCAAAAAGGGATAGGTATTAGGAAAGGGACTTTATTTATACAACGCCTTACCAAAATTTAGTAGTCTAGCATTAATACCTCCAAAGATATTGAGTATGAAAGCTCCCATTTGTATGGGAGGTGCCACACCCCCCTTTACGATTTCAAAAAGGGATAGGTATTAGGAAAGGGACTTACTTTATACAACGCCTTACCAAAATTTAGTAGTCTACCATTAATACTTCCAAAGATATTGAGTATGAAAGTTCCCATTTGTATGGGAGGTGCCACGCCCCCTTTTCCGATTTCAAAAAGGGATAGGTATTATTAAAGGGACTTACTTTATACAACGCCTTACCAAAATTTGGTAGTCTAGCATTAATACCTTCAAAGATATTGAATAAGAAAGTTCCCATTTGTATGAGAGGTGCCACGCCCCCTTTTCCGATTTCAAAAAGGAATAGGTATTAGGGAAAGGACCTACTTTATACAACGCCTTACCAAAATTTAGTAGTCTAGCATTAATACCTCCAAAGATATTGAGTATGAAAGCTCCCATTTGTATGGGAGGTGCCACACCCCCCTTTACGATTTCAAAAAGGGATAGGTATTAGGAAAGGGACTTTATTTATACAACGCCTTACCAAAATTTAGTAGTCTAGCATTAATACCTCCAAAGATATTGAGTATGAAAGATCCTATTTGTGTGGAAGGTGCTACGCCACCTTTTCCAATTTCAAAAAGTGATAGGTAAAATAGGAAAGGGTCTTACTTTATACATCGTCTTACCAAAATTTAATAGTATAGCATTAAAACTTCCAAAGATATTGAGTATGAAAGTTCCCATTTGTATGGAAGGTGCCACGCCCCCTTTTACGATTTCAAAAAGGGATAAGTATTAGGAAAGCGACTTACTTTATACAACGCCTTACCAAAATTTAGTAGTCTAGCATTAATACTTCCAAAGTTGTTGAGTATGAAAGTTCCCATTTGTATGGAAGGTGCCACGCCCCCTGTTCCGATTTCAAAAAGGGATAGGTATAAGGAAAGGGACTTACTTTATACAACGCCTTACCAAAATTTAGTAGTGTAGCATTAATACCTCCAAAGATATTAAGTATGAAAGTTCCCATTTATATGGGAGGTGCCACGCCCCCTGTTCCCGTTTCAAAAAGGGATAGGTAGTAGGAAAGGGGGTTTCTTTATACAACGCCTTACCAAAATTTAGTAGTCTAGCATTAAGACTTCCAAAGATATTGAGTATGAAAGTTCCCATTTGTATGGAGGGTGCCACGCCCCCTTTTCCGATTTCAAAAAGGGATAGGTATTAGGAAAGGAACTTACTCTATACAACGCCTTGCCAAAATTTGGTAGTCTAGCATTAATACCTTCAAAGATATTGAATATGAAAGTTCCCATTTGTATGAGAGATGCCACGCCTCCTTTTACGATTTCAAAAAGGGATAGGTATCAGGAAAGGAACTTACTTTATACAACGGCTTACCAAAGTTTAGTAGTCTAGCATTAATACTTCCAAAGATACTGAGTATGAAAGTTCCCATTTGTATGGGAGGTGCCACGCCCCCTTCTCCGATTTCAAAAAGTTATAGGTATGAGGAAAGGGACTTACTTTATACAACGTCTTACCAAAATTTAGTAGTCTAGCATTAATACCTCCAAAGATATTGAGTATGAAAGTTCCCATTTGGCCTTACCAAAATTTAGTAGTCTAGCATTAATACCTCCAAAGATATTGAGTATGAAAGCTCCCATTTGTATGGGAGGTGCCACACCCCCTTTTCCGATTTCAAAAAGGGATAGGTATTAGGAAAGGAACTTACTCTATACAACGCCTTGCCAAAATTTGGTAGTCTAGCATTAATACCTTCAAAGATACTGAGTATGAAAGTTCCCATTTGTATGGGAGGTGCCACGCCCCCTTCTCCGATTTCAAAAAGTTATAGGTATGAGGAAAGGGACTTACTTTATACAACGTCTTACCAAAATTTAGTAGTCTAGCATTAATACCTCCAAAGATATTGAGTATGAAAGTTCCCATTTGGCCTTACCAAAATTTAGTAGTCTAGCATTAATGCCTCCAAAGATATTGAGTATGAAAGTTCCCATTTGTATGGAAGGTGCCACGCCCCCTTTTACGATTTCAAAAAGGGATAGGTATTAGGAAAGGGACTTTCTTTAAACAACGTCTTACCAAAATTTAGTAGTCTAGCATTAATACCTCGAAAGATATTGAGTATGAAAGTTCCCATTTGTATGGGAAGTGCCACGCCCCCTGTTCCGATTTCAAAAAGTTATAGGTATGAGGAAAGGGACTTACTTTATACAACGTCTTACCAAAATTTAGTAGTCTAGCATTAATACCTCCAAAGATATTGAGTATGACAGTTCCCATTTGTATGGAAGGTGCCACGCCCCCTTTTACGATTTAAAAATGGGATAGGTATTAAGAAAGGGACTTACTTTATACAACGCCTTACCAAAATTTAGTAGTCTACCATTAATACCTCCAAAGATATTGAGTATGAAAGTTCCCATTTGTATGGAAGGGGCCACGCCCCCTTTTACAATTAAAAAATGGGATAGGTATTAGGAAAGGGACTTACTTTATACAACGCCTTATCAAAATTTAGTAGTCTAGCATTAATACCTCCAAAGATATTGAGTATGAAAGTTCCCATTTGTATGGAAGGTGCCACGCCCCCTTTTACGATTTAAAAATGGCATAGGTATTAGGAAAGGGACTTACTTTATACAACGCCTTACCAAAATTTAGTAGTCTACCATTAATACTTCCAAAGATATTGAGTATGAAAGTTCTCATTTGTATGGGAGGTGTCACGCCCCCTTTTCCGATTTCAAAAAGGGATTGGTATTATTAAAGGGACTTACTTTATGCAACGCCTTACCAAAATTTAGTAGTCTAGCATTAATACCTCCAAAGATATTGAGTATGAAAGTTCCCATTTGTATGGAAGGTGCCACGCCCCCTTTTACGATTTAAAAATGGGATAGGTATTAGGAAAGGGACTTACTTTGTACAACGCCTTACCAAAATTTAGTAGTCTACCATTAATACTTAAAAAGATATTGAGTATGAAAGTTCTCATTTGTATGGGAGGTGTCACGCCCCCTTTTTCGATTTCAAAAAGGGATTGGTATTAGGAAAGGGACTTACTTTATACAACGCCTTACCAAAATTTAGTAGTCTAGCATTAATGCCTCCAAAGATATTGAGTATGAAAGTTCCCATTTGTATGGGAGGTGCCACGCCTCCTTTTACGATTTCAAAAAGGGATAGGTATTAGGAAAGGAACTTACTTTATACAACGGCTTACCAAAGTTTAGTAGTCTAGCATTAATACTTCCAAAGATATTGAGTATGAAAGTTCCATTTGTATGGGAGGTGCCACGCCCCCTTTTCCGATTTCAAAAAGTTATAGGTATGAGGAAAGGGACTTACTTTATACAACGTCTTACCAAAATTTAGTAGTCTAATATTAATACCTCCAAAGATATTGAGTATGAAAGTTCCCATTTGTATGGAAGGTGCCACGCCCCCTTTTACGATTTAAAAATGGGATAGGTATTAGGAAAGGGACTTACTTTATACAACGCCTTACCAAAATTTAGTAGTCTACCATTAATACTTCCAAAGATATTGAGTATGAAAGTTCCCATTTGTATGGGAGGTGCCACGACCCCTTTTCCGATTTCAAAAAGGGATAGGTATTAGGAAAGGAACTTACTCTATACAACGCCTTGCCAAAATTTGGTAGTCTAGCATTAATACCTTCAAAGATATTGAATATGAAAGTTCAAATTTTTGTATGAGAGGTGCCACGCCCCCTTTTCCGATTTCAAAAAGGAATAGGTATTAAGGAAGGGACCTACTTCATACAACGCCTTACCAAAATTTAGTAGTCTAGCATTAATACCTCCAAAGATATTGAGTATGAAAGCTCCCATTTGTATGGGAGGTGCCACACCCCCCTTTACGATTTCAAAAAGGGATAGGTATTAGGAAAGGGACTTTATTTATACAACGCCTTACCAAAATTTAGTAGTCTAGCATTAATAGGTATGAGGAAAGGGACTTACTTTATACAACGTCTTACCAAAATTTAGTAGTCTAGCATTAATACCTCCAAAGATATTGAGTATGAAAGTTCCCATTTGTATGGAAGGTGCCACGCCCCCTTTTACGATTTAAAAATGGGATAGGTATTAGGAAAGGTACTTACTTTATACAACGCCTTACCAAAATTTAGTAGTCTACCATTAATACTTCCAAAGATATTGAGTATGAAAGTTCCCATTTGTATGGGAGGTGCCACGCCCCCTTTTCCGATTTCAAAAAGGGATAGGTATTAGGAAAGGAACTTACTTTATACAACGCCTTACCAAAATTTGGTAGTCTAGCATTAATACCTTCAAAGATATTGAATATGAAAGTTCCCATTTGTATGAGAGGTGCCACGCCCCCTTTTCCGATTTCAAAAAGGAATAGGTATTAAGGAAGGGACCTACTTTATACAACGCCTTACCAAAATTTAGTAGTCTAGCATTAATACCTCCAAAGATATTGAGTATGAAAGCTCCCATTTGTATGGGAGGTGCCACACCCCCCTTTACGATTTCAAAAAGGGATAGGTATTAGGAAAGGGACTTACTTTATACAACGTCTTACCAAAATTTAGTAGTCTAGCATTAATACCTCCAAAGATATTGAGTATGAAAGTTCCCATTTGTATGGAAGGTGCCACGCCCCCTTTTACGATTTCAAAAAGGGATAAGTATTAGGAAAGCGACTTACTTTATACAACGCCTTACCAAAATTTAGTAGTCTAGCATTAATACTTCCAAAGTTGTTGAGTATGAAAGTTCCCATTTGTATGGAAGGTGCCACGCCCCCTTTTACGATTTCAAAAAGGGATAGGTATTAGGAAAGGGACTTTCTTTATACAACGTCTTACCAAAATTTAGTAGTCTAGCATTAATACCTCCAAAGATATTGAGTATGAAAGTTCCCATTTGTATGGGAAGTGCCACGCCCCCTGTTCCGATTTCAAAAAGGGATAGGTAGTAGGAAAGGGACTTACTTTATACAACGCGTTACCAAAATTTAGTAGTCTAGCATTAATACCTCCAAAGATATTGAGTATGAAAGTTCCCATTTGTATGGGAAGTGCCACTCCCCCTTTTAATATTTCAAAAAGGGATATGTATAAGGAAAGGGACTTACTTTATACAACGCCTTACCAATATTTAATAATGTAGCATTAATACCTCCAAAGATATTGAGTATGAAAGTTCCCATTTGTATGGGAGGTGCCACGCCCCCTGTTCCGATTTCAAAAAGGGATAGGTAGTAGGAAAGGGAATTTTTTTATACAACGCCTTACCAGAATTTAGTAGTCTAGCATTAATACCTCCAAAGATATTGAGTATGAAAGATCCTATTTGTGTGGAAGGTGCTACGCCCCCTTTTCCAATTTCAAAAAGTGATACGTAAAATAGAAAAGGGACTTACTTTAGACATCGTCTTACCAAAATTTAGTAGTCTAGCATTAATACTTCCAAAGATATTGAGTATGAAAGTTCCCATTTGTATGGGATTTGCCACGCCCCCTTTTACGATTTCAAAAAGTGATAGGTATTAGGAAAGGGACTTACTTTATACATCGTCTTTCCAAATTTCAGTGGTCTAGAGATAATGGTTGCATAGATAGATGGAAAGATCCCATTTGTATGGGAGGTGCCACGCCCCCTTTTCCGATTTCAAAAAGGGATAGGTATTAGGAAAGGGACTTACTTTATACAACGTCTTACCAAAATTTAGTAGTCTAGCATTAATACCTCCAAAGATATTGAGTATGAAAGTTCCCATTTGTATGGGAAGTGCCACGCCCCCTGTTCCGATTTCAAAAAGGGATAGGTAGTAGGAAAGGGCCTTACTTTATACAACGCCTTACCAAAATTTAGTAGTCTAGCATTAAGACCTCCAAAGATATTGAGTATAAAAGTGCTCATTTGTATGGGAACTGCCACGCCCCCTTTTACGATTTCAAAAAGGGATAGGTATTAGGAAAGGGACTTTCTTTAAACAACGTCTTACCAAAATTTAGTAGTCTAGCATTAATACCTCGAAAGATATTGAGTATGAAAGTTCCCATTTGTATGGGAAGTGCCACGCCCCCTGTTCCGATTTCAAAAAGGGATAGGTATAAGGAAAGGGACTTACTTTATACAACGCCTTACGAAAATTTAGTAGTGTAGCATTAATACCTCCAAAGATATTGAGTATGAAAGTTCCCATTTGTATGGGAAGTGCCACGCCCCCTGTTCCGATTTCAAAAAGTTATAGGTATGAGGAAAGGGACTTACTTTATACAACGTCTTACCAAAACTTAGTAGTCTAGCATTGATACCTCCAAAGATATTGAGTATGACAGTTCCCATTTGTATGGAAGGTGCCACGCCCCCTTTTACGATTTAAAAATGGGATAGGTATTAAGAAAGGGACTTACTTTATACAACGCCTTACCAAAATTTAGTAGTCTACCATTAATACCTCCAAAGATATTGAGTATGAAAGTTCCCATTTGTATGGAAGGGGCCACGCCCCCTTTTACAATTAAAAAATGGGATAGGTATTAGGAAAGGGACTTACTTTATACAACGCCTTATCAAAATTTAGTAGTCTAGCATTAATACCTCCAAAGATATTGAGTATGAAAGTTCCCATTTGTATGGAAGGTGCCACGCCCCCTTTTACGATTTAAAAATGGCATAGGTATTAGGAAAGGGACTTACTTTATACAACGCCTTACCAAAATTTAGTAGTCTACCATTAATACTTCCAAAGATATTGAGTATGAAAGTTCTCATTTGTATGGGAGGTGTCACGCCCCCTTTTCCGATTTCAAAAAGGGATTGGTATTATTAAAGGGACTTACTTTATGCAACGCCTTACCAAAATTTAGTAGTCTAGCATTAATACCTCCAAAGATATTGAGTATGAAAGTTCCCATTTGTATGGAAGGTGCCACGCCCCCTTTTACGATTTAAAAATGGGATAGGTATTAGGAAAGGGACTTACTTTGTACAACGCCTTACCAAAATTTAGTAGTCTACCATTAATACTTAAAAAGATATTGAGTATGAAAGTTCTCATTTGTATGGGAGGTGTCACGCCCCCTTTTTCGATTTCAAAAAGGGATTGGTATTAGGAAAGGGACTTACTTTATACAACGCCTTACCAAAATTTAGTAGTCTAGCATTAATGCCTCCAAAGATATTGAGTATGAAAGTTCCCATTTGTATGGGAGGTGCCACGCCTCCTTTTACGATTTCAAAAAGGGATAGGTATTAGGAAAGGAACTTACTTTATACAACGGCTTACCAAAGTTTAGTAGTCTAGCATTAATACTTCCAAAGATATTGAGTATGAAAGTTCCATTTGTATGGGAGGTGCCACGCCCCCTTTTCCGATTTCAAAAAGTTATAGGTATGAGGAAAGGGACTTACTTTATACAACGTCTTACCAAAATTTTGTAGTCTAATATTAATACCTCCAAAGATATTGAGTATGAAAGTTCCCATTTGTATGGAAGGTGCCACGCCCCCTTTTACGATTTAAAAATGGGATAGGTATTAGGAAAGGGACTTACTTTATACAACGCCTTACCAAAATTTAGTAGTCTACCATTAATACTTCCAAAGATATTGAGTATGAAAGTTCCCATTTGTATGGGAGGTTCCACGACCCCTTTTCCGATTTCAAAAAGGGATAGGTATTAGGAAAGGAACTTACTCTATACAACGCCTTGCCAAAATTTGGTAGTCTAGCATTAATACCTTCAAAGATATTGAATATGAAAGTTCAAATTTTTGTATGAGAGGTGCCACGCCTCCTTTTACGATTTCAAAAAGGGATAGGTATCAGGAAAGGAACTTACTTTATACAACGGCTTACCAAAGTTTAGTAGTCTAGCATTAATACTTCCAAAGATATTGAGTATGAAAGTTCCCATTTGTATGGGAGGTGCCACGCCCCCTTTTCCGATTTCAAAAAGTTATAGGTATGAGGAAAGGGACTTACTTTATACAACGTCTTACCAAAATTTAGTAGTCTAGCATTAATACCTCCAAAGATATTGAGTATGAAAGTTCCCATTTGTATGGAAGGTGCCACGCCCCCTTTTACGATTTAAAAATGGGATAGGTATTAGGAAAGGTACTTACTTTATACAACGCCTTACCAAAATTTAGTAGGCTACCATTAATACTTCCAAAGATATTGAGTATGAAAGTTCCCATTTGTATGGGAGGTGCCACGCCCCCTTTTCCGATTTCAAAAAGGGATAGGTATTAGGAAAGGAACTTACTTTATACAACGCCTTACCAAAATTTGGTAGTCTAGCATTAATACCTTCAAAGATATTGAATATGAAAGTTCCCATTTGTATGAGAGGTGCCACGCCCCCTTTTCCGATTTCAAAAAGGAATAGGTATTAAGGAAGGGACCTACTTTATACAACGCCTTACCAAAATTTAGTAGTCTAGCATTAATACCTCCAAAGATATTGAGTATGAAAGCTCCCATTTGTATGGGAGGTGCCACACCCCCCTTTACGATTTCAAAAAGGGATAGGTATTAGGAAAGGGACTTTATTTATACAACGCCTTACCAAAATTTAGTAGTCTAGCATTAATACTTCCAAAGTTGTTGAGTATGAAAGTTCCCATTTGTATGGAAGGTGCCACGCCCCCTTTTACGATTTCAAAAAGGGATAAGTATTAGGAAAGCGACTTACTTTATACAACGCCTTACCAAAATTTAGTAGTCTAGCATTAATACCTCCAAAGATATTGAGTATGAAAGTTCCCATTTGTATGGGAAGTGCCACTCCCCCTTTTAATATTTCAAAAAGGGATATGTATAAGGAAAGCGACTTACTTTATACAACGTCTTACCAAAATTTAGTAGGCTACCATTAATACTTCCAAAGATATTGAGTATGAAAGTTCCCATTTGTATGGGAGGTGCCACGCCCCCTTTTCCGATTTCAAAAAGGGATAGGTATTAGGAAAGGAACTTACTTTATACAACGCCTTACCAAAATTTGGTAGTCTAGCATTAATACCTTCAAAGATATTGAATATGAAAGTTCCCATTTGTATGAGAGGTGCCACGCCCCCTTTTCCGATTTCAAAAAGGAATAGGTATTAAGGAAGGGACCTACTTTATACAACGCCTTACCAAAATTTAGTAGTCTAGCATTAATACCTCCAAAGATATTGAGTATGAAAGCTCCCATTTGTATGGAAGGTGCCACGCCCCCTTTTACGATTTCAAAAAGGGATAAGTATTAGGAAAGCGACTTACTTTATACAACGCCTTACCAAAATTTAGTAGTCTAGCATTAATACTTCCAAAGTTGTTGAGTATGAAAGTTCCCATTTGTATGGAAGGTGCCACGCCCCCTTTTACGATTTCAAAAAGGGATAGGTAGTAGGAAAGGGACTTACTTTATACAACGCGTTACCAAAATTTAGTAGTCTAGCATTAATACCTCCAAAGATATTGAGTATGAAAGTTCCCATTTGTATGGGAAGTGCCACTCCCCCTTTTAATATTTCAAAAAGGGATATGTATAAGGAAAGGGACTTACTTTATACAACGCCTTACCAATATTTAGTAATGTAGCATTAATACCTCCAAAGATATTGAGTATGAAAGTTCCCATTTGTATGGGAGGTGCCACGCCCCCTGTTCCGATTTCAAAAAGGGATAGGTAGTAGGAAAGGGAATTTTTTTATACAACGCCTTACCAGAATTTAGTAGTCTAGCATTAATACCTCCAAAGATATTGAGTATGAAAGATCCTATTTGTGTGGAAGGTGCTACGCCCCCTTTTCCAATTTCAAAAAGTGATACGTAAAATAGAAAAGGGACTTACTTTAGACATCGTCTTACCAAAATTTAGTAGTCTAGCATTAATACTTCCAAAGATATTGAGTATGAAAGTTCCCATTTGTATGGGATTTGCCACGCCCCCTTTTACGATTTCAAAAAGTGATAGGTATTAGGAAAGGGACTTACTTTATACATCGTCTTTCCAAATTTCAGTGGTCTAGAGATAATGGTTGCATAGATAGATGGAAAGATCCCATTTGTATGGGAGGTGCCACGCCCCCTTTTCCGATTTCAAAAAGGGATAGGTATTAGGAAAGGGACTTACTTTATACAACGTCTTACCAAAATTTAGTAGTCTAGCATTAATACCTCCAAAGATATTGAGTATGAAAGTTCCCATTTGTATGGGAAGTGCCACGCCCCCTGTTCCGATTTCAAAAAGGGATAGGTAGTAGGAAAGGGCCTTACTTTATACAACGCCTTACCAAAATTTAGTAGTCTAGCATTAAGACCTCCAAAGATATTGAGTATAAAAGTGCTCATTTGTATGGGAACTGAGACGCCCCCTTTTACGATTTCAAAAAGGGATAGGTATTATGAAAGGGATCTACTTTATACAACGCCTTACCAAAGTTTAGTAGTCTACCATTAATACCTCCAAAGATATTGAGTATGAAAGTTCCCATAGGGATAGGTATTAGGAAAGGGACTTAGTTTATACAACGTCTTACCAAAATTTAGTAGTCTAGCATTAATACCTCCAAAGATATTGAGTATGAAAGTTCCCATTTGTATGGGAAGTGCCACGCCCCCTGTTCCGATTTCAAAAAGGGATAGGTAGTAGGAAAGGGCCTTACTTTATACAACGCCTTACCAAAATTTAGTAGTCTAGCATTAATACCTCCAAAGATATTGAGTATAAAAGTGCTCATTTGTATGGGAACTGCCACGCCCCCTTTTACGATTTCAAAAAGGGATAGGTATTAGGAAAGGGACCTACTTTATACAACGCCTTAATAAAGTTTAGTAGTCTACCATTAATACCTCCAAATATATTGAGTATGAAAGTTCCCATTTGTATGGGAGGTGCCACGCCCCCTTTTCCGATTTCAAAAAGGGATAGGTAGTAGGAAAGGGCCTTACTTTATACAACGCCTTACCAAAATTTAGTAGTCTAGCAATTATACCTCCAAAGATATTGAGTATGAAAGATCCCTTTTGTATGGGAGGTGCCACGAACCCTTTTACGATTTCAAAAAGGGATAGTATTATTAAAGGGACTTACTTTATACAACGCCTTACCAAAATTTAGTAGTCTAGCATTAATACCTCCAAAGATATTGAGTATGAAAGTTCCCATTTGTATGGGAAGTGCCACGCCCCCTGTTCCGATTTCAAAAAGGGATAGGTAGTAGGAAAGGGCCTTACTTTATACAACGCCTTACCAAAATTTAGTAGTCTAGCATTAATACCTCCAAAGATATTGAGTATAAAAGTGCTCATTTGTATGGGAACTGCCACGCCCCCTTTTACGATTTCAAAAAGGGATAGGTATTAGGAAAGGGACCTACTTTATACAACGCCTTAATAAAGTTTAGTAGTCTACCATTAATACCTCCAAATATATTGAGTATGAAAGTTCCCATTTGTATGGGAGGTGCCACGCCCCCTTTTCCGATTTCAAAAAGGGATAGGTAGTAGGAAAGGGCCTTACTTTATACAACGCCTTACCAAAATTTAGTAGTCTAGCAATTATACCTCCAAAGATATTGAGTATGAAAGATCCCTTTTGTATGGGAGGTGCCACGAACCCTTTTACGATTTCAAAAAGGGATAGTATTATTAAAGGGACTTACTTTATACAACGCCTTACCAAAATTTAGTAGTCTAGCATTAATACCTCCAAAGATATTGAGTATGAAAGTTCCCATTTGTATGGGAAGTGCCACGCCCCCTGTTCCGATTTCAAAAACGGATAGGTAGTAGGAAAGGGCCTTACTTTATACAACGCCTTACCAAAATTTAGTAGTCTAGCATTAATACCTCCAAAGATATTGAGTATAAAAGTGCTCATTTGTATGGGAACTACCACGCCCCCTTTTACGATTTCAAAAAGGGATAGGTATTAGGAAAGGGACCTACTTTATACAACGCCTTAATAAAGTTTAGTAGTCTACCATTAATACCTCCAAATATATTGAGTATGAAAGTTCCCATTTGTATGGGAGGTGCCACGCCCCCTTTTCCGATTTCAAAAAGGGATAGGTAGTAGGAAAGGGCCTTACTTTATACAACGCCTTACCAAAATTTAGTAGTCTAGCACTAATACCTCCAAAGATATTGAGTATGAAAGATCCCATTTGTATGGGAGGTGCCACGAACCCTTTTACGATTTCAAAAAGGGATAGTATTATTAAAGGGACTTACTTTATACAACGCCTTACCAAAATTTAGTAGTCTACCATTAATACTTCCAAAGATATTGAGTATGAAAGTTCCCATTTGTATGGGAGGTGCCACGACCCCTTTTCCGATTTCAAAAAGGGATAGGTATTAGGAAAGGAACTTACTCTATACAACGCCTTGCCAAAATTTAGTAGTCTACCATTAATACTTAAAAAGATATTGAGTATGAAAGTTCTCATTTGTATGGGAGGTGTCACGCCCCCTTTTCCGATTTCAAAAAGGGATTGGTATTAGGAAAGGGACTTACTTTATACAACGCCTTACCAAAATTTAGTAGTCTACCATTAATACTTCCAAAGATATTGAGTATGAAAGTTCCCATTTGTATGGGAGGTGCCACGACCCCTTTTCCGATTTCAAAAAGGGATTGGTATTATTAAAGGGACTTACTTTATACAACGCCTTACCAAAATTTAGTAGTCTACCATTAATACTTCCAAAGATATTGAATATGAAAGTTCCCATTTGTATGAGAGGTGCCACGCCACCTTTTACGATTTCAAAAAGGGATAGGTATCAGGAAAGGAACTTACTTTATACAACGGCTTACCAAAGTTTAGTAGTCTAGCATTAATACTTCCAAAGATATTGAGTATGAAAGTTCCCATTTGTATGGGAGGTGCCACGCCCCCTTTTCCGATTTCAAAAAGTTATAGGTATGAGGAAAGGGACTTACTTTATACAACGTCTTACCAAAATTTAGTAGTCTAGCATTAATACCTCCAAAGATATTGAGTATGACAGTTCCCATTTGTATGGAAGGTGCCACGCCCCCTTTTACGATTTAAAAATGGGATAGGTATTAAGAAAGGGACTTACTTTATACAACGCCTTACCAAAATTTAGTAGTCTACCATTAATACCTCCAAAGATATTGAGTATGAAAGTTCCCATTTGTATGGAAGGTGGCACGCCCCCTTTTACAATTAAAAAATGGGATAGGTATTAGGAAAGGGACTTACTTTATACAACGCTTTATCAAAATTTAGTAGTCTAGCATTAATACCTCCAAAGATATTGAGTATGAAAGTTCCCATTTGTATGGAAAGTGCCACGCCCCCTTTTACGATTTAAAAATGGGATAGGTATTAGGAAAGGGACTTACTTTGTACAACGCCTTACCAAAATTTAGTAGTCTACCATTAATACTTAAAAAGATATTGAGTATAAAAGTTCTCATTTGTATGGGAGGTGTCACGCCCCCTTTTCCGATTTCAAAAAGGGATTGGTATTAGGAAAGGGACTTACTTTATACAACGCCTTACCAAAATTTAGTAGTCTAGCATTAATGCCTCCAAAGATATTGAGTATGAAAGTTCCCATTTGTATGGGAGGTGCCACGCCTCCTTTTACGATTTCAAAAAGGGATAGGTATTAGGAAAGGAACTTACTTTATGCAACGGCTTACCAAAGTTTAGTAGTCTAGCATTAATACTTCCAAAGATATTGAGTATGAAAGTTCCATTTGTATGGGAGGTGCCACGCCCCCTTTTCCGATTTCAAAAAGTTATAGGTATGAGGAAAGGGACTTACTTTATACAACGTCTTACCAAAATTTAGTAGTCTAATATTAATACCTCCAAAGATATTGAGTATGAAAGTTCCCATTTGTATGGAAGGTGCCACGCCTCCTTTTACGATTTCAAAAAGGGATAGGTATTAATAAAGGGACTTACTTTATACAACGCCTTACTAAAATTTAGTAGTCTAGCATTAATACCTCCAAAGATATTGAGTATGAAGGTTCTCATTTGTATGGGAGGTGCCACGCCCCCTTTTACGATTCCAAAAAGGGATAGGTATTAATAAAGGGACTTACTTTATACAACGCCTTACTAAAATTTAGTAGTCTAGCATTAATACCTCCAAAGATATTGAGTATGAAGGTTCTCATTTGTATGGGAGGTGCCACGCCCCCTTTTACGATTCCAAAAAGAGATAATATTAATAAAGGGACTTACTTTATACAACGCCTTACCAAAATTTAGTAGTCTAGCATTAATACCTCCAACGATATTGAGTATGAAAGTTCCCATTTGTATGGGAGGTGCCACGCCTCCTTTTACGATTTCAAAAAGGGATAGGTATTAGGAAAGGGACTTACTTTATACAACGCCTTACTAAAATTTAGTAGTCTAGCATTAATACCTCCAAAGATATTGAGTATGAAGGTTCTCATTTGTATGGGAGGTGCCACGCCCCCTTTTACGATTCCAAAAAGGGATAGGTATTAATAAAGGGACTTACTTTATACAACGCCTTACCAAAATTTAGTAGTCTAGCATTAATGCCTACAAAGATATTAAGTATGAAATTTCCCTTTTGTATGGGAGGTGCCACGCCTCCTTTTACGATTTCAAAAAGGGATAGGTATTAGGAAAGGAACTTACTTTATACAACGGCTTACCAAAGTTTAGTAGTCTAGCATTGATACCTCCAAAGATATTGAGTATGAAAGTTCCCATTTGTATGGGAAGTGCCACTCCCCCTTTTACGATTTCAAAAAGGGATAGATATAAGGAAAGGGACTTACTTTATACAACGCCCTCCCAACAGTTAGTAGTGTAGCATTAATACCTCCAAAGATATTGAGTATGAAAGTTCCCATTTGTATGGGAGGTGCCACGCCCCCTGTTCCGATTTCAAAAAGGGATAGGTAGTAGGAAAGGGACTTACTTTATACAACGCCTTACCAAAATTTAGTAGTCTAGCATTAATACCTCCAAAGATATTGAGTATGAAAGTTCCTATTTGTATGGGAGGTGCCACGCCCCCTTTTACGATTTCAAAAAGGAATAGGTATTAGGAAAAGGACTTACTTTATACAACGCCTTACCAAAATTTAGTAGTCTAGCATTAATACCTCCAAAGAGATTGAGTATGAAAGTTCCCATTTGTATGGGAGGTGCCACGCCCCCTTTTACGATTTCAAAAAGGAATAGGTATTAGGAAAGGGACTTACTTTATACAACGCCCTACCAACAGTTAGTAGTGTAGCATTAATACCTCCTAAGATATTGAGTATGAAAGTTCCCATTTGTATGGGAAGTGCCACTCCCCCTTTTACGATTTCAAAAAGGGATAGGTATAAGGAAAGGGACTTACTTTATACAACGCCCTACCAACAGTTAGTAGTGTAGCATTAATACCTCCAAAGATATTGAGTATGAAAGATCCCATTTGCATGGGAAGTGCCACTCCCCCTTTTACGATTTCAAAAAGGGATAGGTATAAGGAAAGGGACTTACTTTATACAACGCCCTACCAACAGTTAGTAGTGTAGCATTAATACCTCCAAAGATATTGAGTATGAAAGATCCCATTTGTATGGGAAGTGCCACTCCCCCTTTTACGATTTCAAAAAGGGACAGGTATTAGGAAAGGGACTTACTTTATACAACGCCTTTCCAAAATTTAGTAGTCTAGCATTAATACCTCCAAAGATATTAAGTATGAAAGTTCCCATTTGTATGGGAGGTGCCACGCCCCCTTTTACTTTTTCAAAAAGGGATAGGTATTAATAAAGGGACTTACTTTATACAACGCCTTACTAAAATTTAGTAGTCTCCAAAGATATTGAGTATGAAGGTTCTCATTTGTATGGGAGGTGCCACGCCCCCTGTTCCGATTTCAAAAAGGGATAGGTATAAGGAAAGGGACTTTCTTTATACAACGCCTTACCAAAATTTAGTAGTCTAGCATTAATACCTCCAAAGATATTGAGTATGAAAGTTCCCATTTGTATGGGAAGTGCCACTCCCCCTTTTACGATTTCAAAAAGGGACAGGTATTAGGAAAGGGACTTACTTTATACAACGCCTTTCCAAAATTTAGTAGTCTAGCATTAATACCTCCAAAGATATTGAGTATGAAAGTTCCCATTTGTATGGGAAGTGCCACTCCCCCTTTTACGATTTCAAAAAGGGATAGATATAAGGAAAGGGACTTACTTTATACAACGCCCTCCCAACACTTAGTAGTGTAGCATTAATACCTCCAAAGATATTGAGTATGAAAGTTCCCATTTGTATGGGAGGTGCCACGCCCCCTGTTCCGATTTCAAAAAGGGATAGGTAGTAGGAAAGGGACTTACTTTATACAACGCCTTACCAAAATTTAGTAGTCTAGCATTAATACCTCCAAAGATATTGAGTATGAAAGTTCCTATTTGTATGGGAGGTGCCACGCCCCCTTTTACGATTTCAAAAAGGAATAGGTATTAGGAAAAGGACTTACTTTATACAACGCCTTACCAAAATTTAGTAGTCTAGCATTAATGCCTACAAAGATATTAAGTATGAAATTTCCCTTTTGTATGGGAGGTGCCACGCCTCCTTTTACGATTTCAAAAAGGGATAGGTATTAGGAAAGGAACTTACTTTATACAACGGCTTACCAAAGTTTAGTAGTCTAGCATTAATACCTCCAAAGATATTGAGTATGAAAGTTCCCATTTGTATGGGAAGTGCCACTCCCCCTTTTACGATTTCAAAAAGGGATAGATATAAGGAAAGGGACTTACTTTATACAACGCCCTCCCAACAGTTAGTAGTGTAGCATTAATACCTCCAAAGATATTGAGTATGAAAGTTCCCATTTGTATGGGAGGTGCCACGCCCCCTGTTCCGATTTCAAAAAGGGATAGGTAGTAGGAAAGGGACTTACTTTATACAACGCCTTACCAAAATTTAGTAGTCTAGCATTAATACCTCCAAAGATATTGAGTATGAAAGTTCCTATTTGTATGGGAGGTGCCACGCCCCCTTTTACGATTTCAAAAAGGAATAGGTATTAGGAAAAGGACTTACTTTATACAACGCCTTACCAAAATTTAGTAGTCTAGCATTAATACCTCCAAAGAGATTGAGTATGAAAGTTCCCATTTGTATGGGAGGTGCCACGCCCCCTTTTACGATTTCAAAAAGGAATAGGTATTAGGAAAGGGACTTACTTTATACAACGCCTTACCAAAATTTAGTAGTCTAGCATTAATACCTCCAAAGATATGGAGTATGAAAGTTCCCATTTGTATGGGAGGTGCCACGCCCGCTTTTACGATTGCAAAAAGGGATAGGTATAAGGAAAGGGACTTACTTTATACAACGCCCTACCAACAGTTAGTAGTGTAGCATTAATACCTCCAAAGATATTGAGTATGAAAGTTCCCATTTGTATGGGAGGTGCCACGCCCACTGTTCCGATTTCAAAAAGGGATAGGTACTAGGAAAGGGACTTACTTTATACAACGCCTTACCAAAATTTAGTAGTCCAGCATTAATACCTCCAAAGATATTGAGTATGAAAGTTCAAATTTGTATGGGAAGTGCCACTCCCCCTTTTACGATTTCAAAAAGGGATAGGTATAAGGAAAGGGACTTACTTTATACAACGCCCTACCAACAGTTAGTAGTGTAGCATTAATACCTCCTAAGATATTGAGTATGAAAGTTCCCATTTGTATGGGAAGTGCCACTCCCCCTTTTACGATTTCAAAAAGGGATAGGTATAAGGAAAGGGACTTACTTTATACAACGCCCTACCAACAGTTAGTAGTGTAGCATTAATACCTCCAAAGATATTGAGTATGAAAGATCCCATTTGCATGGGAAGTGCCACTCCCCCTTTTACGATTTCAAAAAGGGATAGGTATAAGGAAAGGGACTTACTTTATACAACGCCCTACCAACAGTTAGTAGTGTAGCATTAATACCTCCAAAGATATTGAGTATGAAAGATCCCATTTGTATGGGAAGTGCCACTCCCCCTTTTACGATTTCAAAAAGGGACAGGTATTAGGAAAGGGACTTACTTTATACAACGCCTTTCCAAAATTTAGTAGTCTAGCATTAATACCTCCAAAGATATTAAGTATGAAAGTTCCCATTTGTATGGGAGGTGCCACGCCCCCTTTTACTTTTTCAAAAAGGGATAGGTATTAATAAAGGGACTTACTTTATACAACGCCTTACTAAAATTTAGTAGTCTCCAAAGATATTGAGTATGAAGGTTCTCATTTGTATGGGAGGTGCCACGCCCCCTGTTCCGATTTCAAAAAGGGATAGGTATAAGGAAAGGGACTTTCTTTATACAACGCCTTACCAAAATTTAGTAGTCTAGCATTAATACCTCCAAAGATATTGAGTATGAAAGTTCCCATTTGTATGGGAAGTGCCACTCCCCCTTTTACGATTTCAAAAAGGGACAGGTATTAGGAAAGGGACTTACTTTATACAACGCCTTTCCAAAATTTAGTAGTCTAGCATTAATACCTCCAAAGATATTAAGTATGAAAGTTCCCATTTGTATGGGAGGTGCCACGCCCCCTTTTACTTTTTCAAAAAGGGATAGGTATTAATAAAGGGACTTACTTTATACAACGCCTTACTAAAATTTAGTAGTCTCCAAAGATATTGAGTATGAAGGTTCTCATTTGTATGGGAGGTGCCACGCCCCCTTTTACGATTCCAAAAAGGGATAGGTATTAGGAAAGGGACTTACTTTATACAACGTCTTACCAAATTTAGTAGTCTAGCATTAATACCTCCAAAGATATTGAGTATGAAAGTTCCTATTTGTATGGGAGGTGCCACGCCCCCTTTTACGATTCCAAAAAGGGATAAGTATTAATAAAGGGACTTACTTTATACAACGCCTTACCAAAATTTAGTAGTCTAGCATTAATACCTCCAAAGATATTGAGTATGAAAGTTCCTATTTGTATGGGAGGTGCCACGCCCCCTGTTCCGATTTCAAAAAGGGATAGAAAGTAGGAAAGGGACTTACTTTATACAACGCCTTACCAAAATTTAGTAGTCTAGCATTAATACCTCCAAAGATATTGAGTATGAAAGTTCCTATTTGTATGGGAGGTGCCACGCCCCCTGTTCCGATTTCAAAAAGGGATAGAAAGTAGGAAAGGGACTTACTTTATACAACGCCTTACCAAAATTTAGTAGTCTAGCATTAATACCTCCAAAGATATTGAGTATGAAGGTTCTCATTTGTATGGGAGGTGCCACGCCCCCTTTTACGATTCCAAAAAGGGATAATATTAATAAAGGGACTTACTTTATACAACGCCTTACCAAAATTTAGTAGTCTAGCATTAATACCTCCAACGATATTGAGTATGAAAGTTCCCATTTGTATGGGAGGTGCCACGCCTCCTTTTACGATTTCAAAAAGGGATAGGTATTAGGAAAGGGACTTACTTTATACAACGCCTTACCAAAATTTAGTAGTCTAGCATTAATACCTCCAAAGATATTGAGTATGAAAGTTCCTATTTGTATGGGAGGTGCCACGCCCCCTTTTACGATTTCAAAAAGGAATAGGTATTAGGAAAGGGACTTACTTTATACAACGCCTTACCAAAATTTAGTAGTCTAGCATTAATACCTCCAAAGATATTGAGTATGAAAGTTCCCATTTGCATGGGAGGTGCCACGCCCTCTTTTACGATTTCAAAAAGGAATAGGTATTAGGAAAGGGACTTACTTTATACAACGCCTTACCAAAATTTAGTAGTCTAGCATTAATACCTCCAAAGATATGGAGTATGAAAGTTCCCATTTGTATGGGAGGTGCCACGCCCCCTTTTACGATTTCAAAAAGGGATAGGTATAAGGAAAGGGACTTACTTTATACAACGCCCTACCAACAGTTAGTAGTGTAGCATTAATACCTCCAAAGATATTGAGTATGAAAATTCCCATTTGTATGGGAGGTGCCACGCCCCCTGTTCCGATTTCAAAAAGGGATAGGTAGTAGGAAAGGGACTTACTTTATACAACGCCTTACCAAAATTTAGTAGTCTAGCATTAATACCTCCAAAGATATTGAGTATGAAAGTTCCCATTTGTATGGGAGGTGCCACGCCTCCTTTTACGATTTCAAAAAGGGATAGGTATTAGGAAAGGGACTTACTTTATACAACGCCTTACTAAAATTTAGTAGTCTAGCATTAATACCTCCAAAGATATTGAGTATGAAGGTTCTCATTTGTATGGGAGGTGCCACGCCCCCTTTTACGATTCCAAAAAGGGATAGGTATTAATAAAGGGACTTACTTTATACAACGCTTTACCAAAATTTAGTAGTCTAGCATTAATACCTCCAAAGATATTGAGTATGAAAGTTCCCATTTGTATGGGAGGTGCCACGCCCCCTTTTACGATTTCAAAAAGGAATAGGTATTAGGAAAGGGACTTACTTTATACAACGCCTTACCAAAATTTAGTAGTCTAGCATTAATACCTCCAAAGATATGGAGTATGAAAGTTCCCATTTGTATGGGAGGTGCCACGCCCCCTTTTACGATTTCAAAAAGGGATAGGTATAAGGAAAGGGACTTACTTTATACAACGCCCTACCAATAGTCAGTAGTGTAGCATTAATACCTCCAAAGATATTGAGTATGAAAGTTCCCATTTGTATGGGAGGTGCCACGCCCCCTGTTCCGATTTCAAAAAGGGATAGGTATTAGGAAAGGGACTTACTTTATACAACGCCTTACTAAAATTTAGTAGTCTAGCATTAATACCTCCAAAGATATTGAGTATGAAGTTTCTCATTTGTATGGGAGGTGCCACGCCCCCTTTTACGATTCCAAAAAGGGATAGGTATTAATAAAGGGACTTACTTTATACAACGCCTTACCAAAATTTAGTAGTCTAGCATTAATACCTCCAAAGATATTGAGTATGAAAGTTCCCATTTGTATGGGAGGTGCCACGCCCCCTTTTACGATTCCAAAAAGGGATAGGTATTAATAAAGGGACTTACTTTATACAACGTCTTACCAAAATTTAGTAGTCTAGCATTAATACCTCCAAAGATATTGAGTATGAAGGTTCTCATTTGTATGGGAGGTGCCACGCCCCCTTTTACGATTCTAAAAAGGGATAGGTATTAATAAAGGGACTTACTTTATACAACGCCTTACCAAAATTTAGTAGTCTAGCATTAATGCCTACAAAGATATTAAGTATGAAATTTCCCATTTGTATGGGAGGTGCCACGCCTCCTTTTACGATTTCAAAAAGGGATAGGTATTAGGAAAGGAACTTACTTTATACAACGGCTTACCAAAGTTTAGTAGTCTAGCATTAATACCTCCAAAGATATTGAGTATGAAAGTTCCCATTTGTATGGGAAGTGCCACTCCCCCTTTTACGATTTCAAAAAGGGATAGGTATAAGGAAAGGGACTTACTTTATACAACGCCCTCCCAACAGTTAGTAGTGTAGCATTAATACCTCCAAAGATATTGAGTATGAAAGTTCCCATTTGTATGGGAGGTGCCACGCCCCCTGTTCCGATTTCAAAAAGGGATAGGTAGTAGGAAAGGGACTTACTTTATACAACGCCTTACCAAAATTTAGTAGTCTAGCATTAATACCTCCAAAGATATTGAGTATGAAAGTTCCTATTTGTATGGGAGGTGCCACGCCCCCTTTTACGATTTCAAAAAGGAATAGGTAATAGGAAAGGGACTTACTTTATACAACGCCTTACCAAAATTTAGTAGTCTAGCATTAATACCTCCAAAGATATTGAGTATGAAAGTTCCCATTTGTATGGGAGGTGCCACGCCCCCTTTTACGATTTCAAAAAGGGATAGGTATTATGAAAGGGACTTACTTTATACAACGTCTTACCAAAATTTAGTAGTCTAGCATTAATACCTCCAAAGATATTGAGTATGAAAGTTCCCATTTGTATGGGAGGTGCCACGCCCCCTTTTACGATTTCAAAAAGGGATAGGTATTAATAAAGAAACTTACTTTATACAACGCCTTACTTACTCTATACAACGCCTACCAAAATTTAGTAGTCTAGCATTAATACCTCCAAAGATATTGAGTATAAAAGTTCTCATTTGTATGGGAACTGCTACGCCCCCTTTTACGATTTCAAAAAGAGATAGGTATTAGGAAAGGGACCTACTTTATACAACGCCTTACCAAAATTTAGTAGTCTAGCATTAATACCTCCACAGATATTGAGTATAAAAGTTCTCATTTGTATGGGAACTGCCACGCCCCCTTTTACAATTTCAAAAATGGATATGTATTGGGAAAGGGACTTACTTTATACAACGCCTATCCAAAATTTAGTAGTCTAGCATTAATACCTCCAAAGAAATTGAGTATGAAAGTTCCCATTTGTATGGGAGGTGCCACGCCCCCGTTCCGATTTCAAAAAGGGATAGGTATTAGGAAAGGGGCTTACTTTATACAACGTTTTACCAAAATTTAGTGGTCTAGCATTAATACCTCCAAAGATATTGAGTATGAAAGTTCCCATTTGTATGGGAAGTGCCACTCCCCCTTTTACGATTTCAAAAAGGGATAGGTATAAGGAAAGGGACTTACTCTATACAACGCCCTACCAACAGTTAGTAGTGTAGCATTAATACCTCCAAAGATATTGAGTTTGAAAGTTCCCATTTGTATGGGAGTTGCCACGCCCCCTGTTCCGATTTCAAAAAGGGATAGGTAGTAGGAAAGGGACTTACTTTATACAACGCCTTACCAAAATTTAGTAGTCTAGCATTAATACCTCCAAAGATATTGAGTATGAAAGATCCCATTTGTATGGGAGGTGCCACGCCCCCTTTTACGATTTCAAAAAGGGATAGGTATTAGGAAAGCGACTTTCTTTATACAACGCCTTACGAAAATTTAGTAGTCTAGCATTAATACCTCCAAAGAATATGAGTATGAAAGATCCTATTTGTGTGGAAGGTGCTACGCCCCCTTTTCCAATTTCAAAAAGTGATAGGTAAAATAGGAAAGGGTCTTACTTTATACATCGTCTTACCAAAATTTAGTAGTCTAGCATTAAAACTTCCAAAGATATTGAGTATGAAAGTTCCCATTTGTATGGGAGGTGCCACGCCCCCTTTTCCGATTTCAAAAAGGGATAGGTATTAGGAAAGGGACTTACTTTATACAACGCCTTACTAAAATTTAGTAGTCTAGCATTAATACCTCCAAAGATATTGAGTATAAAAGTTCTCATTTGTATGGGAACTGCCACGCCCCCTTTTAAGATTTCAAAAAGAGATAGGTATTAGGAAAGGGACTTACTTTATACAACGCCTTACCAAAATTTAGTACTCTAGCATTAATACCTCCAAAGATATTGAGTATAAAAGTTCTCATTTGTATGGGAACTGCCACGCCCCCTTTTACGATTTCAAAAAGGGATAGGTATTAGGAAAGGGACCTACTTTATACAACGGCTTACCAAAATTTAGTAGTCTAGCATTAATACCTCCAAAGATATTGAGTATGAAAGTTCCCATTTGTATGTGAAGTGCCACTCCCCCTTTTACGATTTCAAAAAGGGATAGGTATTAGGAAAGGGACCCACTTTATACAACGCCTTACCAAAATTTAGTAGTCTAGCATTAATACCTCCAAAGATATTGAGTATGAAAATTCCCATTTGTATGGGATTTGCCACGCCCCCTTTTACGATTTCAAAAAGGGATAGGTATTAGGAAAGGGACTTACTCTATACATAGCCTACCAAAATTTAGTAGTCTAGCATTAATACCTCCAAAGATATTGAGTATAAAAGTTCTCATTTGTATGGGAACTGCTACGCCCCCTTTTACGATTTTAAAAAGGGATAGGTATTAGGAAAGGGACCTACTTTATACAACGCCTTACCAAAATTTAGTAGTCTAGCATTAATACCTCCACAGATATTGAGTATAAAAGTTCTCATTTGTATGGGAACTGCCACGCCCCCTTTTACGATTTCAAAAATGGATAGGTATTGGGAAAGGGACTTACTTTATACAACGCCTTACCAAAATTTAGTAGTCTAGCATTAATACCTCCAAAGATATTGAGTATGAAAGTTCCCATTTGCATGGGAGGTGCCACGCCCTCTTTTACGATTTCAAAAAGGAATAGGTATTAGGAAAGGGACTTACTTTATACAACGCCTTACCAATAGTCAGTAGTGTAGCATTAATACCTCCAAAGATATTGAGTATGAAAGTTCTCATTTGTATGGGAACTGCTACGCCCCCTTTTACGATTTTAAAAAGGGATAGGTATTAGGAAAGGGACCTACTTTATACAACGCCTTACCAAAATTTAGTAGTCTAGCATTAATACCTCCAAAGATATTGAGTATAAAAGTTCTCATTTGTATGGGAACTGCCACGCCCCCTTTTACGATTTCAAAAAGGGATAGGTATTAGGAAAGGGACCTACTTTATACAACGCCTTACCAAAATTTAGTAGTCTAGCATTAATACCTCCAAAGATATGGAGTATGAAAGTTCCCATTTGTATGGGAGGTGCCACGCCCCCTTTTACGATTTCAAAAAGGGATAGGTATAAGGAAAGGGACTTACTTTATACAACGCCCTACCAACAGTTAGTAGTGTAGCATTAATACCTCCAAAGATATTGAGTATGAAAATTCCCATTTGTATGGGAGGTGCCACGTCCCCTGTCCCGATTTCAAAAAGGGATAGGTAGTAGGAAAGGGACTTACTTTATACAACGCCTTACCAAAATTTAGTAGTCTAGCATTAATACCTCCAAAGATATTGAGTATGAAAGTTCCCATTTGTATGGGAGGTGCCACGCCCCCTGTTCCGATTTCAAAAAGGGATAGGTAGTAGGAAAGGGACTTACTTTATACAACGCCTTACCAAAATTTAGTAGTCTAGCATTAATACCTCCAAAGATATTGAGTATGAAAGTTCCCATTTGTATGGGAGGTGCCACGCCCCCTTTTACGATTCCAAAAAGGGATAGGTATTAATAAAGGGACTTACTTTATACAACGCTTTACCAAAATTTAGTAGTCTAGCATTAATACCTCCAAAGATATTGAGTATGAAAGTTCCCATTTGTATGGGAGGTGCCACGCCCCCTTTTACGATTTCAAAAAGGAATAGGTATTAGGAAAGGGACTTACTTTATACAACGCCTTACCAAAATTTAGTAGTCTAGCATTAATACCTCCAAAGATATGGAGTATGAAAGTTCCCATTTGTATGGGAGGTGCCACGCCCCCTTTTACGATTTCAAAAAGGGATAGGTATAAGGAAAGGGACTTACTTTATACAACGCCTTACTAAAATTTAGTAGTCTAGCATTAATACCTCCAAAGTTATTGAGTATGAAGTTTCTCATTTGTATGGGAGGTGCCACGCCCCCTTTTACGATTCCAAAAAGGGATAGGTATTAGGAAAGGGACTTACTTTATACAACGCCTTACTAAAATTTAGTAGTCTAGCATTAATACCTCCAAAGATATTGAGTATGAAGTTTCTCATTTGTATGGGAGGTGCTACGCCCCCTTTTACGATTCCAAAAAAGGACAGGTATTAGGAAAGGGACTTACTTTATACAACGCCTTACCAAAATTTAGTAGTCTAGCATTAATACCTCCAAAGATATTAAGTATGAAAGTTCCCATTTGTATGGGAGGTGCCACGCCCCCTGTTCCGATTTCAAAAAGGGATAGGTATTAGGAAAGGGACTTACTTTATACAACGCCTTACTAAAATTTAGTAGTCTAGCATTAATACCTCCAAAGATATTGAGTATGAAGTTTCTCATTTGTATGGGAGGTGCCACGCCCCCTTTTACGATTCCAAAAAAGGATAGGTATTAATAAAGGGACTTACTTTATACAACGCCTTACCAAAATTTAGTAGTCTAGCATTAATACCTCCAAAGATATTGAGTATGAAAGTTCCCATTTGTATGGGAGGTGCCACGCCCCCTGTTCCGATTTCAAAAAGGGATAGGTATTAGGAAAGGACTTACTTTATACAACGCCTTACTAAAATTTAGTAGTCTAGCATTAATACCTCCAAAGATATTGAGTATGAAGTTTCTCATTTGTATGAGAGGTGCCACGCCCCCTTTTACGATTCCAAAAAAGGATAGGTATTAATAAAGGGACTTACTTTATACAACGCCTTACCAAAATTTAGTAGTCTAGCATTAATACCTCCAAAGATATTGAGTATGAAAGTTCCCATTTGTATGGGAGGTGCCACGCCCCCTTTTACGATTTCAAAAAGGGACAGGTATTAGGAAAGGGACTTACTTTATACAATGCCTTACCAAAATTTAGTAGTCTAGCATTAATACCTCCAAAGATATTAAGTATGAAAGTTCCCATTTGTATGGGAGGTGCCACGCCCCCTTTTACGATTTCAAAAAGGGATAGGTATTAATAAAGGGACTTACTTTATACAACGCCTTACTAAAATTTAGTAGTCTCCAAAGATATTGAGTATGAAGGTTCTCATTTGTATGGGAGGTGCCACGCCCCCTTTTACGATTCCAAAAAGGGATAGGTATTAATAAAGGGACTTACTTTATACAACGCCTTAACAAAATTTAGTAGTCTAGCATTAATACCTCCAAAGATATTGAGTATAAAAGTTCCCATTTGTAAGGGATGTGCCACGCCCCCTTTTACGATTTCAAAAAGGGATAGGTATTAGGAAAGGGACTTACTTTATACAAGGCCTTACCAAATTTAGTAGTCTAGCGTTAATACCTCCAAAGATATTGAGTATGAAAGATCCCATTTGTATGCGAGGTGCCACGCCCCCTTTTACGATTTCAAAAAGGGACAGGTATTAGGAAAGGGACTTACTTTATACAACGCCTTACCAAAATTTAGTAGTGTAGCATTAATACCTCCAAATATATTGAGTATGAAAGATCCCATTTGCATGGGAGGTGCCACGCCCCCTGTTCCGATTTCAAAAAGGGATAGGTAGTAGGAAAGGGACTTACTTTATACAACGCCTTACCAAAATTTAGTAGTCTAGCATTAATTAATACCTCCAAAGATATTGAGTATGAAAGATCCCATTTGTATGGGAGGTGCCACGCCCCCTTTTACGATTTCAAAAAGGGACAGGTATTAGGAAAGGGACTTACTTTATACAACGCCTTTCCAAAATTTAGTAGTCTAGCATTAATACCTCCAAAGATATTAAATATGAAAGTTCCCATTTGTATGGGAGGTGCCACGCCCCCTTTTACGATTTCAAAAAGGAATAGGTATTAGGAAAAGGACTTACTTTATACAACGCCTTACTAAAATTTAGTAGTCTCCAAAGATATTGAGCATGAAGGTTCTCATTTGTATGGGAGGTGCCACGCCCCCTTTTACGATTCCAAAAAGGGATAGGTATTAATAAAGGGACTTACTTTATACAACGCCTTACCAAAATTTAGTAGTCTAGCATTAGTACCTCCAAAGATATTGAGTATAAAAGTTCCCATTTGTAAGGGAGGTGCCAACCCCCCGTTTTACGATTTCAAAAAGGGATAGGTATTAGGAAAGGGACTTACTTTATACAACGTCTTACCAAATTTAGTAGTCTAGCATTAATACCTCCAAAGATATTGAGTATGAAAGTTCCTATTTGTATGGGAGGTGCCACGCCCCCTTTTACGATTTCAAAAAGGAATAGGTATTAGGAAAGGGACTTACTTTATACAACGCCTTACCAAAATTTAGTAGTCTAGCATTAATACCTCCAAAGATATTGAGTATGAAAGTTCCCATTTGTATGGGAAGTGCCACTCCCCCTTTTACGATTTCAAAAAGGGATAGGTATAAGGAAAGGGACTTACTCTATACAACGCCCTACCAACAGTTAGTAGTGTAGCATTAATACCTCCAAAGATATTGAGTTTGAAAGTTCCCATTTGTATGGGAGTTGCCACGCCCCCTGTTCCGATTTCAAAAAGGGATAGGTAGTAGGAAAGGGACTTACTTTATACAACGCCTTACCAAAATTTAGTAGTCTAGCATTAATACCTCCAAAGATATTGAGTATGAAAGATCCCATTTGTATGGGAGGTGCCACGCCCCCTTTTACGATTTCAAAAAGGGATAGGTATTAGGAAAGCGACTTTCTTTATACAACGCCTTACGAAAATTTAGTAGTCTAGCATTAATACCTCCAAAGAATATGAGTATGAAAGATCCTATTTGTGTGGAAGGTGCTACGCCCCCTTTTCCAATTTCAAAAAGTGATAGGTAAAATAGGAAAGGGTCTTACTTTATACATCGTCTTACCAAAATTTAGTAGTCTAGCATTAAAACTTCCAAAGATATTGAGTATGAAAGTTCCCATTTGTATGGGAGGTGCCACGCCCCCTTTTCCGATTTCAAAAAGGGATAGGTATTAGGAAAGGGACTTACTTTATACAACGCCTTACTAAAATTTAGTAGTCTAGCATTAATACCTCCAAAGATATTGAGTATAAAAGTTCTCATTTGTATGGGAACTGCCACGCCCCCTTTTAAGATTTCAAAAAGAGATAGGTAGGTATTAGGAAAGGGACTTACTTTATACAACGCCTTACCAAAATTTAGTACTCTAGCATTAATACCTCCAAAGATATTGAGTATAAAAGTTCTCATTTGTATGGGAACTGCCACGCCCCCTTTTACGATTTCAAAAAGGGATAGGTATTAGGAAAGGGACCTACTTTATACAACGGCTTACCAAAATTTAGTAGTCTAGCATTAATACCTCCAAAGATATTGAGTATGAAAGTTCCCATTTGTATGTGAAGTGCCACTCCCCCTTTTACGATTTCAAAAAGGGATAGGTATTAGGAAAGGGACCCACTTTATACAACGCCTTACCAAAATTTAGTAGTCTAGCATTAATACCTCCAAAGATATTGAGTATGAAAATTCCCATTTGTATGGGATTTGCCACGCCCCCTTTTACGATTTCAAAAAGGGATAGGTATTAGGAAAGGGACTTACTCTATACATAGCCTACCAAAATTTAGTAGTCTAGCATTAATACCTCCAAAGATATTGAGTATAAAAGTTCTCATTTGTATGGGAACTGCTACGCCCCCTTTTACGATTTTAAAAAGGGATAGGTATTAGGAAAGGGACCTACTTTATACAACGCCTTACCAAAATTTAGTAGTCTAGCATTAATACCTCCACAGATATTGAGTATAAAAGTTCTCATTTGTATGGGAACTGCCACGCCCCCTTTTACGATTTCAAAAATGGATAGGTATTGGGAAAGGGACTTACTTTATACAACGCCTTACCAAAATTTAGTAGTCTAGCATTAATACCTCCAAAGATATTGAGTATGAAAGTTCCCATTTGCATGGGAGGTGCCACGCCCTCTTTTACGATTTCAAAAAGGAATAGGTATTAGGAAAGGGACTTACTTTATACAACGCCTTACCAATAGTCAGTAGTGTAGCATTAATACCTCCAAAGATATTGAGTATGAAAGTTCTCATTTGTATGGGAACTGCTACGCCCCCTTTTACGATTTTAAAAAGGGATAGGTATTAGGAAAGGGACCTACTTTATACAACGCCTTACCAAAATTTAGTAGTCTAGCATTAATACCTCCAAAGATATTGAGTATAAAAGTTCTCATTTGTATGGGAACTGCCACGCCCCCTTTTACGATTTCAAAAAGGGATAGGTATTAGGAAAGGGACCTACTTTATACAACGCCTTACCAAAATTTAGTAGTCTAGCATTAATACCTCCAAAGATATGGAGTATGAAAGTTCCCATTTGTATGGGAGGTGCCACGCCCCCTTTTACGATTTCAAAAAGGGATAGGTATAAGGAAAGGGACTTACTTTATACAACGCCCTACCAACAGTTAGTAGTGTAGCATTAATACCTCCAAAGATATTGAGTATGAAAATTCCCATTTGTATGGGAGGTGCCACGTCCCCTGTCCCGATTTCAAAAAGGGATAGGTAGTAGGAAAGGGACTTACTTTATACAACGCCTTACCAAAATTTAGTAGTCTAGCATTAATACCTCCAAAGATATTGAGTATGAAAGTTCCCATTTGTATGGGAGGTGCCACGCCCCCTGTTCCGATTTCAAAAAGGGATAGGTAGTAGGAAAGGGACTTACTTTATACAACGCCTTACCAAAATTTAGTAGTCTAGCATTAATACCTCCAAAGATATTGAGTATGAAAGTTCCCATTTGTATGGGAGGTGCCACGCCCCCTTTTACGATTCCAAAAAGGGATAGGTATTAATAAAGGGACTTACTTTATACAACGCTTTACCAAAATTTAGTAGTCTAGCATTAATACCTCCAAAGATATTGAGTATGAAAGTTCCCATTTGTATGGGAGGTGCCACGCCCCCTTTTACGATTTCAAAAAGGGATAGGTATTAGGAAAGGGACTTACTTTATACAACGCCTTACCAAAATTTAGTAGTCTAGCATTAATACCTCCAAAGATATGGAGTATGAAAGTTCCCATTTGTATGGGAGGTGCCACGCCCCCTTTTACGATTTCAAAAAGGGATAGGTATAAGGAAAGGGACTTACTTTATACAACGCCTTACTAAAATTTAGTAGTCTAGCATTAATACCTCCAAAGTTATTGAGTATGAAGTTTCTCATTTGTATGGGAGGTGCCACGCCCCCTTTTACGATTCCAAAAAGGGATAGGTATTAGGAAAGGGACTTACTTTATACAACGCCTTACTAAAATTTAGTAGTCTAGCATTAATACCTCCAAAGATATTGAGTATGAAGTTTCTCATTTGTATGGGAGGTGCTACGCCCCCTTTTACGATTCCAAAAAAGGACAGGTATTAGGAAAGGGACTTACTTTATACAACGCCTTACCAAAATTTAGTAGTCTAGCATTAATACCTCCAAAGATATTAAGTATGAAAGTTCCCATTTGTATGGGAGGTGCCACGCCCCCTGTTCCGATTTCAAAAAGGGATAGGTATTAGGAAAGGGACTTACTTTATACAACGCCTTACTAAAATTTAGTAGTCTAGCATTAATACCTCCAAAGATATTGAGTATGAAGTTTCTCATTTGTATGGGAGGTGCCACGCCCCCTTTTACGATTCCAAAAAAGGATAGGTATTAATAAAGGGACTTACTTTATACAACGCCTTACCAAAATTTAGTAGTCTAGCATTAATACCTCCAAAGATATTGAGTATGAAAGTTCCCATTTGTATGGGAGGTGCCACGCCCCCTGTTCCGATTTCAAAAAGGGATAGGTATTAGGAAAGGACTTACTTTATACAACGCCTTACTAAAATTTAGTAGTCTAGCATTAATACCTCCAAAGATATTGAGTATGAAGTTTCTCATTTGTATGGGAGGTGCCACGCCCCCTTTTACGATTCCAAAAAAGGATAGGTATTAATAAAGGGACTTACTTTATACAACGCCTTACCAAAATTTAGTAGTCTAGCATTAATACCTCCAAAGATATTGAGTATGAAAGTTCCCATTTGTATGGGAGGTGCCACGCCCCCTGTTCCGATTTCAAAAAGGGATAGGTATTAGGAAAGGACTTACTTTATACAACGCCTTACTAAAATTTAGTAGTCTAGCATTAATACCTCCAAAGATATTGAGTATGAAGTTTCTCATTTGTATGGGAGGTGCCACGCCCCCTTTTACGATTCCAAAAAAGGATAGGTATTAATAAAGGGACTTACTTTATACAACGCCTTACCAAAATTTAGTAGTCTAGCATTAATACCTCCAAAGATATTGAGTATGAAAGTTCCCATTTGTATGGGAGGTGCCACGCCCCCTTTTACGATTTCAAAAAGGGACAGGTATTAGGAAAGGGACTTACTTTATACAATGCCTTACCAAAATTTAGTAGTCTAGCATTAATACCTCCAAAGATATTAAGTATGAAAGTTCCCATTTGTATGGGAGGTGCCACGCCCCCTTTTACGATTTCAAAAAGGGATAGGTATTAATAAAGGGACTTACTTTATACAACGCCTTACTAAAATTTAGTAGTCTCCAAAGATATTGAGTATAAAAGTTCTCATTTGTATGGGAACTGCCACGCCCCCTTTTACAATTTCAAAAATGGATAGGTATTGGGAAAGGGACTTACTTTATACAACGCCTATCCAAAATTTAGTAGTCTAGCATTAATACCTCCAAAGAAATTGAGTATGAAAGTTCCCATTTGTATGGGAGGTGCCACGCCCCCGTTCCGATTTCAAAAAGGGATAGGTATTAGGAAAGGGACTTACTTTATACAACGTTTTACCAAAATTTAGTAGTCTAGCATTAATACCTCCAAAGATATTGAGTATGAAAGTTCCCATTTGTATGGGAAGTGCCACTCCCCCTTTTACGATTTCAAAAAGGGATAGGTATAAGGAAAGGGACTTACTCTATACAACGCCCTACCAACAGTTAGTAGTGTAGCATTAATACCTCCAAAGATATTGAGTTTGAAAGTTCCCATTTGTATGGGAGTTGCCACGCCCCCTGTTCCGATTTCAAAAAGGGATAGGTAGTAGGAAAGGGACTTACTTTATACAACGCCTTACCAAAATTTAGTAGTCTAGCATTAATACCTCCAAAGATATTGAGTATGAAAGATCCCGTTTGTATGGGAGGTGCCACGCCCCCTTTTACGATTTCAAAAAGGGATAGGTATTAGGAAAGCGACTTTCTTTATACAACGCCTTACGAAAATTTAGTAGTCTAGCATTAATACCTCCAAAGAATATGAGTATGAAAGATCCTATTTGTGTGGAAGGTGCTACGCCCCCTTTTCCAATTTCAAAAAGTGATAGGTAAAATAGGAAAGGGTCTTACTTTATACATCGTCTTACCAAAATTTAGTAGTCTAGCATTAAAACTTCCAAAGATATTGAGTATGAAAGTTCCCATTTGTATGGGAGGTGCCACGCCCCCTTTTCCGATTTCAAAAAGGGATAGGTATTAGGAAAGGGACTTACTTTATACAACGCCTTACTAAAATTTAGTAGTCTAGCATTAATACCTCCAAAGATATTGAGTATAAAAGTTCTCATTTGTATGGGAACTGCCACGCCCCCTTTTAAGATTTCAAAAAGAGATAGGTATTAGGAAAGGGACTTACTTTATACAACGCCTTACCAAAATTTAGTACTCTAGCATTAATACCTCCAAAGATATTGAGTATAAAAGTTCTCATTTGTATGGGAACTGCCACGCCCCCTTTTACGATTTCAAAAAGGGATAGGTATTAGGAAAGGGACCTACTTTATACAACGCCTTACCAAAATTTAGTAGTCTAGCATTAATACCTCCAAAGATATTGAGTATGAAAGTTCCCATTTGTATGTGAAGTGCCACTCCCCCTTTTACGATTTCAAAAAGGGATAGGTATTAGGAAAGGGACCCACTTTATACAACGCCTTACCAAAATTTAGTAGTCTAGCATTAATACCTCCAAAGATATTGAGTATGAAAATTCCCATTTGTATGGGATTTGCCACGCCCCCTTTTACGATTTCAAAAAGGGATAGGTATTAGGAAAGGGACTTACTCTATACATAGCCTACCAAAATTTAGTAGTCTAGCATTAATACCTCCAAAGATATTGAGTATAAAAGTTCTCATTTGTATGGGAACTGCTACGCCCCCTTTTACGATTTTAAAAAGGGATAGGTATTAGGAAAGGGACCTACTTTATACAACGCCTTACCAAAATTTAGTAGTCTAGCATTAATACCTCCACAGATATTGAGTATAAAAGTTCTCATTTGTATGGGAACTGCCACGCCCCCTTTTACGATTTCAAAAATGGATAGGTATTGGGAAAGGGACTTACTTTATACAACGCCTTACCAAAATTTAGTAGTCTAGCATTAATACCTCCAAAGATATTGAGTATGAAAGTTCCCATTTGCATGGGAGGTGCCACGCCCTCTTTTACGATTTCAAAAAGGAATAGGTATTAGGAAAGGGACTTACTTTATACAACGCCTTACCAATAGTCAGTAGTGTAGCATTAATACCTCCAAAGATATTGAGTATGAAAGTTCTCATTTGTATGGGAACATCTACGCCCCCTTTTACGATTTTAAAAAGGGATAGGTATTAGGAAAGGGACCTACTTTATACAACGCCTTACCAAAATTTAGTAGTCTAGCATTAATACCTCCAACGATATTGAGTATAAAAGTTCTCATTTGTATGGGAACTGCCACGCCCCCTTTTACGATTTCAAAAAGGGATAGGTATTAGGAAAGGGACCTACTTTATACAACGCCTTACCAAAATTTAGTAGTCTAGCATTAATACCTCCAAAGATATGGAGTATGAAAGTTCCCATTTGTATGGGAGGTGCCACGCCCCCTTTTACGATTTCAAAAAGGGATAGGTATAAGGAAAGGGACTTACTTTATACAACGCCCTACCAACAGTTAGTAGTGTAGCATTAATACCTCCAAAGATATTGAGTATGAAAATTCCCATTTGTATGGGAGGTGCCACGCCCCCTGTTCCGATTTCAAAAAGGGATAGGTAGTAGGAAAGGGACTTACTTTATACAACGCCTTACCAAAATTTAGTAGTCTAGCATTAATACCTCCAAAGATATTGAGTATGAAAGTTCCCATTTGTATGGGAGGTGCCACGCCCCCTGTTCCGATTTCAAAAAGGGATAGGTAGTAGGAAAGGGACTTACTTTATACAACGCCTTACCAAAATTTAGTAGTCTAGCATTAATACCTCCAAAGATATTGAGTATGAAAGTTCCCATTTGTATGGGAGGTGCCACGCCCCCTTTTACGATTCCAAAAAGGGATAGGTATTAATAAATGGACTTACTTTATACAACGCTTTACCAAAATTTAGTAGTCTAGCATTAATACCTCCAAAGATATTGAGTATGAAAGTTCCCATTTGTATGGGAGGTGCCACGCCCCCTTTTACGATTTCAAAAAGGAATAGGTATTAGGAAAGGGACTTACTTTATACAACGCCTTACCAAAATTTAGTAGTCTAGCATTAATACCTCCAAAGATATGGAGTATGAAAGTTCCTATTTGTATGGGAGGTGCCACGCCCCCTTTTACGATTTCAAAAAGGGATAGGTATAAGGAAAGGGACTTACTTTATACAACGCCCTACCAATAGTCAGTAGTGTAGCATTAATACCTCCAAAGATATTGAGTATGAAAGTTCCCATTTGTATGGGAGGTGCCACGCCCCCTGTTCCGATTTCAAAAAGGGATAGGTATTAGGAAAGGGACTTACTTTATACAACGCCTTACTAAAATTTAGTAGTCTAGCATTAATACCTCCAAAGATATTGAGTATGAAGTTTCTCATTTGTATGGGAGGTGCCACGCCCCCTTTTACGATTCCAAAAAAGGATAGGTATTAATAAAGGGACTTACTTTATACAACGCCTTACCAAAATTTAGTAGTCTAGCATTAATACCTCCAAAGATATTGAGTATGAAAGTTCCCATTTGTATGGGAGGTGCCACGCCCCCTTTTACGATTCCAAAAAGGGATAGGTATTAATAAAGGGACTTACTTTATACAACGCTTTACCAAAATTTAGTAGTCTAGCATTAATACCTCCAAAGATATTGAGTATGAAAGTTCCCATTTGTATGGGAGGTGCCACGCCCCCTTTTACGATTTCAAAAAGGAATAGGTATTAGGAAAGGGACTTACTTTATACAACGCCTTACCAAAATTTAGTAGTCTAGCATTAATACCTCCAAAGATATGGAGTATGAAAGTTCCTATTTGTATGGGAGGTGCCACGCCCCCTTCTACGATTTCAAAAAGGGATAGGTATAAGGAAAGGGACTTACTTTATACAACGCCCTACCAATAGTCAGTAGTGTAGCATTAATACCTCCAAAGATATTGAGTATGAAAGTTCCCATTTGTATGGGAGGTGCCACGCCCCCTTTTACGATTTCAAAAAGGGATAGGTATTATGAAAGGGACTTACTTTATACAACGTCTTACCAAAATTTAGTAGTCTAGCATTAATACCTCCAAAGATATTGAGTATGAAAGTTCCCATTTGTATGGGAGGTGCCACGCCCCCTTTTACGATTTCAAAAAGGGATAGGTATTAATAAAGGGACTTACTTTATACAACGCCTTACTTACTCTATACAACGCCTACCAAAATTTAGTAGTCTAGCATTAATACCTCCAAAGATATTGAGTATAAAAGTTCCCATTTGTATGGGAGGTGCCACGCCCCCTTTTACGATTTCAAAAAGGGATAGGTATTAATAAAGGGACTTACTTTATACAACGCCTTACTTACTCTATACAACGCCTACCAAAATTTAGTAGTCTAGCATTAATACCTCCAAAGATATTGAGTATAAAAGTTCTCATTTGTATGGGAACTGCTACGCCCCCGTTCCGATTTCAAAAAGGGATAGGTATTAGGAAAGGGACTTACTTTATACAACGTTTTACCAAAATTTAGTAGTCTAGCATTAATACCTCCAAAGATATTGAGTATGAAAGTTCCCATTTGTATGGGAAGTGCCACTCCCCCTTTTACGATTTCAAAAAGGGATAGGTATAAGGAAAGGGACTTACTCTATACAACGCCCTACCAACAGTTAGTAGTGTAGCATTAATACCTCCAAAGATATTGAGTATGAAAGTTCCCATTTGTATGGGAAGTGCCACTCCCCCTTTTACGATTTCAAAAAGAGATAGGTATTAGGAAAGGGACCTACTTTATACAACGCCTTACCAAAATTTAGTAGTCTAGCATTAATACCTCCACAGATATTGAGTATAAAAGTTCTCATTTGTATGGGAACTGCCACGCCCCCTTTTACGATTTCAAAAATGGATAGGTATTGGGAAAGGGACTTACTTTATACAACGCCTATCCAAAATTTAGTAGTCTAGCATTAATACCTCCAAATAAATTGAGTATGAAAGTTCCCATTTGTATGGGAGGTGCCACGCCCCCGTTCCGATTTCAAAAAGGGATAGGTATTAGGAAAGGGACTTACTTTATACAACGTTTTACCAAAATTTAGTAGTCTAGCATTAATACCTCCAAAGATATTGAGTATGAAAGTTCCCATTTGTATGGGAAGTGCCACTCCCCCTTTTACGATTTCAAAAAGGGATAGGTATAAGGAAAGGGACTTACTCTATACAACGCCCTACCAACAGTTAGTAGTGTAGCATTAATACCTCCAAAGATATTGAGTTTGAAAGTTCCCATTTGTATGGGAGTTGCCACGCCCCCTGTTCCGATTTCAAAAAGGGATAGGTAGTAGGAAAGGGACTTACTTTATACAACGCCTTACCAAAATTTAGTAGTCTAGCATTAATACCTCCAAAGATATTGAGTATGAAAGATCCCATTTGTATGGGAGGTGCCACGCCCCCTTTTACGATTTCAAAAAGGGATAGGTATTAGGAAAGCGACTTTCTTTATACAACGCCTTACCAAAATTTAGTAGTCTAGCATTAATACCTCCAAAGATATTGAGTATGAAAGATCCTATTTGTGTGGAAGGTGCTACGCCCCCTTTTCCAATTTCAAAAAGTGATAGGTAAAATAGGAAAGGGACTTACTTTATACAACGCCTTACCAAAATTTAGTAGTCTAGCATTAATACCTCCAAAGATATTGAGTATGAAAGTTCCCATTTGTATGGGAGGTGCCACGCCCCCTGTTCCGATTTCAAAAAGGGATAGGTAGTAGGAAAGGGACTTACTTTATACAACGCCTTACTAAAATTTAGTAGTCTAGCATTAATACCTCCAAAGATATTGAGTATGAAAGATCCCATTTGTATGGGAGGTGCCACGCCCCCTTTTACGATTTCAAAAAGGGATAGGTATTAGGAAAGCGACTTTCTTTATACAACGCCTTACCAAAATTTAGTAGTCTAGCATTAATACCTCCAAAGATATTGAGTATGAAAGATCCTATTTGTGTGGAAGGTGCTACGCCCCCTTTTCCAATTTCAAAAAGTGATAGGTAAAATAGGAAAGGGTCTTACTTTATACATCGTCTTACCAAAACTTAGTAGTCTAGCATTAAAACTTCCAAAGATATTGAGTATGAAAGTTCCCATTTGTATGGGAGGTGCCACGCCCCCTTTTACGATTTCAAAAAGGGATAGGTATTAGGAAAGCGACTTTCTTTATACAACGCCTTACCAAAATTTAGTAGTCTAGCATTAATACCTCCAAAGATATTGAGTATGAAAGATCCTATTTGTGTGGAAGGTGCTACGCCCCCTTTTCCAATTTCAAAAAGTGATAGGTAAAATAGGAAAGGGTCTTACTTTATACATCGTCTTACCAAAATTTAGTAGTCTAGCATTAAAACTTCCAAAGATATTGAGTATGAAAGTTCCCATTTGTATGGGAGGTGCCACGCCCCCTGTTCCGATTTCAAAAAGGGATAGGTAGTAGGAAAGGGACTTACTTTATACAACGCCTTACCAAAATTTAGTAGTCTAGCATTAATAGCTCCAAAGATATTGAGTATGAAAGATCCTATTTGTGTGGAAGGTGCTACGCCCCCTTTTCCAATTTAATACCTCCAAAGATATTGAGTATAAAAGTTCTCATTTGTATGGGAACTGCCACGCCCCCTTTTAAGATTTCAAAAAGAGATAGGTATTAGGAAAGGGACTTACTTTATACAACGCCTTACCAAAATTTAGTACTCTAGCATTAATACCTCCAAAGATATTGAGTATAAAAGTTCTCATTTGTATGGGAACTGCCACGCCCCCTTTTACGATTTCAAAAAGGGATAGGTATTAGGAAAGGGACCTACTTTATACAACGCCTTACCAAAATTTAGTAGTCTAGCATTAATACCTCCAAAGATATTGAGTATGAAAGTTCCCATTTGTATGTGAAGTGCCACTCCCCCTTTTACGATTTCAAAAAGGGATAGGTATTAGGAAAGGGACCCACTTTATACTACGCCTTACCAAAATTTAGTAGTCTAGCATTAATACCTCCAAAGATATTGAGTATGAAAATTCCCATTTGTATGGGATTTGCCACGCCCCCTTTTACGATTTCAAAAAGGGATAGGTATTAGGAAAGGGACTTACTCTATACATAGCCTACCAAAATTTAGTAGTCTAGCATTAATACCTCCAAAGATATTGAGTATAAAAGTTCTCATTTGTATGGGAACTGCTACGCCCCCTTTTACGATTTTAAAAAGGGATAGGTATTAGGAAAGGGACCTACTTTATACAACGCCTTACCAAAATTTAGTAGTCTAGCATTAATACCTCCACAGATATTGAGTATAAAAGTTCTCATTTGTATGGGAACTGCTACGCCCCCTTTTACGATTTTAAAAAGGGATAGGTATTGGGAAAGGGACTTACTTTATACAACGCCTTACCAAAGTTTAGTAGTCTAGCATTAATACCTCCAAAGATATTGAGTATGAAAGTTCCCATTTGTATGGGAAGTGCCACTCCCCCTTTTACGATTTCAAAAAGGGATAGGTATAAGGAAAGGGACTTACTATATACAACGCCCTACCAACAGTTAGTAGTGTAGCATTAATACCTCCAAAGATATTGAGTATGAAAGATCCCATTTGTATGGGAGGTGCCACGCCCCCCTTTTACGATTTCAAAAAGGGATAGGTATTAGGAAAGCGACTTTCTTTATACAACGCCTTACCAAAATTTAGTAGTCTAGCATTAATACCTCCAAAGATATTGAGTATGAAAGATCCTATTTGTGTGGAAGGTGCTACGCCCCCTTTTCCAATTTCAAAAAGTGATAGGTAAAATAGGAAAGGGTCTTACTTTATACATCGTCTTACCAAAATTTAGTAGTCTAGCATTATAACTTCCAAAGATATTGAGTATGAAAGTTCCTATTTGTATGGGAGGTGCCACGCCCCCTTTTACGATTTCAAAAAGGAATAGGTATTAGGAAAGGGACTTACTTTATACAACGCCTTACCAAAATTTAGTAGTCTAGCATTAATACCTCCAAAGATATTGAGTATGAAAGTTCCCATTTGTGTGGGAGGTGCCACGCCCCCTTTTACGATTTCAAAAAGGGATAGGTATTATGAAAGGGACTTACTTTATACAACGTCTTACCAAAATTTAGTAGTCTAGCATTAATACCTCCAAAGATATTGAGTATGAAAGTTCCCATTTGTATGGGAGGTGCCACGCCCCCTTTTACGATTTCAAAAAGGGATAGGTATTAATAAAGGGACTTACTTTATACAACGCCTTACTTACTCTATACAACGCCTACCAAAATTTAGTAGTCTAGCATTAATACCTCCAAAGATATTGAGTATAAAAGTTCCCATTTGTATGGGAGGTGCCACGCCCCCTTTTACGATTTCAAAAAGGGATAGGTATTAATAAAGGGACTTACTTTATACAACGCCTTACTTACTCTATACAACGCCTACCAAAATTTAGTAGTCTAGCATTAATACCTCCAAAGATATTGAGTATAAAAGTTCTCATTTGTATGGGAACTGCTACGCCCCCTTTTACGATTTCAAAAAGAGATAGGTATTAGGAAAGGGACCTACTTTATACAACGCCTTACCAAAATTTAGTAGTCTAGCATTAATACCTCCACAGATATTGAGTATAAAAGTTCTCATTTGTATGGGAACTGCCACGCCCCCTTTTACGATTTCAAAAATGGATAGGTATTGGGAAAGGGACTTACTTTATACAACGCCTATCCAAAATTTAGTAGTCTAGCATTAATACCTCCAAAGAAATTGAGTATGAAAGTTCCCATTTGTATGGGAGGTGCCACGCCCCCGTTCCGATTTCAAAAAGGGATAGGTATTAGGAAAGGGACTTACTTTATACAACGTTTTACCAAAATTTAGTAGTCTAGCATTAATACCTCCAAAGATATTGAGTATGAAAGTTCCCATTTGTATGGGAAGTGCCACTCCCCCTTTTACGATTTCAAAAAGGGATAGGTATAAGGAAAGGGACTTACTTTATACAACGCCCTACCAACAGTTAGTAGTGTAGCATTAATACCTCCAAAGATATTGAGTTTGAAAGTTCCCATTTGTATGGGAGTTGCCACGCCCCCTGTTCCGATTTCAAAAAGGGATAGGTAGTAGGAAAGGGACTTACTTTATACAACGCCTTACCAAAATTTAGTAGTCTAGCATTAATACCTCCAAAGATATTGAGTATGAAAGATCCCATTTGTATGGGAGGTGCCACGCCCCCTTTTACGATTTCAAAAAGGGATAGGTATTAGGAAAGCGACTTTCTTTATACAACGCCTTACCAAAATTTAGTAGTCTAGCATTAATACCTCCAAAGATATTGAGTATGAAAGATCCTATTTGTGTGGAAGGTGCTACGCCCCCTTTTCCAATTTCAAAAAGTGATAGGTAAAATAGGAAAGGGTCTTACTTTATACATCGTCTTACCAAAATTTAGTAGTCTAGCATTAAAACTTCCAAAGATATTAAGTATGAAAGTTCCCATTTGTATGGGAGGTGCCACGCCCCCTTTTCCGATTTCAAAAAGGGATAGGTATTAGGAAAGGGACTTACTTTATACAACGCCTTACTAAAATTTAGTAGTCTAGCATTAATACCTCCAAAGATATTGAGTATAAAAGTTCTCATTTGTATGGGAACTGCCACGCCCCCTTTTAAGATTTCAAAAAGAGATAGGTATTAGGAAAGGGACTTACTTTATACAACGCCTTACCAAAATTTAGTACTCTAGCATTAATACCTCCAAAGATATTGAGTATAAAAGTTCTCATTTGTATGGGAACTGCCACGCCCCCTTTTACGATTTCAAAAAGGGATAGGTATTAGGAAAGGGACCTACTTTATACAACGCCTTACCAAAATTTAGTAGTCTAGCATTAATACCTCCAAAGATATTGAGTATGAAAGTTCCCATTTGTATGTGAAGTGCCACTCCCCCTTTTACGATTTCAAAAAGGGATAGGTATTAGGAAAGGGACCCACTTTATACAACGCCTTACCAAAATTTAGTAGTCTAGCATTAATACCTCCAAAGATATTGAGTATGAAAATTCCCATTTGTATGGGATTTGCCACGCCCCCTTTTACGATTTCAAAAAGGGATAGGTATTAGGAAAGGGACTTACTCTATACATAGCCTACCAAAATTTAGTAGTCTAGCATTAATACCTCCAAAGATATTGAGTATAAAAGTTCTCATTTGTATGGGAACTGCTACGCCCCCTTTTACGATTTTAAAAAGGGATAGGTATTAGGAAAGGGACCTACTTTATACAACGCCTTACCAAAATTTAGTAGTCTAGCATTAATACCTCCACAGATATTGAGTATAAAAGTTCTCATTTGTATGGGAACTGCTACGCCCCCTTTTACGATTTTAAAAAGGGATAGGTATTGGGAAAGGGACTTACTTTATACAACGCCTTACCAAAGTTTAGTAGTCTAGCATTAATACCTCCAAAGATATTGAGTATGAAAGTTCCCATTTGTATGGGAAGTGCCACTCCCCCTTTTACGATTTCAAAAAGGGATAGGTATAAGGAAAGGGACTTACTATATACAACGCCCTACCAACAGTTAGTAGTGTAGCATTAATACCTCCAAAGATATTGAGTATGAAAGATCCCATTTGTATGGGAGGTGCCACGCCCCCCTTTTACGATTTCAAAAAGGGATAGGTATTAGGAAAGCGACTTTCTTTATACAACGCCTTACCAAAATTTAGTAGTCTAGCATTAATACCTCCAAAGATATTGAGTATGAAAGATCCTATTTGTGTGGAAGGTGCTACGCCCCCTTTTCCAATTTCAAAAAGTGATAGGTAAAATAGGAAAGGGTCTTACTTTATACATCGTCTTACCAAAATTTAGTAGTCTAGCATTATAACTTCCAAAGATATTGAGTATGAAAGATCCCATTTGTATGGGAGGTGCCACGCCCCCTTTTACGATTTCAAAAAGGGATAGGTATTAGGAAAGCGACTTTCTTTATACAACGCCTTACCCAAATTTAGTAGTCTAGCATTAATACCTCCAAAGATATTGAGTATGAAAGTTCCCATTTGTATGGGAAGTGCCACTCCCCCTTTTACGATTTCAAAAAGGGATAGGTATAAGAAAAGGGACTTACTTTATACAACGCCCTACCAACAGTTAGTAGTGTAGCATTAATACCTCCAAAGATATTGAGTATGAAAGTTCCCATTTGTATGGGAGGTGCCACGTCCCCTGTTCCGATTTCAAAAAGGGATAGGTAGTAGGAAAGGGACTAACTTTATACAACGGCTTACCAAAATTTAGTAGTCTAGCATTAATACCTCGAAAGATATTGAGTATGAAAGATCCCATTTGTATGGGAGGTGCCACGCCCCCTTTTACGATTTCAAAAAGGGATAGGTAGTAGGAAAGGGACTTACTATATACAACGCCCTACCAACAGTTAGTAGTGTAGCATTAATACCTCCAAAGATATTGAGTATGAAAGTTCCCATTTGTATGGGAGGTGCCACGCCCCCTTTTCCGATTTCATAAAGGGATAGGTATTAGGAAAGGGACTTACTTTATACAACGCCTTACTAAAATTTAGTAGTCTAGCATTAATACCTCCAAAGATATTGAGTATGAAAGTTCCCATTTGTATGGGAAGTGCCACTCCCCCTTTTACGATTTCAAAAAGGGATAGGTATAAGAAAAGGGACTTACTTTATACAACGCCCTACCAACAGTTAGTAGTGTAGCATTAATACCTCCAAAGATATTGAGTATGAAAGTTCCCATTTGTATGGGAGGTGCCACGCCCCCTGTTCCGATTTCAAAAAGGGATAGGCAGTAGGAAAGGGACTAACTTTATACAACGGCTTACCAAAATTTAGTAGTCTAGCATTAATACCTCGAAAGATATTGAGTATGAAAGATCCCATTTGTATGGGAGGTGCCACGCCCCCTTTTACGATTTCAAAAAGGGATAGGTAGTAGGAAAGGGACTTACTTTATACAACGCCTTACCAAAATTTAGTAGTCTAGCATTAATACCTCCAAAGATATTGAGTATGAAAGTTCCCATTTGTATGAGAGGTGCCACTTCCCCTGTTCCGATTTCAAAAAGGGATAGGTAGTAGGAAAGGGACTTACTTTATACAACGCCTTACCAAAATTTAGTAGTCTAGCATTAATACCTCCAAAGATATTGAGTATGAAAGATCCCATTTGTATGGGAGGTGCCACGCCCCCTTTTACGATTTCAAAAAGGGATAGGTATTAGGAAAGCGACTTTCTTTATACAACGCCTTACCAAAATTTAGTAGTCTAGCATTAATACCTCCAAAGATACTGAGTATGAAAATTCCCATTTGTATGGGAGGTGCCACGCCCCCTTTTACGATTTCAAAAAGGGATAGGTATTATTAAAGCGACTTTCTTTATACAACGCCTTACCCAAATTTAGTAGTCTAGCATTAATACCTCCAAAGATATTGAGTATGAAAGTTCCCATTTGTATGGGAAGTACCACTCCCCCTTTTACGATTTCAAAAAGGGATAGGTATTAGGAAAGGGACCTACTTTATACAACGCCTTACCAAAATTTAGTAGTCTAGCATTAATACCTCCAAAGATATTGAGTATGAAAGTTCCCATTTGTATGGGAGGTGCCACGCCCCCTGTTCCGATTTCAAAAAGGGATAGGTAGTAGGAAAGGGACTTACTTTATACAACGCCTTACCAAAATTTAGTAGTCTAGCATTAATACCTCCAAAAATATTGAGTATGAAAATTCCCATTTGTATGGGATTTGCCACGCCCCCTTTTACGATTTCAAAAAGGGATATGTATTAGGAAAGGGACTTACTCTATACAACGCCTACCAAAATTTAGTAGTCTAGCATTGATACCTCCAAAGATATTGAGTATAAAAGTTCTCATTTGTATGGGAACTGCTACGCCCCCTTTTACGATTTCAAAAAGGGATAGGTATTAGGAAAGGGACCTACTTTATACAACGCCTTACCAAAATTTAGTAGTCTAGCATTAATACCTCCACAGATATTGAGTAGAAAAGTTCTCATTTGTATGGGAACTGCCACGCCCCCTTTTACGATTTCAAAAATGGATAGGTATTGGGAAAGGGACTTACTTTATACAACGCCTTACCAAAATTTAGTAGTCTAGCATTAATACCTCCAAAGATATTGAGTATGAAAGTTCCCATTTGTATGGGAGGTGCCACGCCCCCTGTTCCGATTTCAAAAAGGGATAGGTATTAGGAAAGGGACTTACTTTATACAACGTTTTACCAAAATTTAGTAGTCTAGCATTAACACCTCCAAAGATATTGAGTATAAAAGTTCTCATTTGTATATGAACTGCCAGGACCCCTTTTACGATTTCAAAAAGGGATAGGTATTAGGAAAGGGACTTACTTTATACAACGCCTTACCAAAATTTAGTAGTCTAGCATTAATACCTCCAAAGATATTGAGTATAAAAGTTCTCATTTGTATGGGAACTGCCACGCCCCCTTTTACGATTTCAAAAAGTGATAGGTATAAGGAAAGGGACGTACTTTATACAACGCCCTACCAACAGTTAGTAGTGTAGCATTAATACCTCCAAAGATATTGAGTATGAAAGTTCCCATTTGTATGGGAGGTGCCACGCCCCCTTTTACGATTTCAAAAAGGGATAGGTATAAGGAAAGGGACGTACTTTATACAACGCCCTACCAACAGTTAGTAGTGTAGCATTAATACCTCCAAAGATATTGAGTATGAAAGTTCCCATTTGTATGGGAGGTGCCACGCCCCCTGTTCCGATTTCAAAAAGGGATAGGTATTAGGAAAGAGACTTACTCTATACAACGCCTTACCAAAATTTAGTAGTCTAGCATTAATACCTCCAAAGATATTGACTATAAGAGTTCTCATTTGTATGTGAACTGCCAGGACCCCTTTTACGATTTCAAAAAGGGATAGGTATTAGGAAAGGGACTTACTTTATACAACGCCTTACCAAAATTTAGTAGTCTAGCATTAATACCTCCAAAGATATTGAGTATAAAAGTTCTCATTTGTATGGGAACTGCCACGCCCCCTTTTACGATTTCAAAAAGGGATAGGTATTAGGAAAGGGACCTACTTTATACAACGCCTTACCAAAATTTAGTAGTCGAGCATTAATACCTCCAAAGATATTGAGTATGAAAATTCCCATTTGTATGGGATTTGCCACGCCCCCTTTTACGATTTCAAAAAGGGATAGGTATTAGGAAAGGGACTTACTCTATACAACGCCTACCAAAATTTAGTAGTCTAGCATTAATACCTCCAAAGATATTGAGTATAAAAGTTCTCATTTGTATGGGAACTGCTACGCCCCCTTTTACGATTTCAAAAAGGGATAGGTATTAGGAAAGGGACCTACTTTATACAACGCCTTACCAAAATTTAGTAGTCGAGCATTAATACCTCCAAAGATATTGAGTATGAAAATTCCCATTTGTATGGGATTTGCCACGCCCCCTTTTACGATTTCAAAAAGGGATAGGTATTAGGAAAGAGACTTACTCTATACAACGCCTACCAAAATTTAGTAGTCTAGCATTAATACCTCCAAAGATATTGAGTATAAAATTTCTCATTTGTATGGGAACTGCCACGCCCCCTTTTACGATTTCAAAAAGGGATAGGTATTAGGAAAGGGACCTACTTTATACAACGCCTTACCAAAATTTAGTAGTCGAGCATTAATACCTCCAAAGATACTGAGTATGAAAATTCCCATTTGTATTGGAGGTGCCACGCCCCCTTTTACGATTTCAAAAAGGGATAGGTATTAGGAAAGAGACTTACTCTATACAACGCCTACCAAAATTTAGTAGTCTAGCATTAATACCTCCAAAGATATTGAGTATAAAATTTCTCATTTGTATGGGAACTGCCACGCCCCCTTTTACGATTTCAAAAAGGGATAGGTATTAGGAAAGGGACCTACTTTATACAACGCCTTACCAAAATTTAGTAGTCTAGCATTAATACCTCCAAAGATATTGAGTATGAAAGTTCCCATTTGTATGGGAGGTGCCACGCCCCCTGTTCCGATTTCAAAAAGGGATACGTATTAGGAAAGGGACTTACTTTATGCAACGTTTTACCAAAATTTAGTAGTCTAGCATTAACACCTCGAAAGATATTGAGTATAAAAGTTCTCATTTGTATATGAACTGCCAGGACCCCTTTTACGATTTCAAAAAGGGATAGGTATTAGGAAAGGGACTTTCTTTATACAACGCCTTACCAAAATTTAGTAGTCTAGCATTAATACCTCCAAAGATATTGAGTATAAAAGTTCTCATTTGTATGGGAACTGCCACGCCCCCTTTTACGATTTCAAAAAGGGATAGGTATTAGGAAAGGGACCTACTTTATACAACGCCTTACCAAAATTTAGTAGTCTAGCATTAATACCTCAAAGATATTGAGTATGAAAGTTCCCATTTGTATGGGAAGTGCCACTCCCCCTGTTCCGATTTCAAAAAGGGATACGTATTAGGAAAGGGACTTACTTTATGCAACGTTTTACCAAAATTTAGTAGTCTAGCATTAACACCTCGAAAGATATTGAGTATAAAAGTTCTCATTTGTATATGAACTGCCAGGACCCCTTTTACGATTTCAAAAAGGGATAGGTATTAGGAAAGGGACTTTCTTTATACAACGCCTTACCAAAATTTAGTAGTCTAGCATTAATACCTCCAAAGATATTGAGTATAAAAGTTCTCATTTGTATGGGAACTGCCACGCCCCCTTTTACGATTTCAAAAAGGGATAGGTATTAGGAAAGGGACCTACTTTATACAACGCCTTACCAAAATTTAGTAGTCTAGCATTAATACCTCCAAAGATATTGAGTATGAAAGTTCCCATTTGTATGGGAGGTGCCACGCCCCCTGTTCCGATTTCAAAAAGGGATACGTATTAGGAAAGGGACTTACTTTATGCAACGTTTTACCAAAATTTAGTAGTCTAGCATTAACACCTCGAAAGATATTGAGTATAAAAGTTCTCATTTGTATATGAACTGCCAGGACCCCTTTTACGATTTCAAAAAGGGATAGGTATTAGGAAAGGGACTTTCTTTATACAACGCCGTACCAAAATTTAGTAGTCTAGCATTAATACCTCCAAAGATATTGAGTATAAAAGTTCTCATTTGTATGGGAACTGCCACGCCCCCTTTTACGATTTCAAAAATGGATAGGTATTGGGAAAGGGACTTACTTTATACAACGCCTTACCAAAATTTAGTAGTCTAGCATTAATACCTCCAAAGATATTGAGTATGAAAGTTCCCATTTGTATGGGAGGTGCCACGCCCCCTGTTCCGATTTCAAAAAGGGATACGTATTAGGAAAGGGACTTACTTTATGCAACGTTTTACCAAAATTTAGTAGTCTAGCATTAACACCTCGAAAGATATTGAGTATAAAAGTTCTCATTTGTATATGAACTGCCAGGACCCCTTTTACGATTTCAAAAAGGGATAGGTATTAGGAAAGGGACTTTCTTTATACAACGCCTTACCAAAATTTAGTAGTCTAGCATTAATACCTCCAAAGATATTGAGTATAAAAGTTCTCATTTGTATGGGAACTGCCACGGCCCCTTTTACGATTTCAAAAAGGGATAGGTATTAGGAAAGGGACCTACTTTATACAACGCCTTACCAAAATTTAGTAGTCTAGCATTAATACCTCAAAGATATTGAGTATGAAAGTTCCCATTTGTATGGGAAGTGCCACTCCCCCTTTTACGATTTCAAAAAGGGATAGGTATAAGGAAAGCGACGTACTTTATACAACGCCCTACCAACAGTTAGTAGTGTAGCATTAATACCTCCAAAGATATTGAGTATGAAAGTTCCCATTTGTATGGGAGGTGCCACGCCCCCTGTTCCGATTTCAAAAAGGGATAGGTATTAGGAAAGAGACTTACTTTATACAACGCCTTACCAAAATTTAGTAGTCTAGCATTAATACCTCCAAAGATATTGAGTATAAAAGTTCTCATTTGTATGTGAACTGCCAGGACCCCTTTTACGATTTCAAAAAGGGATAGGTATTAGGAAAGGGACTTACTTTATACAACGCCTTACCAAAATTTAGTAGTCTAGCATTAATACCTCCAAAGATATTGAGTATAAAAGTTCTTATTTGTATGGGAACTGCCACGCCCCCTTTTACGATTTCAAAAAGGGATAGGTATTAGGAAAGGGACCTACTTTATACAACGCCTTAATAAAATTTAGTAGTCGAGCATTAATACCTCCAAAGATATTGAGTATGAAAGTTCCCATTTGTATGGGATTTGCCACGCCCCCTTTTACGATTTCCAAAAGGGATAGGTATTAGGAAAGGGACTTACTCTATACAACGCCTACCAAAATTTAGTAGTCTAGCATTAATACCTCCAAAGATATTGAGTATAAAAGTTCTCATTTGTATGGGAACTGCTACGCCCCCTTTTACGATTTCAAAAAGGGATAGGTATTAGGAAAGGGACCTACTTTATACAACGCCTTACCAAAATTTAGTAGTCGAGCATTAATACCTCCAAAGATATTGAGTATGAAAATTCCCATTTGTATGGGATTTGCCACGCCCCCTTTTACGATTTCAAAAAGGGATAGGTATTAGGAAAGGGACTTACTCTATACAACGCCTACCAAAATTTAGTAGTCTAGCATTAATACCTCCAAAGATATTGAGTATAAAAGTTCTCATTTGTATGGGAACTGCCACGCCCCCTTTTACGATTTCAAAAAGGGATAGGTATTAGGAAAGGGACCTACTTTATACAACGCCTTACCAAAATTTAGTAGTCGAGCATTAATACCTCCAAAGATATTGAGTATGAGAATTCCCATTTGTATGGGATTTGCCACGCCCCCTTTTACGATTTCAAAAAGGGATAGGTATTAGGAAAGGGACTTACTCTATACAACGCCTACCAAAATTTAGTAGTCTAGCATTAATACCTCCACAGATATTGAGTATAAAAGTTCTCATTTGTATGGGAGGTGCCACGCCCCCTGTTCCGATTTCAAAAAGGGATAGGTAGTAGGAAAGGGACTTACTTTATACAACGCCTTACCAAAATTTAGTAGTCTAGCATTAATACCTCCAAAAATATTGAGTATGAAAATTCCCATTTGTATGGGATTTGCCACGCCCCCTTTTACGATTTCAAAAAGGGATAGGTATTAGGAAAGGGACTTACTCTATACAACGCCTACCAAAATTTAGTAGTCTAGCATTGATACCTCCAAAGATATTGAGTATAAAAGTTCTCATTTGTATGGGAACTGCTACGCCCCCTTTTACGATTTCAAAAAGGGATAGGTATTAGGAAAGGGACCTACTTTATACAACGCCTTACCACAATTTAGTAGTCTAGCATTAATACCTCCACAGATATTGAGTATAAAAGTTCTCATTTGTATGGGAACTGCCACGCCCCCTTTTACGATTTCAAAAATGGATAGGTATTGGGAAAGGGACCTACTTTATACAACGCCTTACCAAAATTTAGTAGTCTAGCATTAATACCTCAAAGATATTGAGTATGAAAGTTCCCATTTGTATGGGAAGTGCCACTCCCCCTTTTACGATTTCAAAAAGGGATAGGTATTAGGAAAGGGACCTACTTTATACAACGCCTTACCACAATTTAGTAGTCTAGCATTAATACCTCCACAGATATTGAGTATAAAAGTTCTCATTTGTATGGGAACTGCCACGCCCCCTTTTACGATTTCAAAAAGGGATAGGTATTAGGAAAGGGACTTACTCTATACAACGCCTACCAAAATTTAGTAGTCTAGCATTGATACCTCCAAAGATATTGAGTATAAAAGTTCTCATTTGTATGGGAACTGCTACGCCCCCTTTTACGATTTCAAAAAGGGATAGGTATTAGGAAAGGGACCTACTTTATACAACGCCTTACCACAATTTAGTAGTCTAGCATTAATACCTCCAAAGATATTGAGTATAAAAGTTCTCATTTGTATGGGAACTGCTACGCCCCCTTTTACGATTTCAAAAAGGGATAGGTATTAGGAAAGGGACCTACTTTATACAACGCCTTACCACAATTTAGTAGTCTAGCATTAATACCTCCACAGATATTGAGTATAAAAGTTCTCATTTGTATGGGAACTGCCACGCCCCCTTTTACGATTTCAAAAATGGATAGGTATTGGGAAAGGGACCTACTTTATACAACGCCTTACCAAAATTTAGTAGTCTAGCATTAATACCTCCACAGATATTGAGTATAAAAGTTCTCATTTGTATGGGAACTGCCACGCCCCCTTTTACGATTTCAAAAACGGATAGGTATTGGGAAAGGGACTTACTTTATACAACGCCTTACCAAAATTTAGTAGTCTAGCATTAATACCTCCAAAGATATTGAGTATGAAAGTTCCCATTTGTATGGGAGGTGCCACGCCCCCTGTTCCGATTTCAAAAAGGGATAGGTATTAGGAAAAGGACTTACTTTATACAACGTTTTACCAAAATTTAGTAGTCTAGCATTAACACCTCCAAAGATATTGAGTATAAAAGTTCTCATTTGTATATGAACTGCCAGGACCCCTTTTACGATTTCAAAAAGGGATAGGTATTAGGAAAGGGACTTACTTTATACAACGCCTTACCAAAACTTAGTAGTCTAGCATTAATACCTCCAAAGATATTGAGTATAAAAGTTCTCATTTGTATGGGAACTGCCACGCCCCCCTTTTACGATTTCAAAAAGGGATAGGTATTAGGAAAGGGACCTACTTTATACAACGCCTAACCAAAATTTAGTAGTCTAGCATTAATACCTCAAAGATATTTTGTATGAAAGTTCCCATTTGTATGGGAAGTGCCACTCCCCCTTTTACGATTTCAAAAAGGGATAGGTATAAGGAAAGGGACGTACTTTATACAACGCCCTACCAACAGTTAGTAGTGTAGCATTAATACCTCCAAAGATATTGAGTATGAAAGTTCCCATTTGTATGGGAGGTGCCACGCCCCCTGTTCCGATTTCAAAAAGGGATAGGTATTAGGAAAGAGACTTACTTTATACAACGCCTTACCAAAATTTAGTAGTCTAACATTAATACCTCCAAAGATATTGAGTATGAAAGTTCCAATTTGTATGGGAGGTGCCACGCCCCCTGTTCCGATTTCAAAAAGGGATAGGTAGTAGGAAAGGGACTTACTTTATACAACGCCTTACCAAAATTTAGTAGTCTAGCATTAATACCTCCAAAAATATTGAGTATGAAAATTCCCATTTGTATGGGATTTGCCACGCCCCCTTTTACGATTTCAAAAAGGGATAGGTATTAGGAAAGGGACTTACTCTATACAACGCCTACCAAAATTTAGTAGTCTAGCATTGATACCTCCAAAGATATTGAGTATAAAAGTTCTCATTTGTATGGGAACTGCTACGCCCCCTTTTACGATTTCAAAAAGGGATAGGTATTAGGAAAGGGACCTACTTTATACAACGCCTTACCAAAATTTAGTAGTCTAGCATTAATACCTCCACAGATATTGAGTATAAAAGTTCTCATTTGTATGGGAACTGCCACGCCCCCTTTTACGATTTCAAAAATGGATAGGTATTGGGAAAGGGACTTACTTTATACAACGCCTTACCAAAATTTAGTAGTCTAGCATTAATACCTCCAAAGATATTGAGTATGAAAGTTCCCATTTGTATGGGAAGTGCCACTCCCCCTTTTACGATTTCAAAAAGGGATAGGTATAAGGAAAGGGACGTACTTTATACAACGCCCTACCAACAGTTAGTAGTGTAGCATTAATACCTCCAAAGATATTGAATATGAAAGTTCCCATTTGTATGGGAGGTGCCACGCCCCCTGTTCCGATTTCAAAAAGGGATAGGTATTAGGAAAGAGACTTACTTTATACAACGCCTTACCAAAATTTAGTAGTCTAGCATTAATACCTCCAAAGATATTGAGTATAAAAGTTCTCATTTGTATGTGAACTGCCAGGACCCCTTTTACGATTTCAAAAAGGGATAGGTATTAGGAAATTGACTTACTTTATACAACGCCTTACCAAAATTTAGTAGTCTAGCATTAATACCTCCAAAGATATTGAGTATAAAAGTTCTCATTTGTATGGGAACTGCCACGCCCCCTTTTACGATTTCAAAAAGGGATAGGTATTAGGAAAGGGACCTACTTTATACAACGCCTTACCAAAATTTAGTAGTCGAGCATTAATACCTCCAAAGATATTGAGTATGAAAATTCCCATTTGTATGGGATTTGCCACGCCCCCTTTTACGATTTCAAAAAGGGATAGGTATTAGGAAAGGGACTTACTCTATACAACGCCTACCAAAATTTAGTAGTCTAGCATTAATACCTCCAAAGATATTGAGTATAAAAGTTCTCATTTGTATGGGAACTGCTACGCCCCCTTTTACGATTTCAAAAAGGGATAGGTATTAGGAAAGGGACCTACTTTATACAACGCCTTACCAAAATTTAGTAGTCGAGCATTAATACCTCCAAAGATATTGAGTATGAAAATTCCCATTTGTATGGGATTTGCCACGCCCCCTTTTACGATTTCAAAAAGGGATAGGTATTAGGAAAGCGACCTACTTTATACAACGCCTTACCAAAATTTAGTAGTCGAGCATTAATACCTCCAAAGATACTGAGTATGAAAATTCCCATTTGTATGGGAGGTGCCACGCCCCCTTTTACGATTTCAAAAAGGGATAGGTATTAGGAAAGCGACTTTCTTTATACAACGCCTTACCCAAATTTAGTAGTCTAGCATTAATACCTCCAAAGATATTGAGTATGAAAGTTCCCATTTGTATGGGAAGCACCACTCCCCCTTTTACGATTTCAAAAAGGGATAGGTATTAGGAAAGGGACCTACTTTATACAACGCCTTACCAAAATTTATTAGTCTAGCATTAATACCTCCAAAGATATTGAGTATGAAAGTTCCCATTTGTATGGGAGGTGCCACGCCCCCTGTTCCGATTTCAAAAAGGGATAGGTAGTAGGAAAGGGACTTACTTTATACAACGCCTTACCAAAATTTAGTAGTCTAGCATTAATACCTCCAAAAATATTGAGTATGAAAATTCCCATTTGTATGGGATTTGCCACGCCCCCTTTTACGATTTCAAAAAGGGATAGGTATTAGGAAAGGGACTTACTCTATACAACGCCTACCAAAATTTAGTAGTCTAGCATTGATACCTCCAAAGATATTGAGTATAAAAGTTCTCATTTGTATGGGAACTGCTACGCCCCCTTTTACAATTTCAAAAAGGGATAGGTATTAGGAAAGGGACCTACTTTATACAACGCCTTACCAAAATTTAGTAGTCTAGCATTAATACCTCCACAGATATTGAGTATAAAAGTTCTCATTTGTATGGGAACTGCCACGCCCCCTTTTACGATTTCAAAAATGGATAGGTATTGGGAAAGGGACTTACTTTATACAACGCCTTACCAAAATTTAGTAGTCTAGCATTAATACCTCCAAAGATATTGAGTATGAAAGTTCCCATTTGTATGGGAACTGCTACGCCCCCTTTTACAATTTCAAAAAGGGATAGGTATTAGGAAAGGGACCTACTTTATACAACGCCTTACCAAAATTTAGTAGTCTAGCATTAATACCTCCAAAGATATTGAGTATAAAAGTTCTCATTTGTATGTGAACTGCCAGGACCCCTTTTACGATTTCAAAAAGGGATAGGTATTAGGAAAGGGACTTACTTTATACAACGCCTTACCAAAATTTAGTAGTCTAGCATTGATACCTCCAAAGATATTGAGTATAAAAGTTCTCATTTGTATGGGAACTGCTACGCCCCCTTTTACAATTTCAAAAAGGGATAGGTATTAGGAAAGGGACCTACTTTATACAACGCCTTACCAAAATTTAGTAGTCTAGCATTAATACCTCCACAGATATTGAGTATAAAAGTTCTCATTTGTATGGGAACTGCCACGCCCCCTTTTACGATTTCAAAAATGGATAGGTATTGGGAAAGGGACTTACTTTATACAACGCCTTACCAAAATTTAGTAGTCTAGCATTGATACCTCCAAAGATATTGAGTATAAAAGTTCTCATTTGTATGGGAACTGCTACGCCCCCTTTTACAATTTCAAAAAGGGATAGGTATTAGGAAAGGGACCTACTTTATACAACGCCTTACCAAAATTTAGTAGTCTAGCATTAATACCTCCACAGATATTGAGTATAAAAGTTCTCATTTGTATGGGAACTGCCACGCCCCCTTTTACGATTTCAAAAAGGGATAGGTATTAGGAAAGGGACCTACTTTATACAACGCCTTACCAAAATTTAGTAGTCTAGCATTAATACCTCAAAGATATTGAGTATGAAAGTTCCCATTTGTATGGGAAGTGCCACTCCCCCTTTTACGATTTCAAAAAGGGATAGGTATAAGGAAAGGGACGTACTTTATACAACGCCCTACCAACAGTTAGTAGTGTAGCATTAATACCTCCAAAGATATTGAGTATGAAAGTTCCCATTTGTATGGGAGGTGCCACGCCCCCTGTTCCGATTTCAAAAAGGGATAGGTATTAGGAAAGAGACTTACTTTATACAACGCCTTACCAAAATTTAGTAGTCTAGCATTAATACCTCCAAAGATATTGAGTATAAAAGTTCTCATTTGTATGTGAACTGCCAGGACCCCTTTTACGATTTCAAAAAGGGATAGGTATTAGGAAAGGGACTTACTTTATACAACGCCTTACCAAAATTTAGTAGTCTAGCATTAATACCTCCAAAGATATTGAGTATAAAAGTTCTCATTTGTATGGGAACTGCCACGCCCCCTTTTACGATTTCAAAAAGGGATAGGTATTAGGAAAGGGACCTACTTTATACAACGCCTTACCAAAATTTAGTAGTCGAGCATTAATACCTCCAAAGATATTGAGTATGAAAATTCCCATTTGTATGGGATTTGCCACGCCCCCTTTTACGATTTCAAAAAGGGATAGGTATTAGGAAAGGGACTTACTCTATACAACGCCTACCAAAATTTAGTAGTCTAGCATTAATACCTCCAAAGATATTGAGTATAAAAGTTCTCATTTGTATGGGAACTGCTACGCCCCCTTTTACGATTTCAAAAAGGGATAGGTATTAGGAAAGGGACCTACTTTATACAACGCCTTACCAAAATTTAGTAGTCGAGCATTAATACCTCCAAAGATATTGAGTATGAAAATTCCCATTTGTATGGGATTTGCCACGCCCCCTTTTACGATTTCAAAAAGGGATAGGTATTAGGAAAGGGACTTACTCTATACAACGCCTACCAAAATTTAGTAGTCTAGCATTAATACCTCCAAAGATATTGAGTATGAAAATTCCCATTTGTATGGGATTTGCCACGCCCCCTTTTACGATTTCAAAAAGGGATAGGTATTAGGAAAGGGACTTACTCTATACAACGCCTACCAAAATTTAGTAGTCTAGCATTAATACCTCCAAAGATATTGAGTATAAAAGTTCTCATTTGTATGGGAACTGCCACGCCCCCTTTTACGATTTCAAAAAGGGATAGGTATTAGGAAAGGGACCTACTTTATACAACGCCTTACCAAAATTTAGTAGTCGAGCATTAATACCTCCAAAGATATTGAGTATGAAAATTCCCATTTGTATGGGATTTGCCACGCCCCCTTTTACGATTTCAAAAAGGGATAGGTATTAGGAAAGGGACTTACTCTATATACAACGCCTACCAAAATTTAGTAGTCTAGCATTAATACCTCCACAGATATTGAGTATAAAAGTTCTCATTTGTATGGGAACTGCCACGCCCCCTTTTACGATTTCAAAAATGGATAGGTATTGGGAAAGGGACTTACTTTATACAACGCCTTACCAAAATTTAGTAGTCTAGCATTAATACCTCCAAAGATATTGAGTATGAAAGTTCCCATTTGTATGGGAGGTGCCACGCCCCCTGTTCCGATTTTAAAAAGGGATAGGTATTAGGAAAGGGACTTACTTTATACAACGTTTTACCAAAATTTGGTAGTCTAGCATTAATACCTCCAAAGATATTGAGTATGAAAGTTCCCATTTGTATGGGATTTGCCACGCCCCCTTTTACGATTTCAAAAAGGGATAGGTATTAGGAAAGGGACTTACTCTATACAACGACTACCAAAATTTAGTAGTCTAGCATTAATACCTCCAAAGATATTGAGTATAAAAGTTCTCACTTGTATGGGAACTGCCACGCCCCCTTTTACGATTTCAAAAATGGATAGGTATTGGGAAAGGGACTTACTTTATACAACGCCTTACCAAAATTTAGTAGTCTAGCATTAATACCTCCAAAGATATTGAGTATGAAAGTTCCCATTTGTACGGGAGGTGCCACGCCCCCTGTTCCGATTTTAAAAAGGGATAGGTATTAGGAAAGGGACTTACTTTATACAACGTTTTACCAAAATTTAGTAGTCTAGCATTAATACCTCCAAAGATATTGAGTATGAAAGTTCCCATTTGTATGGGAAGTGCCACTCCCCCTTTTACGATTTCAAAAAGGGATAGGTATTAGGAAAGGGACCTACTTTATACAACGCCTTACCAAAATTTAGTAGTCGAGCATTAATACCTCCAAAGATACTGAGTATGAAAATTCCCATTTGTATGGGAGGTGCCACGCCCCCTTTTACGATTTCAAAAAGGGATAGGTATTAGGAAAGCGACTTTCTTTATACAACGCCTTACCCAAATTTAGTAGTCTAGCATTAATACCTCCAAAGATATTGAGTATGAAAGTTCCCATTTGTATGGGAAGCACCACTCCCCCTTTTACGATTTCAAAAAGGGATAGGTATTAGGAAAGGGACCTACTTTATACAACGCCTTACCAAAATTTAGTAGTCGAGCATTAATACCTCCAAAGATATTGAGTATGAAAATTCCCATTTGTATGGGATTTGCCACGCCCCCTTTTACGATTTCAAAAAGGGATAGGTATTAGGAAAGGGACTTACTCTATACAACGTATACCAAAATTTAGTAGTCTAGCATTAATACCTCCAAAGATATTGAGTATAAAAGTTCTCATTTGTATGGGAACTGCTACGCCCCCTTTTACGATTTCAAAAAGGGATAGGTATTAGGAAAGGGACCTACTTTATACAACGCCTTACCAAAATTTAGTAGTCGAGCATTAATACCTCCAAAGATATTGAGTATGAAAATTCCCATTTGTATGGGATTTGCCACGCCCCCTTTTACGATTTCAAAAAGGGATAGGTATTAGGAAAGGGACTTACTCTATACAACGCCTACCAAAATTTAGTAGTCTAGCATTAATACCTCCAAAGATATTGAGTATAAAAGTTCTCATTTGTATGGGAACTGCCACGCCCCCTTTTACGATTTCAAAAAGGGATAGGTATTAGGAAAGGGACCTACTTTATACAACGCCTTACCAAAATTTAGTAGTCGAGCATTAATACCTCCAAAGATATTGAGTATGAAAATTCCCATTTGTATGGGATTTGCCACGCCCCCTTTTACGATTTCAAAAAGGGATAGGTATTAGGAAAGGGACTTACTCTATACAACGCCTACCAAAATTTAGTAGTCTAGCATTAATACCTCCACAGATATTGAGTATAAAAGTTCTCATTTGTATGGGAACTGCCACGCCCCCTTTTACGATTTCAAAAATGGATAGGTATTGGGAAAGGGACTTACTTTATACAACGCCTTACCAAAATTTAGTAGTCTAGCATTAATACCTCCAAAGATATTGAGTATGAAAGTTCCCATTTGTATGGGAGGTGCCACGCCCCCTGTTCCGATTTCAAAAAGGGATAGGTATTAGGAAAGGGACCTACTTTATACAACGCCTTACCAAAATTTAGTAGTCTAGCATTAATACCTCCAAAGATATTGAGTATGAAAGTTCCCATTTGTATGGGAGGTGCCACGCCCCCTGTTCCGATTTCAAAAAGGGATAGGTATTAGGAAAGGGACTTACTTTATACAACGTTTTACCAAAATTTAGTAGTCTAGCATTAACACCTCCAAAGATATTGAGTATAAAAGTTCTCATTTGTATATGAACTGCCAGGACCCCTTTTACGATTTCAAAAAGGGATAGGTATTAGGAAAGGGACTTACTTTATACAACGCCTTACCAAAACTTAGTAGTCTAGCATTAATACCTCCAAAGATATTGAGTATGAAAGTTCCCATTTGTATGGGAAGCACCACTCCCCCTTTTACGATTTCAAAAAGGGATAGGTATTAGGAAAGGGACTTACTTTATACAACGTTTTACCAAAATTTGGTAGTCTAGCATTAATACCTCCAAAGATATTGAGTATAAAAGTTCTCATTTGTATGGGAACTGCTACGCCCCCTTTTACGATTTCAAAAAGGGATAGGTATTAGGAAAGGGACCTACTTTATACAACGCCTTACCAAAATTTAGTAGTCGAGCATTAATACCTCCAAAGATACTGAGTATGAAAATTCCCATTTGTATGGGAGGTGCCACGCCCCCTTTTACGATTTCAAAAAGGGATAGGTATTAGGAAAGCGACTTTCTTTATACAACGCCTTACCCAAATTTAGTAGTCTAGCATTAATACCTCCAAAGATATTGAGTATGAAAGTTCCCATTTGTATGGGAAGCACCACTCCCCCTTTTACGATTTCAAAAAGGGATAGGTATTAGGAAAGGGACCTACTTTATACAACGCCTTACCAAAATTTAGTAGTCTAGCATTAATACCTCCAAAGATATTGAGTATGAAAGTTCCCATTTGTATGGGAGGTGCCACGCCCCCTGTTCCGATTTCAAAAAGGGATAGGTAGTAGGAAAGGGACTTACTTTATACAACGCCTTACCAAAATTTAGTAGTCTAGCATTAATACCTCCAAAAATATTGAGTATGAAAATTCCCATTTGTATGGGATTTGCCACGCCCCCTTTTACGATTTCAAAAAGGGATAGGTATTAGGAAAGGGACTTACTCTATACAACGCCTACCAAAATTTAGTAGTCTAGCATTGATACCTCCAAAGATATTGAGTATAAAAGTTCTCATTTGTATGGGAACTGCTACGCCCCCTTTTACAATTTCAAAAAGGGATAGGTATTAGGAAAGGGACCTACTTTATACAACGCCTTACCAAAATTTAGTAGTCTAGCATTAATACCTCCACAGATATTGAGTATAAAAGTTCTCATTTCTATGGGAACTGCCACGCCCCCTTTTACGATTTCAAAAATGGATAGGTATTGGGAAAGGGACTTACTTTATACAACGCCTTACCAAAATTTAGTAGTCTAGCATTAATACCTCCAAAGATATTGAGTATGAAAGTTCCCATTTGTATGGGAACTGCTACGCCCCCTTTTACAATTTCAAAAAGGGATAGGTATTAGGAAAGGGACCTACTTTATACAACGCCTTACCAAAATTTAGTAGTCTAGCATTAATACCTCCAAAGATATTGAGTATAAAAGTTCTCATTTGTATGTGAACTGCCAGGACCCCTTTTACGATTTCAAAAAGGGATAGGTATTAGGAAAGGGACTTACTTTATACAACGCCTTACCAAAATTTAGTAGTCTAGCATTGATACCTCCAAAGATATTGAGTATAAAAGTTCTCATTTGTATGGGAACTGCTACGCCCCCTTTTACAATTTCAAAAAGGGATAGGTATTAGGAAAGGGACCTACTTTATACAACGCCTTACCAAAATTTAGTAGTCTAGCATTAATACCTCCACAGATATTGAGTATAAAAGTTCTCATTTGTATGGGAACTGCCACGCCCCCTTTTACGATTTCAAAAATGGATAGGTATTGGGAAAGGGACTTACTTTATACAACGCCTTACCAAAATTTAGTAGTCTAGCATTGATACCTCCAAAGATATTGAGTATAAAAGTTCTCATTTGTATGGGAACTGCTACGCCCCCTTTTACAATTTCAAAAAGGGATAGGTATTAGGAAAGGGACCTACTTTATACAACGCCTTACCAAAATTTAGTAGTCTAGCATTAATACCTCCACAGATATTGAGTATAAAAGTTCTCATTTGTATGGGAACTGCCACGCCCCCTTTTACGATTTCAAAAAGGGATAGGTATTAGGAAAGGGACCTACTTTATACAACGCCTTACCAAAATTTAGTAGTCTAGCATTAATACCTCAAAGATATTGAGTATGAAAGTTCCCATTTGTATGGGAAGTGCCACTCCCCCTTTTACGATTTCAAAAAGGGATAGGTATAAGGAAAGGGACGTACTTTATACAACGCCCTACCAACAGTTAGTAGTGTAGCATTAATACCTCCAAAGATATTGAGTATGAAAGTTCCCATTTGTATGGGAGGTGCCACGCCCCCTGTTCCGATTTCAAAAAGGGATAGGTATTAGGAAAGAGACTTACTTTATACAACGCCTTACCAAAATTTAGTAGTCTAGCATTAATACCTCCAAAGATATTGAGTATAAAAGTTCCCATTTGTATGTGAACTGCCAGGACCCCTTTTACGATTTCAAAAAGGGATAGGTATTAGGAAAGGGACTTACTTTATACAACGCCTTACCAAAATTTAGTAGTCTAGCATTAATACCTCCAAAGATATTGAGTATAAAAGTTCTCATTTGTATGGGAACTGCCACGCCCCCTTTTACGATTTCAAAAAGGGATAGGTATTAGGAAAGGGACCTACTTTATACAACGCCTTACCAAAATTTAGTAGTCGAGCATTAATACCTCCAAAGATATTGAGTATGAAAATTCCCATTTGTATGGGATTTGCCACGCCCCCTTTTACGATTTCAAAAAGGGATAGGTATTAGGAAAGGGACTTACTCTATACAACGCCTACCAAAATTTAGTAGTCTAGCATTAATACCTCCAAAGATATTGAGTATAAAAGTTCTCATTTGTATGGGAACTGCTACGCCCCCTTTTACGATTTCAAAAAGGGATAGGTATTAGGAAAGGGACCTACTTTATACAACGCCTTACCAAAATTTAGTAGTCGAGCATTAATACCTCCAAAGATATTGAGTATGAAAATTCCCATTTGTATGGGATTTGCCACGCCCCCTTTTACGATTTCAAAAAGGGATAGGTATTAGGAAAGGGACTTACTCTATACAACGCCTACCAAAATTTAGTAGTCTAGCATTAATACCTCCAAAGATATTGAGTATGAAAGTTCCCATTTGTATGGGAGGTGCCACGCCCCCTGTTCCGATTTTAAAAAGGGATAGGTATTAGGAAAGGGACTTACTTTATACAACGTTTTACCAAAATTTGGTAGTCTAGCATTAATACCTCCAAAGATATTGAGTATGAAAGTTCCCATTTGTATGGGATTTGCCACGCCCCCTTTTACGATTTCAAAAAGGGATAGGTAATAGGAAAGGGACTTACTCTATACAACGACTACCAAAATTTAGTAGTCTAGCATTAATACCTCCAAAGATATTGAGTATAAAAGTTCTCACTTGTATGGGAACTGCCACGCCCCCTTTTACGATTTCAAAAATGGATAGGTATTGGGAAAGGGACTTACTTTATACAACGCCTTACCAAAATTTAGTAGTCTAGCATTAATACCTCCAAAGATATTGAGTATGAAAGTTCCCATTTGTATGGGAGGTGCCACGCCCCCTGTTCCGATTTTAAAAAGGGATAGGTATTAGGAAAGGGACTTACTTTATACAACGTTTTACCAAAATTTGGTAGTCTAGCATTAATACCTCCAAAGATATTGAGTATGAAAGTTCCCATTTGTATGGGATTTGCCACGCCCCCTTTTACGATTTCAAAAAGGGATAGGTATTAGGAAAGGGACTTACTCTATACAACGACTACCAAAATTTAGTAGTCTAGCATTAATACCTCCAAAGATATTGAGTATAAAAGTTCTCACTTGTATGGGAACTGCCACGCCCCCTTTTACGATTTCAAAAATGGATAGGTATTGGGAAAGGGACTTACTTTATACAACGCCTTACCAAAATTTAGTAGTCTAGCATTAATACCTCCAAAGATATTGAGTATGAAAGTTCCCATTTGTACGGGAGGTGCCACGCCCCCTGTTCCGATTTTAAAAAGGGATAGGTATTAGGAAAGGGACTTACTTTATACAACGTTTTACCAAAATTTAGTAGTCTAGCATTAATACCTCCAAAGATATTGAGTATGAAAGTTCCCATTTGTATGGGAAGTGCCACTCCCCCTTTTACGATTTCAAAAAGGGATAGGTATAAGGAAAGGGACTTACTTTATACAACGCCCTACCAACAGTTAGTAGTGTAGCATTAATACCTCCAAAGATATTGAGTATGAAAGTTCCCATTTGTATGGGGGGTGCCACGCCCCCTGTTCCGATTTCAAAAAGGGATAGGTAGTAGGAAAGATCCTTACTTTATACAACGCCTTACCAAAATTTAGTAGTCTAGCATTAATACCTCCAAAGATATTGAGTATGAAAGATTTTATTTGTATGGGAGGTGCCACGCCCCCTTTTACGATTTCAAAAAGGGATAGGTATTAGGAAAGCGACTTTCTTTATACAACGCCTTACCAAAATTTAGTAGTCTAGCATTAATACCTCCAAAGATATTGAGTATGAAAGTTCCCATTTGTATGGGAGGTGCCACGCCCCCTTTTACGATTTCAAAAAGGGATAGGTATTAGGAAAGCGACTTTCTTTATACAACGTTTTACCAAAATTTAGTAGTCTAGCATTAATACCTCCAAAGATATTGAGTATGAAAGTTCCCATTTGTATGGGAAGTGCCACTCCCCCTTTTACGATTTCAAAAAGGGATAAGTATAAGAAAAGGGACTTACTTTATACAACGCCCTACCAACAGTTAGTAGTGTAGCATTAATACCTCCAAAGATATTGAGTATGAAAGTTCCCATTTGTATGGGAGGTGCCACGCCCCCTGTTCCGATTTCAAAAAGGGATAGGTAGTAGGAAAGGGACTTACTTTATACAACGCCTTTCCAAAATTTAGTAGTCTAGCATTAATACCTCCAAAGATATTGAGTATGAAAGATCCCATTTGTATGGGAGGTGCCACGCCCCCTTTTACGATTTCAAAAAGGGATAGGTATTAGGAAAGCGACTTTCTTTATACAACGCCTTACCAAAATTTAGTAGTCTAGCATTAATACCTCCAAAGATATTGAGTATGAAAGATCCTATTTGTGTGGAAGGTGCTACGCCCCCTTTTCCAATTTCAAAAAGTGATAGGTAAAATAGGAAAGGGTCTTACTTTATACATCGTCTTACCAAAATTTAGTAGTCTAGCATTAAAACTTCCAAAGATATTGAATATGAAAGTTCCCATTTGTATGGGAGGTGCCACGCCCCCTTTTCCGATTTCAAAAAGGGATAGGTATTAGGAAAGGGACTTACTTTATACAACGCCTTACCAAAATTTAGTAGTCTAGCATTAATACCTCCAAAGATATTGAGTATAAAAGTTCTCATTTGTATGGGAACTGCCACGCCCCCTTTTAAGATTTCAAAAAGGGATAGAGGAAAGGGACTTACTTTATACAACGCCTTACCAAAATTTAGTAGTCTAGCATTAATACCTCCAAAGATATTGAGTATAAAAGTTCTCATTTGTATGGGAACTGCCACGCCCCCTTTTACGATTTCAAAAAGGGATAGGTATTAGGAAAGGGACCTACTTTATACAACGCCTTACCAAAATTTAGTAGTCTAGCATTAATACCTCCAAAGATATTGAGTATGAAAGTTCCCATTTGTATGGGAAGTGCCACTCCCCCTTTTACGATTTCAAAAAGGGATAGGTATTAGGAAAGGGACCTACTTTATACAACGCCTTACCAAAATTTAGTAGTCTAGCATTAATACCTCCAAATATATTGAGTATGAAAATTCCCATTTGTATGGGATTTGCCACGCCCCCTTTTACGATTTCAAAAAGGGATAGGTATTAGGAAAGGGACTTACTCTATACAACGCCTACCAAAATTTAGTAGTCTAGCATTAATACCTCCAAAGATATTGAGTATAAAAGTTCTCATTTGTATGGGAACTGCTACGCCCCCTTTTACGATTTCAAAAAGGGATAGGTATTAGGAAAGGGACCTACTTTATACAACGCCTTACCAAAATTTAGTAGTCTAGCATTAATACCTCCACAGATATTGAGTATAAAAGTTCTCATTTGTATGGGAACTGCCACGCCCCCTTTTACGATTTCAAAAATGGATAGGTATTGGGAAAGGGACTTACTTTATACAACGCCTTACCAAAATTTAGTAGTCTAGCATTAATACCTCCAAAGATATTGAGTATGAAAGTTCCCATTTGTATGGGAGGTGCCACGCCCCCTGTTCCGATTTCAAAAAGGGATAGGTATTAGGAAAGGGACTTACTTTATACAACGTTTTACCAAAATTTAGTAGTCTAGCATTAATACCTCCAAAGATATTGAGTATGAAAGTTCCCATTTGTATGGGAAGTGCCACTCCCCCTTTTACGATTTCAAAAAGGGATAGGTATAAGGAAAGGGACGTACTTTATACAAGCCCTACCAACAGTTAGTAGTGTAGCATTAATACCTCCAAAGATATTGAGTATGAAAGTTCCCATTTGTATGGGATTTGCCACGCCCCCTGTTCCGATTTCAAAAAGGGATAGGTAGTAGGAAAGGGACTTACTTTATACAACGCCTTACCAAAATTTAGTAGTCTAGCATTAATACCTCCAAAGATATTGAGTATGAAAATTCCCATTTGTATGGGATTTGCCACGCCCCCTTTTACGATTTCAAAAAGGGATAGGTATTAGGAAAGGGACTTACTCTATACAACGCCTACCAAAATTTAGTAGTCTAGCATTAATACCTCCAAACATTTTGAGTATAAAAGTTCTCATTTGTATGGGAACTGCTACGCCCCCTTTTACGATTTCAAAAAGGGATAGGTATTAGGAAAGGGACCTACTTTATACAACGCCTTACCAAAATTTAGTAGTCTAGCATTAATACCTCCACAGATATTGAGTATAAAAGCTCTCATTTGTATGGGAACTGCCACGCCCCCTTTTACGATTTCAAAAATGGATAGGTATTGGGAAAGGGACTTACTTTATACAACGCCTTACCAAAATTTAGTAGTCTAGCATTAATACCTCCAAAGATATTGAGTATGAAAGTTCCCATTTGTATGGGAGGTGCCACGCCCCCTGTTCCGATTTCAAAAAGGGATAGGTATTAGGAAAGGGACTTACTTTATACAACGCCTTACCAAAATTTAGTAGTCTAGCATTAATACCTCAAAGATATTGAGTATGAAAGTTCCCATTTGTATGGGAAGTGCCACTCCCCCTTTTACGATTTCAAAAAGGGATAGGTATAAGGAAAGGGACGTACTTTATACAACGCCCTACCAACAGTTAGTAGTGTAGCATTAATACCTCCAAAGATATTGAGTATGAAAGTTCCCATTTGTATAGGAGGTGCCACGCCCCCTGTTCCGATTTCAAAAAGGGATAGGTATTAGGAAAGAGACTTACTTTATACAACGCCTTACCAAAATTTAGTAGTCTAGCATTAATACCTCCAAAGATATTGAGTATAAAAGTTCTCATTTGTATGTGAACTGCCAGGACCCCTTTTACGATTTCAAAAAGGGATAGGTATTAGGAAAGGGACTTACTTTATACAACGCCTTACCAAAATTTAGTAGTCTAGCATTAATACCTCCAAAGATATTGAGTATAAAAGTTCTCATTTGTATGGGCACTGCCACGCCCCCTTTTACGATTTCAAAAAGGGATAGGTATTAGGAAAGCGACCTACTTTATACAACGCCTTACCAAAATTTAGTAGTCTAGCATTAATACCTCCAAAGATATTGAGTATAAAAGTTCTCATTTGTATGGGCACTGCCACGCCCCCTTTTACGATTTCAAAAAGGGATAGGTATTAGGAAAGGGACCTACTTTATACAACGCCTTACCAAAATTTAGTAGTCTAGCATTAATACCTCCAAAGATATTGAGTATGAAAATTCCCATTTGTATGGGATTTGCCACGCCCCCTTTTACGATTTCAAAAAGGGATAGGTATTAGGAAAGGGACTTACTCTATACAACGCCTAATAAAATTTAGTAGTCTAGCATTAATACCTCCAAAGATATTGAGTATAAAAGTTTTCATTTGTATGGGAACTGCTACGCCCCCTTTTACGATTTCAAAAAGGGATAGGTATTAGGAAAGGGACCTACTTTATACAACGCCTTACCAAAATTTAGTAGTCTAGCATTAATACCTCCAAAGATATTGAGTATGAAAATTCCCATTTGTATGGGATTTGCCACGCCCCCTTTTACGACTTCAAAAAGGGATAGGTATTAGGAAAGGGACTTACTCTATACAACGCCTACCAAAATTTAGTAGTCTAGCATTAATACCTCCACAGATATTGAGTATAAAAGTTCTCATTTGTAAGGGAACTGCCACGCCCCCTTTTACGATTTCAAAAATGGATAGGTATTGGGAAAGGGACTTACTTTATACAACGCCTTACCAAAATTTAGTAGTCTAGCATTAATACCTCCAAAGATATTGAGTATGAAAGTTCCCATTTGTATGGGAGGTGCCACGCCCCCTGTTCCAATTTTAAAAAGGGATAGGTATTAGGAAAGGGACTTACTTTATACAACGTTTTACCAAAATTTAGTAGTCTAGCATTAATACCTCCAAAGATATTGAGTATGAAAGTTCCCATTTGTATGGGAAGTGCCACTCCCCCTTTTACGATTTCAAAAAGGGATAGGTATAAGGAAAGGGACTTACTTTATACAACGCCCTACCAACAGTTAGTAGTGTAGCATTAATACCTCCAAAGATATTGAGTATGAAAGTTCCCATTTGTATGGGAGGTGCCACGCCCCCTGTTCCGATTTCAAAAAGGGATAGGTAGTAGGAAAGGGACTTACTTTATACAACGCCTTACCAAAATTTAGTAGTCTAGCATTAATACCTCCAAAGATATTGAGTATGAAAGATCCCATTTGTATGGGAGGTGCCACGCCCACTTTTACGATTTCAAAAAGGGATAGGTATTAGGAAAGCGACTTTCTTTATACAACGCCTTACCAAAATTTAGTAGTCTAGCATTAATACCTCCAAAGATATTGAGTATGAAAGATCCTATTTGTGTGGAAGGTGCTACGCCCCCTTTTCCAATTTCAAAAAGTGATAGGTAAAATAGGAAAGGGTCTTACTTTATACATCGTCTTACCAAAATTTAGTAGTCTAGCATTAAAACTTCCAAAGATATTGAGTATGAAAGTTCCCATTTGTATGGGAGGTGCCACGCCCCCTTTTCCGATTTCAAAAAGGGATAGGTATTAGGAAAGGGACTTACTTTATACAACGCCTTACTAAAATTTAGTAGTCTAGCATTAATACCTCCAAAGATATTGAGTATAAAAGTTCTAATTTGTATGGGAACTGCCACGCCCCCTTTTAAGATTTTAAAAAGGGATGGGTATTAGGAAAGGGACTTACTTTATACAACGCCTTACCAACAGTTAGTAGTGTAGCATTAATACCTCCAAAGATATTGAGTATGAAAGTTCCCATTTGTATGGGAGGTGCCACGCCCCCTGTTCCGATTTCAAAAAGGGATAGGTAGTAGGAAAGGGACTTACTTTATACAAAGCCTTACAAAAATTTAGTAGTCTAGCATTAATACCTCCAAAGATATTGAGTATGAAAGATCCCATTTGTATAGGAGGTGCCACGCCCCCTTTTACGATTTCAAAAAGGGATAGGTATTAGGAAAGAGACTTTCTTTATACAACGCCTTACCAAAATTTAGTAGTCTAGCATTAATACCTCCAAAGATATTGAGTATGAAAGATCCTATTTGTGTGGAAGGTCCTACGCCCCCTTTTCCAATTTCAAAAAGTGATAGGTAAAATAGGAAAGGGTCTTACTTTATACATCGTCTTACCAAAATTTAGTAGTCTAGCATTAAAACTTCCAAAGATATTGAGTATGAAAGTTCCCATTTGTATGGGAGGTGCCACGCCCCCTTTTCCGATTTCAAAAAGGGATAGGTATTAGGAAAGGGACTTACTTTATACAACGCCTTACTAAAATTTAGTAGTCTAGCATTAATACCTCCAAAGATATTGAGTATAAAAGTTCTCATTTGTATGGGAACTGCCACGCCCCCATTTACGATTTCAAAAAGGGATAGGTATTAGGAAAGGGACCTACTTTATACAACGCCTTACCAAAATTTAGTAGTCTAGCATTAATACCTCCAAAGATATTGAGTATGAAAGTTCCCATTTGTATGGGAAGTGCCACTCCCCCTTTTACGATTTCAAAAAGGGATAGGTATTAGGAAAGGGACCTACTTTATACAACGCCTTACCAAAATTTAGTAGTCTAGCATTAATACCTCCAAAGATATTGAGTATGAAAATTCCCATTTGTATGGGATTTGCCACGCCCCCTTTTACGATTTCAAAAAGGGATAGGTATTAGGAAAGGGACTTACTCTATACAACGCCTACCAAAATTTAGTGGTCTAGCATTAATACCTCCAAAGATATTGAGTATAAAAGTTCTCATTTGTATGGGAACTGCCACGCCCCCTTTTACGATTTCAAAAATGGATAGGTATTGGGAAAGGGACTTACTTTATACAACGCCTTACCAAAATTTAGTAGTCTAGCATTAATACCTCCAAAGATATTGAGTATGAAAGTTCCCATTTGTATGGGAGGTGCCGCGCCCCCTGTTCCGATTTCAAAAAGGGATAGGTATTAGGAAAGGGACTTACTTTATACAACGTTTTACCAAAATTTAGTAGTCTAGCATTAATACCTTCAAAGATATTGAGTATGAAAGTTCCCATTTGTATGGGAAGTGCCACTCCCCCTTTTACGATTTCAAAAAGGGATAGGTATAAGGAAAGGGACGTACTTTATACAACGCCCTACCAACAGTTAGTAGTGTAGCATTAATACCTCCAAAGATATTCAGTATGAAAGTTCCCATTTGTATGGGAGGTGCCACGCCCCCTGTTCCGATTTCAAAAAGGGATAGGTAGTAGGAAAGGGACTTACTTTATACAAAGCCTTACAAAAATTTAGTAGTCTAGCATTAATACCTCCAAAGATATTGAGTATGAAAGATCCCATTTGTATGGGAGGTGCCACGCCCCCTTTTACGATTTCAAAAAGGGATAGGTATTAGGAAAGAGACTTTCTTTATACAACGCCTTACCAAAATTTAGTAGTCTAGCATTAATACCTCCAAAGATATTGAGTATGAAAGATCCTATTTGTGTGGAAGGTCCTACGCCCCCTTTTCCAATTTCAAAAAGTGATAGGTAAAATAGGAAAGGGTCTTACTTTATACATCGTCTTACCAAAATTTAGTAGTCTAGCATTAAAACTTCCAAAGATATTGAGTATGAAAGTTCCCATTTGTATGGGAGGTGCCACGCCCCCTTTTCCGATTTCAAAAAGGGATAGGTATTAGGAAAGGGACTTACTTTATACAACGCCTTACTAAAATTTAGTAGTCTAGCATTAATACCTCCAAAGATATTGAGCATAAAAGTTCTCATTTGTATGGGAACTGCCACGCCCCCTTTTAAGATTTCAAAAAGGGATAGGTATTAGGAAAGGGACCTACTTTATACAACGCCTTAGCAAAATTTAGTAGTCTAGCATTAATACCTCCAAAGATATTGAGTATGGAAGTACCCATTTGTATGGGAAGTGCCACTCCCCCTTTTACGATTTCAAAAAGGGATAGGTATTAGGAAAGGGACCTACTTTATACAACGCCTTACCAAAATTTAGTAGTCTAGCATTAATACCTCCAAAGATATTGAGTATGAAAGTTCCCATTTGTATGGGAAGTGCCACTCCCCCTTTTACGATTGCAAAAAGGGATAGGTATTAGGAAAGGGACCTACTTTATACAACGCCTTACCAAAATTTAGTAGTCTAGCATTAATACCTCCAAAGATATTGAGTATGAAAATTCCCATTTGTATGGGAGGTGCCACGCCAGCTGTTCCGATTTTAAAGGGATAGGTAGTAGGAAAGGGACTTACTTTATACAACGCCTTACCAAAATTTAGTAGTCTAGCATTAATACGTCCAAAGATATTGAGTATGAAAGATCGCATTTGTATGGGAGGTGCAACGCCCCCTTTTACGATTTCAAAAAAGGACAGGTATTAGGAAAGGGACTTTCTTTATACAACGCCTTACCAAAATTTAGTAGTCTAGCATTAATACCTCCAAAGATATTGAGTATGAAAGATCCTATTTGTGTGGAAGGTGCTACGCCCCCTTTTCCAATTTCAAAAAGTGATAGGTAAAATAGGAAAGGGTCTTACTTTATCCAACGTCTTACCAAAATTTAGTAGTCTAGCATTAAAACTTCCAAAGATATTGAGTATGAAAGATCCCATTTATATGGGCGGTGCCACGTCCCTTTTACGATTTCAAAAAGGGATAGTATAATTAAAGGGACTTACTTTATACAACGCCCTACCAACAGTTAGTAGTGTAGCATTAATACCTCCAAAGATATTGAGTATGAAAGATCCCATTTGTATGCGAGGTGCCACGCCCCCTTTTACGATTTCAAAAAGGGATAGGTATTAGGAAAGGGACTTTCTTTATACAACGCCTTACCAAAATTTAGTAGTCTAGCATTAATACAGGGTGTTTTTTTACAGGTTTGTTTTTCGAATAGAGATAAAACTGGCATTGTGTGGTTAAATCTGGCAACTCTAATGTCATTTATGTTCAGTTTGGTTTGCCATTTCATCATGAACAGGTTGACAAAAGAACAACGCTTGCAAATCGTGCAAATTTATTTCGAAAATAATGGTTCAGTTCGCGAAGTTTACCGTGAGCTCCGTCCATTTTATGGTCGACATAATCGTCCATCAGAGCAATTAATTCGGTTAACCATGGATCGTTTTCGCACTACGTTTACTCTATGTGATAATACGCATCCGCAGAGACGTCGAACAGTGCGCACCGAAGAAACAATTGCCGCTGTAGAGCAAAGTGTTGAAGAGGACCCGAATGAATCGATTCGCCACCGTGCACAGCAATTGGAGCTTTGTCCATCGACTTTATGGAAGATTTTGCGCAAAGATCTTGGCTTGCGACCTTACAAGATCCAGCTTGTGCAAGAATTAAAGCCACGAGACCATGCAATGCGTCGTGATTTTGGTGTATGGGCCGAAAATGAGATTGATTTCGATGCTGATTTTCATCGCAAAATTTTGTTCAGTGATGAGGCTCATTTTTGGTTGAATGGCTACGTCAACAAGCAAAATTGCCGCATTTGGAGTGAAGAGAATCCACATGAGACCCTTGAAACGCCATTACATCCACAAAAACTGACTGTTTGGTGTGCTCTATGGGCTGGTGGAGTCATTGGGCCATACTTCTTCCGCAATAATGCTGGAGAGGCAGCTACCGTTAATGGAGACCGGTATAGAGCCATGATAACCGACTATTTTGTTCCCGAATTGGATGGCATGAATGTGGATAAGTTGTGGTTCCAACAAGACGGCGCTACATGCCACACAGCGCACGTCACAATCGATTTATTGAAGGAAACATTCGATGAGCGCATAATTTCGCGGAATGGACCTGTCAATTGGCCACCAAGGTCGTGTGATTTGACACCATTGGATTATTTTCTTTGGGGATATGTGAAGTCGCTCGTCTACACCAACAAACCAGAAACGTTAGGGGAATTGGAAGCCAACATTCGTGGCGTTATTGCCGACATACGGCCCCATATGCTCGAAAAAGTGGTTGAAAATTCGACCTGTAGAATTGGCTTTATTCGAGCCAGCCGCGGCGGCCACATGCCCGAAATCATATTTAAACATTAATGGCATAAAATTATCCTTCCAATAAAGCCAAATTGATGGACCTTTTCTTATGTTTTATTTCAATTCGAAGTTCTATACCCCTAAAAAAAACACCCTTTACGTCCAAAGATATTGAGTATGAAAGTTCCCATTTGTATGGAAAGTGCCACTCCCCCTTTTACGATTTTAAAAAGGGATAGGTATAAGGAAAGCGACTTACTTTATACAACGCCCTACCAACAGTTAGTAGTGTAGCATTAATACCTCCAAAGATATTGAGTATGAAAGTTCCCATTTGTATGGGAGGTGCCACGCCCCCTGTTCCGATTTCAAAAAGGGAGAGGTAGTAGGAAAGGGACTTACTTTATACAACGCCTTACCAAAATTTCGTAGTCTAGCATTTATACCTCCAAAGATATTGGGTATGAAAGATCCTATTTGTATGGGAGGTGCCACGCCCCCTTTTACGATTTCAAAAAGGGACAGGTATTATTTCTTTATACAACGCCTTACCAAAATTTAGTAGTCTAGCATTAATACCTCCAAAGTTATTGAGTATGAAAGATCCTATTTGTGTGGAAGGTGCTACGCCCCCTTTTCTAATTTCAAAAAGTGATAGGTAAAATAGGAAAGGGTCTTATTTTATACATCGTCTTACCAAAATTTAGTAGTCTAGCATTAAAACTTCCAAAGATATTGAGTATGAAAGATCCCATTTATATGGGAGGTGCCACGCCCCTTTTACGATTTCAAAAAGGGATAGTATTATTAAAGGGACTTACTTTATACAACGCCCTGCCAACAGTTAGTAGTGTAGCATTAATACCTCCAAAGATATTGAGTATGAAAGATCCCATTTGTATGGGAGGTGCCGCGCCCCCTTTTACGATTTCAAAAAGGGATAGGTATTAGGAAAGGGACTTTCTTTATACAACGCCTTACATAAATTTAGTAGTCTAGCATTAATACCTCCAAAGATATTGAGTATGAAAGATCCTATTTGTGTGGAAGGTGCTACGCCCCCTTTTCCAATTTCAAAAAGTGATAGGTAAAATAGGAAAGGGTCTTACTTTATACATCGTGTTATGGATTCGCAACAAAATATAGCAGTAAGGAAGGCGGTCGGCACGATATGAGGTCGCACTGTGGCTAGCCATTGTCGGCTGGGGTGGGTTCTTGCCAACCTTACCGTCCTGCGCCATAAACAGAAAAAAGGTCAAATCGTACCTTTAAACGCGGGGAACATTGCAAAACCGCGCAAAACAACTTTTAAAACAACATCCGGTTAAAACACCTGATGCCACGGACAGACCGTTAACATTCAAATTTAAATAATCAAAATAACCGAAAATCAAATTAAAATTCAAAAGGAACGAAAAATTTAAACTACAAACCAAAATTTAAAAATAACCGATACAAAAAAAAAACGAACTAGTAACGGAAATCAAAAGTAAAAACCGAAAATCTTTAACAAAAAAGAACCGAACCGGAACCGACCGGTTACCACATCTGAAAAAAAAGGCTGAAAATAAAATTTAATAAACGTAAAGGGCGGAACATATAAGGGGGCGCCGCGGGTGTTGTTGCGACGCCCAGTGCTTGGCCCACCCTCATCCATGGCCATCGACGCACCTGGTTTCGATGGCCCCTCACCTAAAAAATTCTATGTGCATTCTAAATAATGGAAGAAATCAGCATTCCCATTTTTATGACAATTTTATTCAAAATTCATTTAAAAAAAATGTTGCTTAAATTTACCCTACGACGAGGTATTCATTTGAAGTTTAGGTTGCATAAGTTTAATAAAAAAAAACGCAAATACAAAAAAACATAGGACTAACAAAATTTGCTTTGCGCTCCTATAGTATTTTAGTTTTACTATTGAAATTCAGTTGCTTACTTATTAATTTCCTTACTTATATTACTTTTAACTTATGTATATTATATTATTATTTTATTTATCTGGTTTCATTATTTACTTATTTAATTTGCTGATCTGTATTTATTTTAGCGTATCACTTTTTATTTATTGCGGCCTTTAGTTTGTTATAAGCAATCATAGATATGTATAATTTATTTTATTACGATTTATGTGTATTTTAAGGGTAGTTTATTTATAAGTACTTTTATATACTGTAGTTCGTTTAAGTGTTCATTTATTTCATTAGTATAATTATTTTTGGTTTAGTCTTAATCATTTTATTTTATTTTATGTTATATTATTTTTCTTTGTTAAGATGCTGTTTGCTTATCTTTGAAAATAGTTTGACTCCCTTATATAATTATAAATTTTTTCCTCATTTTTAGGTATATGGTTACGTTAAGCAAACAAATTTTTGATTTTAACCTACATAATTAATTTTTTTTCCTGTATCCGATTAGTTGTAAATTTTCTTTTCTTACAGCTTTCGTTTCTTTTATATGTCTACGTTGATTCTTTTCTCACGTAACTCCATTCTATTCTAATTGTTTTGTTGTCTTTTTATTCTCTATACAGAACTTCTTACATCTTAAATTTTACTTTACTTCAAATGTGATTAACATTTTTTTCTCTTCTCTCCAAATTAATTAATTCTTATTTAATCCTTACAATTTAAGTTTATTCTAAGTAAATATATATTTCTCTTCTACTCTCTATTTCTCTACGCAAATCGTATAATTCAAGTTTATTTAAGTGTAAATTATGTACTACTGTTACAGTTTGATCTCACCCGGTCGTTGCAGTAGGCTGTTGGTCGGCGCTACTGTTGTTGTTGTTGCTGGTGGTGTTGTTGTTGCTGGGTTAGTGCGGCGGGCCTATATTACGGCGGCCCTCGCTGTTGTAACTGCTGCGCGCTATATGGTGGCGCGTTAATTGCTGCAGCGCTATGAATTAGCGCTATGGTAGTACCTTGCTGCGCTCTACGAAAGCGCACTTGTTGCAGCGCGTTGTGTTGGGACGATGTATCGCGTTAGGGGCGCCTTGATGCGACGCTTTGGGGGGGGCTGGTTTATGCTAGTATGGCGCTTGCGGTAGAGCGTTAATGCGTCGCGTTGGTGAAGCGTTTTAGTACCACGATATGGATATGGTAGTATGTTCGCGTGGTGCGGTGCTCTCCTTGGTTTTGTAGCGCCTTGATGTGGCGCTTTGGTGACTTTGACGGCCGCTGGTTTATGCTAGTAGGCCATTTGCTAATAGCGCGTTACTGGTGTTTGTCGGCTCGCTTTTGGTGGTGCATTTAGGAGCGCTGCATGGAGCTCTTTTTTTTGTGACGAGCTGTTTTGAGATTATGGGTTTTTTTTTTTCTCTGTTTATTATTGGCTTCCGCATGTCTGTCAAATCACTGTTCTATAGGTTTCTCTATTTTTTTATTTTAGCACCGAGACCGCACCACCGGGTAAATTCAGTTCAAGTATACTACTGAATTCAGTTGCATACCGGTGACGCCGCTAAAGTCGAAAATCGTCAAGCAACGGCGACTGCCCAATGGAAAAGTTCCGCTACCCAGTCTGACGTGGCATGATTGCTGCCACTCGGGTTGGGGGTTGCCATCAGGGATCGGACTTTTACTTTTGTTTTAAATACCTTTTCACTACTACCGATCTTCGTAAAAGTACAGCACGCATTTCAAAACAAAAAAAGGATAATATATATTATTGAAACTAACGTTGAAGATATGACTTTGCTTTTTCACAGTTGATTTAATGAGTATCGCACTGAAGGAATTACTTAAAACACAAAGTACTGAAATTACGCTTTGATGTGAGACATAAATGAAAATGATTTTTGTACTCTTGCTTTTACTACTATTTTACACTAATTTTATTAAAGGTAAACAAATTTTTTTTCTAAAAATACAACGCAAGAATATTTGTACTGTTGACTGACTTCATAGACGAGTTTATAATTAGGAAAAAGCATCACTTATCAAAATAAATCGGAGTTTGGGACTATTCTAAGGGAGCATAAAGCGTAGTAGTATTGGGTAAAGTGCAGTAGGTATTAAAATTACTGTAATTTTGATCAAGTCGGAACCCTGAAGGCACGCTTTCGTTGGCGCGCAAAATAAGAAGGTTCTAGACTATGCGCTTGGTGTGTTCCCTTGGTGACCCGTGGAAACCCACGTTACTGAGTTTGGAGTAGGAGACACATGGAGCTCCCCATCCGACCTAGCCATTGACAATACTATTCCGATCTACTGGTTTCGTTAATAAAGCACATAGCAACAAATCACTGCCGCTTTAAACTCATTCAAGTCTAATTATACCATACTTTACAAGTTGACAAATAATGTATCGCCATTTGCTGCTAAAATTTATTCTGTCAATATTCCTAGTTTTACTCGCGTTCGGTTGAAAATTTGATGTCAGCCGTGTTAAAGTCAGGGATCAGGACAGGATTCCATGTGTCTCCCACCCTGGTCAATATGGCATTTTTGGGGGCGTATCTTTCACTTTGGTGGTTTTGCAATTTGTTGGTTTTGGTTTTCGAGATATTGCTTTACAAAAACTGCATTGTTTATTCCGTACATACTTTGTACTCGTGCACCCTTACCAACATAATTACTTGGAATTCATCACACCAAGAAAAAACCTTTTTGGCTGCCAATTGCCCATTTCTCTTTATTTGACACTTATTGGTTACCCGAAATTTAACTCTGGGCACACCAAGAACACACCAACCATTTGTTTGTCTGGCAATTAAAAGTTCCGTTATTGGTGCCTTTTCCATTCTATGGAAATATTTGTGCTGCCACTTCAGCAAAAATCACGCACTTTCCCGTAGCTAAACGTCAAACCGGAAGGTGAATCAAAACTGTCACCCCACCAACCGCATTGCACCAAATAAAAATGACTATCAATTGAAATTAAACCATAACAGGCCTGCTTCGCTTCGAAGACCGGTCGATGAAGCGAACAGGAAGAAGGTTTACTTGCAAGGAAGCCATTTCTGGGTAAAAAAAACGTGGGGCACGACTCAGCCCTAGATAAGAGTCTCTAGTTCTACCACGAGCTAGCCGGGCAAGAAGATCCGCCAGTAAAGGAAATTTTTTTGAAGTATTTTGTTTCATAGTTTAGTAGGCTTTGCGGCAAATGGAAATTTGTTAAGTGGCTTTACCCCCACCGAAATAGGCTTATAAGAAAAACGTGTAATTTAGTTAGACATTTTGATATCGGAGAACGCGTCAAAACTCCGAGGCAAACGGAGAATTACTTTTTGTTTCTTAGTTTAACTGCTTCGCGGCGGTAGACATTTGTTATTGGAGAACTCGTCAAAACTCCGAAAATTTTTGGTACTAGTGGTTTCACCCCCACAAAAAAGGTTTAGCAAAAAAATAACCGGAGAAGCTTGTTCCATGGAAAAAAAACTTTTCACCCGGTAGACATTTTACTTAAGGAGAACTCGTCAAAACTCCGAAAGACAATCCGCTTACACGAGGATTGCCAGGTTATCCACTGCTTTCGATGGAAGCATATGTAAATACCCTATTAAGTCAATCTCGGGGGGGGGGGGGGGGGGAATACTGGGCTAGTCGTCCCCGACCGCCAAAACGCCCAGGTACGGTTCCAAATGTCAAAATGTATATATGTAAAAAAAAATCAAAATTGTTATTGCGGGCGAATATCCGAAGCGTGAAAGCGACCTATCAGTTTCCCTGTCAGGTCCTCTAGATCGTACAACGCATTGCCTACTTTTCGACGAATTCGGCACTTGAGGTATTTCTGCAAGAATTTGGCGTTTATGCCTTGTTTAAAGTTACTCAAAGCAAATATTTTCCTAAAAACCTCCTGACCTTCCCTATAATTAACTTGCCTAGAGCGTTTGTTATAAACGTTGTTTCCCCTATCCTTCGCCTGATCTAAATTCCTACGAATTTGCTCGCGAATGGTGGACAACTTATCCGCCCTAGTTACTATTGGAACGTCATCTTCCCTAAGAGTGCCGAGTTTATCTAATATATTATAGGCTGAGGCGTGTTGGACCATGTTCTGACCGTATAAGGCAAAGTATGGCGAGCACTGAATTGAGGTATGAAAATCGCTTCTTAACACCGCTAAAATTTCGGGTATATGCTTGTCCCAGTCGGTATGATCCTGTTTATCCTTAAGGAAAATTCTTATTTTTGAAACAATTTCTCTATTTACGCGTTCCGACGCGTTTGCCTGCGGCGAGTATAACCCCGTCCTTATATGGGTCACCCCATAATTCTCGAGAAATTGTTTAATTTCCTTAGAGATAAACTGTTTACCATTATCGCTATGGATATATTCAGGAACCCCAACCGATGGAAAAATTTCAGAGGTAAAGTAATTCATAACATTAACAGTTGTTGCTCTCTGCATGGGCTTCAACCATACATACTTTGTAAAATGGTCCAATATAATAAAAAGAAATTGATTTCGTCGCTTCGATCTTGGATAAGGTCCAAGGAAGTCGCAATAAAACCGCTGAAATGGCCTTTCCGAGGTGAAGGTATTCGCTATGGGTGGTGTTGCATGTTGATTTGTTGACTTAACAGCCTTACAAGTGTCGCATTTCTGTACATAGTCTCTAACGTCTTTAGCTTGCCTAGGCCAGAAGTAATTTTGTCTGACACGCTCTAAAGTTTTCTGCCAACCCCCATGGTAACTCCTATTCGCATCATGTGCAAGACTTATCGCTTTCTCAGTTAACCCTGTCGGTAGCCACACCCGCCATAACGAGTCCTCCTCATCCGCCACACCCTTCCGAAATTTAACCCTTTTTAAAACCACGCCATCATTTACACTCAAATCTGGTAGCACATCTTTGTTTTCCAAAATGGTTCTGCAAAGATCTAAGTATTCCGCGCTTTCAAATTCTGGCGATGCTAAGTGAATTTCGTGAGGTAGGGCGGAGAAGGTTAGCTCGTTTACATCAAAACGCGAGAGGGCATCCGGTACTATATTCAGGGTTCCCTTGCGATGCTCCATTGCAAAATCGTATCTTTGCAGTAAGAGTGACCATCGAGCCAGCCTGCCACTCAAGTCCTTCTGAGTCATCAACCACTTGAGACTTGAATGGTCGGTTATGATTCGGAATGGCAAACCCTCTATGTACGGTCTAAAACGCTTGACACTTATAATGGCGGCGAGGCATTCCAGTTCGGTTACAGTATAATTGCGCTGAGCATTGTTAAGTTTTTGTGAAACAAACGCGATTGGATGCCCAGCGCCCTCGTCGTCGACCTGGAATAGCCCACCACCCACGCCTATATTGGACGCATCGCACTGGATGGCAAATTCCCTAGAAAAATCGGGTTGGGCCAAGACAAGAGCGGAGCTCAAGGCTACCTTCAGCTTTTCGAAGGCCTCTATCGCCTCAGGGGTAAGTTTGAATGGTCCTGGCTTTTTACGGAGGCAATTGGTCAAAGGGCCTGCTAAATCAGCAAAATTTGTAATAAACGCCCTATACCAATTCGCCATACCCACAAACCTACGCACCTGCCGAGGAGACTTCGGGTTTGGAAAGGTTTTAACTGCCTCAATCTTCCCTCGGCCTACCTTCAAGCACCCGCTACCTATCAAGTAACCCAAATAGCGAATATCCTTCTGGCAAAACTTGCTCTTCTTCACGTTGATTGTCAGGCCCGCATCCCTCAAACATTTCGCTACTTCCGCTAACAAGCTCAAGTGGTCCTCAAAGTAAGTGCTGCATACCATCAGATCATCCAAGTAGACAAAGACATTCTCCCGCAAACGCGAAGGGATTGTCTTGTCCATCAGCCTGCTCATTGTCTGCGGTCCATTGCATAGCCCAAATGGCATCACTTTAAAGTGGTACAGAGGCTTTCCCGGCTGTCTTCTCCTTTGAAGACTCAGTCAGCTTGATCTGAAAAAACGCATCCTTCAGGTCAATACCACTAATAAAGTGAGTGTCCTTTAACCTGCTCAATAAACCGTTGATATGGGGCAGCGGGTAGGAATCCTTTTTAGTTGCCCCGTTGACCTTCCTGGAATCTATGCAAAGTCTAACTTTCCCTGGTTTCCGAACCAATACCACAGGACTACACCATGGCGAGTTTGATTCGTCAATAACTCCCATTTCGAGCAGCCTTTCTATTTCACTAAAAGCTTCGGCTTGCCTCGGTGGCGAAAGAGGAAAATGCTTACCTTTGATTAGAACCGCATTACCCGTATCAATGTGATGTTCGATTAGCTTTGTTTGCCCCAGACCTAACTTCTCAAACGATGGGAACATATCTACTACCCTCTGCAGTTTGGCCTTCTGAGTTTGTGTCAACTCATGGAAGTTATGTCCCTCCTCCTTTTCATCGATAACCTCTAGACATGCTATACTCGGAAATATTTCGGGAGCTAACGCAAACGCTCTCCAGAAGTCAACTCCGAAATAGGCTTCTTGAATAAGGGAAGGAACAAGATAAAAACGAATAGTTTTGGTAGTATTTTCAAAAGTCACTGGTAAGGAGATAGAACCCAATATTTTCTGTTTTCCCCCGCCCGCAGTATACACGAAAGCCTGTAGTGGGTGGTACTTAAGCCCATTTGTATCCAAAAACTTTTGACAATCTTTGCCGAGAATAGAAACATTCGCACCCGAGTCCAGCAATCCTACCAGAAAACTATTTTCAATTTGCACTCGCACCAGAGGCCTTTCATCCTCCGTAAGAACTAACGTGGTGCTTTGTAAAAGTTTACGCTCCTGTACTCGACTGTTATATCTCTTCCTACATTTCAAAATATCTTCCGATACAAATGACTCTGAGTTATGAAAAATTCTCGACCTAACTAGCTCGTAATTGGTTACCCTTTGTTCCAAACTAGATGGAAATTGCGTCTGACAGGCGACATCCCTACTCGGGGCTTCCAAAATTTTTATTGGTTTGCAAATTACCGCTGATGACCTCGGACTATCGGAATCAGAACCGTCTGTACTGTCAGGAAAAGTTACAACTATTTTTGGGTATTCCTTCGCCAGAGTGCCACTGCTCCTGGGAAGTTCAACACTGCCTTGGAACTCTCCGCTCGCGAGGGACCTACTACTTGGTTCAGTACTCGAGGCGACTCATTGAGCACTGGCTGATATGGGGGCTATAGCACAGAACGAGTTTCCCCCATCTTCTCGCTCGGATATTGGTTTCCCTGCCGGCGATGGTCCTTTGGACATTTTGGGGTAAACACGCCTCTATGCCCGCACTTAAAGCAGAAGGGACTCCTAATGGGTTCCTCACAATAAATATACGAATGCCCCATGGCCTGACAATTCCAACATTGAATTCCGGAATAATCCGGTTTTCTATTGCGCCGGTACTCCAATGCCTCTATCTGCGGGTCAGCTTCGCAGTCTTCGCCTTCCATCCTTGCATCCGGTGTTATCACTCGGGCTTCATTGACCTGCCGTCCGGTATAAGTTGTTCCCAGAATCTTGCTTTCTTTCAGCACTTGCTCCCCTTTACGTGCTATATCGCGTAGATCATGCAATGTCTCGTGTTCACGTATAAACGAACGCATGTAGGGGGTGATACTCGAAGTTGTTCTCTTTTAAAAATTCTTCACAATTTTTCCCCAAAATAGAGACGTTGGCTCCCGAGTCCAACAAACCCACTATAAAACTGTCTTCTCTCTTTACCCTTACCAAAGGTCTTTCATCCTCGGTCAGCATTAGCGTAGTGGTTTGCAACATCCTGCGCTCCTGGACCCGCTGACTATATCTCTGCCTACACTTCAAAATATTTACCGACACCGGTGGCTTTCCAAAAATCGAATACCTTACTCGCTCATACCTATGTTCCCTCTGTTCTAAACTAAGTGGAAAATGCGTCTGGCAAGCGACGTCCCTATTCAGACGTTGCAAAATTCTGATCGGTTTAACAATCGCGGATGAGGACGTTGGACTATCTGAGTCTGAACTATCGGAATTGTCTGTACTGTCAGGAAAAGTCAATATCACATTTGGGTACTCCTTCGCCAGGGTGCCACTACTCCTCGGAAGCTCACTAGCTCCATGCATACCCTCGAAGGCCTCACTTGGTTCAGTGCACGAGACGGCTCGAGCACTGGCTGATATGGGGGCTATAGTGTCGAACGAGTTTCCCCCATCTTCTCGCTCGGGTACTGGTTTCCCTGCCTGCGATGGTCCCTAGGGCATTTTGGAGTAAAGACTCCCCTATTCCCACACTTAAAGCAAACCGGATTCTTGATGGGTTCCTCGCAATAAATATACGAATGGCCCATGGCCTGACAATTCCAACATTGAATTCCGGAATAATCCGGTTTTCTATTGCGCCGGTACTCCAACGCCTCTATCTGCGGGTCAGCTTCGCAATCCTCGCCTTCCATCCTCATGTCCGGTGTTATCGTGCGGGCCTCGTTGACCTGACGTCCATGGTAAGTGGTTCCCAATATTTTGCTTTCTTTCAGAACTTCTTCCCCTCTTCGTGCTATATCGCGTAGATCATGCAATGTCCTAGCCCCCGCGTTGAAGAGCATTAGCTTCAAGCTACTGTTGACGTTCCGCTTTATTATGTCAATACGCAGGGCTTCAGACATCGGTTCTCTAAGGCGTGCGTTAAGTGCTACTCTGTCAGTGTGTAACACGTCGTATGACTCACTTAGCTTCTGCTTACGCATTGAGATTTCCATCATAATCTCGTGGTCACTTTTCAATGTTCCAAACTCACGCTTCAGGGAATAGCACAAAAAGGGATAATTCGCGGTTGGATTCTGCTTTGTGAACAGCCAATACCATTCTTCCGCCCGTCCTGACAAAAAGAGATGAAAACTCGCCATAAGTTGGTCGCTAGAGCATTGAGTCCGCTCACATAGGGTGTCCAACTTAAACAAAAAATCAGCAACGCTTCCAGTACCATCGAAGGAAATCTTCCAATCCTGTGGTTTCACTGCCACGCTATTCGAAACGATGTTGGCCTGGTTACTAACGAATGTCGGGGCTTGGTTCCTTTCCTCTTTATTGGTGTTCCTGGTATAGGTCGCACTACCCTGCGACGATGTTACTGCGGCGTTGAGTAAGTCCCTGTTCTCCCTGATCGTCCTCATTTCATTCCGCATCTCCTCCTGCGATGTCCTGAACAGCTGATGTAGCACGTTCACCCACGAATCTACAGGAGGGACCTCGGCATTGTTCCTTTGCGTAGTGATCCTATCACCTAAAGTGTCAGGAGGTATGCGGTCTTGAACCGAAGCTCTAGCTTCCTCCTGTGTACCTGTTAACACGCCAGTTGAAGGGTCAAAAATATTTTGCATTGGATCTGCTGCCATGGACGAGTCAAGGATATTAGTACTAGCTGGTCTATCCATTTTAAGGTTGGAAGCAGGATTCAACACTATCCTGGTCGGATCTCCCCCGCCCGGACTACCTACTGGAGACTGCAACACTAAAGGCCGATTGGTGGGTTGTTTCGGAAACGCTCCTCTACCCTGGCCTCTAGGCTTACCCCCACTTCCTCGCGTAGATTTCCTAGTAGTCATGCGTTCAGCCGACCTGTCCATGTTGAATTAAATCTCCGAACCAAATTTAAAAAAAGAATTTACAGAAAAGGGTCGGTTACAAGGGGCGGTTGGAAGGTATAAAGTCACGATTCACTCCCCCCTTACCCTATAATACCGACGATTCAAAACAATTTTTTTTTTTTTTTTTTTTTTTTTTTTTTTTTTTTTTAAAAAAAAAAACAATCTTATTTGATGCAAATTTTCCTAACCGCTATTTGCATCAACTAATTATCGCAAATGTGTTCAAAAAAATTATATAGGTGTCTACTAATATACAAATGCTGAAAAAAATGGTTATTAGTACATACACGTGTTATAAAATACATATGTGAAAGCAAAAACGGTATAAAGGCTGAAAAAGCTACTTTTGTATTTAAAGGTTTATCTATACATTGGAATGCTGACATCCCATCTTTAGAAGGCATAGGTAGGAAAAAAAAAAAAGTTAAATAAATAAAAAAAAATTACAATTGACAAGGACATTTGCCAGGTACACCCACCGCAATGCAGGGATGGACATTACAGGTCCTTGCCCTGAGACCTGCGGGTATACCGTGGCAGAAACTTTAGTTGGGCTCCAGTACTCCTGACCGCAGTGCAGTGGCGGCTTAGGGCTGCCTCCCTGAGACTGGTCGGAGCGCTGGAGACCGATAAGAAAAAAAAACGTAAAAATTGTTTTTTTAATACCCCTCTTCAGCAGCGCCGCAATGAAAGGTTGCGGTTTAGGGCCGCTTTTCCCCAGACTTGCGCAGTTAGGAAGGGGTGTGCAAAGGGGTCCCCACCCCTCCTCCCGCAATGCAGGGGCTGCTGAAGGCTGCCTCCTGAGACTGGTTGGAGGAGTAGGGATCCCTACAAAAAAAACATACAAAAAGAAACGAAGACAAAATAAAACAAGTTCGGCAGTCAAAAAAAAAACTAATAAACCCAAGAAAACTAAACCCCACTTAGCGGACATAATACTTTGCCGAAGCCGACATCGGACAACAGACCCGGGACAAAAAAAAATGTATATTACAAAAAAACTAAGTGCGTTTAGCACTACCTCACCGGGTGAAATACAAAACTTCCGGTGGACCTGACGTGAAGTCTCGTGGAGCCCTTGGCTACCGAACACGAAGACCCATCCGGACAACTTGATCGGTCCCACCATCCCGTCGCAACGCAGGTGGCGGCTCCTGGGCCTGCCTACCTGGGACTTACGGAATGGCCGAACCTCACAAGCTGACCAGAAGGTCAGCGCGTTCAGCACCTCGGTTTCCACGTTGGGCGCCATCTGTTATGGATTCGCAACAAAATGGAGCAGTAAGGAAGGCGGTCGGCACGATATGAGGTCGCACTGTGGCTAGTCATTGTCGGCTGGGGTGGGTTCTTGCCAACCTTACCGTCCTGCGCCATAAACAGAAAAAAGGTCAAATCGTGCCTTTAAACGCGGGGAACATTGCAAAACCGCGCAAAACAACTTTTAAAACAACATCCGGTTAAAACACCGGATGCCACGGACAGACCGTTGACATTCAAATTTAGATAATCAAAATAACCGAAAATCAAATTAAAATTCAAAAGGAACGAAAAAGTTAAACTACAAACCAAAATTTAAAAATAACCGATACAAAAAAAAACGAACTAGTAACGGAAATCGAAAGTAAAAACCGAAAATCTTAAACAAAAAAGAACCGAACCGGAACCGACCGGTTACCACATCTGAAAAAAAAAGGATGAAAATAAAATGTAATAAACGTAAAGGGCCGAACATATAAGGGGGCGCCGCGGGTGTTGTTGCGACGCCCGGTGCTTGGCCCACCCTCATCCATGGCCATCGACGCACCTGGTTTCGATGGCCCCTTACCTAAAAAATTCTATGTGCATTCTAGATAATGGAAGAAATCAGCATTCCCATTTTTATGACAATTTTATTCAAAATTCATTTAAAAAAAATGTTGCTTAAATTTACCCTACGACGAGGTATTCATTTGAAGTTTAGGTTGCTTAAGTTTAATAAAAAAAAACGCAAATACAAAAAAACATAGGACTAACAAAATTTGCTTTGCGCTCCTATAGTATTTCAGTTTTACTATTGAAATTCAGTTGCTTACTTATTAATTTCCTTACTTATATTACTTTTAACTTATGTATATTATATTATTATTTTATTTATCTGGTTTCATTATTTACTTATTTAATTTGCTGATCTGTATTTATTTTAGCATATCACTTTTTATTTATTGCGGCCTTTAGTTTGTTATAAGCAATCATAGATATGTATAATTTCTTTTATTACGATTTACGTGTATTTTAAGGGTAGTTTATTTATAAGTATTTTTATATACTGTAGTTCGTTTAAGTGTTCATTTATTTCATTAGTATAATTATTTTTGGTTTAGTCTTAATCATTTTATTTTATTTTATGTTATATTATTTTTCTTTGTTAAGATGCTGTTTGCTTATCTTTGAAAATAATTTGACTCCCTTATATAATTATAAATTTTTTCCTCATTTTTAGGTATATGGTTACGTTAAGCAAACAAATTTTTGATTTTAACCTACATAATTAATTTTTTTTACTGTATCCGATTAATTGTAAATTTTCTTTGCTTACAGCTATCGTTTCTTTTATATGTCTACGTTCTAGTCTAGCATTAATACCTCCAAAGATATTGAGTATGAAAGATACTATTTGTGTGGAAGGTGCTACGCCCCCTTTTCCAATTTCAAAAAGTGATAGGTAAAATAGGAAAGGGACTTACTTTATACATCGTCTTACCAAAATTTAGTAGTCTAGCATTAATACTTCCAAAGATATTGAGTATGAAAATTCTCATTTGTATGGGAGGTGCCACGCCCCCTTTTACGATTTCAAAAAGGGATAGGTATTAATAAAGGGACTTACTTTATACAACGCCTTACCAAAATTTAGTAGTCTAGCATTAATACCTCCAAAGATATTGAGTATGAAAGTTCTCATTTGTATGGGAGGTGCCACGCCCCCTGTTCCGATTTCAAAAAGGGATAGGTAGTAGGAAAGGCACTTTCTTTATACAACGCCTTACCAAAATTTAGTAGTCTGGCATTAAGACCTCCAAAGATATTGAGTATGAAAGATCCTATTTGTGTGGAAGGTGCTACGCCCCCTTTTCCAATTTCAAAAAGTGATAGGTAAAATAGGAAAGGGACTTACTTTATACATCGTCTTACCAAAATTTAGTAGTCTAGCATTAATACTTCCAAAAAAGATATTGAGTATGAAAGTTCCCATTTGTATGGGAGGTGCCACGCCCCCTTTTCCGATTTCAAAAAGGGATAGGTATTAGGAAAGAGACTTACTTTATACAACGCCTTACCAAAATTTAGTAGTCTAGCATTAACACCTCCAAAGATATTGAGTATGAAAGTGCCCATTTGTATGGGAGGTGCCACGCCCCTTTTTACGATTTCAAAAAGGGATAGGTATTATGAAAGGGGCTTAATTTATACAACGTCTTACCAAAATTTATAGTCTAGCATTAATACCTCCAAAGATATTGAGTATGAAAATTCTCATTTGTATGGGAGGTGCCACGCCCCCTTTTACGATTTCAAAAATTGATAGGTATTAATAAAGGGACTTACTTTATACAACGCCTTACCAAAATTTAGTAGTCTAGCATTAATACCTCCAAAGATATTGGGTATGAAAGTTCCCATTTGTATGGGAGGTGCCACGCCCCCTTTTACGATTTCAAAAAATGATAGGTATCATGAAAGGGACTTACTGTATACAACGTCTTACCAAAAATTAGTAGTCTAGCATTAATACCTCCAAAGATATTGAGTATGAAAATTCTCATTTGTATGGGAGGTGAGCATTAATACCTCCAAAGATATTGAGTATGAAGGTTCTCATTTGTATGGGAGGTGCCACGCCCCCTTTTACGATTCCAAAAAGGGATAGGTAAAATAGGAAAGGGTCTTACTTTATACGTCGTCTTACGAAAATTTAGTAGTCTAGCATTAATACCTCCAAAGATATTGAGTATGAAAGTGCCCATTTGTATGGGAGGTGCCACGCCCCTTTTTACGATTTCAAAAAGGGATAAAATTTAGTAGTCTGGCGTTAAGACCTCCAAAGATATTGAGTATGAAAGATCCTATTTGTGTGGAAGGTGCTACGCCCCCTTTTCCAATTTCAAAAAGTGATAGGTAAAATAGGAAAGGGGCTTACTTTATACATCGTCTTACGAAAATTTAGTAGTCTAGCATTAATACCTCCAAAGATATTGAGTATGAAAGTGCCCATTTGTATGGGAGGTGCCACGCCCCTTTTTACGATTTCAAAAAGGGATAGGTATTACGAAAGGGGCTTACTTTATACAACGTCTTACCAAAATTTATAGTCTAGCATTAATACCTCCAAAGATATTGAGTATGAAAATTCTCATTTGTATGGGAGGTGCCACGCCCCCTTTTACGATTTCAAAAATTGATAGGTATTAATAAAGGGACTTACTTTATACAACGCCTTACCAAAATTTAGTAGTCTAGCCTTAATACCTCCAAAGATATTGAGTATGAAAGTTCTCATTTGTATGGGAGGTGCCACGCCCCCTTTTACGATTTCAAAAAGGGATAGGTATTATTAAATGGACTTACTTTATACAACGCCTTACCAAAATTTAGTAGTCTAGCATTAATACCTCCAAAGATATTGGGTATGAAAGTTCCCATTTGTATGGGAGGTGCCACGCCCCCTTTTACGATTTCAAAAAGGGATAGGTATCATGAAAGGGACTTACTTTATACAACGTCTTACCAAAAGTTAGTAGTCTAGCATTAATACCTCCAAAGATATTGAGTAGAAAATTCTCATTTGTATGGGAGGTGAGCATTAATACCTCCAAAGATATTGAGTATGAAGGTTCTCATTTGTATGGGAGGTGCCACGCCCCCTTTTACGATTCCAAAAAGGGATAGGTATTAATAAAGGGACTTACTTTATACAACGCCTTCCCAAAATGTAGTAGTCTAGCATTAATACCTCCAAAGATATTGAGTATGAAAGTTCCCATTTGTATGGGAGGTGCCACGCCCCCTTTTACGATTTCAAAAAGGAATAGGTATTAGGTAAGGGACTCACTTTATACAACGTCTTACCAAATTTAGTAGTCTAGCATTAATACCTCCAAAGATATTGAGTATGAAAGTTCCCATTTGTATGGGAGGTGCCACGCCCCCTTTTACGATTTCAAAAAGGAATAGGTATTAGGAAAGGGACTTACTTTATACAACGCCTTACCAAAATTTAGTAGTCTAGCATTAATACCTCCAAAGATATTGAGTATGAAAATTCTCATTTGTATGGGAGGTGCCACGCCCCCTTTTACGATTCCAAAAAGGGATAGGTATTAATAAAGGGACTTACTTTATACAACGTCTTACCAAAATTTAGTAGCCTAGCATTAATACCTCCAAAGATATTGAGTATGAAGGTTCTCATTTGTATGGGAGGTGCCACGCCCCCTTTTACGATTCCAAAAAGGGATAGGTATTAATAAAGGGACTTACTTTATACAACGCCTTACCAAAATTTAGTAGTCTAGCATTAATACCTCCAAAGATATTAAGTATGAAAGTTCCCATTTGTATGGGAGGTGCCACGCCCCCTTTTACGATTTCAAAAAGGGATAGATAGGTATTAATAAAGGGACTTACTTTATACAACGCCTTACTAAAATTTAGTAGTCTAGCATTAATACCTCCAAAGATATTGAGTATGAAGGTTCTCATTTGTATGGGAGGTGCCACGCCCCCTTTTACGATTCCAAAAAGGGATAGGTATTAATAAAGGGACTTACTTTATACAACGCCTTACCAAAATTTAGTAGTCTAGCATTAATACCTCCAAAGATATTGAGTATGAAGGTTCTCATTTGTATGGGAGGTGCCACGCCCCCTTTTACGATTCCAAAAAGGGATAGGTATTAATAAAAGGACTTACTTTATACAACGCCTTACCAAAATTTAGTAGTCTAGCATTAATACCTCCAAAGATATTGAGTATGAAAATTCTCATTTGTATGGGAGGTGAGCATTAGTACCTCCAAAGATATTGAGTATGAAGGTTCTCATTTGTATGGGAGGTGCCACGCCCCCTTTTACGATTCCAAAAAGGGATAGGTATTAATAAAGGGACTTACTTTATACAACGCCTTACCAAAATTTAGTAGTCTAGCATTAATACCTCCAAAGATATTGAGTATGAAAGTTCCCATTTGTATGGGAGGTGCCACGCCCCCTTTTACGATTTCAAAAAGGGATAGGTATTAGGAAAGGGACTTACTTTATACAACGTCTTACCAAATTTAGTAGTCTAGCATTAATACCTCCAAAGATATTGAGTATGAAAGTTCCCATTTGTATGGGAGGTGCCACGCCCCCTTTTACGATTTCAAAAAGGGATAGGTATTATGAAAGGGACTTACTTTATACAACGTCTTTCCAAAATTTAGTAGTCTAGCATTAATACCTCCAAAGATATTGAGTATGAAAATTCTCATTTGTATGGGAGGTGCCACTCCCCCTTTTACGATTTCAAAAAGGGATAGGTATTAATAAAGGGACTTACTTTATACAACGCCTTACCAAAATCTAGTAGTCTAGCATTAATACCTCCAAAGATATTGAGTATGAAGGTTCTCATTTGTATGGGAGGTGCCACGCCCCCTTTTACGATTCCAAAAAGGGATAGGTATTAATAAAGGGACTTACTTTATACAACGTCTTACCAAAACTTAGTAGTCTAGCATTAATACCTCCAAAGATATTGAGTATGAAGGTTCTCATTTGTATGGGAGGTGCCACGCCCCCTTTTACGATTCCAAAAAGGGATAGGTATTAATAAAGGGACTTACTTTATACAACGCCTTACCAAAATTTAGTAGTCTAGCATTAATACCTCCAAAGATATTAAGTATGAAAGTTCCCATTTGTATGGGAGGTGCCACGCCCCCTTTTACGATTTCAAAAAGGGATAGGTATTAATAAAGGGACTTACTTTATACAACGCCTTACTAAAATTTAGTAGTCTCCAAAGATATTGAGTATGAAGGTTCTCATTTGTATGGGAGGTGCCACGCCCGCTTTTACGATTCCAAAAAGGGAAAGGTATTAATAAAGGGACTTGCTTTATACAACGCCTTACCAAAATTTAGTAGTCTAGCATTAATACCTCCAAAGATATTGAGTATAAAAGTTCCCATTTGTAAGGGAGGTGCCACGCCCCCTTTTACGATTTCAAAAAGGGATAGGTATTAGGAAAGGGACTTACTTTATACAACGTCTTACCAAATTTAGTAGTCTAGCATTAATACCCTGTTCCGATTTCAAAAAGGGATAGGTAGTAGGAAAGGGACTTACTTTATACAACGCCTTACCAAAATTTAGTAGTCTAGCATTAATACCTCCAAAGATATTGAGTATGAAAGATCCCATTTGTATGGGAGGTGCCACGCCCCCTTTTACGATTTCAAAAAGGGACAGGTATTAGGAAAGGGACTTTCTTTATACAACGCCTTACTAAAATTTAGTAGTCTCCAAAGATATTGAGTATGAAAGTTCCCATTTGTATGGGAGGTGCCACGCCCCCTTTTACGATTTCAAAAAGGAATAGGTATTAGGAAAGGGACTCACTTTATACAACGTCTTACCAAATTTAGTAGTCTAGCATTAATACCTCCAAAGATATTGAGTATGAAAGTTCCCATTTGTGTGGGAGGTGCCACGCCCCCTTTTACGATTTCAAAAAGGAATATATATTAGGAAAGGGACTTACTTTATACAACGCCTTACCAAAATTTAGTAGTCTAGCATTAATACCTCCAAAGATATTGAGTATGAAAGTTCCCATTTGTATGGGAGGTGCCACGCCGCCTTTTACGATTTCAAAAAGGGATAGGTATTATGAAAGGGACTTACTTTATACAACGTCTTGCCAAAATTTAGTAGTCTAGCATTAATACCTCCAAAGATATTGAGTATGAAATTTCTCATTTGTATGAGAGGTGCCACGCCCCCTTTTACGATTTCAAAAAGGGATAGGTATTAATAAAGGGACTTACTTTATACAACGTCTTACCAAAATTTAGTAGTCTAGCATTAATACCTCCAAAGATATTGAGTATGAAGGTTCTCATTTGTATGGGAGGTGCCACGCCCCCTTTTACGATTATTAATAAAGGGACTTACTTTATACAACGTCTTACCAAAATTTAGTAGCCTAGCATTAATGCCTCCAAAGATATTGAGTATGAAGGTTCTCATTTGTATGGGAGGTGCCACGCCCCCTTTTACGATTCCAAAAAGGGATAGGTATTAATAAAGGGACTTACTTTATACAACGCCTTACCAAAATTTAGTAGTCTAGCATTAATACCTCCAAAGATATTAAGTATGAAAGTTCCCATTTGTATGGGAGGTGCCACGCCCCCTTTTACGATTTCAAAAAGGGATAGGTATTAATAAAGGGACTTACTTTATACAACGCCTTACTAAAATTTAGTAGTCTAGCATTAATACCTCCAAAGATATTGAGTATGAAGGTTCTCATTTGTATGGGAGGTGCCACGCCCCCTTTTACGATTCCAAAAAGGGATAGGTATTAATAAAGGGACTTACTTTATACAACGCCTTACCAAAATTTAGTAGTCTAGCATTAATACCTCCAAAGATATTGAGTATAAAAGTTCCCATTTGTAAAGGAAGGTGCCACGCCCCCTTTTACGATTTCAAAAAGGGATAGGTATTATGAAAGGGACTTACTTTATACAACGTCTTACCAAATTCAGTAGTCTAGCATTAATACCTCCAAAGATATTGAGTATGAAAATTCTCATTTGTATGGGAGTTGCCACGCCCCCTTTTACGATTTCAAAAAGGAATAGGTATTAGGAAAGGGACTTACTTTATACAACGTCTTACCAAAATTTAGTAGCCTAGCATTAATACCTCCAAAGATATTGAGTATGAAGGTTCTCATTTGTATGGGAGGTGCCACGCCCCCTTTTACGATTCCAAAAAGGGATAGGTATTAATAAAGGGACTTACTTTATACAACGCCTTACCAAAATTTAGTAGTCTAGCATTAATACCTCCAAAGATATTGAGTATGAAAGTTCCCATTTGTATGGGAGGTGCCACGCCCCCTTTTACGATTTCAAAAAGGGATAGGTATTATGAAAGGGACTTACTTTATACAACGTCTTACCAAAATTTAGTAGCCTAGCATTAATACCTCCAAAGATATTGAGTATGAAGGTTCTCATTTGTATGGGAGGTGCCACGCCCCCTTTTACGATTCCAAAAAGGGATAGGTATTAATAAAGGGACTTACTTTATACAACGCCTTACCAAAATTTAGTAGTCTAGCATTAATACCTCCAAAGATATTAAGTATGAAAGTTCCCATTTGTATGGGAGGTGCCACGCCCCCTTTTACGATTTCAAAAAGGGATAGATAGGTATTAATAAAGGGACTTACTTTATACAACGCCTTACCAAAATTTAGTAGTCTAGCATTAATACCTCCAAAGATATTGAGTATGAAAATTCTCATTTGTATGGGAGGTGCCACGCCCCCTTTTACGATTTCAAAAAGGGATAGGTATTATGAAAGGGACTTACTTTATACAACGCCTTACCAAAATCTAGTAGTCTAGCATTAATACCTCCAAAGATATTAAGTATGAAAGTTCCCATTTGTATGGGAGGTGCCACGCCCCCTTTTACGATTTCAAAAAGGGATAGATAGGTATTAATAAAGGGACTTACTTTATACAACGCCTTACCAAAATTTAGTAGTCTAGCATTAATACCTCCAAAGATATTGAGTATGAAGGTTCTCATTTGTATGGGAGGTGCCACGCCCCCTTTTACGATTCCAAAAAGGGATAGGTATTAATAAAGGGACTTACTTTATACAACGCCTTACCAAAATTTAGTAGTCTAGCATTAATACCTCCAAAGATATTGAGTATGAAGGTTCTCATTTGTATGGGAGGTGCCACGCCCCCTTTTACGATTCCAAAAAGGGATAGGTATTAATAAAAGGACTTACTTTATACAACGCCTTACCAAAATTTAGTAGTCTAGCATTAATACCTCCAAAGATATTGAGTATGAAAATTCTCATTTGTATGGGAGGTGAGCATTAGTACCTCCAAAGATATTGAGTATGAAGGTTCTCATTTGTATGGGAGGTGCCACGCCCCCTTTTACGATTCCAACAAGGGATAGGTATTAATAAAGGGACTTACTTTATACAACGCCTTACCAAAATTTAGTAGTCTAGCATTAATACCTCCAAAGATATTGAGTATGAAAGTTCCCATTTGTATGGGAGGTGCCACGCCCCCTTTTACGATTTCAAAAAGGGATAGGTATTATGAAAGGGACTTACTTTATACAACGCCTTACCAAAATCTAGTAGTCTAGCATTAATACCTCCAAAGATATTGAGTATGAAGGTTCTCATTTGTATGGGAGGTGCCACGCCCCCTTTTACGATTTCAAAAAGGGATAGGTATTAATAAAGGGACTTACTTTATACAACGCCTTACCAAAATTTAGTAGTCTAGCATTAATACCTCCAAAGATATTGAGTATGAAAATTCTCATTTGTATGGGAGGTGCCACTCCCCCTTTTACGATTTCAAAAAGGGATAGGTATTAATAAAGGGACTTACTTTATACAACGCCTTACCAAAATCTAGTAGTCTAGCATTAATACCTCCAAAGATATTGAGTATGAAGGTTCTCATTTGTATGGGAGGTGCCACGCCCCCTTTTACGATTCCAAAAAGGGATAGGTATTAATAAAGGGACTTACTTTATACAACGCCTTACCAAAATCTAGTAGTCTAGCATTAATACCTCCAAAGATATTGAGTATGAAGGTTCTCATTTGTATGGGAGGTGCCACTCCCCCTTTTACGATTTCAAAAAGGGATAGGTATTAATAAAGGGACTTACTTTATACAACGCCTTACCAAAATCTAGTAGTCTAGCATTAATACCTCCAAAGATATTGAGTATGAAGGTTCTCATTTGTATGGGAGGTGCCACGCCCCCTTTTACGATTCCAAAAAGGGATAGGTATTAATAAAGGGACTTACTTTATACAACGCCTTACCAAAATTTAGTAGTCTAGCATTAATACCTCCAAAGATATTGAGTATGAAAGTTCCCATTTGTATGGGAGGTGCCACGCCCCCTTTTACGATTTCAAAAAGGGATAGGTATTATGAAAGGGACTTACTTTATACAACGCCTTACCAAAATTTAGTAGTCTAGCATTAATACCTCCAAAGATATTGAGTATGAAAATTCTCATTTGTATGGGAGGTGCCACTCCCCCTTTTACGATTTCAAAAAGGGATAGGTATTAATAAAGGGACTTACTTTATACAACGCCTTACCAAAATCTAGTAGTCTAGCATTAATACCTCCAAAGATATTGAGTATGAAGGTTCTCATTTGTATGGGAGGTGCCACGCCCCCTTTTACGATTCCAAAAAGGGATAGGTATTAATAAAGGGACTTACTTTATACAACGCCTTACCAAAATCTAGTAGTCTAGCATTAATACCTCCAAAGATATTGAGTATGAAGGTTCTCATTTGTATGGGAGGTGCCACGCCCCCTTTTACGATTTCAAAAAGGGATAGGTATTAATAAAGGGACTTACTTTATACAACGCCTTACCAAAATTTAGTAGTCTAGCATTAATACCTCCAAAGATATTGAGTATGAAAGTTCCCATTTGTATGGGAGGTGCCACGCCCCCTTTTACGATTTCAAAAAGGGATAGGTATTATGAAAGGGACTTACTTTATACAACGCCTTACCAAAATTTAGTAGTCTAGCATTAATACCTCCAAAGATATTGAGTATGAAAGTTCCCATTTGTATGGGAGGTGCCACGCCCCCTTTTACGATTTCAAAAAGGGATAGGTATTATGAAAGGGACTTACTTTATACAACGCCTTACCAAAATTTAGTAGTCTAGCATTAATACCTCCAAAGATATTGAGTATGAAAATTCTCATTTGTATGGGAGGTGCCACTCCCCCTTTTACGATTTCAAAAATGGATAGGTATTAATAAAGGGACTTACTTTATACAACGCCTTACCAAAATCTAGTAGTCTAGCATTAATACCTCCAAAGATATTGAGTATGAAGGTTCTCATTTGTATGGGAGGTGCCACGCCCCCTTTTACGATTCCAAAAAGGGATAGGTATTAATAAAGGGACTTACTTTATACAACGCCTTACCAAAATCTAGTAGTCTAGCATTAATACCTCCAAAGATATTGAGTATGAAGGTTCTCATTTGTATGGGAGGTGCCACGCCCCCTTTTACGATTCCAAAAAGGGATAGGTATTAATAAAGGGACTTACTTTATACAACGCCTTACCAAAATCTAGTAGTCTAGCATTAATACCTCCAAAGATATTGAGTATGAAAGTTCCCATTTGTATGGGAGGTGCCACGCCCCCTTTTACGATTTCAAAAAGGGATAGGTATTATGAAAGGGACTTACTTTATACAACGTCTTACCAAAATTTAGTAGTCTAGCATTAATACCTCCAAAGATATTGAGTATGAAAATTCTCATTTGTATGGGAGGTGCCACTCCCCCTTTTACGATTTCAAAAAGGGATAGGTATTATTAATAAAGGGACTTACTTTATACAACGCCTTACCAAAATCTAGTAGTCTAGCATTAATACCTCCAAAGATATTGAGTATGAAGGTTCTCATTTGTATGGGAGGTGCCACGCCCCCTTTTACGATTCCAAAAAGGGATAGGTATTAATAAAGGGACTTACTTTATACAACGTCTTACCAAAACTTAGTAGTCTAGCATTAATACCTCCAAAGATATTGAGTATGAAGGTTCTCATTTGTATGGGAGGTGCCACGCCCCCTTTTACGATTCCAAAAAGGGATAGGTATTAATAAAGGGACTTACTTTATACAACGCCTTACCAAAATTTAGTAGTCTAGCATTAATACCTCCAAAGATATTAAGTATGAAAGTTCCCATTTGTATGGGAGGTGCCACGCCCCCTTTTACGATTTCAAAAAGGGATAGGTATTAATAAAGGGACTTACTTTATACAACGCCTTACTAAAATTTAGTAGTCTCCAAAGATATTGAGTATGAAGGTTCCTGATTTGTATGGGAGGTGCCACGCCCCCTTTTACGATTCCAAAAAGGGAAAGGTATTAATAAAGGGACTTGCTTTATACAACGCCTTACCAAAATTTAGTAGTCTAGCATTAATACCTCCAAAGATATTGAGTATAAAAGTTCCCATTTGTAAGGGAGGTGCCACGCCCCCTTTTACGATTTCAAAAAGGGATAGGTATTAGGAAAGGGACTTACTTTATACAACGTCTTACCAAATTTAGTAGTCTAGCATTAATACCCTGTTCCGATTTCAAAAAGGGATAGGTAGTAGGAAAGGGACTTACTTTATACAACGCCTTACCAAAATTTAGTAGTCTAGCATTAATACCTCCAAAGATATTGAGTATGAAAGATCCCATTTGTATGGGAGGTGCCACGCCCCCTTTTACGACTTCAAAAAGGGACAGGTATTAGGAAAGGGACTTTCTTTATACAACGCCTTACTAAAATTTAGTAGTCTCCAAAGATATTGAGTATGAAAGTTCCCATTTGTATGGGAGGTGCCACGCCCCCTTTTACGATTTCAAAAAGGAATAGGTATTAGGAAAGGGACTCACTTTATACAACGTCTTACCAAATTTAGTAGTCTAGCATTAATACCTCCAAAGATATTGAGTATGAAAGTTCCCATTTGTATGGGAGGTGCCACGCCCCTTTTACGATTTCAAAAAGGAATATATATTAGGAAAGGGACTTACTTTATACAACGCCTTACCAAAATTTAGTAGTCTAGCATTAATACCTCCAAAGATATTGAGTATGAAAGTTCCCATTTGTATGGGAGGTGCCACGCCGCCTTTTACGATTTCAAAAAGGGATAGGTATTATGAAAGGGACTTACTTTATACAACGTCTTACCAAAATTTAGTAGTCTAGCATTAATACCTCCAAAGATATTGAGTATGAAATTTCTCATTTGTATGAGAGGTGCCACGCCCCCTTTTACGATTTCAAAAAGGGATAGGTATTAATAAAGGGACTTACTTTATACAACGTCTTACCAAAATTTAGTAGTCTAGCATTAATACCTCCAAAGATATTGAGTATGAAGGTTCTCATTTGTATGGGAGGTGCCACGCCCCCTTTTACGATTATTAATAAAGGGACTTACTTTATACAACGTCTTACCAAAATTTAGTAGCCTAGCATTAATACCTCCAAAGATATTGAGTATGAAGGTTCTCATTTGTATGGGAGGTGCCACGCCCCCTTTTACGATTCCAAAAAGGGATAGGTACTAATAAAGGGACTTACTTTATACAACGCCTTACCAAAATTTAGTAGTCTAGCATTAATACCCCCAAAGATATTAAGTATGAAAGTTCCCATTTGTATGGGAGGTGCCACGCCCCCTTTTACGATTTCAAAAAGGGATAGGTATTAATAAAGGGACTTACTTTATACAACGCCTTACTAAAATTTAGTAGTCTAGCATTAATACCTCCAAAGATATTGAGTATGAAGGTTCTCATTTGTATGGGAGGTGCCACGCCCCCTTTTACGATTCCAAAAAGGGATAGGTATTAATAAAGGGACTTACTTTATACAACGCCTTACCAAAATTTAGTAGTCTAGCATTAATACCTCCAAAGATATTGAGTATAAAAGTTCCCATTTGTAAAGGAAGGTGCCACGCCCCCTTTTACGATTTCAAAAAGGGATAGGTATTATGAAAGGGACTTACTTTATACAACGTCTTACCAAATTCAGTAGTCTAGCATTAATACCTCCAAAGATATTGAGTATGAAAATTCTCATTTGTATGGGAGTTGCCACGCCCCCTTTTACGATTTCAAAAAGGAATAGGTATTAGGAAAGGGACTTACTTTATACAACGTCTTACCAAATTTAGTAGTCTAGCATTAATACCTCCAAAGATATTGAGTATGAAAGTTCCCATTTGTATGGGAGGTGCCACGCCCCCTTTTACGATTTCAAAAAGGAATAGGTATTAGGAAAGGGACTTACTTTATACAACGCCTTACCAAAATTTAGTAGTCTAGCATTAATACCTCCAAAGATATTGAGTATGAAAGTTCCCATTTGTATGGGAGGTGCCACGCCCCCTTTTACGATTTCAAAAAGGGATAGGTATTATGAAAGGGACTTACTTTATACAACGTCTTACCAAAATTGAGTAGTCTAGCATTAATACCTCCAAAGATATTGAGTATGAAAATTCTCATTTGTATGGGAGTTGCCACGCCCCCTTTTACGATTTCAAAAAGGAATAGGTATTAGGAAAGGGGCTTACTTTATACAACGCCTTACCAAAATTTAATAGTCTAGCATTAATACCTCCAAAGATATCGAGTATGAAAGTTCCCATTTGTATGGGATGTGCCACGCCCCGTTTTACGATTTCAAAAAGGGATAGGTATTATGAAAGGGACTTACTTTATACAACGTCTTACCAAAATTTAGTAGTCTAGCATTAATACCTCCAAAGATATTGAGTATGAAAATTCTCATTTGTATGGGAGGTGCCACGCCCCCTTTTACGATTTCAAAAAGGGATAGGTATTATTACTTTATACAACGCCTTACCAAAATTTAGTAGTCTAGCATTAATACCTCCAAAGATATTGAGTATGAAGGTTCTCATTTGTATGGGAGGTGCCACGCCCCCCTTTTACGATTCCAAAAAGGGATAGGTATTAATAAAGGGACTTACTTTATACAACGTCTTACCAAAATTTAGTAGTCTAGCATTAATACCTCCAAAGATATTGAGTATGATGGTTCTCATTTGTATGGGAGGTGCCACGCCCCCTTTTACGATTCCAAAAAGGGATAGGTATTAATAAAGGGACTTACTTTATACAACGCCTTACCAAAATTTAGTAGTCTAGCATTAATACCTCCAAAGATATTGAGTATGAAGGTTCTCATTTGTATGGGAGGTGCCACGCCCCCTTTTACGATTCCAAAAAGGGATAGGTATTAATAAAGGGACTTACTTTATACAACGCCTTACCAAAATTTAGTAGTCTAGCATTAATACCTCCAAAGATATTGAGTATGAAAATTCTAATTTGAATGGGAGGTGAGCATTAGTACCTCCAAAGATATTGAGTATGAAGGTTCTCATTTGTATGGGAGGTGCCACGCCCCTTTTACGATTCCAAAAAGAGATAGGTATTAATAAAGGGACTTACTTTATACAACGCCTTACCAAAATTTAGTAGTCTAGCATTAATACCTCCAAAGATATTGAGTATGAAAGTTCCCATTTGTATGGGAGGTGCCACGCCCCCTTTTACGATTTCAAAAAGAGATAGGTATTAGGAAAGGGACTTACTTTATACAACGTCTTACCAAATTTAGTAGTCTAGCATTAATACCTCCAAAGATATTGAGTATGAAAGTTCCCATTTGTATGGGAGGTGCCACGCCCCCTTTTACGATTTCAAAAAGGGATAAGTATTAATAAAGGGACTTACTTTATACAACGCCTTACCAAAATTTAGTAGTCTAGCATTAATACCTCCAAAGATATTGAGTATGAAGGTTCTCATTTGTATGGGAGGTGCCACGCCCCCTTTTACGATTTCAAAAAGGGATAGGTATTAGGAAAGGGACTTACTTTATACAACGTCTTACCAAATTTAGTAGTCTAGCATTAATACCTCCAAAGATATTGAGTATGAAAGTTCCCATTTGTATGGGAGGTGCCACGCCCCCTTTTACGATTTCAAAAAGGAATAGGTATTAGGAAAGGGACTTACTTTATACAACGTCTTACCAAATTTAGTAGTCTAGCATTAAAACCTCCAAAGATATTGAGTATGAAAGTTCCCATTTGTAAGGGAGGTGCCACGCCCCCTTTTACGATTTCAAAAAAGGATAGGTATTAGGAAAGGGACTTACTTTATACAACGCCTTACCAAAATTTAGTAGTCTAGCATTAATACCTCCAAAGATATTGAGTATGAAAATTCTCATTTGTATGGGAGGTGCCACGCCCCCTTTTACGATTTCAAAAAGGGATAGGTATTAATAAAGGGACTTACTTTATACAACGTGTTACCAAAATTTAGTAGTCTAGCATTAATACCTCCAAAGATATTGAGTATGATGGTTCTCATTTGTATGGGAGGTGCCACGCCCCCTTTTACGATTCCAAAAAGGGATAGGTATTAATAAAGGGACTTACTTTATACAACGCCTTACCAAAATTTAGTAGTCTAGCATTAATACCTCCAAAGATATTGAGTATGAAGGTTCTCATTTGTATGGGAGGTGCCACGCCCCCCTTTTACGATTCCAAAAAGGGATAGGTATTAATAAAGGGACTTACTTTATACAACGTCTTACCAAAATTTAGTAGTCTAGCATTAATACCTCCAAAGATATTGAGTATGATGGTTCTCATTTGTATGGGAGGTGCCACGCCCCCTTTTACGATTCCAAAAAGGAATAGGTATTAGGAAAGGGACTTACTTTATACAACGCCTTACCAAAATTTAGTAGTCTAGCATTAATACCTCCAAAGATATTGAGTATGAAAGTTCCCATTTGTATGGGAGGTGCCACGCCCCCTTTTACGATTCCAAAAAGGGATAGGTATTAATAAAGGGACTTACTTTATACAACGCCTTACCAAAATTTAGTAGTCTAGCATTAATACCTCCAAAGATATTGAGTATGAAAATTCTCATTTGTATGGGAGGTGCCACTCCCCCTTTTACGATTCCAAAAAGGGATAGGTATTAATAAAGGGACTTACTTTATACAACGCCTTACCAAAATTTAGTAGTCTAGCATTAATACCTCCAAAGATATTGAGTATGAAGGTTCTCATTTGTATGGGAGGTGCCACGCCCCCCTTTTACGATTCCAAAAAGGGATAGGTATTAATAAAGGGACTTACTTTATACAACGTCTTACCAAAATTTAGTAGTCTAGCATTAATACCTCCAAAGATATTGAGTATGATGGTTCTCATTTGTATGGGAGGTGCCACGCCCCCTTTTACGATTCCAAAAAGGGATAGGTATTAATAAAGGGACTTACTTTATACAACGCCTTACCAAAATTTAGTAGTCTAGCATTAATACCTCCAAAGATATTGAGTATGAAGGTTCTCATTTGTATGGGAGGTGCCACGCCCCCCTTTTACGATTCCAAAAAGGGATAGGTATTAATAAAGGGACTTACTTTATACAACGTCTTACCAAAATTTAGTAGTCTAGCATTAATACCTCCAAAGATATTGAGTATGATGGTTCTCATTTGTATGGGAGGTGCCACGCCCCCTTTTACGATTCCAAAAAGGAATAGGTATTAGGAAAGGGACTTACTTTATACAACGCCTTACCAAAATTTAGTAGTCTAGCATTAATACCTCCAAAGATATTGAGTATGAAAGTTCCCATTTGTATGGGAGGTGCCACGCCCCCTTTTACGATTCCAAAAAGGGATAGGTATTAATAAAGGGACTTACTTTATACAACGCCTTACCAAAATTTAGTAGTCTAGCATTAATACCTCCAAAGATATTGAGTATGAAAATTCTCATTTGTATGGGAGGTGCCACGCCCCCTTTTACGATTCCAAAAAGGGATAGGTATTAATAAAGGGACTTACTTTATACAACGCCTTACCAAAATTTAGTAGTCTAGCATTAATACCTCCAAAGATATTGAGTATGAAAGTTCCCATTTGTATGGGAGGTGCCACGCCCCCTTTTACGATTTCAAAAAGGGATAGGTATTATGAAAGGGACTTACTTTATACAACGCCTTACCAAAATTTAGTAGTCTAGCATTAATACCTCCAAAGATATTGAGTATGAAAATTCTCATTTGTATGGGAGGTGCCACTCCCCCTTTTACGATTTCAAAAAGGGATAGGTATTAATAAAGGGACTTACTTTATACAACGCCTTACCAAAATCTAGTAGTCTAGCATTAATACCTCCAAAGATATTGAGTATGAAGGTTCTCATTTGTATGGGAGGTGCCACGCCCCCTTTTACGATTCCAAAAAGGGATAGGTATTAATAAAGGGACTTACTTTATACAACGCCTTACCAAAATCTAGTAGTCTAGCATTAATACCTCCAAAGATATTGAGTATGAAGGTTCTCATTTGTATGGGAGGTGCCACGCCCCCTTTTACGATTTCAAAAAGGGATAGGTATTAATAAAGGGACTTACTTTATACAACGCCTTACCAAAATTTAGTAGTCTAGCATTAATACCTCCAAAGATATTGAGTATGAAAGTTCCCATTTGTATGGGAGGTGCCACGCCCCCTTTTACGATTTCAAAAAGGGATAGGTATTATGAAAGGGACTTACTTTATACAACGCCTTACCAAAATTTAGTAGTCTAGCATTAATACCTCCAAAGATATTGAGTATGAAAGTTCCCATTTGTATGGGAGGTGCCACGCCCCCTTTTACGATTTCAAAAAGGGATAGGTATTATGAAAGGGACTTACTTTATACAACGCCTTACCAAAATCTAGTAGTCTAGCATTAATACCTCCAAAGATATTGAGTATGAAGGTTCTCATTTGTATGGGAGGTGCCACGCCCCCTTTTACGATTCCAAAAAGGGATAGGTATTAATAAAGGGACTTACTTTATACAACGCCTTACCAAAATTTAGTAGTCTAGCATTAATACCTCCAAAGATATTGAGTATGAAAGTTCCCATTTGTATGGGAGGTGCCACGCCCCCTTTTACGATTTCAAAAAGGGATAGGTATTAATAAAGGGACTTACTTTATACAACGCCTTACCAAAATCTAGTAGTCTAGCATTAATACCTCCAAAGATATTGAGTATGAAGGTTCTCATTTGTATGGGAGGTGCCACGCCCCCTTTTACGATTTCAAAAAGGGATAGGTATTAATAAAGGGACTTACTTTATACAACGCCTTACCAAAATTTAGTAGTCTAGCATTAATACCTCCAAAGATATTGAGTATGAAGGTTCTCATTTGTATGGGAGGTGCCACGCCCCCCTTTTACGATTCCAAAAAGGGATAGGTATTAATAAAGGGACTTACTTTATACAACGTCTTACCAAAATTTAGTAGTCTAGCATTAATACCTCCAAAGATATTGAGTATGATGGTTCTCATTTGTATGGGAGGTGCCACGCCCCCTTTTACGATTCCAAAAAGGAATAGGTATTATGAAAGGGACTTACTTTATACAACGCCTTACCAAAATTTAGTAGTCTAGCATTAATACCTCCAAAGATATTGAGTATAAAAGTTCCCATTTGTAAAGGAAGGTGCCACGCCCCCTTTTACGATTTCAAAAAGGGATAGGTATTATGAAAGGGACTTACTTTATACAACGTCTTACCAAATTCAGTAGTCTAGCATTAATACCTCCAAAGATATTGAGTATGAAAATTCTCATTTGTATGGGAGTTGCCACGCCCCCTTTTACGATTTCAAAAAGGAATAGGTATTAGGAAAGGGACTTACTTTATACAACGTCTTACCAAATTTAGTAGTCTAGCATTAATACCTCCAAAGATATTGAGTATGAAAGTTCCCATTTGTATGGGAGGTGCCACGCCCCCTTTTACGATTTCAAAAAGGAATAGGTATTAGGAAAGGGACTTACTTTATACAACGCCTTACCAAAATTTAGTAGTCTAGCATTAATACCTCCAAAGATATTGAGTATGAAAGTTCCCATTTGTATGGGAGGTGCCACGCCCCCTTTTACGATTTCAAAAAGGGATAGGTATTATGAAAGGGACTTACTTTATACAACGTCTTACCAAAATTGAGTAGTCTAGCATTAATACCTCCAAAGATATTGAGTATGAAAATTCTCATTTGTATGGGAGTTGCCACGCCCCCTTTTACGATTTCAAAAAGGAATAGGTATTAGGAAAGGGGCTTACTTTATACAACGCCTTACCAAAATTTAATAGTCTAGCATTAATACCTCCAAAGATATCGAGTATGAAAGTTCCCATTTGTATGGGATGTGCCACGCCCCGTTTTACGATTTCAAAAAGGGATAGGTATTATGAAAGGGACTTACTTTATACAACGTCTTACCAAAATTTAGTAGTCTAGCATTAATACCTCCAAAGATATTGAGTATGAAAATTCTCATTTGTATGGGAGGTGCCACGCCCCCTTTTACGATTTCAAAAAGGGATAGGTATTATTACTTTATACAACGCCTTACCAAAATTTAGTAGTCTAGCATTAATACCTCCAAAGATATTGAGTATGAAGGTTCTCATTTGTATGGGAGGTGCCACGCCCCCCTTTTACGATTCCAAAAAGGGATAGGTATTAATAAAGGGACTTACTTTATACAACGTCTTACCAAAATTTAGTAGTCTAGCATTAATACCTCCAAAGATATTGAGTATGATGGTTCTCATTTGTATGGGAGGTGCCACGCCCCCTTTTACGATTCCAAAAAGGGATAGGTATTAATAAAGGGACTTACTTTATACAACGCCTTACCAAAATTTAGTAGTCTAGCATTAATACCTCCAAAGATATTGAGTATGAAGGTTCTCATTTGTATGGGAGGTGCCACGCCCCCTTTTACGATTCCAAAAAGGGATAGGTATTAATAAAGGGACTTACTTTATACAACGCCTTACCAAAATTTAGTAGTCTAGCATTAATACCTCCAAAGATATTGAGTATGAAAATTCTAATTTGAATGGGAGGTGAGCATTAGTACCTCCAAAGATATTGAGTATGAAGGTTCTCATTTGTATGGGAGGTGCCACGCCCCTTTTACGATTCCAAAAAGAGATAGGTATTAATAAAGGGACTTACTTTATACAACGCCTTACCAAAATTTAGTAGTCTAGCATTAATACCTCCAAAGATATTGAGTATGAAAGTTCCCATTTGTATGGGAGGTGCCACGCCCCCTTTTACGATTTCAAAAAGAGATAGGTATTAGGAAAGGGACTTACTTTATACAACGTCTTACCAAATTTAGTAGTCTAGCATTAATACCTCCAAAGATATTGAGTATGAAAGTTCCCATTTGTATGGGAGGTGCCACGCCCCCTTTTACGATTTCAAAAAGGGATAAGTATTAATAAAGGGACTTACTTTATACAACGCCTTACCAAAATTTAGTAGTCTAGCATTAATACCTCCAAAGATATTGAGTATGAAGGTTCTCATTTGTATGGGAGGTGCCACGCCCCCTTTTACGATTTCAAAAAGGGATAGGTATTAGGAAAGGGACTTACTTTATACAACGTCTTACCAAATTTAGTAGTCTAGCATTAATACCTCCAAAGATATTGAGTATGAAAGTTCCCATTTGTATGGGAGGTGCCACGCCCCCTTTTACGATTTCAAAAAGGAATAGGTATTAGGAAAGGGACTTACTTTATACAACGTCTTACCAAATTTAGTAGTCTAGCATTAAAACCTCCAAAGATATTGAGTATGAAAGTTCCCATTTGTAAGGGAGGTGCCACGCCCCCTTTTACGATTTCAAAAAAGGATAGGTATTAGGAAAGGGACTTACTTTATACAACGCCTTACCAAAATTTAGTAGTCTAGCATTAATACCTCCAAAGATATTGAGTATGAAAATTCTCATTTGTATGGGAGGTGCCACGCCCCCTTTTACGATTTCAAAAAGGGATAGGTATTAATAAAGGGACTTACTTTATACAACGTGTTACCAAAATTTAGTAGTCTAGCATTAATACCTCCAAAGATATTGAGTATGATGGTTCTCATTTGTATGGGAGGTGCCACGCCCCCTTTTACGATTTCAAAAAGGGATAGGTATTAATAAAGGGACTTACTTTATACAACGCCTTACCAAAATTTAGTAGTCTAGCATTAATACCTCCAAAGATATTGAGTATGAAGGTTCTCATTTGTATGGGAGGTGCCACGCCCCCCTTTTACGATTCCAAAAAGGGATAGGTATTAATAAAGGGACTTACTTTATACAACGTCTTACCAAAATTTAGTAGTCTAGCATTAATACCTCCAAAGATATTGAGTATGATGGTTCTCATTTGTATGGGAGGTGCCACGCCCCCTTTTACGATTCCAAAAAGGGATAGGTATTAATAAAGGGACTTACTTTATACAACGCCTTACCAAACTTTAGTAGTCTAGCATTAATACCTCCAAAGATATTGAGTATGAAGGTTCTCATTTGTATGGGAGGTGCCACGCCCCCTTTTACGATTCCAAAAAGGGATAGGTATTAATAAAGGGACTTACTTTATACAACGCCTTACCAAAATTTAGTAGTCTAGCATTAATACCTCCAAAGATATTGAGTATGAAAATTCTCATTTGTATGGGAGGTGAGCATTAGTACCTCCAAAGATATTGAGTATGAAGGTTCTCATTTGTATGGGAGGTGCCACGCCCCTTTTACGATTCCAAAAAGGGATAGGTATTAATAAAGGGACTTACTTTATACAACGCCTTACCAAAATTTAGTAGTCTAGCATTAATACCTCCAAAGATATTGAGTATGAAAGTTCCCATTTGTATGGGAGGTGCCACGCCCCCTTTTACGATTTCAAAAAGAGATAGGTATTAGGAAAGGGACTTACTTTATACAACGTCTTACCAAATTTAGTAGTCTAGCATTAATACCTCCAAAGATATTGAGTATGAAAGTTCCCATTTGTATGGGAGGTGCCACGCCCCCTTTTACGATTTCAAAAAGGGATAAGTATTAATAAAGGGACTTACTTTATACAACGCCTTACCAAAATTTAGTAGTCTAGCATTAATACCTCCAAAGATATTGAGTATGAAGGTTCTCATTTGTATGGGAGGTGCCACGCCCCCTTTTACGATTTCAAAAAGGGATAGGTATTAGGAAAGGGACTTACTTTATACAACGTCTTACCAAATTTAGTAGTCTAGCATTAATACCTCCAAAGATATTGAGTATGAAAGTTCCCATTTGTATGGGAGGTGCCACGCCCCCTTTTACGATTTCAAAAAGGAATAGGTATTAGGAAAGGGACTTACTTTATACAACGTCTTACCAAATTTAGTAGTCTAGCATTAAAACCTCCAAAGATATTGAGTATGAAAGTTCACATTTGTAAGGGAGGTGCCACGCCCCCTTTTACGATTTCAAAAAAGGATAGGTATTAGGAAAGGGACTTACTTTATACAACGCCTTACCAAAATTTAGTAGTCTAGCATTAATACCTCCAAAGATATTGAGTATGAAAATTCTCATTTGTATGGGAGGTGCCACGCCCCCTTTTACGATTTCAAAAAGGGATAGGTATTAGGAAAGGGACTTACTTTATACAACGCCTTACCAAAATTTAGTAGTCTAGCATTAATACCTCCAAAGATATTGAGTATGAAAATTCTCATTTGTATGGGAGGTGCCACGCCCCCTTTTACGATTTCAAAAAGGGATAGGTATTAATAAAGGGACTTACTTTATACAACGCCTTACCAAAATTTAGTAGTCTAGCATTAATACCTCCAAAGATATTGAGTATGAAGGTTCTCATTTGTATGGGAGGTGCCACGCCCCCTTTTACGATTTCAAAAAGGGATAGGTATTAGGAAAGGGACTTACTTTATACAACGTCTTACCAAATTTAGTAGTCTAGCATTAATACCTCCAAAGATATTGAATATGAAAGTTCCCATTTGTATGGGAGGTGCCACGCTTCCTTTTACGATTTCAAAAAGGAATAGGTATTAGGAAAGGGACTTACTTTATACAACGCCTTACCAAATTTAGTAGTCTAGCATTAAAACCTCCAAAGATATTGAGTATGAAGGTTCTCATTTGTATGGGAGGTGCCACGCCCCCTTTTACGATTTCAAAAAGGAATAGGTATTAGGAAAGGGACTTACTTTATACAACGTCTTACCAAATTTAGTAGTCTAGCATTAATACCTCCAAAGATATTGAGTATGAAGGTTCTCATTTGTATGGGAGGTGCCACGCCCCCTTTTACGATTTCAAAAAGGAATAGGTATTAGGAAAGGGACTTACTTTATACAACGTCTTACCAAATTTAGTAGTCTAGCATTAATACCTCCAAAGATATTGAGTATGAAGGTTCTCATTTGTATGGGAGGTGCCACGCCCCCTTTTACGATTTCAAAAAGGAATAGGTATTAGGAAAGGGACTTACTTTATACAACGCCTTACCAAAATTTAGTAGTCTAGCATTAATACCTCCAAAGATATTGAGTATGAAGTTTCTCATTTGTATGGGAGGTGCCACGCCCCCTTTTACGATTTCAAAAAGGAATAGGTATTAGGAAAGGGACTTACTTTATACAACGTCTTACCAAATTTAGTAGTCTAGCATTAAAACCTCCAAAGATATTGAGTATGAAAGTTCCCATTTGTAAGGGAGGTGCCACGCCCCCTTTTACGATTTCAAAAAGGGATAGGTATTAGGAAAGGGACTTACTTTATACAACGCCTTACCAAAATTTAGTAGTCTAGCATTAATACCTCCAAAGATATTGAGTATGAAAATTCTCATTTGTATGGGAGGTGCCACGCCCCCTTTTACGATTTCAAAAAGGGATAGGTATTAATAAAGGGACTTACTTTATACAACGCCTTACCAAAATTTAGTAGTCTAGCATTAATACCTCCAAAGATATTGAGTATGAAGGTTCTCATTTGTATAGGAGGTGCCACGCCCCCTTTTACGATTTCAAAAAGGGATAGGTATTAGGAAAGGGACTTACTTTATACAACGTCTTACCAAAATTTAGTAGTCTAGCATTAATACCTCCAAAGATATTGAGTATGAAGGTTCTCATTTGTATGGGAGGTGCCACGCCCCCTTTTACGATTTCAAAAAGGAATAGGTATTAATAAAGGGACTTACTTTATACAACGCCTTACCAAAATTTAGTAGTCTAGCATTAATACCTCCAAAGATATTGAGTATGAAGGTTCTCATTTGTATGGGAGGTGCCACGCCCCCTTTTACGATTTCAAAAAGGAATAGGTATTAGGAAAGGGACTTACTTTATACAACGTCTTACCAAATTTAGTAGTCTAGCATTAAAACCTCCAAAGATATTGAGTATGAAAATTCTCATTTGTATGGGAGGTGCCACGCCCCCTTTTACGATTTCAAAAAGGGATAGGTATTAATAAAGGGACTTACTTTATACAACGCCTTACCAAAATTTAGTAGTCTAGCATTAATACCTCCAAAGATATTGAGTATGAAGGTTCTCATTTGTATGGGAGGTGCCACGCCCCCTTTTACGATTTCAAAAAGGAATAGGTATTAATAAAGGGACTTACTTTATACAACGTCTTACCAAATTTAGTAGTCTAGCATTAATACCTCCAAAGATATTGAGTATGAAAGTTCCCATTTGTATGGGAGGTGCCACGCTTCCTTTTACGATTTCAAAAAGGAATAGGTATTAGGAAAGGGACTTACTTTATACAACGTCTTACCAAATTTAGTAGTCTAGCATTAAAACCTCCAAAGATATTGAGTATGAAAATTCTCATTTGTATGGGAGGTGCCACGCCCCCTTTTACGATTTCAAAAAGGGATAGGTATTAATAAAGGGACTTACTTTATACAACGCCTTACCAAAATTTAGTAGTCTAGCATTAATACCTCCAAAGATATTGAGTATGAAGGTTCTCATTTGTATGGGAGGTGCCACGCCCCCTTTTACGATTTCAAAAAGGAATAGGTATTAATAAAGGGACTTACTTTATACAACGTCTTACCAAATTTAGTAGTCTAGCATTAATACCTCCAAAGATATTTAGTATGAAGGTTCTCATTTGTATGGGAGGTGCCACGCCCCCTTTTACGATTTCAAAAAGGAATAGGTATTAATAAAGGGACTTACTTTATACAACGCCTTACCAAAATTTAGTAGTCTAGCATTAATACCTCCAAAGATATTGAGTATGAAGGTTCTCATTTGTATGGGAGGTGCCACGCCCCCTTTTACGATTTCAAAAAGGAATAGGTATTAGGAAAGGGACTTACTTTATACAACGTCTTACCAAATTTAGTAGTCTAGCATTAAAACCTCCAAAGATATTGAGTATGAAAGTTCCCATTTGTAAGGGAGGTGCCACGCCCCCTTTTACGATTTCAAAAAGGGATAGGTATTAGGAAAGGGACTTACTTTATACAACGCCTTACCAAAATTTAGTAGTCTAGCATTAATACCTCCAAAGATATTGAGTATGAAAATTCTCATTTGTATGGGAGGTGCCACGCCCCCTTTTACGATTTCAAAAAGGGATAGGTATTAATAAAGGGACTTACTTTATACAACGCCTTACCAAAATTTAGTAGTCTAGCATTAATACCTCCAAAGATATTGAGTATGAAGGTTCTCATTTGTATGGGAGGTGCCACGCCCCCTTTTACGATTTCAAAAAGGGATAGGTATTAGGAAAGGGACTTACTTTATACAACGTCTTACCAAATTTAGTAGTCTAGCATTAATACCTCCAAAGATATTGAGTATGAAAGTTCCCATTTGTATGGGAGGTGCCACGCTTCCTTTTACGATTTCAAAAAGGAATAGGTATTAGGAAAGGGACTTACTTTATACAACGTCTTACCAAATTTAGTAGTCTAGCATTAAAACCTCCAAAGATATTGAGTATGAAAGTTCCCATTTGTAAGGGAGGTGCCACGCCCCCTTTTACGATTTCAAAAAGGGATAGGTATTAGGAAAGGGACTTACTTTATACAACGTCTTACCAAATTTAGTAGTCTAGCATTAATACCTCCAAAGATATTGAGTATGAAAGATCCCATTTGTATGGGAGGTGCCACGCCCCCTTTTACGATTTCAAAAAGGAATAGGTATTAGGAAATTGACTTACTTTATACAACGTCTTACCAAATTTAGTAGTCTAGCATTAAAACCTCCAAAGATATTGAGTATGAAAGTTCCCATTTGTAAGGGAGGTGCCACGCCCCTTTTACGAGTTCAAAAAGGGATAGTATTATTAAAGGGACTTACTTTATACAACGCCTTACTAAAATTTAGTAGTCTCCAAAGATATTGAGTATGAAGGTTCTCATTTGTATGGGAGGTGCCACGCCCCCTTTTACGATTCCAAAAAGGGATAGGTATTAATAAAGGGACTTACTTTAAACAACGCCTTACCAAAATTTAGTAGTCTAGCATTAAAACCTCCAAAGATATTGAGTATGAAAGTTCCCATTTGTAAGGGAGGTGCCACGCCCCCTTTTACGATTTCAAAAAGGGATAGGTATTAATAAAGGGACTTACTTTAAACAACGCCTTACCAAAATTTAGTAGTCTAGCATTAAAACCTCCAAAGATATTGAGTATGAAAGTTCCCATTTGTAAGGGAGGTGCCACGCCCCCTTTTACGATTTCAAAAAGGGATAGGTATTAGTAAAGGGACTTACTTTAAACAACGCCTTACCAAAATTTAGTAGTCTAGCATTAAAACCTCCAAAGATATTGAGTATGAAAGTTCCCATTTGTAAGGGAGGTGCCACGCCCCCTTTTACGATTCCAAAAAGGGATAGGTATTAATAAAGGGACTTACTTTAAACAACGCCTTACCAAAATTTAGTAGTCTAGCATTAAAACCTCCAAAGATATTGAGTATGAAAGTTCCCATTTGTAAGGGAGGTGCCACGCCCCCTTTTACGATTTCAAAAAGGGATAGGTATTAGGAAAGGGACTTACTTTATACAACGTCTTACCAAATTTAGTAGTCTAGCATTAATACCTCCAAAGATATTGAGTATGAAAGTTCCCATTTGTAAGGGAGGTGCCACGCCCCTTTTACGATTTCAAAAAGGGATAGTATTATTAAAGGGACTTACTTTATACAACGCCTTACTAAAATTTAGTAGTCTCCAAAGATATTGAGTATGAAGGTTCTCATTTGTATGGGAGGTGCCACGCCCCCTTTTACGATTTCAAAAAGGAATAGGTATTAGGAAAGGGACTTACTTTATACAACGTCTTACCAAATTTAGTAGTCTAGCATTAATACCTCCAAAGATATTGAGTATGAAAGTTCCCATTTGTAAGGGAGGTGCCACGCCCCTTTTACGATTTCAAAAAGGGATAGTATTATTAAAGGGACTTACTTTATACAACGCCTTACTAAAATTTAGTAGTCTCCAAAGATATTGAGTATGAAGGTTCTCATTTGTATGGGAGGTGCCACGCCCCCTTTTACGATTTCAAAAAGGAATAGGTATTAGGAAAGGGACTTACTTTATACAACGTCTCACCAAATTTAGTAGTCTAGCATTAAAACCTCCAAAGATATTGAGTATGAAAGTTCCCATTTGTAAGGGAGGTGCCACGCCCCCTTTTACGATTTCAAAAAAGGATAGGTATTAGGAAAGGGACTTACTTTATACAACGCCTTACCAAAATTTAGTAGTCTAGCATTAATACCTCCAAAGATATTGAGTATGAAAATTCTCATTTGTATGGGAGGTGCCACGCCCCCTTTTACGATTTCAAAAAGGGATAGGTATTAATAAAGGGACTTACTTTATACAACGCCTTACCAAAATTTAGTAGTCTAGCATTAATACCTCCAAAGATATTGAGTATGAAGGTTCTCATTTGTATGGGAGGTGCCACGCCCCCTTTTACGATTTCAAAAAGGAATAGGTATTAGGAAAGGGACTTACTTTATACAACGTCTTACCAAATTTAGTAGTCTAGCATTAAAACCTCCAAAGATATTGAGTATGAAAGTTCCCATTTGTAAGGGAGGTGCCACGCCCCCTTTTACGATTTCAAAAAGGGATAGGTATTAGGAAAGGGACTTACTTTATACAACGCCTTACCAAAATTTAGTAGTCTAGCATTAATACCTCCAAAGATATTGAGTATGAAGGTTCTCATTTGTATGGGAGGTGCCACGCCCCCTTTTACGATTTCAAAAAGGGATAGGTATTAGGAAAGGGACTTACTTTATACAACGTCTTACCAAATTTAGTAGTCTAGCATTAATACCTCCAAAGATATTGAGTATGAAAGTTCCCATTTGTATGGGAGGTGCCACGCCCCCTTTTACGATTTCAAAAAGGAATAGGTATTAGGAAAGGGACTTACTTTATACAACGTCTTACCAAATTTAGTAGTCTAGCATTAAAACCTCCAAAGATATTGAGTATGAAAGTTCCCATTTGTAAGGGAGGTGCCACGCCCCCTTTTACGATTTCAAAAAGGGATAGGTATTAGGAAAGGGACTTACTTTATACAACGTCTTACCAAATTTAGTAGTCTAGCATTAATACCTCCAAAGATATTGAGTATGAAAGATCCCATTTGTATGGGAGGTGCCACGCCCCCTTTTACGATTTCAAAAAGGAATAGGTATTAGGAAAGGGACTTACTTTATACAACGTCTTACCAAATTTAGTAGTCTAGCATTAAAACCTCCAAAGATATTGAGTATGAAAGTTCCCATTTGTAAGGGAGGTGCCACGCCCCTTTTACGAGTTCAAAAAGGGATAGTATTATTAAAGGGACTTACTTTATACAACGCCTTACTAAAATTTAGTAGTCTCCAAAGATATTGAGTATGGAGGTTCTCATTTGTATGGGAGGTGCCACGCCCCCTTTTACGATTCCAAAAAGGGATAGGTATTAATAAAGGGACTTACTTTAAACAACGCCTTACCAAAATTTAGTAGTCTAGCATTAAAACCTCCAAAGATATTGAGTATGAAAGTTCCCATTTGTAAGGGAGGTGCCACGCCCCCTTTTACGATTTCAAAAAGGGATAGGTATTAATAAAGGGACTTACTTTAAACAACGCCTTACCAAAATTTAGTAGTCTAGCATTAAAACCTCCAAAGATATTGAGTATGAAAGTTCCCATTTGTATGGGAGGTGCCACGCCCCCTTTTACGATTTCAAAAAGGGATAGGTATTAGGAAAGGGACTTACTTTAAACAACGCCTTACCAAAATTTAGTAGTCTAGCATTAAAACCTCCAAAGATATTGAGTATGAAAGTTCCCATTTGTAAGGGAGGTGCCACGCCCCCTTTTACGATTCCAAAAAGGGATAGGTATTAATAAAGGGACTTACTTTAAACAACGCCTTACCAAAATTTAGTAGTCTAGCATTAAAACCTCCAAAGATATTGAGTATGAAAGTTCCCATTTGTAAGGGAGGTGCCACGCCCCCTTTTACGATTTCAAAAAGGGATAGGTATTAGGAAAGGGACTTACTTTATACAACGTCTTACCAAATTTAGTAGTCTAGCATTAATACCTCCAAAGATATTGAGTATGAAAGTTCCCATTTGTAAGGGAGGTGCCACGCCCCTTTTACGATTTCAAAAAGGGATAGTATTATTAAAGGGACTTACTTTATACAACGCCTTACTAAAATTTAGTAGTCTCCAAAGATATTGAGTATGAAGGTTCTCATTTGTATGGGAGGTGCCACGCCCCCTTTTACGATTTCAAAAAGGAATAGGTATTAGGAAAGGGACTTACTTTATACAACGTCTTACCAAATTTAGTAGTCTAGCATTAATACCTCCAAAGATATTGAGTATGAAAGTTCCCATTTGTAAGGGAGGTGCCCCGCCCCTTTTACGATTTCAAAAAGGGATAGTATTATTAAAGGGACTTACTTTATACAACGCCTTACTAAAATTTAGTAGTCTCCAAAGATATTGAGTATGAAGGTTCTCATTTGTATGGGAGGTGCCACGCCCCCTTTTTCCGATTTCAAAAAGGAATAGGTATTAGGAAAGGGACTTACTTTATACAACGTCTTACCAAATTTAGTAGTCTAGCATTAAAACCTCCAAAGATATTGAGTATGAAAGTTCCCATTTGTAAGGGAGGTGCCACGCCCCCTTTTACGATTTCAAAAAGGGATAGGTACTAGGAAAGGGACTTACTTTATACAACGTCTTACTAAAATTTAGTAGTCTCCAAAGATATTGAGTATGAAGGTTCTCATTTTTATGGGAGGTGCCACGCCCCCTTTTACGATTTCAAAAAGGGATAGGTATTAATAAAGGGACTTACTTTATACAACGCCTTACCAAAATTTAGTAGTCTAGCATTAATACCTCCAAAGATATTGAGTATGAAGGTTCTCATTTGTATGGGAGGTGCCACGCCCCCTTTTACGATTTCAAAAAGGGATAGGTATTAGGAAAGGGACTTACTTTATACAACGTCTTACCAAATTTAGTAGTCTCCAAAGATATTGAGTATGAAGGTTCTCATTTGTATGGGAGGTGCCACGCCCCCTTTTACGATTTCAAAAAGGGATAGGTATTAATAAAGGGACTTACTTTATACAACGCCTTACCAAAATTTAGTAGTCTAGCATTAATACCTCCAAAGATATTGAGTATGAAGGTTCTCATTTGTATGGGAGGTGCCACGCCCCCTTTTACGATTTCAAAAAGGGATAGGTATTAGGAAAGGGACTTACTTTATACAACGTCTTACTAAAATTTAGTAGTCTCCAAAGATATTGAGTATGAAGGTTCTCATTTGTATGGGAGGTGCCACGCCCCCTTTTACGATTTCAAAAAGGGATAGGTATTAATAAAGGGACTTACTTTATACAACGCCTTACCAAAATTTAGTAGTCTAGCAATAATACCTCCAAAGATATTGAGTATGAAGGTTCTCATTTGTATGGGAGGTGCCACGCCCCCTTTTACGATTTCAAAAAGGGATAGGTACTAGGAAAGGGACTTACTTTATACAACGTCTTACTAAAATTTAGTAGTCTCCAAAGATATTGAGTATGAAGGTTCTCATTTGTATGGGAGGTGCCACGCCCCCTTTTACGATTTCAAAAAGGGATAGTATTATTAAAGGGACTTACTTCATACAACGCCTTACTAAAATTTAGTAGTCTCCAAAGATATTGAGTATGAAGGTTCTCATTTGTATGGGAGGTGCCACGCCCCCTTTTACGATTTCAAAAAGGGATAGGTATTAATAAAGGGACTTACTTTATACAACGCCTTACCAAAATTTAGTAGTCTAGCATTAATACCTCCAAAGATATTGAGTATGAAGGTTCTCATTTGTATGGGAGGTGCCACGCCCCCTTTTACGATTTCAAAAAGGGATAGGTATTAGGAAAGGGACTTACTTTATACAACGTCTTACCAAATTTAGTAGTCTAGCATTAATACCTCCAAAGATATTGAGTATGAAAGTTCCCATTTGTATGGGAGGTGCCACGCTTCCTTTTACGATTTCAAAAAGGAATAGGTATTAGGAAAGGGACTTACTTTATACAACGTCTTACCAAATTTAGTAGTCTAGCATTAAAACCTCCAAAGATATTGAGTATGAAAGTTCCCATTTGTAAGGGAGGTGCCACGCCCCCTTTTACGATTTCAAAAAGGGATAGGTATTAGGAAAGGGACTTACTTTATACAACGTCTTACCAAATTTAGTAGTCTAGCATTAATACCTCCAAAGATATTGAGTATGAAAGATCCCATTTGTATGGGAGGTGCCACGCCCCCTTTTACGATTTCAAAAAGGAATAGGTATTAGGAAAGGGACTTACTTTATACAACGTCTTACCAAATTTAGTAGTCTAGCATTAAAACCTCCAAAGATATTGAGTATGAAAGTTCCCATTTGTAAGGGAGGTGCCACGCCCCTTTTACGAGTTCAAAAAGGGATAGTATTATTAAAGGGACTTACTTTATACAACGCCTTACTAAAATTTAGTAGTCTCCAAAGATATTGAGTATGAAGGTTCTCATTTGTATGGGGGGTGCCACGCCCCCTTTTACGATTCCAAAAAGGGATAGGTATTAATAAAGGGACTTACTTTAAACAACGCCTTACCAAAATTTAGTAGTCTAGCATTAAAACCTCCAAAGATATTGAGTATGAAAGTTCCCATTTGTAAGGGAGGTGCCACGCCCCCTTTTACGATTTCAAAAAGGGATAGGTATTAATAAAGGGACTTACTTTAAACAACGCCTTACCAAAATTTAGTAGTCTAGCATTAAAACCTCCAAAGATATTGAGTATGAAAGTTCCCATTTGTAAGGGAGGTGCCACGCCCCCTTTTACGATTTCAAAAAGGGATAGGTATTAGGAAAGGGACTTACTTTAAACAACGCCTTACCAAAATTTAGTAGTCTAGCATTAAAACCTCCAAAGATATTGAGTATGAAAGTTCCCATTTGTAAGGGAGGTGCCACGCCCCCTTTTACGATTCCAAAAAGGGATAGGTATTAATAAAGGGACTTACTTTAAACAACGCCTTACCAAAATTTAGTAGTCTAGTATTAAAACCTCCAAAGATATTGAGTATGAAAGTTCCCATTTGTAAGGGAGGTGCCACGCCCCCTTTTACGATTTCAAAAAGGGATAGGTATTAGGAAAGGGACTTACTTTATACAACGTCTTACCAAATTTAGTAGTCTAGCATTAATACCTCCAAAGATATTGAGTATGAAAGTTCCCATTTGTAAGGGAGGTGCCACGCCCCCTTTTACGATTTCAAAAAGGGATAGGTATTAGGAAAGGGACTTACTTTATACAACGTCTTACCAAATTTAGTAGTCTAGCATTAATACCTCCAAAGATATTGAGTATGAAAGTTCCCATTTGTATGGGAGGTGCCACGCCCCCTTTTACGATTTCAAAAAGGAATAGGTATTAGGAAAGGGACTTACTTTATACAACGTCTTACTAAATTTACTAGTCTAGCATTAAAACCTCCAAAGATATTGAGTATGAAAGTTCCCATTTGTAAGGGAGGTGCCACGCCCCTTTTACGAGTTCAAAAAGGGATAGTATTATTAAAGGGACTTACTTTATACAACGTCTTACCAAATTTAGTAGTCTAGCATTAAAACCTCCAAAGATATTGAGTATGAAAGTTCCCATTTGTAAGGGAGGTGCCACGCCCCCTTTTACGATTTCAAAAAGGGATAGGTATTAGGAAAGGGACTTACTTTAAACAACGCCTTACCAAAATTTAGTAGTCTAGCATTAAAACCTCCAAAGATATTGAGTATGAAAGTTCCCATTTGTAAGGGAGGTGCCACGCCCCCTTTTACGATTTCAAAAAGGGATAGGTATTAGGAAAGGGACTTACTTTAAACAACGCCTTACCAAAATTTAGTAGTCTAGCATTAAAACCTCCAAAGATATTGAGTATGAAAGTTCCCATTTGTAAGGGAGGTGCCACGCCCCTTTTACGATTTCAAAAAGGAATAGGTATTAGGAAAGGGACTTACTTTATACAACGTCTTACCAAATTTAGTAGTCTAGCATTAAAACCTCCAAAGATATTGAGTATGAAAGTTCCCATTTGTAAGGGAGGTGCCACGCCCCCTTTTACGATTTCAAAAAGGGATAGGTATTAGGAAAGGGACTTACTTTATACAACGTCTTACCAAATTTAGTAGTCTAGCATTAATACCTCCAAAGATATTGAGTATGAAAGATCCCATTTGTATGGGAGGTGCCACGCCCCCTTTTACGATTTCAAAAAGGAATAGGTATTAGGAAAGGGACTTACTTTATACAACGTCTTACCAAATTTAGTAGTCTAGCATTAAAACCTCCAAAGATATTGAGTATGAAAGTTCCCATTTGTAAGGGAGGTGCCACGCCCCTTTTACGAGTTCAAAAAGGGATAGTATTATTAAAGGGACTTACTTTATACAACGCCTTACTAAAATTTAGTAGTCTCCAAAGATATTGAGTATGAAGGTTCTCATTTGTATGGGAGGTGCCACGCCCCCTTTTACGATTCCAAAAAGGGATAGGTATTAATAAAGGGACTTACTTTAAACAACGCCTTACCAAAATTTAGTAGTCTAGCATTAAAACCTCCAAAGATATTGAGTATGAAAGTTCCCATTTGTATGGGAGGTGCCACGCCCCCTTTTACGATTTCAAAAAGGGATAGGTATTAATAAAGGGACTTACTTTAAACAACGCCTTACCAAAATTTAGTAGTCTAGCATTAAAACCTCCAAAGATATTGAGTATGAAAGTTCCCATTTGTAAGGGAGGTGCCACGCCCCCTTTTACGATTTCAAAAAGGGATAGGTATTAGGAAAGGGACTTACTTTAAACAACGCCTTACCAAAATTTAGTAGTCTAGCATTAAAACCTCCAAAGATATTGAGTATGAAAGTTCCCATTTGTAAGGGAGGTGCCACGCCCCCTTTTACGATTCCAAAAAGGGATAGGTATTAATAAAGGGACTTACTTTAAACAACGCCTTACCAAAATTTAGTAGTCTAGCATTAAAACCTCCAAAGATATTGAGTATGAAAGTTCCCATTTGTAAGGGAGGTGCCACGCCCCCTTTTACGATTTCAAAAAGGGATAGGTATTAGGAAAGGGACTTACTTTATACAACGTCTTACCAAATTTAGTAGTCTAGCATTAATACCTCCAAAGATATTGAGTATGAAAGTTCCCATTTGTAAGGGAGGTGCCACGCCCCCTTTTACGATTTCAAAAAGGGATAGGTATTAGGAAAGGGACTTACTTTATACAACGTCTTACCAAATTTAGTAGTCTAGCATTAATACCTCCAAAGATATTGAGTATGAAAGTTCCCATTTGTATGGGAGGTGCCACGCCCCCTTTTACGATTTCAAAAAGGAATAGGTATTAGGAAAGGGACTTACTTTATACAACGTCTTACCAAATTTAGTAGTCTAGCATTAAAACCTCCAAAGATATTGAGTATGAAAGTTCCCATTTGTAAGGGAGGTGCCACGCCCCTTTTACGAGTTCAAAAAGGGATAGTATTATTAAAGGGACTTACTTTATACAACGTCTTACCAAATTTAGTAGTCTAGCATTAAAACCTCCAAAGATATTGAGTATGAAAGTTCCCATTTGTAAGGGAGGTGCCACGCCCCCTTTTACGATTTCAAAAAGGGATAGGTATTAGGAAAGGGACTTACTTTAAACAACGCCTTACCAAAATTTAGTAGTCTAGCATTAAAACCTCCAAAGATATTGAGTATGAAAGTTCCCATTTGTAAGGGAGGTGCCACGCCCCCTTTTACGATTTCAAAAAGGGATAGGTATTAGGAAAGGGACTTACTTTAAACAACGCCTTACCAAAATTTAGTAGTCTAGCATTAAAACCTCCAAAGATATTGAGTATGAAAGTTCCCATTTGTAAGGGAGGTGCCACGCCCCTTTTACGAGTTCAAAAAGGGATAGTATTATTAAAGGGACTTACTTTATACAACGCCTTACCAAATTTAGTAGTCTAGCATTAATACCTCCAAAGATATTGAGTATGAAAGTTCCCATTTGTAAGGGAGGTGCCACGCCCCCTTTTACGATTTCAAAAAGGGATAGGTATTAGGAAAGGGACTTACTTTAAACAACGCCTTACCAAATTTAGTAGTCTAGCATTAAAACCTCCAAAGATATTGAGTATGAAAGTTCCCATTTGTAAGGGAGGTGCCACGCCCCTTTTACGAGTTCAAAAAGGGATAGTATTATTAAAGGGACTTACTTTATACAACGCCTTACTAAAATTTAGTAGTCTCCAAAGATATTGAGTATGAAGGTTCTCATTTGTATGGGAGGTGCCACGCCCCCTTTTACGATTCCAAAAAGGGATAGGTATTAATAAAGGGACTTACTTTAAACAACGCCTTACCAAAATTTAGTAGTCTAGCATTAAAACCTCCAAAGATATTGAGTATGAAAGTTCCCATTTGTAAGGGAGGTGCCACGCCCCCTTTTACGATTTCAAAAAGGGATAGGTATTAATAAAGGGACTTACTTTAAACAACGCCTTACCAAAATTTAGTAGTCTAGCATTAAAACCTCCAAAGATATTGAGTATGAAAGTTCCCATTTGTAAGGGAGGTGCCACGCCCCCTTTTACGATTTCAAAAAGGGATAGGTATTAGGAAAGGGACTTACTTTAAACAACGCCTTACCAAAATTTAGTAGTCTAGCATTAAAACCTCCAAAGATATTGAGTATGAAAGTTCCCATTTGTAAGGGAGGTGCCACGCCCCCTTTTACGATTCCAAAAAGGGATAGGTATTAATAAAGGGACTTACTTTAAACAACGCCTTACCAAAATTTAGTAGTCTAGCATTAAAACCTCCAAAGATATTGAGTATGAAAGTTCCCATTTGTAAGGGAGGTGCCACGCCCCCTTTTACGATTTCAAAAAGGGATAAGTATTAGGAAAGGGACTTACTTTATACATCGTCTTACCAAATTTAGTAGTCTAGCATTAATACCTCCAAAGATATTGAGTATGAAAGTTCCCATTTGTAAGGGAGGTGCCACGCCCCTTTTACGATTTCAAAAAGGGATAGTATTATTAAAGGGACTTACTTTATACAACGCCTTACTAAAATTTAGTAGTCTCCAAAGATATTGAGTATGAAGGTTCTCATTTGTATGGGAGGTGCCACGCCCCCTTTTACGATTTCAAAAAGGAATAGGTATTAGGAAAGGGACTTACTTTATACAACGTCTTACCAAATTTAGTAGTCTAGCATTAATACCTCCAAAGATATTGAGTATGAAAGTTCCCATTTGTAAGGGAGGTGCCACGCCCCTTTTACGATTTCAAAAAGGGATAGTATTATTAAAGGGACTTACTTTATACAACGCCTTACTAAAATTTAGTAGTCTCCAAAGATATTGAGTATGAAGGTTCTCATTTGTATGGGAGGTGCCACGCCCCCTTTTACGATTTCAAAAAGGAATAGGTATTAGGAAAGGGACTTACTTTATACAACGTCTTACCAAATTTAGTAGTCTAGCATTAAAACCTCCAAAGATATTGAGTATGAAAGTTCCCATTTGTAAGGGAGGTGCCACGCCCCCTTTTACGATTTCAAAAAGGGATAGGTACTAGGAAAGGGACTTACTTTATACAACGTCTTACTAAAATTTAGTAGTCTCCAAAGATATTGAGTATGAAGGTTCTCATTTGTATGGGAGGTGCCACGCCCCCTTTTACGATTTCAAAAAGGGATAGGTATTAATAAAGGGACTTACTTTATACAACGCCTTACCAAAATTTAGTAGTCTAGCATTAATACCTCCAAAGATATTGAGTATGAAGGTTCTCATTTGTATGGGAGGTGCCACGCCCCCTTTTACGATTTCAAAAAGGGATAGGTATTAGGAAAGGGACTTACTTTATACAACGTCTTACCAAATTTAGTAGTCTCCAAAGATATTGAGTATGAAGGTTCTCATTTGTATGGGAGGTGCCACGCCCCCTTTTACGATTTCAAAAAGGGATAGGTATTAATAAAGGGACTTACTTTATACAACGCCTTACCAAAATTTAGTAGTCTAGCATTAATACCTCCAAAGATATTGAGTATGAAGGTTCTCATTTGTATGGGAGGTGCCACGCCCCCTTTTACGATTTCAAAAAGGGATAGGTATTAGGAAAGGGACTTACTTTATACAACGTCTTACTAAAATTTAGTAGTCTCCAAAGATATTGAGTATGAAGGTTCTCATTTGTATGGGAGGTGCCACGCCCCCTTTTACGATTTCAAAAAGGGATAGGTATTAATAAAGGGACTTACTTTATACAACGCCTTACCAAAATTTAGTAGTCTAGCATTAATACCTCCAAAGATATTGAGTATGAAGGTTCTCATTTGTATGGGAGGTGCCACGCCCCCTTTTACGATTTCAAAAAGGGATAGGTACTAGGAAAGGGACTTACTTTATACAACGTCTTACTAAAATTTAGTAGTCTCCAAAGATATTGAGTATGAAGGTTCTCATTTGTATGGGAGGTGCCACGCCCCCTTTTACGATTTCAAAAAGGGATAGTATTATTAAAGGGACTTACTTTATACAACGCCTTACTAAAATTTAGTAGTCTCCAAAGATATTGAGTATGAAGGTTCTCATTTGTATGGGAGGTGCCACGCCCCCTTTTACGATTTCAAAAAGGGATAGGTATTAATAAAGGGACTTACTTTATACAACGCCTTACCAAAATTTAGTAGTCTAGCATTAATACCTCCAAAGATATTGAGTATGAAGGTTCTCATTTGTATGGGAGGTGCCACGCCCCCTTTTACGATTTCAAAAAGGGATAGGTATTAGGAAAGGGACTTACTTTATACAACGTCTTACCAAATTTAGTAGTCTAGCATTAATACCTCCAAAGATATTGAGTATGAAAGTTCCCATTTGTATGGGAGGTGCCACGCTTCCTTTTACGATTTCAAAAAGGAATAGGTATTAGGAAAGGGACTTACTTTATACAACGTCTTACCAAATTTAGTAGTCTAGCATTAAAACGTCCAAAGATATTGAGTATGAAAGTTCCCATTTGTAAGGGAGGTGCCACGCCCCCTTTTACGATTTCAAAAAGGGATAGGTATTAGGAAAGGGACTTACTTTATACAACGTCTTACCAAATTTAGTAGTCTAGCATTAATACCTCCAAAGATATTGAGTATGAAAGATCCCATTTGTATGGGAGGTGCCACGCCCCCTTTTACGATTTCAAAAAGGAATAGGTATTAGGAAAGGGACTTACTTTATACAACGTCTTACCAAATTTAGTAGTCTAGCATTAAAACCTCCAAAGATATTGAGTATGAAAGTTCCCATTTGTAAGGGAGGTGCCACGCCCCTTTTACGAGTTCAAAAAGGGATAGTATTATTAAAGGGACTTACTTTATACAACGCCTTACTAAAATTTAGTAGTCTCCAAAGATATTGAGTATGAAGGTTCTCATTTGTATGGGAGGTGCCACGCCCCCTTTTACGATTCCAAAAAGGGATAGGTATTAATAAAGGGACTTACTTTAAACAACGCCTTACCAAAATTTAGTAGTCTAGCATTAAAACCTCCAAAGATATTGAGTATGAAAGTTCCCATTTGTAAGGGAGGTGCCACGCCCCCTTTTACGATTTCAAAAAGGGATAGGTATTAATAAAGGGACTTACTTTAAACAACGCCTTACCAAAATTTAGTAGTCTAGCATTAAAACCTCCAAAGATATTGAGTATGAAAGTTCCCATTTGTAAGGGAGGTGCCACGCCCCCTTTTACGATTTCAAAAAGGGATAGGTATTAGGAAAGGGACTTACTTTAAACAACGCCTTACCAAAATTTAGTAGTCTAGCATTAAAACCTCCAAAGATATTGAGTATGAAAGTTCCCATTTGTAAGGGAGGTGCCACGCCCCCTTTTACGATTCCAAAAAGGGATAGGTATTAATAAAGGGACTTACTTTAAACAACGCCTTACCAAAATTTAGTAGTCTAGCATTAAAACCTCCAAAGATATTGAGTATGAAAGTTCCCATTTGTAAGGGAGGTGCCACGCCCCCTTTTACGATTTCAAAAAGGGATAGGTATTAGGAAAGGGACTTACTTTATACAACGTCTTACCAAATTTAGTAGTCTAGCATTAATACCTCCAAAGATATTGAGTATGAAAGTTCCCATTTGTAAGGGAGGTGCCACGCCCCTTTTACGATTTCAAAAAGGGATAGTATTATTAAAGGGACTTACTTTATACAACGCCTTACTAAAATTTAGTAGTCTCCAAAGATATTGAGTATGAAGGTTCTCATTTGTATGGGAGGTGCCACGCCCCCTTTTACGATTTCAAAAAGGGATAGGTATTAGGAAAGGGACTTACTTTATACAACGTCTTACCAAATTTAGTAGTCTAGCATTAATACCTCCAAAGATATTGAGTATGAAAGTTCCCATTTGTAAGGGAGGTGCCACGCCCCTTTTACGATTTCAAAAAGGGATAGGATTATTAAAGGGACTTACTTTATACAACGCCTTACTAAAATTTAGTAGTCTCCAAAGATATTGAGTATGAAGGTTCTCATTTGTATGGGAGGTGCCACGCCCCCTTTTACGATTTCAAAAAGGAATAGGTATTAGGAAAGGGACTTACTTTATACAACGTCTTACCAAATTTAGTAGTCTAGCATTAAAACCTCCAAAGATATTGAGTATGAAAGTTCCCATTTGTAAGGCAGGTGCCACGCCCCCTTTTACGATTTCAAAAAAGGATAGGTATTAATTAGGAAAGGGACTTACTTTATACAACGCCTTACCAAAATTTAGTAGTCTAGCATTAATACCTCCAAAGATATTGAGTATGAAAATTCTCATTTGTATGGGAGGTGCCACGCCCCCTTTTACGATTTCAAAAAGGGATAGGTATTAATAAAGGGACTTACTTTATACAACGCCTTACCAAAATTTAGTAGTCTAGCATTAACACCTCCAAAGATATTGAGTATGAAGGTTCTCATTTGTATGGGAGGTGCCACGCCCCCTTTTACGATTTCAAAAAGGAATAGGTATTAGGAAAGGGACTTACTTTATACAACGTCTTACCAAATTTAGTAGTCTAGCATTAAAACCTCCAAAGATATTGAGTATGAAAGTTCCCATTTGTAAGGGAGGTGCCACGCCCCCTTTTACGATTTCAAAAAGGGATAGGTATTAGGAAAGGGACTTACTTTATACAACGCCTTACCAAAATTTAGTAGTCTAGCATTAATACCTCCAAAGATATTGAGTATGAAAATTCTCATTTGTATGGGAGGTGCCACGCCCCCTTTTACGATTTCAAAAAGGGATAGGTATTATGAGTATGAAGGTTCTCATTTGTATGGGAGGTGCCACGCCCCCTTTTACGATTTCAAAAAGGGATAGGTATTAGGAAAGGGACTTACTTTATACAACGTCTTACCAAATTTAGTAGTCTAGCATTAATACCTCCAAAGATATTGAGTATGAAAGTTCCCATTTGTATGGGAGGTGCCACGCCCCCTTTTACGATTTCAAAAAGGAATAGGTATTAGGAAAGGGACTTACTTTATACAACGTCTTACCAAATTTAGTAGTCTAGCATTAAAACCTCCAAAGATATTGAGTATGAAAGTTCCCATTTGTAAGGGAGGTGCCACGCCCCCTTTTACGATTTCAAAAAGGGATAGGTATTAGGAAAGGGACTTACTTTATACAACGTCTTACCAAATTTAGTAGTCTAGCATTAATACCTCCAAAGATATTGAGTATGAAAGATCCCATTTGTATGGGAGGTGCCACGCCCCCTTTTACGATTTCAAAAAGGAATAGGTATTAGGAAAGGGACTTACTTTATACAACGTCTTACCAAATTTAGTAGTCTAGCATTAAAACCTCCAAAGATATTGAGTATGAAAGTTCCCATTTGTAAGGGAGGTGCCACGCCCCTTTTACGAGTTCAAAAAGGGATAGTATTATTAAAGGGACTTACTTTATACAACGCCTTACTAAAATTTAGTAGTCTCCAAAGATATTGAGTATGAAGGTTCTCATTTGTATGGGAGGTGCCACGCCCCCTTTTACGATTTCAAAAAGGGATAGGTATTAATAAAGGGACTTACTTTAAACAACGCCTTACCAAAATTTAGTAGTCTAGCATTAAAACCTCCAAAGATATTGAGTATGAAAGTTCCCATTTGTAAGGGAGGTGCCACGCCCCCTTTTACGATTTCAAAAAGGGATAGGTATTAATAAAGGGACTTACTTTAAACAACGCCTTACCAAAATTTAGTAGTCTAGCATTAAAACCTCCAAAGATATTGAGTATGAAAGTTCCCATTTGTAAGGGAGGTGCCACGCCCCCTTTTACGATTTCAAAAAGGGATAGGTATTAGGAAAGGGACTTACTTTAAACAACGCCTTACCAAAATTTAGTAGTCTAGCATTAAAACCTCCAAAGATATTGAGTATGAAAGTTCCCATTTGTAAGGGAGGTGCCACGCCCCCTTTTACGATTCCAAAAAGGGATAGGTATTAATAAAGGGACTTACTTTAAACAACGCCTTACCAAAATTTAGTAGTCTAGCATTAAAACCTCCAAAGATATTGAGTATGAAAGTTCCCATTTGTAAGGGAGGTGCCACGCCCCCTTTTACGATTTCAAAAAGGGATAGGTATTAGGAAAGGGACTTACTTTATACAACGTCTTACCAAATTTAGTAGTCTAGCATTAATACCTCCAAAGATATTGAGTATGAAAGTTCCCATTTGTAAGGGAGGTGCCACGCCCCTTTTACGATTTCAAAAAGGGATAGTATTATTAAAGGGACTTACTTTATACAACGCCTTACTAAAATTTAGTAGTCTCCAAAGATATTGAGTATGAAGGTTCTCATTTGTATGGGAGGTGCCACGCCCCCTTTTACGATTTCAAAAAGGAATAGGTATTAGGAAAGGGACTTACTTTATACAACGTCTTACCAAATTTAGTAGTCTAGCATTAATACCTCCAAAGATATTGAGTATGAAAGTTCCCATTTGTAAGGGATTGCCACGCCCCTTTTACGATTTCAAAAAGGGATAGTATTATTAAAGGGACTTACTTTATACAACGCCTTACTAAAATTTAGTAGTCTCCAAAGATATTGAGTATGAAGGTTCTCATTTGTATGGGAGGTGCCACGCCCCCTTTTACGATTTCAAAAAGGAATAGGTATTAGGAAAGGGACTTACTTTATACAACGTCTTACCAAATTTAGTAGTCTAGCATTAAAACCTCCAAAGATATTGAGTATGAAAGTTCCCATTTGTAAGGGAGGTGCCACGCCCCTTTTACGATTTCAAAAAGGGATAGTATTATTAAAGGGACTTACTTTATACAACGCCTTACTAAAATTTAGTAGTCTCCAAAGATATTGAGTATGAAGGTTCTCATTTGTATGGGAGGTGCCACGCCCCCTTTTACGATTTCAAAAAGGGATAGGTATTAGGAAAGGGACTTACTTTATACAACGTCTTACCAAATTTAGTAGTCTAGCATTAAAACCTCCAAAGATATTGAGTATGAAAGTTCCCATTTGTAAGGGAGGTGCCACGCCCCTTTTACGATTTCAAAAAGGGATAGGTACTAGGAAAGGGACTTACTTTATACAACGTCTTACCAAATTTAGTAGTCTAGCATTAATACCTCCAAAGATATTGAGTATGAAAGATCCCATTTGTATGGGAGGTGCCACGCCCCCTTTTACGATTTCAAAAAGGAATAGGTATTAGGAAAGGGACTTACTTTATACAACGTCTTACCAAATTTAGTAGTCTAGCATTAAAACCTCCAAAGATATTGAGTATGAAAGTTCCCATTTGTAAGGGAGGTGCCACGCCCCTTTTACGATTTCAAAAAGAGATAGTATTATTAAAGGGACTTACTTTATACAACGCCTTACTAAAATTTAGTAGTCTCCAAAGATATTGAGTATGAAGGTTCTCATTTGTATGGGAGGTGCCACGCCCCCTTTTACGATTTCAAAAAGGGATAGGTATTAGGAAAGGGACTTACTTTATACAACGTCTTACCAAATTTAGTAGTCTAGCATTAAAACCTCCAAAGATATTGAGTATGAAAGTTCCCATTTGTAAGGGAGGTGCCACGCCCCCTTTTACGATTTCAAAAAGGGATAGGTACTAGGAAAGGGACTTACTTTATACAACGTCTTACCAAATTTAGTAGTCTAGCATTAATACCTCCAAAGATATTGAGTATGAAAGATCCCATTTGTATGGGAGGTGCCACGCCCCCTTTTACGATTTCAAAAAGGAATAGGTATTAGGAAAGGGACTTACTTTATACAACGTCTTACCAAATTTAGTAGTCTAGCATTAAAACCTCCAAAGATATTGAGTATGAAAGTTCCCATTTGTAAGGGAGGTGCCACGCCCCTTTTACGATTTCAAAAAGGGATAGGTACTAGGAAAGGGACTTACTTTATACAACGTCTTACCAAATTTAGTAGTCTAGCATTAATACCTCCAAAGATATTGAGTATGAAAGATCCCATTTGTATGGGAGGTGCCACGCCCCCTTTTACGATTTCAAAAAGGAATAGGTATTAGGAAAGGGACTTACTTTATACAACGTCTTACCAAATTTAGTAGTCTAGCATTAAAACCTCCAAAGATATTGAGTATGAAAGTTCCCATTTGTAAGGGAGGTGCCACGCCCCTTTTACGATTTCAAAAAGAGATAGTATTATTAAAGGGACTTACTTTATACAACGCCTTACTAAAATTTAGTAGTCTCCAAAGATATTGAGTATGAAGGTTCTCATTTGTATGGGAGGTGCCACGCCCCCTTTTACGATTTCAAAAAGGAATAGGTATTAGGAAAGGGACTTACTTTATACAACGTCTTACCAAATTTAGTAGTCTAGCATTAAAACCTCCAAAGATATTGAGTATGAAAGTTCCCATTTGTAAGGGAGGTGCCACGCCCCCTTTTACGATTTCAAAAAGGGATAGGTACTAGGAAAGGGACTTACTTTATACAACGTCTTACCAAATTTAGTAGTCTAGCATTAATACCTCCAAAGATATTGAGTATGAAAGATCCCATTTGTATGGGAGGTGCCACGCCCCCTTTTACGATTTCAAAAAGGAATAGGTATTAGGAAAGGGACTTACTTTATACAACGTCTTACCAAATTTAGTAGTCTAGCATTAAAACCTCCAAAGATATTGAGTATGAAAGTTCCCATTTGTAAGGGAGGTGCCACGCCCCTTTTACGATTTCAAAAAGGGATAGTATTATTAAAGGGACTTACTTTATACAACGCCTTACTAAAATTTAGTAGTCTCCAAAGATATTGAGTATGAAGGTTCTCATTTGTATGGGAGGTGCCACGCCCCCTTTTACGATTCCAAAAAGGGATAGGTATTAATAAAGGGACTTACTTTAAACAACGCCTTACCAAATTTAGTAGTCTAGCATTAAAACCTCCAAAGATATTGAGTATGAAAGTTCCCATTTGTAAGGGAGGTGCCACGCCCCCTTTTACGATTTCAAAAAGGGATAGGTATTAGGAAAGGGACTTACTTTAAACAACGCCTTACCAAAATTTAGTAGTCTAGCATTAAAACCTCCAAAGATATTGAGTATGAAGGTTCTCATTTGTATGGGAGGTGCCACGCCCCCTTTTACGATTCCAAAAAGGGATAGGTATTAATAAAGGGACTTACTTTAAACAACGCCTTACCAAAATTTAGTAGTCTAGCATTAAAACCTCCAAAGATATTGAGTATGAAAGTTCCCATTTGTAAGGGAGGTGCCACGCCCCCTTTTACGATTCCAAAAAGGGATAGGTATTAATAAAGGGACTTACTTTAAACAACGCCTTACCAAAATTTAGTAGTCTAGCATTAAAACCTCCAAAGATATTGAGTATGAAAGTTCCCATTTGTAAGGGAGGTGCCACGCCCCCTTTTACGATTTCAAAAAGGGATAGGTATTAGGAAAGGGACTTACTTTATACAACGTCTTACCAAATTTAGTAGTCTAGCATTAATACCTCCAAAGATATTGAGTATGAAAGTTCCCATTTGTAAGGGAGGTGCCACGCCCCTTTTACGATTTCAAAAAGGGATAGTATTATTAAAGGGACTTACTTTATACAACGCCTTACTAAAATTTAGTAGTCTCCGAAGATATTGAGTATGAAGGTTCTCATTTGTATGGGAGGTGCCACGCCCCCTTTTACGATTTCAAAAAGGAATAGGTATTAGGAAAGGGACTTACTTTATACAACGTCTTACCAAATTTAGTAGTCTAGCATTAAAACCTCCAAAGATATTGAGTATGAAAGTTCCCATTTGTAAGGGAGGTGCCACGCCCCTTTTACGATTTCAAAAAGGGATAGTATTATTAAAGGGACTTACTTTATACAACGCCTTACTAAAATTTAGTAGTCTCCAAAGATATTGAGTATGAAGGTTCTCATTTGTATGGGAGGTGCCACGCCCCCTTTTACGATTCCAAAAAGGGATAGGTATTAATAAAGGGACTTACTTTAAACAACGCCTTACCAAAATTTAGTAGTCTAGCATTAAAATCTCCAAAGATATTGAGTATGAAAGTTCCCATTTGTAAGGGAGGTGCCACGCCCCCTTTTACGATTTCAAAAAGGGATAGGTATTAATAAAGGGACTTACTTTATACAACGCCTTAACAAAATTTAGTAGTCTAGCATTAATACCTCCAAAGATATTGAGTATGAAGGTTCTCATTTGTATGGGAGGTGCCACGCCCCCTTTTACGATTCCAAAAAGGGATAGGTATTATTAAAGGGACTTACTTTATACAACGCCTTACTAAAATTTAGTAGTCTAGCATTAATACCTCCAAAGATATTGAGTATGAAAGATCCCATTTGTATGGGAGGTGCCACGCCCCCTTTTACGATTTCAAAAAGGAATAGGTATTAGGAAAGGGACTTACTTTATACAACGTCTTACCAAATTTAGTAGTCTAGCATTAAAACCTCCAAAGATATTGAGTATGAAAGTTCCCATTTGTAAGGGAGGTGCCACGCCCCTTTTACGATTTCAAAAAGGGATAGTATTATTAAAGGGACTTACTTTATACAACGCCTTACTAAAATTTAGTAGTCTCCAAAGATATTGAGTATGAAGGTTCTCATTTGTATGGGAGGTGCCACGCCCCCTTTTACGATTCCAAAAAGGGATAGGTATTAATAAAGGGACTTACTTTAAACAACGCCTTACCAAAATTTAGTAGTCTAGCATTAAAATCTCCAAAGATATTGAGTATGAAAGTTCCCATTTGTAAGGGAGGTGCCACGCCCCCTTTTACGATTTCAAAAAGGGATAGGTATTAATAAAGGGACTTACTTTAAACAACGCCTTACCAAAATTTAGTAGTCTAGCATTAAAACCTCCAAAGATATTGAGTATGAAAGTTCCCATTTGTAAGGGAGGTGCCACGCCCCTTTTACGATTTCAAAAAGGGATAGTATTATTAAAGGGACTTACTTTATACAACGCCTTACTAAAATTTAGTAGTCTCCAAAGATATTGAGTATGAAGGTTCTCATTTGTATGGGAGGTGCCACGCCCCCTTTTACGATTTCAAAAAGGAATAGGTATTAGGAAAGGGACTTACTTTATACAACGTCTTACCAAATTTAGTAGTCTAGCATTAAAACCTCCAAAGATATTGAGTATGAAAGTTCCCATTTGTAAGGGAGGTGCCACGCCCCTTTTACGATTTCAAAAAGGGATAGGTACTAGGAAAGGGACTTACTTTATACAACGTCTTACCAAATTTAGTAGTCTAGCATTAATACCTCCAAAGATATTGAGTATGAAAGATCCCATTTGTATGGGAGGTGCCACGCCCCCTTTTACGATTTCAAAAAGGAATAGGTATTAGGAAAGGGACTTACTTTATACAACGTCTTACCAAATTTAGTAGTCTAGCATTAAAACCTCCAAAGATATTGAGTATGAAAGTTCCCATTTGTAAGGGAGGTGCCACGCCCCTTTTACGATTTCAAAAAGAGATAGTATTATTAAAGGGACTTACTTTATACAACGCCTTACTAAAATTTAGTAGTCTCCAAAGATATTGAGTATGAAGGTTCTCATTTGTATGGGAGGTGCCACGCCCCCTTTTACGATTTCAAAAAGGGATAGGTATTAGGAAAGGGACTTACTTTATACAACGTCTTACCAAATTTAGTAGTCTAGCATTAAAACCTCCAAAGATATTGAGTATGAAAGTTCCCATTTGTAAGGGAGGTGCCACGCCCCCTTTTACGATTTCAAAAAGGGATAGGTACTAGGAAAGGGACTTACTTTATACAACGTCTTACCAAATTTAGTAGTCTAGCATTAATACCTCCAAAGATATTGAGTATGAAAGATCCCATTTGTATGGGAGGTGCCACGCCCCCTTTTACGATTTCAAAAAGGAATAGGTATTAGGAAAGGGACTTACTTTATACAACGTCTTACCAAATTTAGTAGTCTAGCATTAAAACCTCCAAAGATATTGAGTATGAAAGTTCCCATTTGTAAGGGAGGTGCCACGCCCCTTTTACGATTTCAAAAAGGGATAGTATTATTAAAGGGACTTACTTTATACAACGCCTTACTAAAATTTAGTAGTCTCCAAAGATATTGAGTATGAAGGTTCTCATTTGTATGGGAGGTGCCACGCCCCCTTTTACGATTCCAAAAAGGGATAGGTATTAATAAAGGGACTTACTTTAAACAACGCCTTACCAAATTTAGTAGTCTAGCATTAAAACCTCCAAAGATATTGAGTATGAAAGTTCCCATTTGTAAGGGAGGTGCCACGCCCCCTTTTACGATTTCAAAAAGGGATAGGTATTAGGAAAGGGACTTACTTTAAACAACGCCTTACCAAAATTTAGTAGTCTAGCATTAAAACCTCCAAAGATATTGAGTATGAAGGTTCTCATTTGTATGGGAGGTGCCACGCCCCCTTTTACGATTCCAAAAAGGGATAGGTATTAATAAAGGGACTTACTTTAAACAACGCCTTACCAAAATTTAGTAGTCTAGCATTAAAACCTCCAAAGATATTGAGTATGAAAGTTCCCATTTGTAAGGGAGGTGCCACGCCCCCTTTTACGATTCCAAAAAGGGATAGGTATTAATAAAGGGACTTACTTTAAACAACGCCTTACCAAAATTTAGTAGTCTAGCATTAAAACCTCCAAAGATATTGAGTATGAAAGTTCCCATTTGTATGGGAGGTGCCACGCCCCCTTTTACGATTTCAAAAAGGGATAGGTATTAGGAAAGGGACTTACTTTATACAACGTCTTACCAAATTTAGTAGTCTAGCATTAATACCTCCAAAGATATTGAGTATGAAAGTTCCCATTTGTAAGGGAGGTGCCACGCCCCTTTTACGATTTCAAAAAGGGATAGTATTATTAAAGGGACTTACTTTATACAACGCCTTACTAAAATTTAGTAGTCTCCGAAGATATTGAGTATGAAGGTTCTCATTTGTATGGGAGGTGCCACGCCCCCTTTTACGATTTCAAAAAGGAATAGGTATTAGGAAAGGGACTTACTTTATACAACGTCTTACCAAATTTAGTAGTCTAGCATTAAAACCTCCAAAGATATTGAGTATGAAAGTTCCCATTTGTAAGGGAGGTGCCACGCCCCTTTTACGATTTCAAAAAGGGATAGTATTATTAAAGGGACTTACTTTATACAACGCCTTACTAAAATTTAGTAGTCTCCAAAGATATTGAGTATGAAGGTTCTCATTTGTATGGGAGGTGCCACGCCCCCTTTTACGATTCCAAAAAGGGATAGGTATTAATAAAGGGACTTACTTTAAACAACGCCTTACCAAAATTTAGTAGTCTAGCATTAAAATCTCCAAAGATATTGAGTATGAAAGTTCCCATTTGTAAGGGAGGTGCCACGCCCCCTTTTACGATTTCAAAAAGGGATAGGTATTAATAAAGGGACTTACTTTATACAACGCCTTAACAAAATTTAGTAGTCTAGCATTAATACCTCCAAAGATATTGAGTATGAAGGTTCTCATTTGTATGGGAGGTGCCACGCCCCCTTTTACGATTTCAAAAAGGGATAGGTATTAGGAAAGGGACTTACTTTATACAACGTCTTACCAAATTTAGTAGTCTAGCATTAATACCTCCAAAGATATTGAGTATGAAAGTTCCCATTTGTATGGGAGGTGCCACGCCCCCTTTTACGATTTCAAAAAGGAATAGGTATTAGGAAAGGGGCTTACTTTATACAACGCCTTACCAAAATTTAATAGTCTAGCATTAATACCTCCAAAGATATCGAGTATGAAAGTTCCCATTTGTATGGGATGTGCCACGCCCCCTTTTACGATTTCAAAAAGGGATAGGTATTATGAAAGGGACTTACTTTATACAACGTCTTACCAAAATTTAGTAGTCTAGCATTAATACCTCCAAAGATATTGAGTATGAAAATTCTCATTTGTATGGGAGGTGCCACGCCCCCTTTTACGATTTCAAAAAGGGATAGGTATTATTACTTTATACAACGCCTTACCAAAATTTAGTAGTCTAGCATTAATACCTCCAAAGATATCGAGTATGAAAGTTCCCATTTGTATGGGATGTGCCACGCCCCCTTTTACGATTTCAAAAAGGGATAGGTATTATGAAAGGGACTTACTTTATACAACGTCTTACCAAAATTTAGTAGTCTAGCATTAATACCTCCAAAGATATCGAGTATGAAAGTTCCCATTTGTATGGGATGTGCCACGCCCCCTTTTACGATTTCAAAAAGGGATAGGTATTAGGAAAGGGACTTACTTTATACAACGTCTTACCAAATTTAGTAGTCTAGCATTAATACCTCCAAAGATATCGAGTATGAAAGTTCCCATTTGTATGGGATGTGCCACGCCCCCTTTTACGATTTCAAAAAGGGATAGGTATTATGAAAGGGACTTACTTTATACAACGCCTTACCAAAATTTAATAGTCTAGCATTAATACCTCCAAAGATATCGAGTATGAAAGTTCCCATTTGTATGGGATGTGCCACGCCCCCTTTTACGATTTCAAAAAGGGATAGGTATTATGAAAGGGACTTACTTTATACAACGTCTTACCAAATTTAGTAGTCTAGCATTAATACCTCCAAAGATATTGAGTATGAAAGTTCCCATTTGTATGGGAGGTGCCACGCCCCCTTTTACGATTTCAAAAAGGAATAGGTATTAGGAAAGGGACTTACTACTTTATACAACGTCTTACCAAATTTAGTAGTCTAGCATTAAAACCTCCAAAGATATTGAGTATGAAAGTTCCCATTTGTAAGGGAGGTGCCACGCCCCCTTTTACGATTTCAAAAAGGGATAGGTATTAGGAAAGGGACTTACTTTATACAACGCCTTACCAAAATTTAGTAGTCTAGCATTAATACCTCCAAAGATATTGAGTATGAAAATTCTCATTTGTATGGGAGGTGCCACGCCCCCTTTTACGATTTCAAAAATTGATAGGTATTAATAAAGGGACTTACTTTATACAACGCCTTACCAAAATTTAGTAGTCTAGCATTAATACCTCCAAAGATATTGAGTATGAAGGTTCTCATTTGTATGGGAGGTGCCACGCCCCCTTTTACGATTTCAAAAAGGGATAGGTATTAGGAAAGGGACTTACTTTATACAACGTCTTACCAAATTTAGTAGTCTAGCATTAATACCTCCAAAGATATTGAGTATGAAAGTTCCCATTTGTATGGGAGGTGCCACGCCCCCTTTTACGATTTCAAAAAGGAATAGGTATTAGGAAAGGGACTTACTTTATACAACGTCTTACCAAATTTAGTAGTCTAGCATTAAAACCTCCAAAGATATTGAGTATGAAAGTTCCCATTTGTAAGGGAGGTGCCACGCCCCCTTTTACGATTTCAAAAAGGGATAGGTATTAGGAAAGGGACTTACTTTATACAACGTCTTACCAAATTTAGTAGTCTAGCATTAATACCTCCAAAGATATTGAGTATGAAAGATCCCATTTGTATGGGAGGTGCCACGCCCCCTTTTACGATTTCAAAAAGGAATAGGTATTAGGAAAGGGACTTACTTTATACAACGTCTTACCAAATTTAGTAGTCTAGCATTAAAACCTCCAAAGATATTGAGTATGAAAGTTCCCATTTGTAAGGGAGGGGCCACGCCCCTTTTACGATTTCAAAAAGGGATAGTATTATTAAAGGGACTTACTTTATACAACGCCTTACTAAAATTTAGTAGTCTCCAAAGATATTGAGTATGAAGGTTCTCATTTGTATGGGAGGTGCCACGCCCCCTTTTACGATTCCAAAAAGGGATAGGTATTAATAAAGGGACTTACTTTAAACAACGCCTTACCAAAATTTAGTAGTCTAGCATTAAAACCTCCAAAGATATTGAGTATGAAAGTTCCCATTTGTAAGGGAGGTGCCACGCCCCCTTTTACGATTTCAAAAAGGGATAGGTATTAGGAAAGGGACTTACTTTATACAACGTCTTACCAAATTTAGTAGTCTAGCATTAATACCTCCAAAGATATTGAGTATGAAAGTTCCCATTTGTATGGGAGGTGCCACGCCCCCTTTTACGATTTCAAAAAGGAATAGGTATTAGGAAAGGGACTTACTTTATAAAACGTCTTACCAAATTTAGTAGTCTAGCATTAAAACCTCCAAAGATATTGAGTATGAAAGTTCCCATTTGTAAGGGAGGTGCCACGCCCCCTTTTACGATTTCAAAAAGGGATAGGTATTAGGAAAGGGACTTACTTTATACAACGTCTTACCAAATTTAGTAGTCTAGCATTAATACCTCCAAAGATATTGAGTATGAAAGATCCTATTTGTGTGGAAGGTGCTACGCCCCCTTTTCCAATTTCAAAAAGTGATAGGTAAAATAGGAAAGGGTCTTACTTTATACATCGTCTTACCAAAATTTAGTAGTCTAGCATTGAAACTTCCAAAGATATTGAGTATGAAAGATCCCATTTATATGGGAGGTGCCACGCCCCTTTTACGATTTCAAAAAGGGATAATATTATTAAAGGGACTTACTTTATGCAACGCCTTACTAAAATTTAGTAGTCTCCACAGATATTGAGTATGAAGGTTCCCATTTGGATGGGAGGTGCCACGCCCCCTTTTACGATTCCAAAAAGGGATAGGTATTAATAAAGGGACTTACTTTATACAACGCCTTACCAAAATTTAGTAGTCTAGCAATAATACCTCCAAAGATATTGAGTATAAAAGTTCCCATTTGTAAGGGAGGTGCCACGCCCCCTTTTCCAATTTCAAAAAGTGATAGGTAAAATAGGAAAGGGACTTACTTTATACATCGTCTTACCAAAATTTAGTAGTCTAGCATTAATACTTCCAAAAAAGATATTGAGTATGAAAGTTCCCATTTGTATGGGAGGTGCCACGCCCCCTTTTCCGATTTCAAAAAGGGATAGGTATTCGGAAAGAGACTTACTTTATAAAACGCCTTACCAAAATTTAGTAGTCTAGCATTAACACCTCCAAAGATATTGAGTATGAAAGATCCTATTTGTGTGGAAGGTGCTACGCCCCCTTTTCCAATTTCAAAAAGTGATAGGTAAAATAGGAAATAGTCTTACTTTATACATCGTCTTACCAAAATTTAGTAGTCTAGCATTAATACCTCCAAAGATATTGAGTATGAAAGTTCTCATTTGTATGGGAGGTGCCACGCCCCCTTTTACGATTTCAAAAAGGGATAGGTATTATTAAATGGACTTACTTTATACAACGCCTTACCAAAATTTAGTAGTCTAGCATTAATACCTCCAAAGATATTGGATATGAAAGTTCCCATTTGTATGGGAGGTGCCACGCCCCCTTTTACGATTTCAAAAAGGGATAGGTATCCTGAAAGGGACTTGCTTTATACAACGTCTTACCAAAAATTAGTAGTCTAGCACTAATACCTCCAAAGATATTGAGTATGAAAGTTCTCATTTGTATGGGAGGTGCCACGCCCCCTTTTACGATTTCAAAAAGGGATAGGTATTATTAAATGGACTTACTTTATACAACGCCTTACCAAAATTTAGTAGTCTAGCATTAATACCTCCAAAGATATTGGGTATGAAAGTTCCCATTTGTATGGGAGGTGCCACGCCCCCTTTTACGATTTCAAAAAGGGATAGGTATCATGAAAGGGACTTACTTTATACAACGTCTTACCAAAAATTAGTAGTCTAGCATTAATACCTCCAAAGATATTGAGTATGAAAGTTCTCATTTGTATGGGAGGTGCCACGCCCCCTTTTACGATTTCAAAAAGGGATAGGTATTATTAAATGGACTTACTTTATACAACGCCTTACCAAAATTTAGTAGTCTAGCATTAATGCCTACAAAGATATTGAGTATGAAAGTTCCCTTTTGTATGGGAGGTGCCACGCCCCCTTTTACGATTTCAAAAAGGGATAGGTATCATGAAAGGGACTTACTTTAGACAACGCCTTTCCAAAATTTAGTAGTCTAGCATTAATACCTCCAAAGATATTGGGTATGAAAGTTCCCATTTGTATGGGAGGTGCCACGCCCCCTTTTACGATTTCAAAAAGGGATAGGTATCCTGAAAGGGACTTACTTTATACAACGTCTTACCAAAAATTAGTAGTCTAGCATTAATACCTCCAAAGATATTGAGTATTAAAGTTCTCATTTGTATGGGAGGTGCCACGCCCCCTTTTACGATTTCAAAAAGGGATAGGTATTAATTAATACCTCCAAAGATATTGGGTATGAAAGTTCCCATTTGTATGGGAGGTGCCACGCCCCCTTTTACGATTTCAAAAAGGGATAGGTATCCTGAAAGGGACTTACTTTATACAACGTCTTACCAAAATTTAGTAGTCTAGCATTAATACCTCCAAAGATATTGGGTATGAAAGTTCCCATTTGTATGGGAGGTGCCACGCCCCCTTTTACGATTTCAAAAAGGGATAGGTATCCTGAAATGGACTTACTTTATACAACGTCTTACCAAAAATTAGTAGTCTAGCATTAATACCTCCAAAGATATTGAGTATGAAAACTCTCATTTGTATGGGAGGTGAGCATTAATACCTCCAAAGATATTGAGTATGAAGGTTCCCATTTGTATGGGAGGTGCCACGCCCCCTTTTACGATTCCAAAAAGGGATAGGTATTATTAATAAAGGGACTTACTTTATACAACGCCTTACCAAAATTTAGTAGTCTAGCATTAATACCTCCAAAGATAATGAGTATGAAAGTTCCCATTTGTATGGGAGGTGCCACGCCCCCTTTTACGATTTCAAAAAGGAATAGGTATTAGGAAAGGGACTTACTCTATACAACGTCTTACCAAATTTAGTAGTCTAGCATTAATACCTCCAAAGATATTGAGTATGAAAGTTCCCATTTGTATGGGAGGTGCCACGCCCCCTTTTACGATTTCAAAAAGGAATAGGTATTAGGAAAGGGACTTACTTTATACAACGTCTTACCAAAATTTAGTAGTCTAGCATTAATACCTCCAAAGATATTGAGTATGAAAGTTCCCATTTGTATGGGAGGTGCCACGCCCCCTTTTACGATTCCAAAAAGGGATAGGTATTATTAATAAAGGGACTTACTTTATACAACGCCTTACCAAAATTTAGTAGTCTAGCATTAATACCTCCAAAGATAATGAGTATGAAAGTTCCCATTTGTATGGGAGGTGCCACGCCCCCTTTTACGATTTCAAAAAGGAATAGGTATTAGGAAAGGGACTTACTCTATACAACGTCTTACCAAATTTAGTAGTCTAGCATTAATACCTCCAAAGATATTGAGTATGAAAGTTCCCATTTGTATGGGAGGTGCCACGCCCCCTTTTACGATTTCAAAAAGGGAAAGGTATTATGAAAGGGACTTACTTTATACAACGTCTTACCAAAATTTAGTAGTCTAGCATTAATACCTCCAAAGATATTGAGTATGAAAGTTCCCATTTGTATGGGAGGTGCCACGCCCCCTTTTACGATTTCAAAAAGGGAAAGGTATTAGGAAAGGGACTTACTTTATACAACGCCTTACCAAAATTTAGTAGTCTAGCATTAATACCTCCAAAGATATTGAGTATGAAAGTTTCCATTTGTATGGGAGGTGCCACGCCCCCTTTTACGATTTCAAAAAGGAATAGGTATTAGGAAAGGGACTTGCTTTATACAACGCCTTACCAAAATTTAGTAGTCTAGCATTAATACCTCCAAAGATATTGAGTATGAAAGTTCCCATTTGTATGGGAGGTGCCACGCCCCCTTTTACGATTTCAAAAAGGGAAAGGTATTAGGAAAGGGACTTACTTTATACAACGCCTTACCAAAGTTAGTAGTCTAGCATTAATACCTCCAAAGATATTGAGTATGAAAGTTCCCATTTGTATGGGAGGTGCCACGCCCCCTTTTACGATTTCAAAAAGGAATAGGTATTAGGAAAGGGACTTACTTTATACAACGCCTTACCAAAATTTAGTAGTCTAGCATTAATACCTCCAAAGATATTGAGTATGAAAGTTTCCATTTGTATGGGAGGTGCCACGCCCCCTTTTACGATTTCAAAAAGGGATAAGTATTAGGAAAGGGACTTACTTTATACAACGCCTTACCAAAATTTAGTAGTCTAGCATTAATACCTCCAAAGATATTGAGTATGAAAGTTCCCATTTGTATGGGAGGTGCCACGCCCCCTTTTACGATTTCAAAAAGGGAAAGGTATTAGGAAAGGGACTTACTTTATACAACGCCTTACCAAAATTTAGTAGTCTAGCATTAATACCTCCAAAGATATTGAGTATGAAAGTTCCCATTTGTATGGGAGGTGCCACGCCCCCTTTTACGATTTCAAAAAGGGAAAGGTATTAGGAAAGGGACTTACTTTATACAACGCCTTACCAAAATTTAGTAGTCTAGCATTAATACCTCCAAAGATATTGAGTATGAAAGTTCCCATTTGTATGGGAGGTGCCACGCCCCCTTTTACGATTTCAAAAAGGGAAAGGTATTAATAAAGGGACTTACTTTATACAACGCCTTACCAAAATTTAGTAGTCTAGCATTAATACCTCCAAAGATATTAAGTATGAAAGTTCCCATTTGTATAAGAGGTGCCACGCCCCCTTTTACGATTTCAAAAAGGGATAGGTATTAATAAAGGGACTTACTTTATACAACGCCTTACTAAAATTTAGTAGTCTAGCATTAATACCTCCAAAGATATTGAGTATGAAGGTTCTCATTTGTATGGGAGGTGCCACGCCCCCTTTTACGATTCCAAAAAGGGATAGGTATTAATAAAGGGACTTACTTTATACAACGCCTTACCAAAATTTAGTAGTCTAGCATTAATACCTCCAAAGATATTAAGTATGAAAGTTCCCATTTGTATAAGAGGTGCCACGCCCCCTTTTACGATTTCAAAAAGGAATAGGTATTAATTAGGAAAGGGACTTACTTTATAAAACGTCTTACCAAAATTTAGTAGTCTAGCATTAATACCTCCAAAGATATTGAGTATGAAAGTTCCCATTTGTATGGGAGGTGCCACGCCCCCTTTTACGATTCCAAAAAGGGATAGGTATTAATAAAGGGACTTACTTTATACAACGCCTTACCAAAATTTAGTAGTCTAGCATTAATACCTCCAAAGATATTGAGTATGAAAGTTCCCATTTGTATGGGAGGTGCCACGCCCCCTTTTACGATTTCAAAAAAGGAATAGGTATTAGGAAAGGGACTTACTTTATACAAAGTCTTACCAAATTTAGTAGTCTAGCATTAATACCTCCAAAGATATTGAGTATGAAAGTTCCCATTTGTATGGGAGGTGCCACGCCCCCTTTTACGATTCCAAAAAGGGATAGGTATTAATAAAGGGACTTACTTTATACAACGCCTTACCAAAATTTAGTAGTCTAGCATTAATACCTCCAAAGATATTGAGTATGAAAGTTCCCATTTGTATGGGAGGTGCCACGCCCCCTTTTACGATTTCAAAAAGGAATAGGTATTAGGAAAGGGACTTACTTTATACAACGTCTTACCAAATTTAGTAGTCTAGCATTAATACCTCCAAAGATATTGAGTATGAAAGTTCCCATTTGTATGGGAGGTGCCACGCCCCCTTTTAGGATTTCAAAAAGGGATAGGTATTATGAAAGGGACTTACTTTATACAACGTCTTACCAAAATTTAGTAGTCTAGCATTAATACCTCCAAAGATATTGAGTATGAAAGTTCCCATTTGTATGGGAGGTGCCACGCCCCCTTTTACGATTTCAAAAAGGGATAGGTATTATGAAAGGGACTTACTTTATACAACGCCTTACCAAAATTTAGTAGTCTAGCATTAATACCTCCAAAGATATTGAGTATGAAAGTTCCCATTTGTATGGGAGGTGCCACGCCCCCTTTTACGATTTCAAAAAGGAATAGGTATTAGGAAAGGGACTTACTTTATACAACGTCTTACCAAATTTAGTAGTCTAGCATTAATACCTCCAAAGATATTGAGTATGAAAGTTCGCATTTGTATGGGAGGTGCCACGCCCCCTTTTACGATTTCAAAAAGGAATAGGTATTAGGAAAGGGACTTACTTTATACAACGCCTTACCAAAATTTAGTAGTCTAGCATTAATACCTCCAAAGATATTGAGTATGAAAGTTCCCATTTGTATGGGAGGTGCCACGCCCCCTTTTACGATTTCAAAAAGGGAAAGGTATTATGAAAGGGACTTACTTTATACAACGTCTTACCAAAATTTAGTAGTCTAGCATTAATACCTCCAAAGATATTGAGTATGAAAGTTCCCATTTGTATGGGAGGTGCCACGCCCCCTTTTACGATTTCAAAAAGGGATAGGTATTAATAAAGGGACTTACTTTATACAACGCCTTACCAAAATTTAGTAGTCTAGCATTAATACCTCCAAAGATATTAAGTATGAAAGTTCCCATTTGTATAAGAGGTGCCACGCCCCCTTTAACGATTTCAAAAAGGGATAGGTATTAATAAAGGGACTTACTTTATACAACGCCTTACTAAAATTTAGTAGTCTAGCATTAATACCTCCAAAGATATTGAGTATGAAGGTTCTCATTTGTATGGGAGGTGCCACGCCCCCTTTTACGATTCCAAAAAGGGATAGGTATTAATAAAGGGACTTACTTTATACAACGCCTTACCAAAATTTAGTAGTCTAGCATTAATACCTCCAAAGATATTGAGTATGAAAGTTCCCATTTGTATGGGAGGTGCCACGCCCCCTTTTACGATTTCAAAAAGGAATAGGTATTAGGAAAGGGACTTACTTTATACAACGTCTTACCAAATTTAGTAGTCTAGCATTAATACCTCCAAAGATATTGAGTATGAAAGTTCCCATTTGTATGGGAGGTGCCACGCCCCCTTTTACGATTCCAAAAAGGGATAGGTATTAATAAAGGGACTTACTTTATACAACGCCTTACCAAAATTTAGTAGTCTAGCATTAATACCTCCAAAGATATTGAGTATGAAAGTTCCCATTTGTATGGGAGGTGCCACGCCCCCTTTTACGATTTCAAAAAGGAATAGGTATTAGGAAAGGGACTTACTTTATACAACGTCTTACCAAATTTAGTAGTCTAGTATTAATACCTCCAAAGATATTGAGTATGAAAGTTCCCATTTGTATGGGAGTTGCCACGCCCCCTTTTACGATTTCAAAAAGGAATAGGTATTAGGAAAGGGACTTACTTTATACAACGCCTTACCAAAATTTAGTAGTCTAGCATTAATACCTCCAAAGATATTGAGTATGAAAGTTCCCATTTGTATGGGAGGTGCCACGCCCCCTTCTACGATTTCAAAAAGGAATAGGTATTAGGAAAGGGACTTACTTTATACAACGCCTTACCAAAATTTAGTAGTCTAGCATTAATACCTCCAAAGATATTGAGTATGAAAGTTCCCATTTGTATGGGAGGTGCCACGCCCCCTTTTACGATTTCAAAAAGGGATAGGTATTAATAAAGGGACTTACTTTATACAACGCCTTACCAAAATTTAGTAGTCTACCATTAATACCTCCAAAGATATTAAGTATGAAAGTTCCCATTTGTATAAGAGGTGCCACGCCCCCTTTTACGATTTCAAAAAGGAATAGGTATTAGAAAAGGGACTTACTTTATACAACGCCTTACCAAAATTTAGTAGTCTAGCATTAATACCTCCAAAGATATTAAGTATGAAAGTTCCCATTTGTATAAGAGGTGCCACGCCCCCTTTTACGATTCCAAAAAGGGATAGGTATTAATAAAGGGACTTAATTTATACAACGTCTTACCAAAATTTAGTAGTCTAGCATTAATACCTCCAAAGATATTAAGTATGAAAGTTCCCATTTGTATAAGAGGTGCCACGCCCCCTTTTACGATTTCAAAAAGGAATAGGTATTAGGAAAGGGACTTACTTTATACAACGCCTTACCAAAATTTAGTAGTCTAGCATTAATACCTCCAAAGATATTGAGTATGAAAACTCTCATTTGTATGGGAGGTGAGCATTAATACCTCCAAAGATATTGAGTATGAAGGTTCTCATTTGTATGGGAGGTGCCACGCCCCCTTTTACGATTCCAAAAAGGGATAGGTATTAATAAAGGGACTTACTTTATACAACGCCTTACCAAAATTTAGTAGTCTAGCATTAATACCTCCAAAGATATTGAGTATGAAAGTTCCCATTTGTATGGGAGGTGCCACGCCCCCTTTTACGATTTCAAAAAGGAATAGGTATTAGGAAAGGGACTTACTTTATACAACGTCTTACCAAATTTAGTAGTCTAGCATTAATACCTCCAAAGATATTGAGTATGAAAGTTCCCATTTGTATGGGAGGTGCCACGCCCCCTTTTACGATTTCAAAAAGGAATAGGTATTAGGAAAGGGACTTACTTTATACAACGCCTTACCAAAATTTAGTAGTCTAGCATTAATACCTCCAAAGATATTGAGTATGAAAGTTCCCATTTGTATGGGAGGTGCGCGCCCCCTTTTACGATTTCAAAAAGGGAAAGGTATTATGAAAGGGACTTACTTTATACAACGCCTTACCAAAATTTAGTAGTCTAGCATTAATACCTCCAAAGATATTGAGTATGAAATTTCTCATTTGTATGGGAGGTGCCACGCCCCCTTTTACGATTTCAAAAAGGGATAAGTATTAATAAAGGGACTTACTTTATACAACGCCTTACCAAAATTTAGTAGTCTAGCATTAATACCTCCAAAGATATTGAGTATGAAATTTCTCATTTGTATGGGAGGTGCCACGCCCCCTTTTACGATTTCAAAAAGGGATAAGTATTAATAAAGGGACTTACTTTATACAACGCCTTACCAAAATTTAGTAGTCTAGCATTAATACCTCCTAAGATATTAAGTATGAAAGTTCCCATTTGTATAAGAGGTGCCACGCCCCCTTTTACGATTTCAAAAAGGAATAGGTATTAGGAAAGGGACTTACTTTATACAACGCCTTACCAAAATTTAGTAGTCTAGCATTAATACCTCCAAAGATATTGAGTATGAAATTTCTCATTTGTATGGGAGGTGCCACGCCCCCTTTTACGATTTCAAAAAGGGATAAGTATTAATAAAGGGACTTACTTTATACAACGCCTTACCAAAATTTAGTAGTCTAGCATTAATACCTCCAAAGATATTGAGTATGAAATTTCTCATTTGTATGGGAGGTGCCACGCCCCCTTTTACGATTTCAAAAAGGAATAGGTATTAGGAAAGGGACTTACTTTATACAACGCCTTACCAAAATTTAGTAGTCTAGCATTAATACCTCCAAAGATATTGAGTATGAAATTTCTCATTTGTATGGGAGGTGCCACGCCCCCTTTTACGATTTCAAAAAGGGATAAGTATTAATAAAGGGACTTACTTTATACAACGCCTTACCAAAATTTAGTAGTCTAGCATTAATACCTCCAAAGATATTAAGTATGAAAGTTCCCATTTGTATAAGAGGTGCCACGCCCCCTTTTACGATTTCAAAAAGGAATAGGTATTAGGAAAGGGACTTACTTTATACAACGCCTTACCAAAATTTAGTAGTCTAGCATTAATACCTCCAAAGATATTGAGTATGAAAGTTCCTATTTGTATGGGAGGTGCCACGCCCCCTTTTACGATTTCAAAAAGGGATAGGTATTAATAAAGGGACTTACTTTATACAACGCCTTACCAAAATTTAGTAGTCTAGCATTAATACCTCCAAAGATATTAAGTATGAAAGTTCCCATTTGTATAAGAGGTGCCACGCCCCCTTTTACGATTTCAAAAAGGAATAGGTATTAGGAAAGGGACTTACTTTATACAACGTCTTACCAAAATTTAGTAGTCTAGCATTAATACCTCCAAAGATATTGAGTATGAAAGTTCCCATTTGTATGGGAGGTGCCACGCCCCCTTTTACGATTTCAAAAAAGGAAAGGTATTATGAAAGGGACTTACTTTATACAACGTCTTACCAAAATTTAGTAGTCTAGCATTAATACCTCCAAAGATATTGAGTATGAAAGTTCCCATTTGTATGGGAGGTGCCACGCCCCCTTTCACGATTTCAAAAAGGGATAGGTATTAATAAAGGGACTTACTTTTTTATACAACGCCTTACCAAAATTTAGTAGTCTAGCATTAATACCTCCAAAGATATTAAGTATGAAGGTTCTCATTTGTATGGGAGGTGCCACGCCCCCTTTTACGATTCCAAAAAGGGATAGGTATTAATAAAGGGACTTACTTTATACAACGTCTTACCAAAATTTAGTAGTCTAGCATTAATACCTCCAAAGATATTGAGTATGAAAGTTCCCATTTGTATGGGAGGTGCCACGCCCCCTTTTACGATTTCAAAAAGGGATAGGTATTAATAAAGGGACTTACTTTATACAACGCCTTACCAAAATTTAGTAGTCTAGCATTAATACCTCCAAAGATATTAAGTATGAAAGTTCCCATTTGTATAAGAGGTGCCACGCCCCCTTTTACGATTTCAAAAAGGAATAGGTATTAGGAAAGGGACTTACTTTATACAACGCCTTACCAAAATTTAGTAGTCTAGCATTAATACCTCCAAAGATATTGAGTATGAAAGTTCCCATTTGTATGGGAGGTGCTACGCCCCCTTTTACGATTTCAAAAAGGAATAGGTATTAGGAAAGGGACTTACTTTATACAACGTCTTACCAAATTTAGTAGTCTCAAAAAGGAATAGGTATTAGGAAAGGGACTTACTTTATACAACGCCTTACCAAAATTTAGTAGTCTAGCATTAATACCTCCAAAGATATTGAGTATGAAAGTTCCCATTTGTATGGGAGGTGCCACGCCCCCTTTTACGATTTCAAAAAGGGAAAGGTATTATGAAAGGGACTTACTTTATACAACGTCTTACCAAAATTTAGTAGTCTAGCATTAATACCTCCAAAGATATTGAGTATGAAATTTCTCATTTGTATGGGAGGTGCCACGCCCCCTTTAACGATTTCAAAAAGGGATAGGTATTAATAAAGGGACTTACTTTATACAACGCCTTACCAAAATTTAGTAGTCTAGCATTAATACCTCCAAAGATATTAAGTATGAAACTTCCCATTTGTATAAGAGGTGCCACGCCCCCTTTTACGATTCCAAAAAGGGATAGGTATTAATAAAGGGACTTACTTTATACAACGTCTTACCAAAATTTAGTAGTCTAGCATTAATACCTCCAAAGATATTGAGTATGAAAGTTCCCATTTGTATGGGAGGTGCCACGCCCCCTTTTACGATTTCAAAAAGGGATAGGTATTAATAAAGGGACTTACTTTATACAACGCCTTACCAAAATTTAGTAGGCTAGCATTAATACCTCCAAAGATATTGAGTATGAAAGTTCCCATTTGTATGGGAGGTGCCACGCCCCCTTTTACGATTTCAAAAAGGGAGAGGTATTATGAAAGGGACTTACTTTATACAACGTATTACCAAAATTTAGTAGTCTAGCATTAATACCTCCAAAGATATTGAGTATGAAAGTTCCCATTTGTATGGGAGGTGCCACGCCCCCTTTTACGATTTCAGAAAGGGATAGGTATTAATAAAGGGACTTACTTTATACAACGCCTTACCAAAATTTAGTAGTCTAGCATTAATACCTCCAAAGATATTAAGTATGAAGGTTCTTATTTGTATGGGAGGTGCCACGCCCCCTTTTACGATTCCAAAAAGGGATAGGTATTAATAAAGGGACTTACTTTATACAACGTCTTACCAAAATTTAGTAGTCTAGCATTAATACCTCCAAAGATATTGAGTATGAAAGTTCCCATTTGTATGGGAGGTGCCACGCCCCCTTTTACGATTTCAAAAAGGGATAGGTATTAATAAAGGGACTTACTTTATACAACGCCTTACCAAAATTTAGTAGTCTAGCATTAATACCTCCAAAGATATTAAGTATGAAACTTCCCATTTGTATAAGAGGTGCCACGCCCCCTTTTACGATTTCAAAAAGGAATAGGTATTAGGAAAGGGACTTACTTTATACAACGTCTTACCAAAATTTAGTAGTCTAGCATTAATACCTCCAAAGATATTGAGTATGAAAGTTCCCATTTGTATGGGAGGTGCCACGCCCCCTTTTACGATTTCAAAAAGGGAAAGGTATTATGAAAGGGACTTACTTTATACAACGTCTTACCAAAATTTAGTAGTCTAGCATTAATACCTCCAAAGATATTGAGTATGAAAGTTCCCATTTGTATGGGAGGTGCCACGCCCCCTTTTACGATTTCAGAAAGGGATAGGTATTAATAAAGGGACTTACTTTATACAACGCCTTACCAAAATTTAGTAGTCTAGCATTAATACCTCCAAAGATATTAAGTATGAAGGTTCTTATTTGTATGGGAGGTGCCACGCCCCCTTTTACGATTCCAAAAAGGGATAGGTATTAATAAAGGGACTTACTTTATACAACGCCTTACCAAAATTTAGTAGTCTAGCATTAATACCTCCAAAGATATTAAGTATGAAACTTCCCATTTGTATAAGAGGTGCCACGCCCCCTTTTACGATTTCAAAAAGGAATAGGTATTAGGAAAGGGACTTACTTTATACAACGTCTTACCAAAATTTAGTAGTCTAGCATTAATACCTCCAAAGATATTAAGTATGAAAGTTCCCATTTGTATAAGAGGTGCCACGCCCCCTTTTACGATTTCAAAAAGGAATAGGTATTAGGAAAGGGACTTACTTTATACAACGCCTTACCAAAATTTAGTAGTCTAGCATTAATACCTCCAAAGATATTGAGTATGAAAGTTCCTATTTGTATGGGAGGTGCCACGCCCCCTTTTACGATTTCAAAAAGGGATAGGTATTAATAAAGGGACTTACTTTATACAACGCCTTACCAAAATTTAGTAGTCTAGCATTAATACCTCCAAAGATATTAAGTATGAAAGTTCCCATTTGTATAAGAGGTGCCACGCCCCCTTTTACGATTTCAAAAAGGAATAGGTATTAGGAAAGGGACTTACTTTATACAACGTCTTACCAAAATTTAGTAGTCTAGCATTAATACCTCCAAAGATATTGAGTATGAAAGTTCCCATTTGTATGGGAGGTGCCACGCCCCCTTTTACGATTTCAAAAAAGGAAAGGTATTATGAAAGGGACTTACTTTATACAACGTCTTACCAAAATTTAGTAGTCTAGCATTAATACCTCCAAAGATATTGAGTATGAAAGTTCCCATTTGTATGGGAGGTGCCACGCCCCCTTTCACGATTTCAAAAAGGGATAGGTATTAATAAAGGGACTTACTTTTTTATACAACGCCTTACCAAAATTTAGTAGTCTAGCATTAATACCTCCAAAGATATTAAGTATGAAGGTTCTCATTTGTATGGGAGGTGCCACGCCCCCTTTTACGATTCCAAAAAGGGATAGGTATTAATAAAGGGACTTACTTTATACAACGTCTTACCAAAATTTAGTAGTCTAGCATTAATACCTCCAAAGATATTGAGTATGAAAGTTCCCATTTGTATGGGAGGTGCCACGCCCCCTTTTACGATTTCAAAAAGGGATAGGTATTAATAAAGGGACTTACTTTATACAACGCCTTACCAAAATTTAGTAGTCTAGCATTAATACCTCCAAAGATATTAAGTATGAAAGTTCCCATTTGTATAAGAGGTGCCACGCCCCCTTTTACGATTTCAAAAAGGAATAGGTATTAGGAAAGGGACTTACTTTATACAACGCCTTACCAAAATTTAGTAGTCTAGCATTAATACCTCCAAAGATATTGAGTATGAAAGTTCCCATTTGTATGGGAGGTGCTACGCCCCCTTTTACGATTTCAAAAAGGAATAGGTATTAGGAAAGGGACTTACTTTATACAACGTCTTACCAAATTTAGTAGTCTCAAAAAGGAATAGGTATTAGGAAAGGGACTTACTTTATACAACGCCTTACCAAAATTTAGTAGTCTAGCATTAATACCTCCAAAGATATTGAGTATGAAAGTTCCCATTTGTATGGGAGGTGCCACGCCCCCTTTTACGATTTCAAAAAGGGAAAGGTATTATGAAAGGGACTTACTTTATACAACGTCTTACCAAAATTTAGTAGTCTAGCATTAATACCTCCAAAGATATTGAGTATGAAATTTCTCATTTGTATGGGAGGTGCCACGCCCCCTTTAACGATTTCAAAAAGGGATAGGTATTAATAAAGGGACTTACTTTATACAACGCCTTACCAAAATTTAGTAGTCTAGCATTAATACCTCCAAAGATATTAAGTATGAAACTTCCCATTTGTATAAGAGGTGCCACGCCCCCTTTTACGATTCCAAAAAGGGATAGGTATTAATAAAGGGACTTACTTTATACAACGTCTTACCAAAATTTAGTAGTCTAGCATTAATACCTCCAAAGATATTGAGTATGAAAGTTCCCATTTGTATGGGAGGTGCCACGCCCCCTTTTACGATTTCAAAAAGGGATAGGTATTAATAAAGGGACTTACTTTATACAACGCCTTACCAAAATTTAGTAGTCTAGCATTAATACCTCCAAAGATATTGAGTATGAAAGTTCCCATTTGTATGGGAGGTGCCACGCCCCCTTTTACGATTTCAAAAAGGGAGAGGTATTATGAAAGGGACTTACTTTATACAACGTCTTACCAAAATTTAGTAGTCTAGCATTAATACCTCCAAAGATATTGAGTATGAAAGTTCCCATTTGTATGGGAGGTGCCACGCCCCCTTTTACGATTTCAGAAAGGGATAGGTATTAATAAAGGGACTTACTTTATACAACGCCTTACCAAAATTTAGTAGTCTAGCATTAATACCTCCAAAGATATTAAGTATGAAGGTTCTTATTTGTATGGGAGGTGCCACGCCCCCTTTTACGATTCCAAAAAGGGATAGGTATTAATAAAGGGACTTACTTTATACAACGTCTTACCAAAATTTAGTAGTCTAGCATTAATACCTCCAAAGATATTGAGTATGAAAGTTCCCATTTGTATGGGAGGTGCCACGCCCCCTTTTACGATTTCAAAAAGGGATAGGTATTAATAAAGGGACTTACTTTATACAACGCCTTACCAAAATTTAGTAGTCTAGCATTAATACCTCCAAAGATATTAAGTATGAAACTTCCCATTTGTATAAGAGGTGCCACGCCCCCTTTTACGATTTCAAAAAGGAATAGGTATTAGGAAAGGGACTTACTTTATACAACGTCTTACCAAAATTTAGTAGTCTAGCATTAATACCTCCAAAGATATTGAGTATGAAAGTTCCCATTTGTATGGGAGGTGCCACGCCCCCTTTTACGATTTCAAAAAGGGAAAGGTATTATGAAAGGGACTTACTTTATACAACGTCTTACCAAAATTTAGTAGTCTAGCATTAATACCTCCAAAGATATTGAGTATGAAAGTTCCCATTTGTATGGGAGGTGCCACGCCCCCTTTTACGATTTCAAAAAGGGATAGGTATTAATAAAGGGACTTACTTTATACAACGCCTTACCAAAATTTAGTAGTCTAGCATTAATACCTCCAAAGATATTAAGTATGAAGGTTCTCATTTGTATGGGAGGTGCCACGCCCCCTTTTACGATTCCAAAAAGGGATAGGTATTAATAAAGGGACTTACTTTATACAACGTCTTACCAAAATTTAGTAGTCTAGCATTAATACCTCCAAAGATATTAAGTATGAAAGTTACCATTTGTATAAGAGGTGCCACGCCCCCTTTTACGATTTCAAAAAGGGATAGGTATTAGGAAAGGGACTTACTTTATACAGGGTGTTTTTTTTACAGGTTTGTTTTTCGAATAGAGATAAAACTGGCATTTTGTGGTCAAATCTGGCAACTCTAATGTCATTTATGTTCAGTTTGGTTTGCCATTTCATCATGAACAGGTTGACAAAAGAACAACGCTTGCAAATCGTGCAAATTTATTTCGAAAATAATGGTTCAGTTCGCGAAGTTTACCGTGAGCTCCGTCCATTTTATGGTCGACATAATCGTCCATCAGAGCAATTAATTCGGTTAACCATGGATCGTTTTCGCACTACGTTTACTCTATGTGATAATACGCATCCGCAGAGACGTCGAACAGTGCGCACCGAAGAAACAATTGCCGCTGTAGAGCAAAGTGTTGAAGAGGACCCGAATGAATCGATTCGCCACCGTGCACAGCAATTGGAGCTTTGTCCATCAACTTTATGGAAGATTTTGCGCAAAGATGTGGCTTCCGACCTTACAAGATCCAGCTTGTGCAAGAATTAAAGCCGCGAGACCATGCAATGCGTCGTGATTTTGGTGTATGGGCCGAAAATGAGATTGATTTCGATGCTGATTTTCATCGCAAAATTTTGTTCAGTGATGAGGCTCATTTTTGGTTGAATGGCTACGTCAACAAGCAAAAATTGCCGCATTTGGAGTGAAGAGAATCCACATGAGACCCTTGAAACGCCATTACATCCACAAAAACTGACTGTTTGGTGTGCTCTATGGGCTGGTGGAGTCATTGGGCCATACTTCTTCCGCAATAATGCTGGAGAGGCAGCTACCGTTAATGGAGACCGGTATAGAGCCATGATAACCGACTATTTTGTTCCCGAATTGGATGGCATGAATGTGGATGAGTTGTGGTTCCAACAAGACGGCGCTACATGCCACACAGCGCACGTCACAATCGATTTATTGAAGGAAACATTCGATGAGCGCATAATTTCGCGGAATGGACCTGTCAATTGGCCACCAAGGTCGTGTGATTTGACACCATTGGACTATTTTCTTTGGGGATATGTGAAGTCGCTCGTCTACACCAACAAACCAGAAACGTTAGGGGAATTGGAAGCCAACATTCGTGGCGTTATTGCCGACATACGGCCCCATATGCTCGAAAAAGTGGTTGAAAATTGGACCTGTAGAATTGGCTTTATTCGAGCCAGCCGCGGCGGCCACATGCCCGAAATCATATTTAAACATTAATGGCATAAAATTATCCTTCCAATAAAGGCAAATTGATGGACCTTAAAACGATTTTCTTGTGTTTTATTTCAATTCGAAGTTCTATACCCCTAAAAAAACACCCTTTACAACGCCTTACCAAAATTTAGTAGTCTAGCATTAATACCTCCAAAGATATTGAGTATGAAAACTCTCATTTGTATGGGAGGTGAGCATTAATACCTCCAAAGATATTGAGTATGAAGGTTCTCATTTGTATGGGAGGTGCCACGCCCCCTTTTACGATTCCAAAAAGGGATAGGTATTTATAAAGGGACTTACTTTATACAACGCCTTACCAAATTTAGTAGTCTAGCATTAATACCTCCAAAGATATTGAGTATGAAAGTTCCCATTTGTATGGGAGGTGCCACGCCCCCTTTTACGATTTCAAAAAGGAATAGGTGTTAGGAAAGGGAATTACTTTATACAACGCCTTACCAAAATTTAGTAGTCTAGCATTAATACCTCCAAAGATATTGAGTATGAAAGTTCCCATTTGTATGGGAGGTGCCACGCCCCCTTTTACGATTTCAAAAAGGAATAGGTATTAGGAAAGGGACTTAATTTATACAACGTCTTACCAAATTTAGTAGTCTAGCATTAATACCTCCAAAGATATTGAGTATGAAAGTTCCCATTTGTATGGGAGGTGCCACGCCCCCTTTTACGATTTCAAAAAGGAATAGGTGTTAGGAAAGGGAATTACTTTATACAACGTCTTACCAAATTTAGTAGTCTAGCATTAATACCTCCAAAGATATTGAGTATGAAAGTTCCCATTTGTATGGGAGGTGCCACGCCCCCTTTTACGATTCCAAAAAGGAATAGGTATTAGGAAAGGGACTTACTTTATACAACGTCTTACCAAATTTAGTAGTCTAGCATTAATACCTCCAAAGATATTGAGTATGAAGGTTCTCATTTGTATGGGAGGTGCCACGCCCCCTTTTACGATTCCAAAAAGGAATAGGTATTAGGAAAGGGACTTACTTTATACAACGTCTTACCAAATTTAGTAGTCTAGCATTAATACCTGCAAAGATATTGAGTATGAAAGTTCCCATTTGTATGGGAGGTGCCACGCCCCCTTTTACGATTTCAAAAAGGAATAGGTGTTAGGAAAGGGAATTACTTTATACAACGCCTTACCAAAATTTAGTAGTCTAGCATTAATACCTCCAAAGATATTGAGTATGAAAGTTCCCATTTGTATGGGAGGTGCCACGCCCCCTTTTACGATTTCAAAAAGGAATAGGTATTAGGAAAGGGACTTAATTTATACAACGTCTTACCAAATTTAGTAGTCTAGCATTAATACCTCCAAAGATATTGAGTATGAAGGTTCTCATTTGTATGGGAGGTGCCACGCCCCCTTTTACGATTCCAAAAAGGGATAGGTATTAATAAAGGGACTTACTTTATACAACGCCTTACCAAAATTTAGTAGTCTAGCATTAATACCTCCAAAGATATTGAGTATGAAAGTTCCCATTTGTATGGGAGGTGCCACTCCCCCTTTTACGATTTCAAAAAGGGATAGGTGTAAGGAAAGGGACTTACTTTATACACCGCCTTACCAAAATTTAGTAGTCTAGCATTAATACCTCCAAAGATATTGAGTATGAAAGTTCCCATTTGTATGGGAGGTGCCACGCCCCCTTTTACGATTTCAAAAAGGAATAGGTATTAGGAAAGGGACTTACTTTATACAACGCCTTACCAAAATTTAGTAGTCTAGCATTAATACCTCCAAAGATATTGAGTATGAAAGTTCCCATTTGTATGGGAGGTGCCACGCCCCCTTTTACGATTTCAAAAAGGGAAAGGTATTAATAAAGGGACTTACTTTATACAACGCCTTACCAAAATTTAGTAGTCTAGCATTAATACCTCCAAAGATATTAAGTATGAAAGTTCCCATTTGTATAAGAGGTGCCACGCCCCCTTTTACGATTTCAAAAAGGGATAGGTATTAATAAAGGGACTTACTTTATACAACGCCTTACTAAAATTTAGTAGTCTAGCATTAATACCTCCAAAGATATTGAGTATGAAGGTTCTCATTTGTATGGGAGGTGCCACGCCCCCTTTTACGATTCCAAAAAGGGATAGGTATTAATAAAGGGACTTACTTTATACAACGCCTTACCAAAATTTAGTAGTCTAGCATTAATACCTCCAAAGATATTAAGTATGAAAGTTCCCATTTGTATAAGAGGTGCCACGCCCCCTTTTACGATTTCAAAAAGTAATAGGTATTAGGAAAGGGACTTACTTTATAAAACGTCTTACCAAAATTTAGTAGTCTAGCATTAATACCTCCAAAGCTATTGAGTATGAAAGTTCCCATTTGTATGGGAGGTGCCACGCCCCCTTTTACGATTCCAAAAAGGGATAGGTATTAATAAAGGGACTTACTTTATACAACGCCTTACCAAAATTTAGTAGTCTAGCATTAATACCTCCAAAGATATTGAGTATGAAAGTTCCCATTTGTATGGGTGGTGCCACGCCCCCTTTTACGATTTAAAAAAGGAATAGGTATTAGGAAAGGGACTTACTTTATACAACGTCTTACCAAATTTAGTAGTCTAGCATTAATACCTCCAAAGCTATTGAGTATGAAAGTTCCCATTTGTATGGGAGGTGCCACGCCCCCTTTTACGATTCCAAAAAGGGATAGGTATTAATAAAGGGACTTACTTTATACAACGCCTTACCAAAATTTAGTAGTCTAGCATTAATACCTCCAAAGATATTGAGTATGAAAGTTCCCATTTGTATGGGTGGTGCCACGCCCCCTTTTACGATTTAAAAAAGGAATAGGTATTAGGAAAGGGACTTACTTTATACAACGTCTTACCAAATTTAGTAGTCTAGCATTAATACCTCCAAAGATATTGAGTATGAAAGTTCCCATTTGTATGGGAGGTGCCACGCCCCCTTTTACGATTCCAAAAAGGGATAGGTATTAATAAAGGGACTTACTTTATACAACGCCTTACCAAAATTTAGTAGTCTAGCATTAATACCTCCAAAGATATTGAGTATGAAAGTTCCCATTTGTATGGGTGGTGCCACGCCCCCTTTTACGATTTAAAAAAGGAATAGGTATTAGGAAAGGGACTTACTTTATACAACGTCTTACCAAAATTTAGTAGTCTAGCATTAATACCTCCAAAGATATTGAGTATGAAAGTTCCCATTTGTATGGGTGGTGCCACGCCCCCTTTTACGATTTAAAAAAGGAATAGGTATTAGGAAAGGGACTTACTTTATACAACGTCTTACCAAATTTAGTAGTCTAGCATTAATACCTCCAAAGATATTGAGTATGAAAGTTCCCATTTGTATGGGAGGTGCCACGCCCCCTTTTACGATTCCAAAAAGGGATAGGTATTAATAAAGGGACTTACTTTATACAACGCCTTACCAAAATTTAGTAGTCTAGCATTAATACCTCCAAAGATATTGAGTATGAAAGTTCCCATTTGTATGGGTGGTGCCACGCCCCCTTTTACGATTTAAAAAAGGAATAGGTATTAGGAAAGGGACTTACTTTATACAACGTCTTACCAAATTTAGTAGTCTAGCATTAATACCTCCAAAGATATTGAGTATGAAAGTTCCCATTTGTATGGGAGGTGCCACGCCCCCTTTTACGATTCCAAAAAGGGATAGGTATTAATAAAGGGACTTACTTTATACAACGCCTTACCAAAATTTAGTAGTCTAGCATTAATACCTCCAAAGATATTGAGTATGAAAGTTCCCATTTGTATGGGTGGTGCCACGCCCCCTTTTACGATTCCAAAAAGGGATAGGTATTAATAAAGGGACTTACTTTATACAACGCCTTACCAAAATTTAGTAGTCTAGCATTAATACCTCCAAAGATATTGAGTATGAAAGTTCCCATTTGTATGGGTGGTGCCACGCCCCCTTTTACGATTTAAAAAAGGAATAGGTATTAGGAAAGGGACTTACTTTATACAACGTCTTACCAAATTTAGTAGTCTAGCATTAATACCTCCAAAGATATTGAGTATGAAAGTTCCCATTTGTATGGGAGGTGCCACGCCCCCTTTTACGATTCCAAAAAGGGATAGGTATTAATAAAGGGACTTACTTTATACAACGCCTTACCAAAATTTAGTAGTCTAGCATTAATACCTCCAAAGATATTGAGTATGACAGTTCCCATTTGTATGGGAGGTGCCACGCCCCCTTTTACGATTTCAAAAAGGAATAGGTATTAGGAAAGGGACTTACTTTATACAACGTCTTACCAAATTTAGTAGTCTAGCATTAATACCTCCAAAGATATTGAGTATGAAAGTTCCCATTTGTATGGGAGGTGCCACGCCCCCTTTTACGATTTCAAAAAGGGATAGGTATTATGAAAGGGACTTACTTTATACAACGTCTTACCAAAATTTAGTAGTCTAGCATTAATACCTCCAAAGATATTGAGTATGAAAGTTCCCATTTGTATGGGAGGTGCCACGCCCCCTTTTACGATTCCAAAAAGGGATAGGTATTAATAAAGGGACTTACTTTATACAACGCCTTACCAAAATTTAGTATTCTAGCATTAATACCTCCAAAGATATTGAGTATGAAAGTTCCCATTTGTATGGGAGGTGCCACGCCCCCTTTTACGATTTCAAAAAGGAATAGGTATTAGGAAAGGGACTTACTTTATACAACGTCTTACCAAAATCTAGTAGTCTAGCATTAATACCTCCAAAGATATTGAGTATGAAAGTTCCCATTTGTATGGGAGGTGCCACGCCCCCTTTTACGATTCCAAAAAGGGATAGGTATTAATAAAGGGACTTACTTTATACAACGCCTTACCAAAATTTAGTAGTCTAGCATTAATACCTCCAAAGATATTGAGTATGAAAGTTCCCATTTGTATGGGAGGTGCCACGCCCCCTTTTACGATTTCAAAAAGGAATAGGTATTAGGAAAGGGACTTACTTTATACAACGTCTTACCAAATTTAGTAGTCTAGCATTAATACCTCCAAAGATATTGAGTATGAAAGTTCCCATTTGTATGGGAGGTGCCACGCCCCCTTTTACGATTTCAAAAAGGAATAGGTATTAGGAAAGGGACTTACTTTATACAACGCCTTACCAAAATTTAGTAGTCTAGCATTAATACCTCCAAAGATATTGAGTATGAAAGTTCCCATTTGTATGGGAGGTGCCACGCCCCCTTTTACGATTTCAAAAAGGGAAAGGTATTATGAAAGGGACTTACTTTATACAACGTCTTACCAAAATTTAGTAGTCTAGCATTAATACCTCCAAAGATATTGAGTATGAAAGTTCCCATTTGTATGGGAGGTGCCACGCCCCCTTTTACGATTTCAAAAAGGGATAGGTATTAATAAAGGGACTTACTTTATACAACGCCTTACCAAAATTTAGTAGTCTAGCATTAATACCTCCAAAGATATTAAGTATGAAAGTTCCCATTTGTATAAGAGGTGCCACGCCCCCTTTAACGATTTCAAAAAGGGATAGGTATTAATAAAGGGACTTACTTTATACAACGCCTTACTAAAATTTAGTAGTCTAGCATTAATACCTCCAAAGATATTGAGTATGAAGGTTCTCATTTGTATGGGAGGTGCCACGCCCCCTTTTACGATTCCAAAAAGGGATAGGTATTAATAAAGGGACTTACTTTATACAACGCCTTACCAAAATTTAGTAGTCTAGCATTAATACCTCCAAAGATATTAAGTATGAAAGTTCCCATTTGTATAAGAGGTGCCACGCCCCCTTTTACGATTTCAAAAAGGAATAGGTATTAGGAAAGGGACTTACTTTATACAACGTCTTACCAAAATTTAGTAGTCTAGCATTAATACCTCCAAAGATATTGAGTATGAAAGTTCCCATTTGTATGGGAGGTGCCACGCCCCCTTTTACGATTCCAAAAAGGGATAGGTATTAATAAAGGGACTTACTTTATACAACGCCTTACCAAAATTTAGTAGTCTAGCATTAATACCTCCAAAGATATTGAGTATGAAAGTTCCCATTTGTATGGGAGGTGCCACGCCCCCTTTTACGATTTCAAAAAGGAATAGGTATTAGGAAAGGGACTTACTTTATACAACGTCTTACCAAATTTAGTAGTCTAGCATTAATACCTCCAAAGATATTGAGTATGAAAGTTCCCATTTGTATGGGAGGTGCCACGCCCCCTTTTACGATTACAAAAAGGGATAGGTATTAATAAAGGGACTTACTTTATACAACGCCTTACCAAAATTTAGTAGTCTAGCATTAATACCTCCAAAGATATTGAGTATGAAAGTTCCCATTTGTATGGGAGGTGCCACGCCCCCTTTTACGATTTCAAAAAGGAATAGGTATTAGGAAAGGGACTTACTTTATACAACGTCTTACCAAATTTAGTAGTCTAGTATTAATACCTCCAAAGATATTGAGTATGAAAGTTCCCATTTGTATGGGAGGTGCCACGCCCCCTTTTACGATTTCAAAAAGGAATAGGTATTAGGAAAGGGACTTACTTTATACAACGCCTTACCAAAATTTAGTAGTCTAGCATTAATACCTCCAAAGATATTGAGTATGAAAGTTCCCATTTGTATGGGAGGTGCCACGCCCCCTTTTACGATTTCAAAAAGGAATAGGTATTAGGAAAGGGACTTACTTTATACAACGCCTTACCAAAATTTAGTAGTCTAGCATTAATACCTCCAAAGATATTGAGTATGAAAGTTCCCATTTGTATGGGAGGTGCCACGCCCCCTTTTACGATTTCAAAAAGGGATAGGTATTAATAAAGGGACTTACTTTATACAACGCCTTACCAAAATTTAGTAGAATAGCATTAATACCTCCAAAGATATTAAGTATGAAAGTTCCCATTTGTATAAGAGGTGCCACGCCCCCTTTTACGATTTCAAAAAGGAATAGGTATTAGGAAAGGGACTTACTTTATACAACGCCTTACCAAAATTTAGTAGTCTAGCATTAATACCTCCAAAGATATTGAGTATGACAGTTCCCATTTGTATGGGAGGTGCCACGCCCCCTTTTACGATTTCAAAAAGGAATAGGTATTAGGAAAGGGACTTACTTTATACAACGTCTTACCAAATTTAGTAGTCTAGCATTAATACCTCCAAAGATATTGAGTATGAAAGTTCCCATTTGTATGGGAGGTGCCACGCCCCCTTTTACGATTTCAAAAAGGGATAGGTATTATGAAAGGGACTTACTTTATACAACGTCTTACCAAAATTTAGTAGTCTAGCATTAATACCTCCAAAGATATTGAGTATGAAAGTTCCCATTTGTATGGGAGGTGCCACGCCCCCTTTTACGATTCCAAAAAGGGATAGGTATTAATAAAGGGACTTACTTTATACAACGCCTTACCAAAATTTAGTAGTATAGCATTAATACCTCCAAAGATATTGAGTATGAAAGTTCCCATTTGTATGGGAGGTGCCACGCCCCCTTTTACGATTTCAAAAAGGAATAGGTGTTAGGAAAGGGACTTACTTTATACAACGTCTTACCAAAATTTAGTAGTCTAGCATTAATACCTCCAAAGATATTGAGTATGAAATTTCCCATTTGTATGGGAGGTGCCACGCCCCCTTTTACGATTCCAAAAAGGGATAGGTATTAATAAAGGGACTTACTTTATACAACGCCTTACCAAAATTTAGTAGTCTAGCATTAATACCTCCAAAGATATTGAGTATGAAAGTTCCCATTTGTATGGGAGGTGCCACGCCCCCTTTTACGATTTCAAAAAGGAATAGGTATTAGGAAAGGGACTTACTTTATACAACGTCTTACCAAATTTAGTAGTCTAGCATTAATACCTCCAAAGATATTGAGTATGAAAGTTCCCATTTGTATGGGAGGTGCCACGCCCCCTTTTACGATTTCAAAAAGGAATAGGTATTAGGAAAGGGACTTACTTTATACAACGCCTTACCAAAATTTAGTAGTCTAGCATTAATACCTCCAAAGATATTGAGTATGAAAGTTCCCATTTGTATGGGAGGTGCCACGCCCCCTTTTACGATTTCAAAAAAGGAAAGGTATTATGAAAGGGACTTACTTTATACAACGTCTTACCAAAATTTAGTAGTCTAGCATTAATACCTCCAAAGATATTGAGTATGAAAGTTCCCATTTGTATGGGAGGTGCCACGCCCCCTTTTACGATTTCAAAAAGGGATAGGTATTAATAAAGGGACTTACTTTATACAACGCCTTACCAAAATTTAGTAGTCTAGCATTAATACCTCCAAAGATATTAAGTATGAAAGTTCCCATTTGTATAAGAGGTGCCACGCCCCCTTTAACGATTTCAAAAAGGGATAGGTATTAATAAAGGGACTTACTTTATACAACGCCTTACTAAAATTTAGTAGTCTAGCATTAATACCTCCAAAGATATTGAGTATGAAGGTTCTCATTTGTATGGGAGGTGCCACGCCCCCTTTTACGATTCCAAAAAGGGATAGGTATTAATAAAGGGACTTACTTTATACAACGCCTTACCAAAATTTAGTAGTCTAGCATTAATACCTCCAAAGATATTAAGTATGAAAGTTCCCATTTGTATAAGAGGTGCCACGCCCCCTTTTACGATTTCAAAAAGGAATAGGTATTAGGAAAGGGACTTACTTTATACAACGTCTTACCAAAATTTAGTAGTCTAGCATTAATACCTCCAAAGATATTGAGTATGAAAGTTCCCATTTGTATGGGAGGTGCCACGCCCCCTTTTACGATTCCAAAAAGGGATAGGTATTAATAAAGGGACTTACTTTATACAACGCCTTACCAAAATTTAGTAGTCTAGCATTAATACCTCCAAAGATATTGAGTATGAAAGTTCCCATTTGTATGGGAGGTGCCACGCCCCCTTTTACGATTTCAAAAAGGAATAGGTATTAGGAAAGGGACTTACTTTATACAACGTCTTACCAAATTTAGTAGTCTAGCATTAATACCTCCAAAGATATTGAGTATGAAAGTTCCCATTTGTATGGGAGGTGCCACGCCCCCTTTTACGAGTCCAAAAAGGGATAGGTATTAATAAAGGGACTTACTTTATACAACGCCTTACCAAAATTTAGTAGTCTAGCATTAATACCTCCAAAGATATTGAGTATGAAAGTTCCCATTTGTATGGGAGGTGCCACGCCCCCTTTTACGATTTCAAAAAGGAATAGGTATTAGGAAAGGGACTTACTTTATACAACGTCTTACCAAATTTAGTAGTCTAGTATTAATACCTCCAAAGATATTGAGTATGAAAGTTCCCATTTGTATGGGAGGTGCCACGCCCCCTTTTACGATTTCAAAAAGGAATAGGTATTAGGAAAGGGACTTACTTTATACAACGCCTTACCAAAATTTAGTAGTCTAGCATTAATACCTCCAAAGATATTGAGTATGAAATTTCCCATTTGTATGGGAGGTGCCACGCCCCCTTTTACGATTTCAAAAAGGAATAGGTATTAGGAAAGGGACTTACTTTATACAACGCCTTACCAAAATTTAGTAGTCTAGCATTAATACCTCCAAAGATATTGAGTATGAAAGTTCCCATTTGTATGGGAGGTGCCACGCCCCCTTTTACGATTTCAAAAAGGGATAGGTATTAATAAAGGGACTTACTTTATACAACGCCTTACCAAAATTTAGTAGAATAGCATTAATACCTCCAAAGATATTAAGTATGAAAGTTCCCATTTGTATAAGAGGTGCCACGCCCCCTTTTACGATTTCAAAAAGGAATAGGTATTAGGAAAGGGACTTACTTTATACAACGCCTTACCAAAATTTAGTAGTCTAGCATTAATACCTCCAAAGATATTAAGTATGAAAGTTCCCATTTGTATAAGAGGTGCCACGCCCCCTTTTACGATTCCAAAAAGGGATAGGTATTAATAAAGGGACTTACTTTATACAACGTCTTACCAAAATTTAGTAGTCTAGCATTAATACCTCCAAAGATATTAAGTATGAAAGTTCCCATTTGTATAAGAGGTGCCACGCCCCCTTTTACGATTTCAAAAAGGAATAGGTATTAGGAAAGGGACTTACTTTATACAACGCCTTACCAAAATTTAGTAGTCTAGCATTAATACCTCCAAAGATATTGAGTATGAAAACTCTCATTTGTATGGGAGGTGAGCATTAATACCTCCAAAGATATTGAGTATGAAGGTTCTCATTTGTATGGGAGGTGCCACGCCCCCTTTTACGATTCCAAAAAGGGATAGGTATTAATAAAGGGACTTACTTTATACAACGCCTTACCAAAATTTAGTAGTCTAGCATTAATACCTCCAAAGATATTGAGTATGAAAGTTCCCATTTGTATGGGAGGTGCCACGCCCCCTTTTACGATTTCAAAAAGGAATAGGTATTAGGAAAGGGACTTACTTTATACAACGTCTTACCAAATTTAGTAGTCTAGCATTAATACCTCCAAAGATATTGAGTATGAAAGTTCCCATTTGTATGGGAGGTGCCACGCCCCCTTTCACGATTTCAAAAAGGGATAGGTATTAATAAAGGGACTTACTTTATACAACGTCTTACCAAAATTTAGTAGTCTAGCATTAATACCTCCAAAGATATTAAGTATGAAAGTTCCCATTTGTATAAGAGGTGCCACGCCCCCTTTTACGATTTCAAAAAGGAATAGGTATTAGGAAAGGGACTTACTTTATACAACGTCTTACCAAAATTTAGTAGTCTAGCATTAATACCTCCAAAGATATTGAGTATGAAAGTTCCCATTTGTATGGGAGGTGCCACGCCCCCTTTTACGATTTCAAAAAGGGAAAGGTATTATGAAAGGGACTTACTTTATACAACGTCTTACCCAAATTTAGTAGTCTAGCATTAATACCTCCAAAGATATTGAGTATGAAAGTTCCCATTTGTATGGGAGGTGCCACGCCCCCTTTTACGATTTCAAAAAGGGATAAATAAGTATTAATAAAGGGACTTACTTCAACGCCTTACCAAAATTTAGTAGTCTAGCATTAATACCTCCAAAGATATTGAGTATGAAAGTTCCTATTTGTATGGGAGGTGCCACGCCCCCTTTTACGATTTCAAAAAGGGATAGGTATTAATAAAGGGACTTACTTTATACAACGCCTTACCAAAATTTAGTAGTCTAGCATTAATACCTCCAAAGATATTAAGTATGAAAGTTCCCATTTGTATAAGAGGTGCCACGCCCCCTTTTACGATTTCAAAAAGGAATAGGTATTAGGAAAGGGACTTACTTTATACAACGTCTTACCAAAATTTAGTAGTCTAGCATTAATACCTCCAAAGATATTGAGTATGAAAGTTCCCATTTGTATGGGAGGTGCCACGCCCCCTTTTACGATTTCAAAAAGGGAAAGGTATTATGAAAGGGACTTACTTTATACAACGTCTTACCCAAATTTAGTAGTCTAGCATTAATACCTCCAAAGATATTGAGTATGAAAGTTCCCATTTGTATGGGGGGTGCCACGCCCCCTTTCACGATTTCAAAAAGGGATAGGTATTAATAAAGGGACTTACTTTATACAACGTCTTACCAAAATTTAGTAGTCTAGCATTAATACCTCCAAAGATATTGAGTATGAAAGTTCCCATTTGTATGGGAGGTGCCACGCCCCCTTTTACGATTTCAAAAAGGGAAAGGTATTATGAAAGGGACTTACTTTATACAACGTCTTACCAAAATTTAGTAGTCTAGCATTAATACCTCCAAAGATATTGAGTATGAAAGTTCCCATTTGTATGGGAGGTGCCACGCCCCCTTTCACGATTTCAAAAAGGGATAGGTATTAATAAAGGGACTTACTTTATACAACGCCTTACCAAAATTTAGTAGTCTAGCATTAATACCTCCAAAGATATTAAGTATGAAGGTTCTCATTTGTATGGGAGGTGCCACGCCCCCTTTTACGATTCCAAAAAGGGATAGGTATTAATAAAGGGACTTACTTTATACAACGTCTTACCAAAATTTAGTAGTCTAGCATTAATACCTCCAAAGATATTGAGTATGAAGGTTCTCATTTGTATGGGAGGTGCCACGCCCCCTTTTACGATTCCAAAAAGGGATAGGTATTAATAAAGGGACTTACTTTATACAACGCCTTACCAAAATTTAGTAGTCTAGCATTAATACCTCCAAAGATATTAAGTATGAAGGTTCTCATTTGTATGGGAGGTGCCACGCCCCCTTTTACGATTCCAAAAAGGGATAGGTATTAATAAAGGGACTTACTTTATACAACGTCTTACCAAAATTTAGTAGTCTAGCATTAATACCTCCAAAGATATTAAGTATGAAAGTTCCCATTTGTATGGGAGGTGCCACGCCCCCTTTTACGATTTCAAAAAGGGATAGGTATTAATAAAGGGACTTACTTTATACAACGCCTTACTAAAATTTAGTAGTCTCCAAAGATATTGAGTATGAAGGTTCTCATTTGTATGGGAGGTGCCACGCCCCCTTTTACGATTCCAAAAAGGGAAAGGTATTAATAAAGGGACTTGCTTTATACAACGCCTTACCAAAATTTAGTAGTCTAGCATTAATACCTCCAAAGATATTGAGTATAAAAGTTCCCATTTGTAAGGGAGGTGCCACGCCCCCTTTTACGATTTCAAAAAGGGATAGGTATTAGGAAAGGGACTTACTTTATACAACGTCTTACCAAACTTAGTAGTCTAGCATTAATACCCTGTTCCGATTTCAAAAAGGGATAGGTAGTAGGAAAGGGACTTACTTTATACAACGCCTTACCAAAATTTAGTAGTCTAGCATTAATACCTCCAAAGATATTGAGTATGAAAGATCCCATTTGTATGGGAGGTGCCACGCCCCCTTTTACGACTTCAAAAAGGGACAGGTATTAGGAAAGGGACTTTCTTTATACAACGCCTTACTAAAATTTAGTAGTCTCCAAAGATATTGAGTATGAAAGTTCCCATTTGTATGGGAGGTGCCACGCCCCCTTTTACGATTTCAAAAAGGAATAGGTATTAGGAAAGGGACTCACTTTATACAACGTCTTACCAAATTTAGTAGTCTAGCATTAATACCTCCAAAGATATTGAGTATGAAAGTTCCCATTTGTATGGGAGGTGCCACGCCCCCTTTTACGATTTCAAAAAGGAATATATATTAGGAAAGGGACTTACTTTATACAACGCCTTACCAAAATTTAGTAGTCTAGCATTAATACCTCCAAAGATATTGAGTATGAAAGTTCCCATTTGTATGGGAGGTGCCACGCCGCCTTTTACGATTTCAAAAAGGGATAGGTATTATGAAAGGGACTTACTTTATACAACGTCTTACCAAAATTTAGTAGTCTAGCATTAATACCTCCAAAGATATTGAGTATGAAATTTCTCATTTGTATGAGAGGTGCCACGCCCCCTTTTACGAATTCAAAAAGGGATAGGTATTAATAAAGGGACTTACTTTATACAACGTCTTACCAAAATTTAGTAGTCTAGCATTAATACCTCCAAAAATATTGAGTATGAAGGTTCTCATTTGTATGGGAGGTGCCACGCCCCCTTTTACGATTATTAATAAAGGGACTTACTTTATACAACGTCTTACCAAAATTTAGTAGCCTAGCATTAATACCTCCAAAGATATTGAGTATGAAGGTTCTCATTTGTATGGGAGGTGCCACGCCCCCTTTTACGATTCCAAAAAGGGATAGGTATTAATAAAGGGACTTACTTTATACAACGCCTTACCAAAATTTAGTAGTCTAGCATTAATACCTCCAAAGATATTAAGTATGAAAGTTCCCATTTGTATGGGAGGTGCCACGCCCCCTTTTACGATTTCAAAAAGGGATAGGTATTAATAAAGGGACTTACTTTATACAACGCCTTACTAAAATTTAGTAGTCTAGCATTAATACCTCCAAAGATATTGAGTATGAAGGTTCTCATTTGTATGGGAGGTGCCACGCCCCCTTTTACGATTCCAAAAAGGGATAGGTATTAATAAAGGGACTTACTTTATACAACGCCTTACCAAAATTTAGTAGTCTAGCATTAATACCTCCAAAGATATTGAGTATAAAAGTTCCCATTTGTAAAGGAAGGTGCCACGCCCCCTTTTACGATTTCAAAAAGGGATAGGTATTATGAAAGGGACTTACTTTATACAACGTCTTACCAAATTCAGTAGTCTAGCATTAATACCTCCAAAGATATTGAGTATGAAAATTCTCATTTGTATGGGAGTTGCCACGCCCCCTTTTACGATTTCAAAAAGGAATAGGTATTAGGAAAGGGACTTACTTTATACAACGTCTTACCAAATTTAGTAGTCTAGCATTAATACCTCCAAAGATATTGAGTATGAAAGTTCCCATTTGTATGGGAGGTGCCACGCCCCCTTTTACGATTTCAAAAAGGAATAGGTATTAGGAAAGGGACTTACTTTATACAACGCCTTACCAAAATTTAGTAGTCTAGCATTAATACCTCCAAAGATATTGAGTATGAAAGTTCCCATTTGTATGGGAGGTGCCACGCCCCCTTTTACGATTTCAAAAAGGGATAGGTATTATGAAAGGGACTTACTTTATACAACGTCTTACCAAAATTCAGTAGTCTAGCATTAATACCTCCAAAGATATTGAGTATGAAAATTCTCATTTGTATGGGAGTTGCCACGCCCCCTTTTACGATTTCAAAAAGGAATAGGTATTAGGAAAGGGGCTTACTTTATACAACGCCTTACCAAAATTTAATAGTCTAGCATTAATACCTCCAAAGATATCGAGTATGAAAGTTCCCATTTGTATGGGATGTGCCACGCCCCCTTTTACGATTTCAAAAAGGGATAGGTATTATGAAAGGGACTTACTTTATACAACGTCTTACCAAAATTTAGTAGTCTAGCGTTAATACCTCCAAAGATATTGAGTATGAAAATTCTCATTTGTATGGGAGGTGCCACGCCCCCTTTTACGATTTCAAAAAGGGATAGGTATTATTACTTTATACAACGCCTTACCAAAATTTAGTAGTCTAGCATTAATACCTCCAAAGATATTGAGTATGAAGGTTCTCATTTGTATGGGAGGTGCCACGCCCCCCTTTTACGATTCCAAAAAGGGATAGGTATTAATAAAGGGACTTACTTTATACAACGTCTTACCAAAATTTAGTAGTCTAGCATTAATACCTCCAAAGATATTGAGTATGATGGTTCTCATTTGTATGGGAGGTGCCACGCCCCCTTTTACGATTCCAAAAAGGGATAGGTATTAATAAAGGGACTTACTTTATACAACGCCTTACCAAAATTTAGTAGTCTAGCATTAATACCTCCAAAGATATTGAGTATGAAGGTTCTCATTTGTATGGGAGGTGCCACGCCCCCTTTTACGATTCCAAAAAGGGATAGGTATTAATAAAGGGACTTACTTTATACAACGCCTTACCAAAATTTAGTAGTCTAGCATTAATACCTCCAAAGATATTGAGTATGAAAATTCTCATTTGTATGGGAGGTGAGCATTAGTACCTCCAAAGATATTGAGTATGAAGGTTCTCATTTGTATGGGAGGTGCCACGCCCCCTTTTACGATTCCAAAAAGGGATAGGTATTAATAAAGGGACTTACTTTATACAACGCCTTACCAAAATTTAGTAGTCTAGCATTAATACCTCCAAAGATATTGAGTATGAAAGTTCCCATTTGTATGGGAGGTGCCACGCCCCCTTTTACGATTTCAAAAAGGGATAGGTATTAGGAAAGGGACTTACTTTATACAACGTCTTACCAAATTTAGTAGTCTAGCATTAATACCTCCAAAGATATTGAGTATGAAAGTTCCCATTTGTATGGGAGGTGCCACGCCCCCTTTTACGATTTCAAAAAGGGATAGGTATTAATAAAGGGACTTACTTTATACAACGCCTTACCAAAATTTAGTAGTCTAGCATTAATACCTCCAAAGATATTGAGTATGAAGGTTCTCATTTGTATGGGAGGTGCCACGCCCCCTTTTACGATTTCAAAAAGGGATAGGTATTAGGAAAGGGACTTACTTTATACAACGTCTTACCAAATTTAGTAGTCTAGCATTAATACCTCCAAAGATATTGAGTATGAAAGTTCCCATTTGTATGGGAGGTGCGATTTCAAAAAGGGATAGGTATTAATAAAGGGACTTACTTTATACAACGCCTTACCAAAATTTAGTAGTCTAGCATTAATACCTCCAAAGATATTGAGTATGAAGGTTCTCATTTGTATGGGAGGTGCCACGCCCCCTTTTACGATTCCAAAAAGGGATAGGTATTAATAAAGGGACTTACTTTATACAACGCCTTACCAAAATTTAGTAGTCTAGCATTAATACCTCCAAAGATATTGAGTATGAAAGTTCCCATTTGTATGGGAGGTGCCACGCCCCCTTTTACGATTTCAAAAAGGGATAGGTATTATGAATGGGACTTACTTTATACAACGTCTTACCAAAATTCAGTAGTCTAGCATTAATACCTCCAAAGATATTGAGTATGAAAATTCTCATTTGTATGGGAGTTGCCACGCCCCCTTTTACGATTTCAAAAAGGAATAGGTATTAGGAAAGGGGCTTACTTTATACAACGCCTTACCAAAATTTAATAGTCTAGCATTAATACCTCCAAAGATATCGAGTATGAAAGTTCCCATTTGTATGGGATGTGCCACGCCCCCTTTTACGATTTCAAAAAGGGATAGGTATTATGAAAGGGACTTACTTTATACAACGTCTTACCAAAATTTAGTAGTCTAGCGTTAATACCTCCAAAGATATTGAGTATGAAAATTCTCATTTGTATGGGAGGTGCCACGCCCCCTTTTACGATTTCAAAAAGGGATAGGTATTATTACTTTATACAACGCCTTACCAAAATTTAGTAGTCTAGCATTAATACCTCCAAAGATATTGAGTATGAAGGTTCTCATTTGTATGGGAGGTGCCACGCCCCCCTTTTACGATTCCAAAAAGGGATAGGTATTAATAAAGGGACTTACTTTATACAACGTCTTACCAAAATTTAGTAGTCTAGCATTAATACCTCCAAAGATATTGAGTATGATGGTTCTCATTTGTATGGGAGGTGCCACGCCCCCTTTTACGATTCCAAAAAGGGATAGGTATTAATAAAGGGACTTACTTTATACAACGCCTTACCAAAATTTAGTAGTCTAGCATTAATACCTCCAAAGATATTGAGTATGAAGGTTCTCATTTGTATGGGAGGTGCCACGCCCCCTTTTACGATTCCAAAAAGGGATAGGTATTAATAAAGGGACTTACTTTATACAACGCCTTACCAAAATTTAGTAGTCTAGCATTAATACCTCCAAAGATATTGAGTATGAAAATTCTCATTTGTATGGGAGGTGAGCATTAGTACCTCCAAAGATATTGAGTATGAAGGTTCTCATTTGTATGGGAGGTGCCACGCCCCCTTTTACGATTCCAAAAAGGGATAGGTATTAATAAAGGGACTTACTTAATACAACGCCTTACCAAAATTTAGTAGTCTAGCATTAATACCTCCAAAGATATTGAGTATGAAAGTTCCCATTTGTATGGGAGGTGCGACGCCCCCTTTTACGATTTCAAAAAGGGATAGGTATTAGGAAAGGGACTTACTTTATACAACGTCTTACCAAATTTAGTAGTCTAGCATTAATACCTCCAAAGATATTGAGTATGAAAGTTCCCATTTGTATGGGAGGTGCCACGCCCCCTTTTACGATTTCAAAAAGGGATAGGTATTAATAAAGGGACTTACTTTATACAACGCCTTACCAAAATTTAGTAGTCTAGCATTAATACCTCCAAAGATATTGAGTATGAAGGTTCTCATTTGTATGGGAGGTGCCACGCCCCCTTTTACGATTTCAAAAAGGGATAGGTATTAGGAAAGGGACTTACTTTATACAACGTCTTACCAAATTTAGTAGTCTAGCATTAATACCTCCAAAGATATTGAGTATGAAAGTTCCCATTTGTATGGGAGGTGCCACGCCCCCTTTTACGATTTCAAAAAGGAATAGGTATTAGGAAAGGGACTTACTTTATACAACGTGTTACCAAATTTAGTAGTCTAGCATTAAAACCTCCAAAGATATTGAGTATGAAAGTTCCCATTTGTAAGGGAGGTGCCACGCCCCCTTTTACGATTTCAAAAAGGGATAGGTATTAGGAAAGGGACTTACTTTATACAACGCCTTACCAAAATTTAGTAGTCTAGCATTAATACCTCCAAAGATATTGAGTATGAAAATTCTCATTTGTATGGGAGGTGCCACGCCCCCTTTTACGATTCCAAAAAGGGATAGGTATTAATAAAGGGACTTACTTTATACAACGCCTTACCAAAATTTAGTAGTCTAGCATTAATACCTCCAAAGATATTGAGTATGAAGGTTCTCATTTGTATGGGAGGTGCCACGCCCCCCTTTTACTATTCCAAAAAGGGATAGGTATTAATAAAGGGACTTACTTTATACAACGTCTTACCAAAATTTAGTAGTCTAGCATTAATACCTCCAAAGATATTGAGTATGAAGGTTCTCATTTGTATGGGAGGTGCCACGCCCCCTTTTACGATTCCAAAAAGGGATAGGTATTAATAAAGGGACTTACTTTATACAACGCCTTACCAAAATTTAGTAGTCTAGCATTAATACCTCCAAAGATATTGAGTATGAAGGTTCTCATTTGTATGGAAGGTGCCACGCCCCCTTTTACGATTCCCAAAAGGGATAGGTATTAATAAAGGGACTTACTTTATACAACGTCTTACCAAATTTAGTAGTCTAGCATTAATACCTCCAAAGATATTGAGTACGAAAGTTCCCATTTGTATGGGAGGTGCCACGCCCCCTTTTACGATTTCAAAAAGGGAAAGGTATTAGGAAAGGGACTTACTTTATACAACGCCTTACCAAAATTTAGTAGTCTAGCATTAATACCTCCAAAGATATTGAGTATGAAAGTTTCCATTTGTATGGGAGGTGCCACGCCCCCTTTTACGATTTCAAAAAGGAATAGGTATTAGGAAAGGGACTTACTTTATACAACGCCTTACCAAAATTTAGTAGTCTAGCATTAATACCTCCAAAGATATTGAGTATGAAAGTTCCCATTTGTATGGGAGGTGCCACGCCCCCTTTTACGATTTCAAAAAGGGAAAGGTATTAGGAAAGGGACTTACTTTATACAACGCCTTACCAAAATTTAGTAGTCTAGCGTTAATACCTCCAAAGATATTGAGTATGAAAGTTCCCATTTGTATGGGAGGTGCCACGCCCCCTTTTACGATTTCAAAAAGGGAAAGGTATTAATAAAGGGACTTACTTTATACAACGTCTTACCAAAATTTAGTAGTCTAGCATTAATACCTCCAAAGATATTGAGTATGAAGGTTCTCATTTGTATGGAAGGTGCCACGCCCCCTTTTACGATTTAAAAATGGCATAGGTATTAGGAAAGGGACTTACTTTATACAACGCCTTATCAAAATTTAGTAGTCTAGCATTAATACCTCCAAAGATATTGAGTATGAAAGTTCCCATTTGTATGGAAGGTGCCACGCCCCCTTTTACGATTTAAAAATGGCATAGGTATTAGGAAAGGGACTTACTTTATACAACGCCTTACCAAAATTTAGTAGTCTAGCATTAATACCTCCAAAGATATTGAGTATGAAAGTTCCCATTTGTATGGGAAGTGCCACGCCCCCTGTTCCGATTTCAAAAGGGGATAGGTATGAGGAAAGGGACTTACTTTATACAACGCCTTACCAAAATTTAGTAGTGTAGCATTAATACCTCCAAAGATATTAAGTATGAAAGTTCCCATTTGTATGGGAGGTGCCACGCCCCCTTTTACGCTTTCAAAAAGCGACAAAGGGACTTACTTTATACAACGCCTTACCAAAATTTAGTAGTCTAGCATTAATACCTCCAAAGATATTAAGTATGAAAGTTCCCATTTGTATGGGAGGTGCCACGCCCCCTTTTACGATTTCAAAAAGGGATAGGTATTAGGAAAGGGACTTACTTTATACAACGCCTTACCAAAATTTAGTAGTCTAGCATTAATACCTCCAAAGATATTGAGTATGAAAGTTCCCATTTGTATGGGAGGTGCCACGCCCCCTTTTACGATTTCAAAAAGGGAAAGGTATTAGGAAAGGGACTTACTTTATACAACGCCTTACCAAAATTTAGTAGTCTAGCGTTAATACCTCCAAAGATATTGAGTATGAAAGTTCCCATTTGTATGGGAGGTGCCACGCCCCCTTTTACGATTTCAAAAAGGGAAAGGTATTAATAAAGGGACTTACTTTATACAACGTCTTACCAAAATTTAGTAGTCTAGCATTAATACCTCCAAAGATATTGAGTATGAAGGTTCTCATTTGTATGGGAGGTGCCACGCCCCCTTTTACGATTCCAAAAAGGGATAGGTATTAATAAAGGGACTTACTTTATACAACGCCTTACCAAAATTTAGTAGTCTAGCATTAATACCTCCAAAGATATTGAGTATGAAAATTCTCATTTGTATGGGAGGTGAGCATTAGTACCTCCAAAGATATTGAGTATGAAGGTTCTCATTTGTATGGGAGGTGCCACGCCCCCTTTTACGATTTCAAAAAGGGATAGGTATTAATAAAGGGACTTACTTTATACAACGCCTTACCAAAATTTAGTAGTCTAGCATTAATACCTCCAAAGATATTGAGTATGAAGGTTCTCATTTGTATGGAAGGTGCCGCGCCCCCTTTTACGATTCCCAAAAGGGATAGGTATTAATAAAGGGACTTACTTTATACAACGTCTTACCAAAATTTAGTAGTCTAGCATTAATACCTCCAAAGATATTGAGTATGAAGGTTCTCATTTGTATGGGAGGTGCCACGCCCCCTTTTACGATTCCAAAAAGAGATAGGTATTAATGAAGGGACTTACTTTATACAACGCCTTACCAAAATTTAGTAGTCTAGCATTAATACCTCCAAAGATATTAAGTATGAAAGTTCCCATTTGTATGGGAGGTGCCACGCCCCCTTTTAGGGATAGGTATTAGGAAAGGGACTTACTTTATACAACGTCTTACCAAAATTTAGTAGTCTAGCATTAATACCTCCAAAAATATTGAGTATGAAGGTTCTCATTTGTATGGGAGGTGCCACGCCCCCTTTTACGATTATTAATAAAGGGACTTACTTTATACAACGTCTTACCAAAATTTAGTAGCCTAGCATTAATACCTCCAAAGATATTGAGTATGAAGGTTCTCATTTGTATGGGAGGTGCCACGCCCCCTTTTACGATTCCAAAAAGGGATAGGTATTAATAAAGGGACTTACTTTATACAACGCCTTACCAAAATTTAGTAGTCTAGCATTAATACCTCCAAAGATATTAAGTATGAAAGTTCCCATTTGTATGGGAGGTGCCACGCCCCCTTTTACGATTTCAAAAAGGGATAGGTATTAATAAAGGGACTTACTTTATACAACGCCTTACTAAAATTTAGTAGTCTAGCATTAATACCTCCAAAGATATTGAGTATGAAGGTTCTCATTTGTATGGGAGGTGCCACGCCCCCTTTTACGATTCCAAAAAGGGATAGGTATTAATTAATAAAGGGACTTACTTTATACAACGCCTTACCAAAATTTAGTAGTCTAGCATTAATACCTCCAAAGATATTGAGTATGAAAATTCTCATTTGTATGGGAGGTGAGCATTAGTACCTCCAAAGATATTGAGTATGAAGGTTCTCATTTGTATGGGAGGTGCCACGCCCCCTTTTACGATTCCAAAAAGGGATAGGTATTAATAAAGGGACTTACTTTATACAACGCCTTACCAAAATTTAGTAGTCTAGCATTAATACCTCCAAAGATATTGAGTATGAAAGTTCCCATTTGTATGGGAGGTGCCACGCCCCCTTTTACGATTTCAAAAAGGGATAGGTATTAATTAGGAAAGGGACTTACTTTATACAACGTCTTACCAAATTTAGTAGTCTAGCATTAATACCTCCAAAGATATTGAGTATGAAAGTTCCCATTTGTATGGGAGGTGCCACGCCCCCTTTTACGATTTCAAAAAGGGATAGGTATTAATAAAGGGACTTACTTTATACAACGCCTTACCAAAATTTAGTAGTCTAGCATTAATACCTCCAAAGATATTGAGTATGAAGGTTCTCATTTGTATGGGAGGTGCCACGCCCCCTTTTACGATTTCAAAAAGGGATAGGTATTAGGAAAGGGACTTACTTTATACAACGTCTTACCAAATTTAGTAGTCTAGCATTAATACCTCCAAAGATATTGAGTATGAAAGTTCCCATTTGTATGGGAGGTGCCACGCCCCCTTTTACGATTTCAAAAAGGAATAGGTATTAGGAAAGGGACTTACTTTATACAAGGTCTTACCAAATTTAGTAGTCTAGCATTAAAACCTCCAAAGATATTGAGTATGAAAGTTCCCATTTGTAAGGGAGGTGCCACGCCCCCTTTTACGATTTCAAAAAGGGATAGGTATTAGGAAAGGGACTTACTTTATACAACGCCTTACCAAAATTTAGTAGTCTAGCATTAATACCTCCAAAGATATTGAGTATGAAAATTCTCATTTGTATGGGAGGTGCCACGCCCCCTTTTACGATTCCAAAAAGGGATAGGTATTAATAAAGGGACTTACTTTATACAACGCCTTACCAAAATTTAGTAGTCTAGCATTAATACCTCCAAAGATATTGAGTATGAAGGTTCTCATTTGTATGGGAGGTGCCACGGCCCCCTTTTACGATTCCAAAAAGGGATAGGTATTAATAAAGGGACTTACTTTATACAACGTCTTACCAAAATTTAGTAGTCTAGCATTAATACCTCCAAAGATATTGAGTATGAAGGTTCTCATTTGTATGGGAGGTGCCACGCCCCCTTTTACGATTCCAAAAAGGGATAGGTATTAATAAAGGGACTTACTTTATACAACGCCTTACCAAAATTTAGTAGTCTAGCATTAATACCTCCAAAGATATTGAGTATGAAGGTTCTCATTTGTATGGGAGGTGCCACGGCCCCCTTTTACGATTCCAAAAAGGGATAGGTATTAATAAAGGGACTTACTTTATACAACGTCTTACCAAATTTAGTAGTCTAGCATTAATACCTCCAAAGATATTGAGTACGAAAGTTCCCATTTGTATGGGAGGTGCCACGCCCCCTTTTACGATTTCAAAAAGGGAAAGGTATTAGGAAAGGGACTTACTTTATACAACGCCTTACCAAAATTTAGTAGTCTAGCATTAATACCTCCAAAGATATTGAGTATGAAAGTTCCCATTTGTATGGGAGGTGCCACGCCCCCTTTTACGATTTCAAAAAGGGAAAGGTATTAGGAAAGGGACTTACTTTATACAACGCCTTACCAAAATTTAGTAGTCTAGCGTTAATACCTCCAAAGATATTGAGTATGAAAGTTCCCATTTGTATGGGAGGTGCCACGCCCCCTTTTACGATTTCAAAAAGGGAAAGGTATTAATAAAGGGACTTACTTTATACAACGTCTTACCAAAATTTAGTAGTCTAGCATTAATACCTCCAAAGATATTGAGTATGAAGGTTCTCATTTGTATGGGAGGTGCCACGCCCCCTTTTACGATTCCAAAAAGGGATAGGTATTAATAAAGGGACTTACTTTATACAACGCCTTACCAAAATTTAGTAGTCTAGCATTAATACCTCCAAAGATATTGAGTATGAAAATTCTCATTTGTATGGGAGGTGAGCATTAGTACCTCCAAAGATATTGAGTATGAAGGTTCTCATTTGTATGGGAGGTGCCACGCCCCCTTTTACGATTTCAAAAAGGGATAGGTATTAATAAAGGGACTTACTTTATACAACGCCTTACCAAAATTTAGTAGTCTAGCATTAATACCTCCAAAGATATTGAGTATGAAGGTTCTCATTTGTATGGAAGGTGCCACGCCCCCTTTTACGATTCCCAAAAGGGATAGGTATTAATAAAGGGACTTACTTTATACAACGTCTTACCAAAATTTAGTAGTCTAGCATTAATACCTCCAAAGATATTGAGTATGAAGGTTCTCATTTGTATGGGAGGTGCCACGCCCCCTTTTACGATTCCAAAAAGAGATAGGTATTAATGAAGGGACTTACTTTATACAACGCCTTACCAAAATTTAGTAGTCTAGCATTAATACCTCCAAAGATATTAAGTATGAAAGTTCCCATTTGTATGGGAGGTGCCACGCCCCCTTTTACGATTTCAAAAAGGGATAAGTGTTAATAAAGGGACTTACTTTATACAACGCCTTACTAAAATTTAGTAGTCTAGCATTAATATCTCCAAAGATATTGAGTATGAAGGTTCTCATTTGTATGGGAGGTGCCACGCCCCCTTTTACGATTCCAAAAAGGGATAGGTATTAATAAAGGGACTTACATTATACAACGCCTTACCAAAATTTAGTAGTCTAGCATTAATACCTCCAAAGATATTAAGTATGAAAGTTCCCATTTGTATAAGAGGTGCCACGCCCCCTTTTACGATTTCAAAAAGGAATAGGCATTAGGAAAGGGACTTACTTTATAAAACGTCTTACCAAAATTTAGTAGTCTAGCATTAATACCTCCAAAGATATTGAGTATGAAGGTTCTCATTTGTATGGGAGGTGCCACGCCCCCCTTTTACGATTCCAAAAAGGGATAGGTATTAATAAAGGGACTTACTTTATACAACGTCTTACCAAAATTTAGTAGTCTAGCATTAATACCTCCAAAGATATTGAGTATGATGGTTCTCATTTGTATGGGAGGTGCCACGCCCCCTTTTACGATTCCAAAAAGGGATAGGTATTAATAAAGGGACTTACTTTATACAACGCCTTACCAAAATTTAGTAGTCTAGCATTAATACCTCCAAAGATATTGAGTATGAAGGTTCTCATTTGTATGGGAGGTGCCACGCCCCCTTTTACGATTCCAAAAAGGGATAGGTATTAATTAATAAAGGGACTTACTTTATACAACGCCTTACCAAAATTTAGTAGTCTAGCATTAATACCTCCAAAGATATTGAGTATGAAAATTCTCATTTGTATGGGAGGTGAGCATTAGTACCTCCAAAGATATTGAGTATGAAGGTTCTCATTTGTATGGGAGGTGCCACGCCCCCTTTTACGATTCCAAAAAGGGATAGGTATTAATAAAGGGACTTACTTTATACAACGCCTTACCAAAATTTAGTAGTCTAGCATTAATACCTCCAAAGATATTGAGTATGAAAGTTCCCATTTGTATGGGAGGTGCCACGCCCCCTTTTACGATTTCAAAAAGGGATAGGTATTAATTAGGAAAGGGACTTACTTTATACAACGTCTTACCAAATTTAGTAGTCTAGCATTAATACCTCCAAAGATATTGAGTATGAAAGTTCCCATTTGTATGGGAGGTGCCACGCCCCCTTTTACGATTTCAAAAAGGGATAGGTATTAATAAAGGGACTTACTTTATACAACGCCTTACCAAAATTTAGTAGTCTAGCATTAATACCTCCAAAGATATTGAGTATGAAGGTTCTCATTTGTATGGGAGGTGCCACGCCCCCTTTTACGATTTCAAAAAGGGATAGGTATTAGGAAAGGGACTTACTTTATACAACGTCTTACCAAATTTAGTAGTCTAGCATTAATACCTCCAAAGATATTGAGTATGAAAGTTCCCATTTGTATGGGAGGTGCCACGCCCCCTTTTACGATTTCAAAAAGGAATAGGTATTAGGAAAGGGACTTACTTTATACAACGTCTTACCAAATTTAGTAGTCTAGCATTAAAACCTCCAAAGATATTGAGTATGAAAGTTCCCATTTGTAAGGGAGGTGCCACGCCCCCTTTTACGATTTCAAAAAGGGATAGGTATTAGGAAAGGGACTTACTTTATACAACGCCTTACCAAAATTTAGTAGTCTAGCATTAATACCTCCAAAGATATTGAGTATGAAAATTCTCATTTGTATGGGAGGTGCCACGCCCCCTTTTACGATTCCAAAAAGGGATAGGTATTAATAAAGGGACTTACTTTATACAACGCCTTACCAAAATTTAGTAGTCTAGCATTAATACCTCCAAAGATATTGAGTATGAAGGTTCTCATTTGTATGGGAGGTGCCACGGCCCCCTTTTACGATTCCAAAAAGGGATAGGTATTAATAAAGGGACTTACTTTATACAACGTCTTACCAAAATTTAGTAGTCTAGCATTAATACCTCCAAAGATATTGAGTATGAAGGTTCTCATTTGTATGGGAGGTGCCACGCCCCCTTTTACGATTCCAAAAAGGGATAGGTATTAATAAAGGGACTTACTTTATACAACGCCTTACCAAAATTTAGTAGTCTAGCATTAATACCTCCAAAGATATTGAGTATGAAGGTTCTCATTTGTACGGGAGGTGCCACGGCCCCCTTTTACGATTCCAAAAAGGGATAGGTATTAATAAAGGGACTTACTTTATACAACGTCTTACCAAATTTAGTAGTCTAGCATTAATACCTCCAAAGATATTGAGTACGAAAGTTCCCATTTGTATGGGAGGTGCCACGCCCCCTTTTACGATTTCAAAAAGGGAAAGGTATTAGGAAAGGCACTTACTTTATACAACGCCTTACCAAAATTTAGTAGTCTAGCATTAATACCTCCAAAGATATTGAGTATGAAAGTTCCCATTTGTATGGGAGGTGCCACGCCCCCTTTTACGATTTCAAAAAGGGAAAGGTATTAGGAAAGGGACTTACTTTATACAACGCCTTACCAAAATTTAGTAGTCTAGCGTTAATACCTCCAAAGATATTGAGTATGAAAGTTCCCATTTGTATGGGAGGTGCCACGCCCCCTTTTACGATTTCAAAAAGGGAAAGGTATTAATAAAGGGACTTACTTTATACAACGTCTTACCAAAATTTAGTAGTCTAGCATTAATACCTCCAAAGATATTGAGTATGAAGGTTCTCATTTGTATGGGAGGTGCCACGCCCCCTTTTACGATTCCAAAAAGGGATAGGTATTAATAAAGGGACTTACTTTATACAACGCCTTACCAAAATTTAGTAGTCTAGCATTAATACCTCCAAAGATATTGAGTATGAAAATTCTCATTTGTATGGGAGGTGAGCATTAGTACCTCCAAAGATATTGAGTATGAAGGTTCTCATTTGTATGGGAGGTGCCACGCCCCCTTTTACGATTTCAAAAAGGGATAGGTATTAATAAAGGGACTTACTTTACACAACGCCTTACCAAAATTTAGTAGTCTAGCATTAATACCTCCAAAGATATTGAGTATGAAGGTTCTCATTTGTATGGAAGGTGCCACGCCCCCTTTTACGATTCCCAAAAGGGATAGGTATTAATAAAGGGACTTACTTTATACAACGTCTTACCAAAATTTAGTAGTCTAGCATTAATACCTCCAAAGATATTGAGTATGAAGGTTCTCATTTGTATGGGAGGTGCCACGCCCCCTTTTACGATTCCAAAAAGAGATAGGTATTAATGAAGGGACTTACTTTATACAACGCCTTACCAAAATTTAGTAGTCTAGCATTAATACCTCAAAAGATATTAAGTATGAAAGTTCCCATTTGTATGGGAGGTGCCACGCCCCCTTTTACGATTTCAAAAAGGGATAAGTGTTAATAAAGGGACTTACTTTATACAACGCCTTACTAAAATTTAGTAGTCTAGCATTAATATCTCCAAAGATATTGAGTATGAAGGTTCTCATTTGTATGGGAGGTGCCACGCCCCCTTTTACGATTCCAAAAAGGGATAGGTATTAATAAAGGGACTTACATTATACAACGCCTTACCAAAATTTAGTAGTCTAGCATTAATACCTCCAAAGATATTGAGTATAAAAGTTCCCATTTGTATGGGAGGTGCCACGCCCCCTTTTACGATTTCAAAAAGGGAAAGGTATTAGGAAAGGGACTTACTTTATACAACGCCTTACCAAAATTTAGTAGTCTAGCATTAATACCTCCAAAGATATTGAGTATGAAAGTTTCCATTTGTATGGGAGGTGCCACGCCCCCTTTTACGATTTCAAAAAGGGATAAGTATTAGGAAAGGGACTTACTTTATACAACGCCTTACCAAAATTTAGTAGTCTAGCATTAATACCTCCAAAGATATTGAGTATGAAAGTTCCCATTTGTATGGGAGGTGCCACGCCCCCTTTTACGATTTCAAAAAGGGAAAGGTATTAGGAAAGGGACTTACTTTATACAACGCCTTACCAAAATTTAGTAGTCTAGCATTAATACCTCCAAAGATATTGAGTATGAAAGTTCCCATTTGTATGGGAGGTGCCACGCCCCCTTTTACGATTTCAAAAAGGAATAGGTATTAGGAAAGGGACTTACTTTATACAACGCCTTACTAAAATTTAGTAGTCTAGCATTAATACCTCCAAAGATATTGAGTATAAAAGTTCCCATTTGTATGGGAGGTGCCACGCCCCCTTTTACGATTTCAAAAAGGGAAAGGTAGTAGGAAAGGGACTTACTTTATACAACGCCTTACCAAAATTTAGTAGTCTAGCATTAATACCTCCAAAGATATTGAGTATGAAAGTTTCCATTTGTATGGGAGGTGCCACGCCCCCTTTTACGATTTCAAAAAGGAATAGGTATTAGGAAAGGGACTTACTTTATACAACGCCTTACCAAAATTTAGTAGTCTAGCATTAATACCTCCAAAGATATTGAGTATGAAAGTTCCCATTTGTATGGGAGGTGCCACGCCCCCTTTTACGATTTCAAAAAGGGAAAGGTATTAGGAAAGGGACTTACTTTATACAACGCCTTACCAAAATTTAGTAGTCTAGCATTAATACCTCCAAAGATATTGAGTATGAAATTTCCCATTTGTATGGGAGGTGCCACGCCCCCTTTTTCGATTTCAAAAAGGAATAGGTATTAGGAAAGGGACTTACTTTATACAACGCCTTACTAAAATTTAGTAGTCTAGCATTAATACCTCCAAAGATATTGAGTATAAAAGTTCCCATTTGTATGGGAGGTGCCACGCCCCCTTTTACGATTTCAAAAAGGGAAAGGTATTAGGAAAGGGACTTACTTTATACAACGCCTTACCAAAATTTAGTAGTCTAGCGTTAATACCTCCAAAGATATTGAGTATGAAAGTTTCCATTTGTATGGGAGGTGCCACGCCCCCTTTTACGATTTCAAAAAGGAATAGGTATTAGGAAAGGGACTTACTTTATACAACGCCTTACCAAAATTTAGTAGTCTAGCATTAATACCTCCAAAGATATTGAGTATGAAGGTTCTCATTTGTATGGAAGGTGCCACGCCCCCTTTTACGATTCCCAAAAGGGATAGGTATTAATAAAGGGACTTACTTTATACAACGTCTTACCAAATTTAGTAGTCTAGCATTAATACCTCCAAAGATATTGAGTATGAAAGTTCCCATTTGTATGGGAGGTGCCACGCCCCCTTTTACGATTTCAAAAAGGGAAAGGTATTAGGAAAGGGACTTACTTTATACAACGCCTTACCAAAATTTAGTAGTCTAGCATTAATACCTCCAAAGATATTGAGTATGAAAGTTTCCATTTGTATGGGAGGTGCCACGCCCCCTTTTCCGATTTCAAAAAGGGATAAGTATTAGGAAAGGGACTTACTTTATACAACGCCTTACCAAAATTTAGTAGTCTAGCATTAATACCTCCAAAGATATTGAGTATGAAAGTTCCCATTTGTATGGGAGGTGCCACGCCCCCTTTTACGATTCCAAAAAGGGATAGGTATTAATAAAGGGACTTACTTTATACAACGCCTTACCAAAATTTAGTAGTCTAGCATTAATACCTCCAAAGATATTGAGTATGAAAGTTCCCATTTGTATGGGAGGTGCCACGCCCCCTTTTACGATTTAAAAAAGGAATAGGTATTAGGAAAGGGACTTACTTTATACAACGTCTTACCAAATTTAGTAGTCTAGCATTAATACCTCCAAAGATATTGAGTATGAAAGTTCCCATTTGTATGGGAGGTGCCACGCCCCCTTTTACGATTCCAAAAAGGGATAGGTATTAATAAAGGGACTTACTTTATACAACGCCTTACCAAAATTTAGTAGTCTAGCATTAATACCTCCAAAGATATTAAGTATGAAAGTTCCCATTTGTATGGGAGGTGCCACGCCCCCTTTTACGATTTTAAAAAGGAATAGGTATTAGGAAAGGGACTTACTTTATACAACGTCTTACCAAATTTAGTAGTCTAGCATTAATTAATACCTCCAAAGATATTGAGTATGAAAGTTCCCATTTGTATGGGAGGTGCCACGCCCCCTTTTACGATTTCAAAAAGGGTACCTCCAAAGCTATTGAGTATGAAAGTTCTAATTTGTATGGGAGGTGCCACGCCCCCTTTTACGATTTCAAAAAGGAATAGGTATTAGGAAAGGGACTTACTTTATACAACGTCTTACCAAAATTTAGTAGTCTAGCATTAATACCTCCAAAGATATTGAGTATGAAAGTTCCCATTTGTATGGGAGGTGCCACGCCCCCTTTTACGATTCCAAAAAGGGATAGGTATTAATAAAGGGACTTACTTTATACAACGCCTTACCAAAATTTAGTAGTCTAGCATTAATACCTCCAAAGATATTGAGTATGAAAGTTCCCATTTGTATGGGAGGTGCCACGCCCCCTTTTACGATTTCAAAAAGGAATAGGTATTAGGAAAGGGACTTACTTTATACAACGTCTTACCAAATTTAGTAGTCTAGCATTAATACCTCCAAAGATATTGAGTATGAAAGTTCCCATTTGTATGGGAGGTGCCACGCCCCCTTTTACGATTTCAAAAAGGAATAGGTATTAGGAAAGGGACTTACTTTATACAACGTCTTACCAAAATTTAGTAGTCTAGCATTAATACCTCCAAAGATATTGAGTATGAAAGTTCCCATTTGTATGGGAGGTGCCACGCCCCCTTTTACGATTTCAAAAAGGGAAAGGTATTAATAAAGGGACTTACTTTATACAACGCCTTACCAAAATTTAGTAGTCTAGCATTAATACCTCCAAAGATATTAAGTATGAAAGTTCCCATTTGTATAAGAGGTGCCACGCCCCCTTTAACGATTTCAAAAAGGGATAGGTATTAATAAAGGGACTTACTTTATACAACGCCTTACTAAAATTTAGTAGTCTAGCATTAATACCTCCAAAGATATTGAGTATGAAGGTTCTCATTTGTATGGGAGGTGCCACGCCCCCTTTTACGATTCCAAAAAGGGATAGGTATTAATAAAGGGACTTACTTTATACAACGCCTTACCAAAATTTAGTAGTCTAGCATTAATACCTCCAAAGATATTAAGTATGAAAGTTCCCATTTGTATAAGAGGTGCCACGCCCCCTTTTACGATTTCAAAAAGGAATAGGTATTAGGAAAGGCACTTACTTTATACAACGTCTTACCAAAATTTAGTAGTCTAGCATTAATACCTCCAAAGATATTGAGTATGAAAGTTCCCATTTGTATGGGAGGTGCCACGCCCCCTTTTACGATTCCAAAAAGGGATAGGTATTAATAAAGGGACTTACTTTATACAACGCCTTACCAAAATTTAGTAGTCTAGCATTAATACCTCCAAAGATATTGAGTATGAAAGTTCCCATTTGTATGGGAGGTGCCACGCCCCCTTTTACGATTTCAAAAAGGAATAGGTATTAGGAAAGGGACTTACTTTATACAACGTCTTACCAAATTTAGTAGTCTAGCATTAATACCTCCAAAGATATTGAGTATGAAAGTTCCCATTTGTATTGGAGGTGCCACGCCCCCTTTTACGATTCCAAAAAGGGATAGGTATTAATAAAGGGACTTTCTTTATACAACGCCTTACCAAAATTTAGTAGTCTAGCATTAATACCTCCAAAGATATTGAGTATGAAAGTTCCCATTTGTATGGGAGGTGCCACGCCCCCTTTTACGATTTCAAAAAGGAATAGGTATTAGGAAAGGGACTTACTTTATACAACGTCTTACCAAATTTAGTAGTCTAGTATTAATACCTCCAAAGATATTGAGTATGAAAGTTCCCATTTGTATGGGAGGTGCCACGCCCCCTTTTACGATTTCAAAAAGGAATAGGTATTAGGAAAGGGACTTACTTTATACAACGCCTTACCAAAATTTAGTAGTCTAGCATTAATACCTCCAAAGATATTGAGTATGAAAGTTCCCATTTGTATGGGAGGTGCCACGCCCCCTTTTACGATTTCAAAAAGGGATAGGTATTAGGAAAGGGACTTACTTTATACAACGCCTTACCAAAATTTAGTAGTCTAGCATTAATACCTCCAAAGATATTGAGTATGAAAGTTCCCATTTGTATGGGAGGTGCCACGCCCCCTTTTACGATTTCAAAAAGGGATAGGTATTAATAAAGGGACTTACTTTATACAACGCCTTACCAAAATTTAGTAGTCTAGCATTAATACCTCCAAAGATATTAAGTATGAAAGTTCCCATTTGTATAAGAGGTGCCACGCCCCCTTTTACGATTTCAAAAAGGAATAGGTATTAGGAAAGGGACTTACTTTATACAACGCCTTACCAAAATTTAGTAGTCTAGCATTAATACCTCCAAAGATATTAAGTATGAAAGTTCCCATTTGTATAAGAGGTGCCACGCCCCCTTTTACGATTCCAAAAAGGGATAGGTATTAATAAAGGGACTTACTTTATACAACGTCTTACCAAAATTTAGTAGTCTAGCAGTAATACCTCCAAAGATATTAAGTATGAAAGTTCCCATTTGTATAAGAGGTGCCACGCCCCCTTTTACGATTTCAAAAAGGAATAGGTATTAGGAAAGGGACTTACTTTATACAACGCCTTACCAAAATTTAGTAGTCTAGCATTAATACCTCCGAAGATATTGAGTATGAAAACTCTCATTTGTATGGGAGGTGAGCATTAATACCTCCAAAGATATTGAGTATGAAGGTTCTCATTTGTATGGGAGGTGCCACGCCCCCTTTTACGATTCCAAAAAGGGATAGGTATTAATAAAGGGACTTACTTTATACAACGCCTTACCAAAATTTAGTAGTCTAGCATTAATACCTCCAAAGATATTGAGTATGAAAGTTCCCATTTGTATGGGAGGTGCCACGCCCCCTTTTACGATTTCAAAAAGGAATAGGTATTAGGAAAGGGACTTACTTTATACAACGTCTTACCAAATTTAGTAGTCTAGCATTAATACCTCCAAAGATATTGAGTATGAAAGTTCCCATTTGTATGGGAGGTGCCACGCCCCCTTTTACGATTTCAAAAAGGAATAGGTGTATTAGGAAAGGGACTTACTTTATACAACGCCTTACCAAAATTTAGTAGTCTAGCATTAATACCTCCAAAGATATTGAGTATGAAAGTTCCCATTTGTATGGGAGGTGCCACGCCCCCTTTTACGATTTCAAAAAGGGAAAGGTATTATGAAAGGGACTTACTTTATACAACGTCTTACCAAACTTTAGTAGTCTAGCATTAATACCTCCAAAGATATTGAGTATGAAAGTTCCCATTTGTATGGGAGGTGCCACGCCCCCTTTTACGATTTCAAAAAGGAATAGGTATTAGGAAAGGGACTTACTTTATACAACGCCTTACCAAATTTAGTAGTCTAGCATTAATACCTCCAAAGATATTGAGTATGAAAGTTCCCATTTGTATGGGAGGTGCCACGCCCCCTTTTACGATTTCAAAAAGGAATAGGTATTAGGAAAGGGACTTACTTTATACAACGTCTTACCAAATTTAGTAGTCTAGCATTAATACCTCCAAAGATATTGAGTATGAAAGTTCCCATTTGTATGGGAGGTGCCACGCCCCCTTTTACGATTTCAAAAAGGGATAGGTATTAATAAAGGGACTTACTTTATACAACGCCTTACCAAAATTTAGTAGTCTAGCATTAATACCTCCAAAGATATTAAGTATGAAAGTTCCCATTTGTATAAGAGGTGCCACGCCCCCTTTAACGATTTCAAAAAGGGATAGGTATTAATAAAGGGACTTACTTTATACAACGCCTTACTAAAATTTAGTAGTCTAGCATTAATACCTCCAAAGATATTGAGTATGAAGGTTCTCATTTGTATGGGAGGTGCCACGCCCCCTTTTACGATTCCAAAAAGGGATAGGTATTAATAAAGGGACTTACTTTATACAACGCCTTACCAAAATTTAGTAGTCTAGCATTAATACCTCCAAAGATATTAAGTATGAAAGTTCCCATTTGTATAAGAGGTGCCACGCCCCCTTTTACGATTTCAAAAAGGAATAGGTATTAGGAAAGGCACTTACTTTATACAACGTCTTACCAAAGTTTAGTAGTCTAGCATTAATACCTCCAAAGATATTGAGTATGAAAGTTCCCATTTGTATGGGAGGTGCCACGCCCCCTTTTACGATTCCAAAAAGGGATAGGTATTAATAAAGGGACTTACTTTATACAACGCCTTACCAAAATTTAGTAGTCTAGCATTAATACCTCCAAAGATATTGAGTATGAAAGTTCCCATTTGTATGGGAGGTGCCACGCCCCCTTTTACGATTTCAAAAAGGAATAGGTATTAGGAAAGGGACTTACTTTATACAACGTCTTACCAAATTTAGTAGTCTAGCATTAATACCTCCAAAGATATTGAGTATGAAAGTTCCCATTTGTATTGGAGGTGCCACGCCCCCTTTTACGATTCCAAAAAGGGATAGGTATTAATAAAGGGACTTACTTTATACAACGCCTTACCAAAATTTAGTAGTCTAGCATTAATACCTCCAAAGATATTGAGTATGAAAGTTCCCATTTGTATGGGAGGTGCCACGCCCCCTTTTACGATTTCAAAAAGGAATAGGTATTAGGAAAGGGACTTACTTTATACAACGTCTTACCAAATTTAGTAGTCTAGTATTAATACCTCCAAAGATATTGAGTATGAAAGCTCCCATTTGTATGGGAGGTGCCACGCCCCCTTTTACGATTTCAAAAAGGAATAGGTATTAGGAAAGGGACTTACTTTATACAACGCCTTACCAAAATTTAGTAGTCTAGCATTAATACCTCCAAAGATATTGAGTATGAAAGTTCCCATTTGTATGGGAGGTGCCACGCCCCCTTTTACGATTTCAAAAAGGAATAGGTATTAGGAAAGGGACTTACTTTATACAACGCCTTACCAAAATTTAGTAGTCTAGCATTAATACCTCCAAAGATATTGAGTATGAAAGTTCCCATTTGTATGGGAGGTGCCACGCCCCCTTTTACGATTTCAAAAAGGGATAGGTATTAATAAAGGGACTTACTTTATACAACGCCTTACCAAAATTTAGTAGTCTAGCATTAATACCTCCAAAGATATTAAGTATGAAAGTTCCCATTTGTATAAGAGGTGCCACGCCCCCTTTTACGATTTCAAAAAGGAATAGGTATTAATTAGGAAAGGGACTTACTTTATACAACGCCTTACCAAAATTTAGTAGTCTAGCATTAATACCTCCAAAGATATTAAGTATGAAAGTTCCCATTTGTATAAGAGGTGCCACGCCCCCTTTTACGATTCCAAAAAGGGATAGGTATTAATAAAGGGACTTACTTTATACAACGTCTTACCAAAATTTAGTAGTCTAGCAGTAATACCTCCAAAGATATTAAGTATGAAAGTTCCCATTTGTATAAGAGGTGCCACGCCCCCTTTTACGATTTCAAAAAGGAATAGGTATTAGGAAAGGGACTTACTTTATACAACGCCTTACCAAAATTTAGTAGTCTAGCATTAATACCTCCGAAGATATTGAGTATGAAAACTCTCATTTGTATGGGAGGTGAGCATTAATACCTCCAAAGATATTGAGTATGAAGGTTCTCATTTGTATGGGAGGTGCCACGCCCCCTTTTACGATTCCAAAAAGGGATAGGTATTAATAAAGGGACTTACTTTATACAACGCCTTACCAAAATTTAGTAGTCTAGCATTAATACCTCCAAAGATGTTGAGTATGAAAGTTCCCATTTGTATGGGAGGTGCCACGCCCCCTTTTACGATTTCAAAAAGGAATAGGTATTAGGAAAGGGACTTACTTTATACAACGTCTTACCAAATTTAGTAGTCTAGCATTAATACCTCCAAAGATATTGAGTATGAAAGTTCCCATTTGTATGGGAGGTGCCACGCCCCCTTTTACGATTTCAAAAAGGAATAGGTGTATTAGGAAAGGGACTTACTTTATACAACGCCTTACCAAAATTTAGTAGTCTAGCATTAATACCTCCAAAGATATTGAGTATGAAAGTTCCCATTTGTATGGGAGGTGCCACGCCCCCTTTTACGATTTCAAAAAGGGAAAGGTATTATGAAAGGGACTTACTTTATACAACGTCTTACCAAACTTTAGTAGTCTAGCATTAATACCTCCAAAGATATTGAGTATGAAAGTTCCCATTTGTATGGGAGGTGCCACGCCCCCTTTTACGATTTCAAAAAGGAATAGGTATTAGGAAAGGGACTTACTTTATACAACGCCTTACCAAATTTAGTAGTCTAGCATTAATACCTCCAAAGATATTGAGTATGAAAGTTCCCATTTGTATGGGAGGTGCCACGCCCCCTTTTACGATTTCAAAAAGGAATAGGTATTAGGAAAGGGACTTACTTTATACAACGTCTTACCAAATTTAGTAGTCTAGCATTAATACCTCCAAAGATATTGAGTATGAAAGTTCCCATTTGTATGGGAGGTGCCACGCCCCCTTTTACGATTTCAAAAAGGAATAGGTATTAGGAAAGGGACTTACTTTATACAACGTCTTACCAAATTTAGTAGTCTAGCATTAATACCTCCAAAGATATTGAGTATGAAAGTTCCCATTTGTATGGGAGGTGCCACGCCCCCTTTTACGATTTCAAAAAGGAATAGGTATTATGAAAGGGACTTACTTTATACAACGTCTTACCAAAATTTAGTAGTCTAGCATTAATACCTCCAAAGATATTGAGTATGAAAGTTCCCATTTGTATGGGAGGTGCCACGCCCCCTTTTACGATTTCAAAAAGGAATAGGTATTAGGAAAGGGACTTACTTTATACAACGTCTTACCAAATTTAGTAGTCTAGCATTAATACCTCCAAAGATATTGAGTATGAAAGTTCTTATTTGTATGGGAGGTGCCACGCCCCCTTTTGCGATTTCAAAAAGGAATAGGTATTAGGAAAGGGACTTACTTTATACAACGCCTTACCAAAATTTAGTAGTCTAGCATTAATACCTCCAAAGATATTGAGTATGAAAGTTCCCATTTGTATGGGAGGTGCCACGCCCCCTTTTACGATTTCAAAAAGGAATAGGTATTAGGAAAGGGACTTACTTTATACAACGTCTTACCAAATTTAGTAGTCTAGCATTAATACCTCCAAAGATATTGAGTATGAAAGTTCCCATTTGTATGGGAGGTGCCACGCCCCCTTTTACGATTTCAAAAAGGAATAGGTATTATGAAAGGGACTTACTTTATACAACGTCTTACCAAAATTTAGTAGTCTAGCATTAATACCTCCAAAGATATTGAGTATGAAAGTTCCCATTTGTATGGGAGGTGCCACGCCCCCTTTTACGATTTCAAAAAGGAATAGGTATTAGGAAAGGGACTTACTTTATACAACGTCTTACCAAATTTAGTAGTCTAGCATTAATACCTCCAAAGATATTGAGTATGAAAGTTCCCATTTGTATGGGAGGTGCCACGCCCCCTTTTACGATTTCAAAAAGGAATAGGTATTAGGAAAGGGACTTACTTTATACAACGCCTTACCAAAATTTAGTAGTCTAGCATTAATACCTCCAAAGATATTGAGTATGAAAGTTCCCATTTGTATGGGAGGTGCCACGCCCCCTTTTACGATTTCAATAAGGGATAGGTATTAGGAAAGGGACTTACTTTATACAACGTCTTACCAAATTTAGTAGTCTAGCATTAATACCTCCAAAGATATTGAGTATGAAAGTTCCCATTTGTATGGGAGGTGCCACGCCCCCTTTTACGATTTCAAAAAGGGATAAGTATTAATAAAGGGACTTACTTTATACAACGCCTTACCAAAATTTAGTAGTCTAGCATTAATACCTCCAAAGATATTAAGTATGAAAGTTCCCATTTGTATAAGAGGTGCCACGCCCCCTTTTACGATTTCAAAAAGGAATAGGTATTAGGAAAGGGACTTACTTTATACAACGCCTTACCAAAATTTAGTAGTCTAGCATTAATACCTCCAAAGATATTGAGTATGAAAGTTCCTATTTGTATGGGAGGTGCCACGCCCCCTTTTACGATTTCAAAAAGGGATAGGTATTAATAAAGGGACTTACTTTATACAACGCCTTACCAAAATTTAGTAGTCTAGCATTAATACCTCCAAAGATATTAAGTATGAAAGTTCCCATTTGTATAAGAGGTGCCACGCCCCCTTTTACGATTTCAAAAAGGAATAGGTATTAGGAAAGGGACTTACTTTATACAACGTCTTACCAAATTTAGTAGTCTAGCATTAATACCTCCAAAGATATTGAGTATGAAAGTTCCCATTTGTATGGGAGGTGCCACGCCCCCTTTTACGATTTCAAAAAGGAATAGGTATTATGAAAGGGACTTACTTTATACAACGTCTTACCAAAATTTAGTAGTCTAGCATTAATACCTCCAAAGATATTGAGTATGAAAGTTCCCATTTGTATGGGAGGTGCCACGCCCCCTTTTACGATTTCAAAAAGGAATAGGTATTAGGAAAGGGACTTACTTTATACAACGTCTTACCAAATTTAGTAGTCTAGCATTAATACCTCCAAAGATATTGAGTATGAAAGTTCCCATTTGTATGGGAGGTGCCACGCCCCCTTTTACGATTTCAAAAAGGAATAGGTATTAGGAAAGGGACTTACTTTATACAACGCCTTACCAAAATTTAGTAGTCTAGCATTAATACCTCCAAAGATATTGAGTATGAAAGTTCCCATTTGTATGGGAGGTGCCACGCCCCCTTTTACGATTTCAAAAAGGAATAGGTATTAGGAAAGGGACTTACTTTATACAACGTCTTACCAAATTTAGTAGTCTAGCATTAATACCTCCAAAGATATTGAGTATGAAAGTTCCCATTTGTATGGGAGGTGCCACGCCCCCTTTTACGATTTCAAAAACGGATAAGTATTAATAAAGGGACTTACTTTATACAACGCCTTACCAAAATTTAGTAGTCTAGCATTAATACCTCCAAAGATATTGAGTATGAAAGTTCCCATTTGTATGGGAGGTGCCACGCCCCCTTTTACGATTTCAAAAAGGGATAGGTATTAATAAAGGGACTTACTTTATACAACGCCTTACCAAAATTTAGTAGTCTAGCATTAATACCTCCAAAGATATTAAGTATGAAGGTTCTCATTTGTATGGGAGGTGCCACGCCCCCTTTTACGATTCCAAAAAGGGATAGGTATTAATAAAGGGACTTACTTTATACAACGTCTTACCAAAATTTAGTAGTCTAGCATTAATACCTCCAAAGATATTAAGTATGAAGGTTCTCATTTGTATGGGAGGTGCCACGCCCCCTTTTACGATTCCAAAAAGGGATAGGTATTAATAAAGGGACTCACTTTATACAACGTCTTACCAAAATTTAGTAGTCTAGCATTAATACCTCCAAAGATATTGAGTATGAAAGTTCCCATTTGTATGGGAGGTGCCACGCCCCCTTTCACGATTTCAAAAAGGGATAGGTATTAATAAAGGGACTTACTTTATACAACGCCTTACCAAAATTTAGTAGTCTAGCATTAATACCTCCAAAGATATTAAGTATGAAGGTTCTCATTTGTATGGGAGGTGCCACGCCCCCTTTTACGATTCCAAAAAGGGATAGGTATTAATAAAGGGACTTACTTTATACAACGTCTTACCAAAATTTAGTAGTCTAGCATTAATACCTCCAAAGATATTGAGTATGAAAGTTCCCATTTGTATGGGAGGTGCCACGCCCCCTTTTACGATTTCAAAAAGGGATAGGTATTAATAAAGGGACTTACTTTATACAACGCCTTACCAAAATTTAGTAGTCTAGCATTAATACCTCCAAAGATATTAAGTATGAAACTTCCCATTTGTATAAGAGGTGCCACGCCCCCTTTTACGATTCCAAAAAGGGATAGGTATTAATAAAGGGACTTACTTTATACAACGTCTTACCAAAATTTAGTAGTCTAGCATTAATACCTCCAAAGATATTGAGTATGAAAGTTCCCATTTGTATGGGAGGTGCCACGCCCCCTTTCACGATTTCAAAAAGGGATAGGTATTAATAAAGGGACTTACTTTATACAACGCCTTACCAAAATTTAGTAGTCTAGCATTAATACCTCCAAAGATATTAAGTATGAAGGTTCTCATTTGTATGGGAGGTGCCACGCCCCCTTTTACGATTCCAAAAAGGGATATGTATTAATAAAGGGACTTACTTTATACAACGTCTTACCAAAATTTAGTAGTCTAGCATTAATACCTCCAAAGATATTGAGTATGAAAGTTCCCATTTGTATGGGAGGTGCCACGCCCCCTTTTACGATTTCAAAAAGGGATAGGTATTAATAAAGGGACTTACTTTATACAACGCCTTACCAAAATTTAGTAGTCTAGCATTAATACCTCCAAAGATATTAAGTATGAAAGTTCCCATTTGTATAAGAGGTGCCACGCTCCCTTTTACGATTTCAAAAAGGAATAGGTATTAGGAAAGGGACTTACTTTATACAACGCCTTACCAAAATTTAGTAGTCTAGCATTAATACCTCCAAAGATATTGAGTATGAAAGTTCCCATTTGTATGGGAGGTGCTACGCCCCCTTTTACGATTTCAAAAAGGCATTAGGAAAGGGACTTACTTTATACAACGTCTTACCAAATTTAGTAGTCTCAAAAAGGAATAGGTATTAGGAAAGGGACTTACTTTATACAACGCCTTACCAAAATTTAGTAGTCTAGCATTAATACCTCCAAAGATATTGAGTATGAAAGTTCCCATTTGTATGGGAGGTGCCACGCCCCCTTTTACGATTTCAAAAAGGGAAAGGTATTATGAAAGGGACTTACTTTATACAACGTCTTACCAAAATTTAGTAGTCTAGCATTAATACCTCCAAAGATATTGAGTATGAAATTTCTCATTTGTATGGGAGGTGCCACGCCCCCTTTAACGATTTCAAAAAGGGATAGGTATTAATAAAGGGACTTACTTTATACAACGCCTTACCAAAATTTAGTAGTCTAGCATTAATACCTCCAAAGATATTAAGTATGAAACTTCCCATTTGTATAAGAGGTGCCACGCCCCCTTTTACGATTCCAAAAAGGGATAGGTATTAATAAAGGGACTTACTTTATACAACGTCTTACCAAAATTTAGTAGTCTAGCATTAATACCTCCAAAGATATTGAGTATGAAAGTTCCCATTTGTATGGGAGGTGCCACGCCCCCTTTTACGATTTCAAAAAGGGATAGGTATTAATAAAGGGACTTACTTTATACAACGCCCTACCAAAATTTAGTAGTCTAGCATTAATACCTCCAAAGATATTGAGTATGAAAGTTCCCATTTGTATGGGAGGTGCCACGCCCCCTTTTACGATTTCAAAAAGGGAAAGGTATTATGAAAGGGACTTACTTTATACAACGTCTTACCAAAATTTAGTAGTCTAGCATTAATATCTCCAAAGACATTGAGTATGAAAGTTCCCATTTGTATGGGAGGTGCCACGCCCCCTTTTACGATTTCAAAAAGGGATAGGTATTAATAAAGGGACTTACTTTATACAGGGTGTTTTTTTTACAGGTTTGTTTTTCGAATAGAGATAAAACTGGCATTTTGTGGTCAAATCTGGCAACTCTAATGTCATTTATGTTCAGTTTGGTTTGCCATTTCATCATGAACAGGTTGACAAAAGAACAACGCTTGCAAATCGTGCAAATTTATTTCGAAAATAATGGTTCAGTTCGCGAAGTTTACCGTGAGCTCCGTCCATTTTATGGTCGACATAATCGTCCATCAGAGCAATTAATTCGGTTAACCATGAATCGTTTTCGCACTACGTTTACTCTATGTGATAATACGCATCCGCAGAGACGTCGAACAGTGCGCACCGAAGAAACAATTGCCGCTGTAGAGCAAAGTGTTGAAGAGGACCCGAATGAATCGATTCGCCACCGTGCACAGCAATTGGAGCTTTGTCCATCAACTTTATGGAAGATTTTGCGCAAAGATGTGGCTTGCGACCTTACAAGATCCAGCTTGTGCAAGAATTAAAGCCGCGAGACCATGCAATGCGTCGTGATTTTGGTGTATGGGCCGAAAATGAGATTGATTTCGATGCTGATTTTCATCGCAAAATTTTGTTCAGTGATGAGGCTCATTTTTGGTTGAATGGCTACGTCAACAAGCAAAATTGCCGCATTTGGAGTGAAGAGAATCCACATGAGACCCTTGAAACGCCATTACATCCACAAAAACTGACTGTTTGGTGTGCTCTATGGGCTGGTGGAGTCATTGGGCCATACTTCTTCCGCAATAATGCTGGAGAGGCAGCTACCGTTAATGGAGACCGGTATAGAGCCATGATAACCGACTATTTTGTTCCCGAATTGGATGGCATGAATGTGGATGAGTTGTGGTTCCAACAAGACGGCGCTACATGCCACACAGCGCACGTCACAATCGATTTATTGAAGGAAACATTCGATGAGCGCATAATTTCGCGGAATGGACCTGTCAATTGGCCACCAAGGTCGTGTGATTTGACACCATTGGATTATTTTCTTTGGGGATATGTGAAATCGCTCGTCTACACCAACAAACCAGAAACGTTAGGGGAATTGGAAGCCAACATTCGTGGCGTTATTGCCGACATACGGCCCCATATGCTCGAAAAAGTGGTTGAAAATTGGACCTGTAGAATTGGCTTTATTCGAGCCAGCCACGGCGGCCACATGCCCGAAATCATATTTAAACATTAATGGCATAAAATTATCCTTCCAATAAAGCCAAATTGATGGACCTTAAAACGATTTTCTTGTGTTTTATTTCAATTCGAAGTTCTATACCCCTAAAAAAACACCCTTTACAACGCCTTACCAAAATTTAGTAGTCTAGCATTAATACCTCCAAAGATATTGAGTATGAAAGTTCCCATTTGTATGGGAGGTGAGCATTAATACCTCCAAAGATATTGAGTATGAAGGTTCTCATTTGTATGGGAGGTGCCACGCCCCCTTTTACGATTCCAAAAAGGGATAGGTATTAATAAAGGGACTTACTTTATACAACGCCTTACCAAAATTTAGTAGTCTAGCATTAATACCTCCAAAGATATTGAGTATGAAAGTTCCCATTTGTATGGGAGGTGCCACGCCCCCTTTTACGATTTCAAAAAGGAATAGGTATTAGGAAAGGGACTTACTTTATACAACGTCTTACCAAATTTAGTAGTCTAGCATTAATACCTCCAAAGATATTGAGTATGAAAGTTCCCATTTGTATGGGAGGTGCCACGCCCCCTTTTACGATTTCAAAAAGGAATAGGTATTAGGAAAGGGACTTACTTTATACAACGCCTTACCAAAATTTAGTAGTCTAGCATTAATACCTCCAAAGATATTGAGTATGAAGGTTCTCATTTGTATGGGAGGTGCCACGCCCCCTTTTACGATTCCAAAAAGGGATAGGTATTAATAAAGGGACTTACTTTATACAACGCCTTACCAAAATTTAGTAGTCTAGCATTAATACCTCTAAAGATATTGAGTATGAAGGTTCTCATTTGTATGGGAGGTGCCACGCCCCCTTTTACGATTCCAAAAAGGGATAGATATTAATAAAGGGACTTACTTTATACAACGCCTTACCAAAATTTAGTAGTCTAGCATTAATACCTCCAAAGATATTAAGTATGAAGGTTCTCATTTGTATGGGAGGTGCCACGCCCCCTTTTACGATTCCAAAAAGGGATAGGTATTAATAAAGGGACTTACTTTATACAACGCCTTACCAAAATTTAGTAGTCTAGCATTAATACCTCTAAAGATATTGAGTATGAAGGTTCTCATTTGTATGGGAGGTGCCACGCCCCCTTTTACGATTCCAAAAAGGGATAGGTATTAATAAAGGGACTTACTTTATACAACGCCTTACCAAAATTTAGTAGTCTAGCATTAATACCTCCAAAGATATTAAGTATGAAAGTTCCCATTTGTATAAGAGGTGCCACGCCCCCTTTTACGATTTCAAAAAGGAATAGGTATTAGGAAAGGGACTTACTTTATACAACGCCTTACCAAAATTTAGTAGTCTAGCATTAATACCTCTAAAGATATTGAGTATGAAGGTTCTCATTTGTATGGGAGGTGCCACGCCCCCTTTTACGATTCCAAAAAGGGATAGGTATTAATAAAGGGACTTACTTTATACAACGCCTTACCAAAATTTAGTAGTCTAGCATTAATACCTCCAAAGATATTAAGTATGAAAGTTCCCATTTGTATAAGAGGTGCCACGCCCCCTTTTACGATTTCAAAAAGGAATAGGTATTAGGAAAGGGACTTACTTTATACAACGTCTTACCAAAATTTAGTAGTCTAGCATTAATACCTCCAAAGATATTGAGTATGAAAGTTCCCATTTGTATGGGAGGTGCCACGCCCCCTTTTACGATTACAAAAAGGGATAGGTATTAATAAAGGGACTTACTTTATACAACGCCTTACCAAAATTTAGTAGTCTAGCATTAATACCTCCAAAGATATTGAGTATGAAAGTTCCCATTTGTATGGGAGGTGCCACGCCCCCTTTTACGATTTCAAAAAGGAATAGGTATTAGGAAAGGGACTTACTTTATACAACGTCTTACCAAATTTAGTAGTCTAGCATTAATACCTCCAAAGATATTGAGTATGAAAGTTCCCATTTGTATGGGAGGTGCCACGCCCCCTTTTACGATTCCAAAAAGGGATAGGTATTAATAAAGGGACTTACTTTATACAACGCCTTACCAAAATTTAGTAGTCTAGCATTAATACCTCCAAAGATATTGAGTATGAAAGTTCCCATTTGTATGGGAGGTGCCACGCCCCCTTTTACGATTTCAAAAAGGAATAGGTATTAGGAAAGGGACTTACTTTATACAACGCCTTACCAAAATTTAGTAGTCTAGCATTAATACCTCCAAAGATATTGAGTATGAAAGTTCCCATTTGTATGGGAGGTGCCACGCCCCCTTTTACGATTTCAAAAAGGGATAGGTATTAGGAAAGGGACTTACTTTATACAACGCCTTACCAAAATTTAGTAGTCTAGCATTAATACCTCCAAAGATATTGAGTATGAAAGTTCCCATTTGTATGGGAGGTGCCACGCCCCCTTTTACGATTTCAAAAAGGGATAGGTATTAATAAAGGGACTTACTTTATACAACGCCTTACCAAAATTTATTAGTCTAGCATTAATACCTCCAAAGATATTAAGTATGAAAGTTCCCATTTGTATAAGAGGTGCCACGCCCCCTTTTACGATTTCAAAAAGGAATAGGTATTAGGAAAGGGACTTACTTTATACAACGCCTTACCAAAATTTAGTAGTCTAGCATTAATACCTCCAAAGATATTAAGTATGAAAGTTCCCATTTGTATAAGAGGTGCCACGCCCCCTTTTACGATTCCAAAAAGGGATAGGTATTAATAAAGGGACTTACTTTATACAACGTCTTACCAAAATTTAGTAGTCTAGCATTAATACCTCCAAAGATATTAAGTATGAAAGTTCCCATTTGTATAAGAGGTGCCACGCCCCCTTTTACGATTTCAAAAAGGAATAGGTATTAGGAAAGGGACTTACTTTATACAACGCCTTACCAAAATTTAGTAGTCTAGCATTAATACCTCCAAAGATATTGAGTATGAAGGTTCTCATTTGTATGGGAGGTGCCACGCCCCCTTTTACGATTCCAAAAAGGGATAGGTATTAATAAAGGGACTTACTTTATACAACGCCTTACCAAAATTTAGTAGTCTAGCATTAATACCTCCAAAGATATTGAGTATGAAAGTTCCCATTTGTATGGGAGGTGCCACGCCCCCTTTTACGATTTCAAAAAGGAATAGGTATTAGGAAAGGGACTTACTTTATACAACGTCTTACCAAATTTAGTAGTCTAGCATTAATACCTCCAAAGATATTGAGTATGAAAGTTCCCATTTGTATGGGAGGTGCCACGCCCCCTTTTACGATTTCAAAAAGGAATAGGTATTAGGAAAGGGACTTACTTTATACAACGCCTTACCAAAATTTAGTAGTCTAGCATTAATACCTCCAAAGATATTGAGTATGAAAGTTCCCATTTGTATGGGAGGTGCCACGCCCCCTTTTACGATTTCAAAAAGGGAAAGGTATTATGAAAGGGACTTACTTTATACAACGTCTTACCAAAATTTAGTAGTCTAGCATTAATACCTCCAAAGATATTGAGTATGAAATTTCTCATTTGTATGGGAGGTGCCACGCCCCCTTTTACGATTTCAAAAAGGGATAAGTATTAATAAAGGGGCTTACTTTATACAACGCCTTACCAAAATTTAGTAGTCTAGCATTAATACCTCCAAAGATATTAAGTATGAAAGTTCCCATTTGTATAAGAGGTGCCACGCCCCCTTTTACGATTTCAAAAAGGAATAGGTATTAGGAAAGGGACTTACTTTATACAACGCCTTACCAAAATTTAGTAGTCTAGCATTAATACCTCCAAAGATATTGAGTATGAAAGTTCCTATTTGTATGGGAGGTGCCACGCCCCCTTTTACGATTTCAAAAAGGGATAGGTATTAATAAAGGGACTTACTTTATACAACGCCTTACCAAAATTTAGTAGCCTAGCATTAATACCTCCAAAGATATTGAGTATGAAAATTCTCATTTGTATGGGAGGTGCCACGCCCCCTTTTACGATTTCAAAAAGGGATAGGTATTAATAAAGGGACTTAGCTTATACAACGTCTTACCAAAATTTAGTAGTCTAGCATTAATACCTCCAAAGATATTGAGTATGAAGGTTCTCATTTGTATGGGAGGTGCCACGCCCCCTTTTACGATTCCAAAAAGGGATAGGTACTAATAAAGGGACTTACTTTATACAACGCCTTACTAAAATTTAGTAGTCTAGCATTAATACCTCCAAAGATATTGAGTATGAAAGTTCCCATTTGTATGGGAGGTGCCACGCCCCCTTTTACGATTCCAAAAAGGGATAGGTATTAATAAAGGGACTTACTTTATACAACGCCTTACTAAAATTTAGTAGTCTAGCATTAATACCTCCAAAGATATTGAGTATAAAAGTTCCCATTTGTAAGGGAGGTGCCACGCCCCCTTTTACGATTTCAAAAAGGGATAGGTATTATGAAAGGGACTTACTTTATACAACGTCTTACCAAATTTAGTAGTCTAGCATTAATACCTCCAAAGATATTGAGTATGAAAGTTCCCATTTGTATGGGAGGTGCCACGCCCCCTTTTACGATTTCAAAAAGGAATAGGTATTATGAAAGGGACTTACTTTATACAACGTCTTACCAAAATTTAGTAGTCTAGCATTAATACCTCCAAAGATATTGAGTATGAAAGTTCCCATTTGTATGGGAGGTGCCACGCCCCCTTTTACGATTTCAAAAAGGAATAGGTATTAGGAAAGGGACTTACTTTATACAACGTCTTACCAAATTTAGTAGTCTAGCATTAATACCTCCAAAGATATTGAGTATGAAAGTTCCCATTTGTATGGGAGGTGCCACGCCCCCTTTTACGATTTCAAAAAGGAATAGGTATTATGAAAGGGACTTACTTTATACAACGTCTTACCAAAATTTAGTAGTCTAGCATTAATACCTCCAAAGATATTGAGTATGAAAGTTCCCATTTGTATGGGAGGTGCCACGCCCCCTTTTACGATTCCAAAAAGGGATAGGTATTAATAAAGGGACTTACTTTATACAACGCCTTACTAAAATTTAGTAGTCTAGCATTAATACCTCCAAAGATATTGAGTATAAAAGTTCCCATTTGTAAGGGAGGTGCCACGCCCCCTTTTACGATTCCAAAAAGGGATAGGTATTAATTAATAAAGGGACTTACTTTATACAACGCCTTACTAAAATTTAGTAGTCTAGCATTAATACCTCCAAAGATATTGAGTATAAAAGTTCCCATTTGTAAGGGAGGTGCCACGCCCCCTTTTACGATATCAAAAAGGGATAGGTATTATGAAAGGGACTTACTTTATACAACGTCTTACCAAATTTAGTAGTCTAGCATTAATACCTCCAAAGATATTGAGTATGAAAGTTCCCATTTGTATGGGAGGTGCCACGCCCCCTTTTACGATTTCAAAAAGGAATAGGTATTATGAAAGGGACTTACTTTATACAACGTCTTACCAAAATTTAGTAGTCTAGCATTAATACCTCCAAAGATATTGAGTATGAAAGTTCCCATTTGTATGGGAGGTGCCACGCCCCCTTTTACGATTTCAAAAAGGAATAGGTATTAGGAAAGGGACTTACTTTATACAACGTCTTACCAAATTTAGTAGTCTAGCATTAATACCTCCAAAGATATTGAGTATGAAAGTTCCCATTTGTATGGGAGGTGCCACGCCCCCTTTTACGATTTCAAAAAGGAATAGGTATTATGAAAGGGACTTACTTTATACAACGCCTTACCAAAATTTAGTAGTCTAGCATTAATACCTCCAAAGATATTAAGTATGAAAGTTCCCATTTGTATAAGAGGTGCCACGCCCCCTTTTACGATTTCAAAAAGGAATAGGTATTAGGAAAGGGACTTACTTTATACAACGTCTTACCAAATTTAGTAGTCTAGCATTAATACCTCCAAAGATATTGAGTATGAAAGTTCCCATTTGTATGGGAGGTGCCACGCCCCCTTTTACGATTTCAAAAAGGAATAGGTATTATGAAAGGGACTTACTTTATACAACGCCTTACCAAAATTTAGTAGTCTAGCATTAATACCTCCAAAGATATTAAGTATGAAAGTTCCCATTTGTATAAGAGGTGCCACGCCCCCTTTTACGATTTCAAAAAGGAATAGGTATTAGGAAAGGGACTTACTTTATACAACGTCTTACCAAATTTAGTAGTCTAGCATTAATACCTCCAAAGATATTGAGTATGAAAGTTCCCATTTGTATGGGAGGTGCCACGCCCCCTTTTACGATTTCAAAAAGGAATAGGTATTATGAAAGGGACTTACTTTATACAACGTCTTACCAAAATTTAGTAGTCTAGCATTAATACCTCCAAAGATATTGAGTATGAAAGTTCCCATTTGTATGGGAGGTGCCACGCCCCCTTTTACGATTTCAAAAAGGAATAGGTATTATGAAAGGGACTTACTTTATACAACGCCTTACCAAAATTTAGTAGTCTAGCATTAATACCTCCAAAGATATTAAGTATGAAAGTTCCCATTTGTATAAGAGGTGCCACGCCCCCTTTTACGATTTCAAAAAGGAATAGGTATTAGGAAAGGGACTTACTTTATACAACGTCTTACCAAATTTAGTAGTCTAGCATTAATACCTCCAAAGATATTGAGTATGAAAGTTCCCATTTGTATGGGAGGTGCCACGCCCCCTTTTACGATTTCAAAAAGGAATAGGTATTATGAAAGGGACTTACTTTATACAACGTCTTACCAAAATTTAGTAGTCTAGCATTAATACCTCCAAAGATATTGAGTATGAAAGTTCCCATTTGTATGGGAGGTGCCACGCCCCCTTTTACGATTTCAAAAAGGAATAGGTATTAGGAAAGGGACTTACTTTATACAACGTCTTACCAAATTTAGTAGTCTAGCATTAATACCTCCAAAGATATTGAGTATGAAAGTTCCCATTTGTATGGGAGGTGCCACGCCCCCTTTTACGATTTCAAAAAGGAATAGGTATTATGAAAGGGACTTACTTTATACAACGCCTTACCAAAATTTAGTAGTCTAGCATTAATACCTCCAAAGATATTAAGTATGAAAGTTCCCATTTGTATAAGAGGTGCCACGCCCCCTTTTACGATTCCAAAAAGGGATAGGTATTAATAAAGGGACTTACTTTATACAACGTCTTACCAAAATTTAGTAGTCTAGCAGTAATACCTCCAAAGATATTAAGTATGAAAGTTCCCATTTGTATAAGAGGTGCCACGCCCCCTTTTACGATTTCAAAAAGGAATAGGTATTAGGAAAGGGACTTACTTTATACAACGCCTTACCAAAATTTAGTAGTCTAGCATTAATACCTCCGAAGATATTGAGTATGAAAACTCTCATTTGTATGGGAGGTGAGCATTAATACCTCCAAAGATATTGAGTATGAAGGTTCTCATTTGTATGGGAGGTGCCACGCCCCCTTTTACGATTCCAAAAAGGGATAGGTATTAATAAAGGGACTTACTTTATACAACGCCTTACCAAAATTTAGTAGTCTAGCATTAATACCTCCAAAGATGTTGAGTATGAAAGTTCCCATTTGTATGGGAGGTGCCACGCCCCCTTTTACGATTTCAAAAAGGAATAGGTATTAGGAAAGGGACTTACTTTATACAACGTCTTACCAAATTTAGTAGTCTAGCATTAATACCTCCAAAGATATTGAGTATGAAAGTTCCCATTTGTATGGGAGGTGCCACGCCCCCTTTTACGATTTCAAAAAGGAATAGGTGTATTAGGAAAGGGACTTACTTTATACAACGCCTTACCAAAATTTAGTAGTCTAGCATTAATACCTCCAAAGATATTGAGTACGAAAGTTCCCATTTGTATGGGAGGTGCCACGCCCCCTTTTACGATTTCAAAAAGGGAAAGGTATTATGAAAGGGACTTACTTTATACAACGTCTTACCAAACTTTAGTAGTCTAGCATTAATACCTCCAAAGATATTGAGTATGAAAGTTCCCATTTGTATGGGAGGTGCCACGCCCCCTTTTACGATTTCAAAAAGGAATAGGTATTAGGAAAGGGACTTACTTTATACAACGCCTTACCAAATTTAGTAGTCTAGCATTAATACCTCCAAAGATATTGAGTATGAAAGTTCCCATTTGTATGGGAGGTGCCACGCCCCCTTTTACGATTTCAAAAAGGAATAGGTATTAGGAAAGGGACTTACTTTATACAACGTCTTACCAAATTTAGTAGTCTAGCATTAATACCTCCAAAGATATTGAGTATGAAAGTTCCCATTTGTATGGGAGGTGCCACGCCCCCTTTTACGATTTCAAAAAGGAATAGGTATTAGGAAAGGGACTTACTTTATACAACGTCTTACCAAATTTAGTAGTCTAGCATTAATACCTCCAAAGATATTGAGTATGAAAGTTCCCATTTGTATGGGAGGTGCCACGCCCCCTTTTACGATTTCAAAAAGGAATAGGTATTATGAAAGGGACTTACTTTATACAACGTCTTACCAAAATTTAGTAGTCTAGCATTAATACCTCCAAAGATATTGAGTATGAAAGTTCCCATTTGTATGGGAGGTGCCACGCCCCCTTTTACGATTTCAAAAAGGAATAGGTATTAGGAAAGGGACTTACTTTATACAACGTCTTACCAAATTTAGTAGTCTAGCATTAATACCTCCAAAGATATTGAGTATGAAAGTTCCCATTTGTATGGGAGGTGCCACGCCCCCTTTTACGATTTCAAAAAGGAATAGGTATTAGGAAAGGGACTTACTTTATACAACGCCTTACCAAAATTTAGTAGTCTAGCATTAATACCTCCAAAGATATTGAGTATGAAAGTTCCCATTTGTATGGGAGGTGCCACGCCCCCTTTTACGATTTCAAAAAGGAATAGGTATTAGGAAAGGGACTTACTTTATACAACGTCTTACCAAATTTAGTAGTCTAGCATTAATACCTCCAAAGATATTGAGTATGAAAGTTCCCATTTGTATGGGAGGTGCCACGCCCCCTTTTACGATTTCAAAAAGGGATAAGTATTAATAAAGGGACTTACTTTATACAACGCCTTACCAAAATTTAGTAGTCTAGCATTAATACCTCCAAAGATATTAAGTATGAAAGTTCCCATTTGTATAAGAGGTGCCACGCCCCCTTTTACGATTTCAAAAAGGAATAGGTATTAGGAAAGGGACTTACTTTATACAACGCCTTACCAAAATTTAGTAGTCTAGCATTAATACCTCCAAAGATATTGAGTATGAAAGTTCCTATTTGTATGGGAGGTGCCACGCCCCCTTTTACGATTTCAAAAAGGGATAGGTATTAATAAAGGGACTTACTTTATACAACGCCTTACCAAAATTTAGTAGTCTAGCATTAATACCTCCAAAGATATTAAGTATGAAAGTTCCCATTTGTATAAGAGGTGCCACGCCCCCTTTTACGATTTCAAAAAGGAATAGGTATTAGGAAAGGGACTTACTTTATACAACGTCTTACCAAATTTAGTAGTCTAGCATTAATACCTCCAAAGATATTGAGTATGAAAGTTCCCTTTTGTATGGGAGGTGCCACGCCCCCTTTTACGATTTCAAAAAGGAATAGGTATTATGAAAGGGACTTACTTTATACAACGTCTTACCAAATTTAGTAGTCTAGCATTAATACCTCCAAAGATATTGAGTATGAAAGTTCCCATTTGTATGGGAGGTGCCACGCCCCCTTTTACGATTTCAAAAAGGAATAGGTATTAGGAAAGGGACTTACTTTATACAACGTCTTACCAAATTTAGTAGTCTAGCATTAATACCTCCAAAGATATTGAGTATGAAAGTTCCCATTTGTATGGGAGGTGCCACGCCCCCTTTTACGATTTCAAAAAGGAATAGGTATTAGGAAAGGGACTTACTTTATACAACGCCTTACCAAAATTTAGTAGTCTAGCATTAATACCTCCAAAGATATTGAGTATGAAAGTTCCCATTTGTATGGGAGGTGCCACGCCCCCTTTTACGATTTCAAAAAGGAATAGGTATTAGGAAAGGGACTTACTTTATACAACGTCTTACCAAATTTAGTAGTCTAGCATTAATACCTCCAAAGATATTGAGTATGAAAGTTCCCATTTGTATGGGAGGTGCCACGCCCCCTTTTACGATTTCAAAAAGGGATAAGTATTAATAAAGGGACTTACTTTATACAACGCCTTACCAAAATTTAGTAGTCTAGCATTAATACCTCCAAAGATATTAAGTATGAAAGTTCCCATTTGTATAAGAGGTGCCACGCCCCCTTTTACGATTTCAAAAAGGAATAGGTATTAGGAAAGGGACTTACTTTATACAACGCCTTACCAAAATTTAGTAGTCTAGCATTAATACCTCCAAAGATATTGAGTATGAAAGTTCCTATTTGTATGGGAGGTGCCACGCCCCCTTTTACGATTTCAAAAAGGGATAGGTATTAATAAAGGGACTTACTTTATACAACGCCTTACCAAAATTTAGTAGTCTAGCATTAATACCTCCAAAGATATTAAGTATGAAAGTTCCCATTTGTATAAGAGGTGCCACGCCCCCTTTTACGATTTCAAAAAGGAATAGGTATTAGGAAAGGGACTTACTTTATACAACGTCTTACCAAATTTAGTAGTCTAGCATTAATACCTCCAAAGATATTGAGTATGAAAGTTCCCATTTGTATGGGAGGTGCCACGCCCCCTTTTACGATTTCAAAAAGGAATAGGTATTATGAAAGGGACTTACTTTATACAACGTCTTACCAAAATTTAGTAGTCTAGCATTAATACCTCCAAAGATATTGAGTATGAAAGTTCCCATTTGTATGGGAGGTGCCACGCCCCCTTTTACGATTTCAAAAAGGAATAGGTATTAGGAAAGGGACTTACTTTATACAACGTCTTACCAAATTTAGTAGTCTAGCATTAATACCTCCAAAGATATTGAGTATGAAAGTTCCCATTTGTATGGGAGGTGCCACGCCCCCTTTTACGATTTCAAAAAGGAATAGGTATTAGGAAAGGGACTTACTTTATACAACGCCTTACCAAAATTTAGTAGTCTAGCATTAATACCTCCAAAGATATTGAGTATGAAAGTTCCCATTTGTATGGGAGGTGCCACGCCCCCTTTTACGATTTCAAAAAGGAATAGGTATTAGGAAAGGGACTTACTTTATACAACGTCTTACCAAATTTAGTAGTCTAGCATTAATACCTCCAAAGATATTGAGTATGAAAGTTCCCATTTGTATGGGAGGTGCCACGCCCCCTTTTACGATTTCAAAAAGGGATAAGTATTAATAAAGGGACTTACTTTATACAACGCCTTACCAAAATTTAGTAGTCTAGCATTAATACCTCCAAAGATATTGAGTATGAAAGTTCCCATTTGTATGGGAGGTGCCACGCCCCCTTTTACGATTTCAAAAAGGGATAGGTATTAATAAAGGGACTTACTTTATACAACGCCTTACCAAAATTTAGTAGTCTAGCATTAATACCTCCAAAGATATTAAGTATGAAGGTTCTCATTTGTATGGGAGGTGCCACGCCCCCTTTTACGATTCCAAAAAGGGATAGGTATTAATAAAGGGACTTACTTTATACAACGTCTTACCAAAATTTAGTAGTCTAGCATTAATACCTCCAAAGATATTAAGTATGAAGGTTCTCATTTGTATGGGAGGTGCCACGCCCCCTTTTACGATTCCAAAAAGGGATAGGTATTAATAAAGGGACTCACTTTATACAACGTCTTACCAAAATTTAGTAGTCTAGCATTAATACCTCCAAAGATATTGAGTATGAAAGTTCCCATTTGTATGGGAGGTGCCACGCCTCCTTTCACGATTTCAAAAAGGGATAGGTATTAATAAAGGGACTTACTTTATACAACGCCTTACCAAAATTTAGTAGTCTAGCATTAATACCTCCAAAGATATTAAGTATGAAGGTTCTCATTTGTATGGGAGGTGCCACGCCCCCTTTTACGATTCCAAAAAGGGATAGGTATTAATAAAGGGACTTACTTTATACAACGTCTTACCAAAATTTAGTAGTCTAGCATTAATACCTCCAAAGATATTGAGTATGAAAGTTCCCATTTGTATGGGAGGTGCCACGCCCCCTTTTACGATTTCAAAAAGGGATAGGTATTAATAAAGGGACTTACTTTATACAACGCCTTACCAAAATTTAGTAGTCTAGCATTAATACCTCCAAAGATATTAAGTATGAAACTTCCCATTTGTATAAGAGGTGCCACGCCCCCTTTTACGATTCCAAAAAGGGATAGGTATTAATAAAGGGACTTACTTACTTTATACAACGTCTTACCAAAATTTAGTAGTCTAGCATTAATACCTCCAAAGATATTGAGTATGAAAGTTCCCATTTGTATGGGAGGTGCCACGCCCCCTTTCACGATTTCAAAAAGGGATAGGTATTAATAAAGGGACTTACTTTATACAACGCCTTACCAAAATTTAGTAGTCTAGCATTAATACCTCCAAAGATATTAAGTATGAAGGTTCTCATTTGTATGGGAGGTGCCACGCCCCCTTTTACGATTCCAAAAAGGGATATGTATTAATAAAGGGACTTACTTTATACAACGTCTTACCAAAATTTAGTAGTCTAGCATTAATACCTCCAAAGATATTGAGTATGAAAGTTCCCATTTGTATGGGAGGTGCCACGCCCCCTTTTACGATTTCAAAAAGGGATAGGTATTAATAAAGGGACTTACTTTATACAACGCCTTACCAAAATTTAGTAGTCTAGCATTAATACCTCCAAAGATATTAAGTATGAAAGTTCCCATTTGTATAAGAGGTGCCACGCTCCCTTTTACGATTTCAAAAAGGAATAGGTATTAGGAAAGGGACTTACTTTATACAACGCCTTACCAAAATTTAGTAGTCTAGCATTAATACCTCCAAAGATATTGAGTATGAAAGTTCCCATTTGTATGGGAGGTGCTACGCCCCCTTTTACGATTTCAAAAAGGCATTAGGAAAGGGACTTACTTTATACAACGTCTTACCAAATTTAGTAGTCTCAAAAAGGAATAGGTATTAGGAAAGGGACTTACTTTATACAACGCCTTACCAAAATTTAGTAGTCTAGCATTAATACCTCCAAAGATATTGAGTATGAAAGTTCCCATTTGTATGGGAGGTGCCACGCCCCCTTTTACGATTTCAAAAAGGGAAAGGTATTATGAAAGGGACTTACTTTATACAACGTCTTACCAAAATTTAGTAGTCTAGCATTAATACCTCCAAAGATATTGAGTATGAAATTTCTCATTTGTATGGGAGGTGCCACGCCCCCTTTAACGATTTCAAAAAGGGATAGGTATTAATAAAGGGACTTACTTTATACAACGCCTTACCAAAATTTAGTAGTCTAGCATTAATACCTCCAAAGATATTAAGTATGAAACTTCCCATTTGTATAAGAGGTGCCACGCCCCCTTTTACGATTCCAAAAAGGGATAGGTATTAATAAAGGGACTTACTTTATACAACGTCTTACCAAAATTTAGTAGTCTAGCATTAATACCTCCAAAGATATTGAGTATGAAAGTTCCCATTTGTATGGGAGGTGCCACGCCCCCTTTTACGATTTCAAAAAGGGATAGGTATTAATAAAGGGACTTACTTTATACAACGCCCTACCAAAATTTAGTAGTCTAGCATTAATACCTCCAAAGATATTGAGTATGAAAGTTCCCATTTGTATGGGAGGTGCCACGCCCCCTTTTACGATTTCAAAAAGGGAAAGGTATTATGAAAGGGACTTACTTTATACAACGTCTTACCAAAATTTAGTAGTCTAGCATTAATATCTCCAAAGACATTGAGTATGAAAGTTCCCATTTGTATGGGAGGTGCCACGCCCCCTTTTACGATTTCAAAAAGGGATAGGTATTAATAAAGGGACTTACTTTATACAGGGTGTTTTTTTTACAGGTTTGTTTTTCGAATAGAGATAAAACTGGCATTTTGTGGTCAAATCTGGCAACTCTAATGTCATTTATGTTCAGTTTGGTTTGCCATTTCATCATGAACAGGTTGACAAAAGAACAACGCTTGCAAATCGTGCAAATTTATTTCGAAAATAATGGTTCAGTTCGCGAAGTTTACCGTGAGCTCCGTCCATTTTATGGTCGACATAATCGTCCATCAGAGCAATTAATTCGGTTAACCATGAATCGTTTTCGCACTACGTTTACTCTATGTGATAATACGCATCCGCAGAGACGTCGAACAGTGCGCACCGAAGAAACAATTGCCGCTGTAGAGCAAAGTGTTGAAGAGGACCCGAATGAATCGATTCGCCACCGTGCACAGCAATTGGAGCTTTGTCCATCAACTTTATGGAAGATTTTGCGCAAAGATGTGGCTTGCGACCTTACAAGATCCAGCTTGTGCAAGAATTAAAGCCGCGAGACCATGCAATGCGTCGTGATTTTGGTGTATGGGCCGAAAATGAGATTGATTTCGATGCTGATTTTCATCGCAAAATTTTGTTCAGTGATGAGGCTCATTTTTGGTTGAATGGCTACGTCAACAAGCAAAATTGCCGCATTTGGAGTGAAGAGAATCCACATGAGACCCTTGAAACGCCATTACATCCACAAAAACTGACTGTTTGGTGTGCTCTATGGGCTGGTGGAGTCATTGGGCCATACTTCTTACGCAATAATGCTGGAGAGGCAGCTACCGTTAATGGAGACCGGTATAGAGCCATGATAACCGACTATTTTGTTCCCGAATTGGATGGCATGAATGTGGATGAGTTGTGGTTCCAACAAGACGGCGCTACATGCCACACAGCGCACGTCACAATCGATTTATTGAAGGAAACATTCGATGAGCGCATAATTTCGCGGAATGGACCTGTCAATTGGCCACCAAGGTCGTGTGATTTGACACCATTGGATTATTTTCTTTGGGGATATGTGAAATCGCTCGTCTACACCAACAAACCAGAAACGTTAGGGGAATTGGAAGCCAACATTCGTGGCGTTATTGCCGACATACGGCCCCATATGCTCGAAAAAGTGGTTGAAAATTGGACCTGTAGAATTGGCTTTATTCGAGCCAGCCACGGCGGCCACATGCCCGAAATCATATTTAAACATTAATGGCATAAAATTATCCTTCCAATAAAGCCAAATTGATGGACCTTAAAACGATTTTCTTGTGTTTTATTTCAATTCGAAGTTCTATACCCCTAAAAAAACACCCTTTACAACGCCTTACCAAAATTTAGTAGTCTAGCATTAATACCTCCAAAGATATTGAGTATGAAAGTTCCCATTTGTATGGGAGGTGAGCATTAATACCTCCAAAGATATTGAGTATGAAGGTTCTCATTTGTATGGGAGGTGCCACGCCCCCTTTTACGATTCCAAAAAGGGATAGGTATTAATAAAGGGACTTACTTTATACAACGCCTTACCAAAATTTAGTAGTCTAGCATTAATACCTCCAAAGATATTGAGTATGAAAGTTCCCATTTGTATGGGAGGTGCCACGCCCCCTTTTACGATTTCAAAAAGGAATAGGTATTAGGAAAGGGACTTACTTTATACAACGTCTTACCAAATTTAGTAGTCTAGCATTAATACCTCCAAAGATATTGAGTATGAAAGTTCCCATTTGTATGGGAGGTGCCACGCCCCCTTTTACGATTTCAAAAAGGAATAGGTATTAGGAAAGGGACTTACTTTATACAACGCCTTACCAAAATTTAGTAGTCTAGCATTAATACCTCCAAAGATATTGAGTATGAAGGTTCTCATTTGTATGGGAGGTGCCACGCCCCCTTTTACGATTCCAAAAAGGGATAGGTATTAATAAAGGGACTTACTTTATACAACGCCTTACCAAAATTTAGTAGTCTAGCATTAATACCTCTAAAGATATTGAGTATGAAGGTTCTCATTTGTATGGGAGGTGCCACGCCCCCTTTTACGATTCCAAAAAGGGATAGGTATTAATAAAGGGACTTACTTTATACAACGCCTTACCAAAATTTAGTAGTCTAGCATTAATACCTAAAAAAATATTAAGTATGAAGGTTCTCATTTGTATGGGAGGTGCCACGCCCCCTTTTACGATTCCAAAAAGGGATAGGTATTAATAAAGGGACTTACTTTATACAACGCCTTACCAAAATTTAGTAGTCTAGCATTAATACCTCTAAAGATATTGAGTATGAAGGTTCTCATTTGTATGGGAGGTGCCACGCCCCCTTTTACGATTCCAAAAAGGGATAGGTATTAATAAAGGGACTTACTTTATACAACGCCTTACCAAAATTTAGTAGTCTAGCATTAATACCTCCAAAGATATTAAGTATGAAAGTTCCCATTTGTATAAGAGGTGCCACGCCCCCTTTTACGATTTCAAAAAGGAATAGGTATTAGGAAAGGGACTTACTTTATACAACGCCTTACCAAAATTTAGTAGTCTAGCATTAATACCTCTAAAGATATTGAGTATGAAGGTTCTCATTTGTATGGGAGGTGCCACGCCCCCTTTTACGATTCCAAAAAGGGATAGGTATTAATAAAGGGACTTACTTTATACAACGCCTTACCAAAATTTAGTAGTCTAGCATTAATACCTCCAAAGATATTAAGTATGAAAGTTCCCATTTGTATAAGAGGTGCCACGCCCCCTTTTACGATTTCAAAAAGGAATAGGTATTAGGAAAGGGACTTACTTTATACAACGTCTTACCAAAATTTAGTAGTCTAGCATTAATACCTCCAAAGATATTGAGTATGAAAGTTCCCATTTGTATGGGAGGTGCCACGCCCCCTTTTACGATTCCAAAAAGGGATAGGTATTAATAAAGGGACTTACTTTATACAACGCCTTACCAAAATTTAGTAGTCTAGCATTAATACCTCCAAAGATATTGAGTATGAAAGTTCCCATTTGTATGGGAGGTGCCACGCCCCCTTTTACGATTTCAAAAAGGAATAGGTATTAGGAACGGTACTTACTTTATACAACGTCTTACCAAATTTAGTAGTCTAGCATTAATACCTCCAAAGATATTGAGTATGAAAGTTCCCATTTGTATGGGAGGTGCCACGCCCCCTTTTACGATTCCAAAAAGGGATAGGTATTAATAAAGGGACTTACTTTATACAACGCCTTACCAAAATTTAGTAGTCTAGCATTAATACCTCCAAAGATATTGAGTATGAAAGTTCCCATTTGTATGGGAGGTGCCACGCCCCCTTTTACGATTTCAAAAAGGAATAGGTATTAGGAAAGGGACTTACTTTATACAACGCCTTACCAAAATTTAGTAGTCTAGCATTAATACCTCCAAAGATATTGAGTATGAAAGTTCCCATTTGTATGGGAGGTGCCACGCCCCCTTTTACGATTTCAAAAAGGAATAGGTATTAGGAAAGGGACTTACTTTATACAACGCCTTACCAAAATTTAGTAGTCTAGCATTAATACCTCCAAAGATATTGAGTATGAAAGTTCCCATTTGTATGGGAGGTGCCACGCCCCCTTTTACGATTTCAAAAAGGGATAGGTATTAATAAAGGGACTTACTTTATACAACGCCTTACCAAAATTTAGTAGTCTAGCATTAATACCTCCAAAGATATTAAGTATGAAAGTTCCCATTTGTATAAGAGGTGCCACGCCCCCTTTTACGATTTCAAAAAGGAATAGGTATTAGGAAAGGGACTTACTTTATACAACGCCTTACCAAAATTTAGTAGTCTAGCATTAATACCTCCAAAGATATTAAGTATGAAAGTTCCCATTTGTATAAGAGGTGCCACGCCCCCTTTTACGATTCCAAAAAGGGATAGGTATTAATAAAGGGACTTACTTTATACAACGTCTTACCAAAATTTAGTAGTCTAGCATTAATACCTCCAAAGATATTGAGTATGAAAGTTCCCATTTGTATGGGAGGTGCCACGCCCCCTTTTACGATTTCAAAAAGGAATAGGTATTAGGAAAGGGACTTACTTTATACAACGCCTTACCAAAATTTAGTAGTCTAGCATTAATACCTCCAAAGATATTGAGTATGAAAGTTCCCATTTGTATGGGAGGTGCCACGCCCCCTTTTACGATTTCAAAAAGGGATAGGTATTAATAAAGGGACTTACTTTATACAACGCCTTACCAAAATTTAGTAGTCTAGCATTAATACCTCCAAAGATATTGAGTATGAAAGTTCCCATTTGTATGGGAGGTGAGCATTAATACCTCCAAAGATATTGAGTATGAAGGTTCTCATTTGTATGGGAGGTGCCACGCCCCCTTTTACGATTCCAAAAAGGGATAGGTATTAATAAAGGGACTTACTTTATACAACGCCTTACCAAAATTTAGTAGTCTAGCATTAATACCTCCAAAGATATTGAGTATGAAAGTTCCCATTTGTATGGGAGGTGCCACGCCCCCTTTTACGATTTCAAAAAGGAATAGGTATTAGGAAAGGGACTTACTTTATACAACGTCTTACCAAATTTAGTAGTCTAGCATTAATACCTCCAAAGATATTGAGTATGAAAGTTCCCATTTGTATGGGAGGTGCCACGCCCCCTTTTACGATTTCAAAAAGGAATAGGTATTAGGAAAGGGACTTACTTTATACAACGCCTTACCAAAATTTAGTAGTCTAGCATTAATACCTCCAAAGATATTGAGTATGAAGGTTCTCATTTGTATGGGAGGTGCCACGCCCCCTTTTACGATTCCAAAAAGGGATAGGTATTAATAAAGGGACTTACTTTATACAACGCCTTACCAAAATTTAGTAGTCTAGCATTAATACCTCTAAAGATATTGAGTATGAAGGTTCTCATTTGTATGGGAGGTGCCACGCCCCCTTTTACGATTCCAAAAAGGGATAGGTATTAATAAAGGGACTTACTTTATACAACGCCTTACCAAAATTTAGTAGTCTAGCATTAATACCTCCAAAGATATTAAGTATGAAGGTTCTCATTTGTATGGGAGGTGCCACGCCCCCTTTTACGATTCCAAAAAGGGATAGGTATTAATAAAGGGACTTACTTTATACAACGCCTTACCAAAATTTAGTAGTCTAGCATTAATACCTCTAAAGATATTGAGTATGAAGGTTCTCATTTGTATGGGAGGTGCCACGCCCCCTTTTACGATTCCAAAAAGGGATAGGTATTAATAAAGGGACTTACTTTATACAACGCCTTACCAAAATTTAGTAGTCTAGCATTAATACCTCCAAAGATATTAAGTATGAAAGTTCCCATTTGTATAAGAGGTGCCACGCCCCCTTTTACGATTTCAAAAAGGAATAGGTATTAGGAAAGGGACTTACTTTATACAACGCCTTACCAAAATTTAGTAGTCTAGCATTAATACCTCTAAAGATATTGAGTATGAAGGTTCTCATTTGTATGGGAGGTGCCACGCCCCCTTTTACGATTCCAAAAAGGGATAGGTATTAATAAAGGGACTTACTTTATACAACGCCTTACCAAAATTTAGTAGTCTAGCATTAATACCTCCAAAGATATTAAGTATGAAAGTTCCCATTTGTATAAGAGGTGCCACGCCCCCTTTTACGATTTCAAAAAGGAATAGGTATTAGGAAAGGGACTTACTTTATACAACGTCTTACCAAAATTTAGTAGTCTAGCATTAATACCTCCAAAGATATTGAGTATGAAAGTTCCCATTTGTATGGGAGGTGCCACGCCCCCTTTTACGATTCCAAAAAGGGATAGGTATTAATAAAGGGACTTACTTTATACAACGCCTTACCAAAATTTAGTAGTCTAGCATTAATACCTCCAAAGATATTGAGTATGAAAGTTCCCATTTGTATGGGAGGTGCCACGCCCCCTTTTACGATTTCAAAAAGGGATAGGTATTAGGAAAGGGACTTACTTTATACAACGTCTTACCAAATTTAGTAGTCTAGCATTAATACCTCCAAAGATATTGAGTATGAAAGTTCCCATTTGTATGGGAGGTGCCACGCCCCCTTTTACGATTCCAAAAAGGGATAGGTATTAATAAAGGGACTTACTTTATACAACGCCTTACCAAAATTTAGTAGTCTAGCATTAATACCTCCAAAGATATTGAGTATGAAAGTTCCCATTTGTATGGGAGGTGAGCATTAATACCTCCAAAGATATTGAGTATGAAGGTTCTCATTTGTATGGGAGGTGCCACGCCCCCTTTTACGATTCCAAAAAGGGATAGGTATTAATAAAGGGACTTACTTTATACAACGCCTTACCAAAATTTAGTAGTCTAGCATTAATACCTCCAAAGATATTGAGTATGAAAGTTCCCATTTGTATGGGAGGTGCCACGCCCCCTTTTACGATTTCAAAAAGGAATAGGTATTAGGAAAGGGACTTACTTTATACAACGTCTTACCAAATTTAGTAGTCTAGCATTAATACCTCCAAAGATATTGAGTATGAAAGTTCCCATTTGTATGGGAGGTGCCACGCCCCCTTTTACGATTTCAAAAAGGAATAGGTATTAGGAAAGGGACTTACTTTATACAACGCCTTACCAAAATTTAGTAGTCTAGCATTAATACCTCCAAAGATATTGAGTATGAAGGTTCTCATTTGTATGGGAGGTGCCACGCCCCCTTTTACGATTCCAAAAAGGGATAGGTATTAATAAAGGGACTTACTTTATACAACGCCTTACCAAAATTTAGTAGTCTAGCATTAATACCTCTAAAGATATTGAGTATGAAGGTTCTCATTTGTATGGGAGGTGCCACGCCCCCTTTTACGATTCCAAAAAGGGATAGGTATTAATAAAGGGACTTACTTTATACAACGTCTTACCAAAATTTAGTAGTCTAGCATTAATACCTCCAAAGATATTGAGTATGAAAGTTCCCATTTGTATGGGAGGTGCCACGCCCTCTTTTACGATTTCAAAAAGGGATAGGTATTAATAAAGGGACTTACTTTATACAATGCCTTACCAAAATTTAGTAGTCTAGCACTAATACCTCCAAAGATATTGAGTATGAAAGTTCCCATTTGTATGGGAGGTGCCACGCCCCCTTTTACGATTTCAAAAAGGAATAGGTATTAGGAAAGGGACTTACTTTATACAACGCCTTACCAAAATTTAGTAGTCTAGCATTAATACCTCCAAAGATATTGAGTATGAAAGTTCCCATTTGTATGGGAGGTGCCACGCCCCCTTTTACGATTCCAAAAAGGGATAGGTATTAATAAAGGGACTTACTTTATACAACGCCTTACCAAAATTTAGTAGTCTAGCATTAATACCTCCAAAGATATTGAGTATGAAAGTTCCCATTTGTATGGGAGGTGCCACGCCCCCTTTTACGATTTCAAAAAGGAATAGGTATTAGGAAAGGGACTTACTTTATACAACGTCTTACCAAATTTAGTAGTCTAGCATTAATACCTCCAAAGATATTGAGTATGAAAGTTCCCATTTGTATGGGAGGTGCCACGCCCCCTTTTACGATTTCAAAAAGGAATAGGTATTAGGAAAGGGACTTACTTTATACAACGTCTTACCAAATTTAGTAGTCTAGCATTAATACCTCCAAAGATATTGAGTATGAAAGTTCCCATTTGTATGGGAGGTGCCACGCCCCCTTTTACGATTCCAAAAAGGGATAGGTATTAATAAAGGGACTTACTTTATACAACGCCTTACCAAAATTTAGTAGTCTAGCATTAATACCTCCAAAGATATTGAGTATGAAAGTTCCCATTTGTATGGGAGGTGAGCATTAATACCTCCAAAGATATTGAGTATGAAGGTTCTCATTTGTATGGGAGGTGCCACGCCCCCTTTTACGATTCCAAAAAGGGATAGGTATTAATAAAGGGACTTACTTTATACAACGCCTTACCAAAATTTAGTAGTCTAGCATTAATACCTCCAAAGATATTGAGTATGAAAGTTCCCATTTGTATGGGAGGTGCCACGCCCCCTTTTACGATTTCAAAAAGGGATAGGTATTAATAAAGGGACTTACTTTATACAACGTCTTACCAAAATTTAGTAGTCTAGCATTAATACCTCCAAAGATATTGAGTATGAAGGTTCTCATTTGTATGGGAGGTGCCACGCCCCCTTTTACGATTCCAAAAAGGGATAGGTAATAATAAAGGGACTTACTTTATACAACGTCTTACCAAAACTTAGTAGTCTAGCATTAATACCTCCAAAGATATTGAGTATGAAGGTTCTCATTTGTATGGGAGGTGCCACGCCCCCTTTTACGATTCCAAAAAGGGATAGGTAATAATAAAGGGACTTACTTTATACAACGTCTTACCAAAACTTAGTAGTCTAGCATTAATACCTCCAAAGATATTGAGTATGAAGGTTCTCATTTGTATGGGAGGTGCCACGCCCCCTTTTACCATTTCAAAAAGGGATAGGTATTATGAAAGGGACTTACTTTATACAACGTCTTACCAAAATTCAGTAGTCTAGCATTAATACCTCCAAAGATATTGAGTATGAAAATTCTCATTTGTATGGGAGGTGCCACGCCCCCTTTTACGATTTCAAAAAGGGATAGGTATTAATAAAGGGACTTACTTTATACAACGTCTTACCAAAATTTAGTAGTCTAGCATTAATACCTCCAAAGATATTGAGTATGAAGGTTCTCATTTGTATGGGAGGTGCCACGCCCCCTTTTACGATTCCAAAAAGGGATAGGTATTAATAAAGGGACTTACTTTATACAACGCCTTACCAAAATTTAGTAGCCTAGCATTAATACCTCCAAAGATATTGAGTATGAAAGTTCCCATTTGTATGGGAGGTGCCACGCCCCCTTTTACGATTCCAAAAAGGGATAGGTATTAATAAAGGGACTTACTTTATACAACGCCTTACCAAAATTTAGTAGTCTAGCATTAATACCTCCAAAGATATTGAGTATAAAAGTTCCCATTTGTAAGGGAGGTGCCACGCCCCCTTTTACGATTTCAAAAAGGGATAATAGGTATTATGAAAGGGACTTACTTTATACAACGTCTTACCAAAATTTAGTAGTCTAGCATTAATACCTCCAAAGATATTGAGTATGAAAATTCTCATTTGTATGGGAGGTGCCACGCCCCCTTTTACGATTTCAAAAAGGGATAGGTATTAATAAAGGGACTTAGCTTATACAACGTCTTACCAAAATTTAGTAGTCTAGCATTAATACCTCCAAAGATATTGAGTATGAAGTTTCTCATTTGTATGGGAGGTTCCACGCCCCCTTTTACGATTCCAAAATGGGATAGGTATTAATAAAGGGACTTACTTTATACAACGCCTTACCAAAATTTAGTAGCCTAGCATTAATACCTCCAAAGATATTGAGTATGAAAATTCTCATTTGTATGGGAGGTGCCACGCCCCCTTTTACGATTTCAAAAAGGGAAAGGTATTAATAAAGGGACTTACTTTATACAACGTCTTACTAAAATTTAGTAGTCTAGCATTAATACCTCCAAAGATATTGAGTATGAAGATTCTCATTTGTATGGGAGGTGCCACGCCCCCTTTTACGATTTCAAAAAGGGATAGGTATTAATAAAGGGACTTACTTTATACAACGTCTTACCAAAATTTAGTAGTCTAGCAGTAATACCTCCAAAGATATTGAGTATAAAAGTTCCCATTTGTAAGGGAGGTGCCACGCCCCCTTTTACGATTTCTAAAAGGGATAGGTATTATGAAAGGGACGTACTTTATACAACGTCTTACCAAAATTCAGTAGTCTAGCATTAATACCTCCAAAGATATTGAGTATGAAAATTCTCATTTGTATGGGAGTTGCCACGCCCCCTTTTACGATTTCAAAAAGGAATAGGTATTAGGAAAGGGACTTACTTTATAAAGGGTGTTTTTTTTAGGGGTATAGAACTTCGAATTGAAATAAAACACAAGAAAATCGGTTCAAGGTCCATCAATTTGGCTTTATTGGAAGGATAATTTTATGCCATTAATGTTTAAATATGATTTCGGGCATGTGGCCGCCGCGGCTGGCTCGAATAAAGCCAATTCTACAGGTCCAATTTTCAACCACTTTTTCGAGCATATGGGGCCGTATGTCGGCAATAACGCCACGAATGTTGGCTTCCAATTCCCCTAACGTTTCTGGTTTGTTGGTGTAGACGAGCGACTTCACATATCCATAAAGAAAATAATCCAATGGTGTCAAATCACACGACCTTGGTGGCCAATTGACAGGTCCATTCCGCGAAATTATCCGCTCATCGAATGTTTCCTTCAATAAATCGATTGTGACGTGCGCTGTGTGGCATGTAGCGTCGTCTTGTTGGATAGGTATTAATAAAGGGACTTACTTTATACAACGCCTTACCAAAATTTAGTAGTCTAGCATTAATACCTCCAAAGATATTGAGTATGAAGGTCCTCATTTGTATGGGAGGTGCCACGCCCCCTTTTACGATTCCAAAAAGGGGTAGGTATTAATAAAGGGACTTACTTTATACAACGCCTTACCAAAATTTAGTAGTCTAGCATTAATACCTCCAAAGATATTAAGTATGAAAGTTCCCATTTGTATGGGAGGTGCCACGCCCCCTTTTACGATTTCAAAAAGGGATAGGTATTAGGAAAGGGACTTACTTTATACAACGTCTTACCAAATTTAGTAGTCTAGCATTAATACCTCCAAAGATATTAAGTATGAAAGTTCCCATTTGTATGGGAGGTTCCACGCCCCCTTTTACGATTTAAAAACCGGATAGGTATTAGGAAAGGGACTTACTTTATACAACGCCTTACCAAAATTTAGTAGTCTAGCATTAATACCTCTAAAGATATTGAGTATGAAAGTTCCCATTTGTATGGGAAGTTCCACTCCCCCTTTTACGATTTCAAAAAGGGATAGGTATAAGGAAAGGGACTTACTTTATACAACGCCCTACCAACAGTTAGTAGTGTAGCATTAATACCTCCAAAGATATTGAGTATGAAAGTTCCCATTTGTATGGGTGGTGCCACGCCCCCTGTTCCGATTTCAAAAAGGGATAGGTAGTAGGAAAGGGACTTACTTTATACAACGCCTTACCAAAATTTAGTAGTCTAGCATTAATACCTCCAAAGATATTGAGTATGAAAGATCCCATTTGTATGGGAGGTGCCACGCCCCCTTTTACGATTTCAAAAAGGGACAGGTATTAGGAAAGGGACTTTCTTTTTACAACGCCTTACCAAAATTTAGTAGTCTAGCATTAATACCTCCAAAGATATTGAGTATGAAAGATCCTATTTGTGTGGAAGGTGCTACGCCCCCTTTTCCAATTTCAAAAAGTGATAGGTAAAATAGGAAAGGGTCTTACTTTATACATCGTCTTACCAAAATTTAGTAGTCTAGCATTAAGACTTCCAAAGATATTGAGTATGAAAGATCCCATTTATATGGGAGGTGCCACGCCCCTTTTACGATTTTAAAAAGGGATAGTATTATTAAAGGGACGCCCTACCAACAATTAGTAGTGTAGCATTAATACCTCCAAAGATACTGAGTATGAAAGATCCCATTTGCATGGGAGGTGCCACGCTCCCTTTTACGATTTCAAAAAGGGATAGGTATAAGGAAAGGGACTTACTTTATACAACGCCCTACCAACAGTTAGTAGTGTAGCATTAATACCTCCAAAGATATTGAGTATGAAAGTTCCCATTTGTATGGGTGGTGCCACGCCCCCTGTTCCGATTTCAAAAAGGGATAGGTAGTAGGAAAGGGACTTACTTTATACAACGCCTTACCAAAATTTAGTAGTCTAGCACTAATACCTCCAAAGATATTGAGTATGAAGGTTCTCATTTGTATGGGAGGTGCCACGCCCCCTTTTACGATTCCAAAAAGGGATAGGTATTAATAAAGGGACTAACTTTATACAACGCCTTACCAAAATTTAGTAGTCTAGCATTAATACCTCCAAAGATATTGAGTATGAAAGTTCCCATTTGTATGGGAGGTGCCACGCCCCCTTTTACGATTTCAAAAAGGGATAGGGAAAGGGACTTACTTCATACAACGTCTTACCAAATTTAGTAGTCTAGCATTAATACCTCCAAAGATATTGAGTATGAAAGTTCCCATTTGTATGGGAGGTGCCACGCCCCCTTTTACGATTTCAAAAAGGGATAGGTAGTAGGAAAGGGACTTACTTTATACAACGTCTTACCAAATTTAGTAGTCTATGGGAGGTGCCACGCCCCCTTTTACGATTTCAAAAAGGGATAGGTATAAGGAAAGGGACTTACTTTATACAACGCCCTACCAACAGTTAGTAGTGTAGCATTAATACCTCCAAAGATATTGAGTATGAAAGTTCCCATTTGTATGGGAGGTGCCACGCCCCCTGTTCCGATTTCAAAAAGGGATAGGCAGTAGGAAAGGGACTTACTTTATACAACGTCTTACCAAATTTAGTAGTCTAGCATTAATACCTCCAAAGATATTGAGTATGAAAGTTCCCATTTGTATGGGAGGTGCCACGCCCCCTTTTACGATTTCAAAAAGGGATAGGTATAAGGAAAGGGACTTACTTTATACAACGCCCTACCAACAGTTAGTAGTCTAGCATTAATACCTCCAAAGATATTGAGTATGAAAGTTCCCATTTGTATGGGAGGTGCCACGCCCCCTTTTACGATTTCAAAAAGGGATAGGTATTAGGAAAGGGACTTACTTTATACAACGTCTTACCAAAATTTAGTAGTCTAGCATTAATACCTCCAAAGATATTGAGTATGAAAGTTCCCATTTGTATGGGAGGTGCCACGCCCTCTTTTACGATTTCAAAAAGGGATAGGTATTAATAAAGGGACTTACTTTATACAATGCCTTACCAAAATTTAGTAGTCTAGCATTAATACCTCCAAAGGTATTAAGTATGAAAGTTCCCATTTGTATGGGAGGTGCCACGCCCCCTTTTACGATTTCAAAAAGGGATAGGTATTAATAAAGGGACTTACTTTATACAACGCCTTACTAAAATTTAGTAGTCTAGCATTAATACCTCCAAAGATATTGAGTATGAAGGTTCTCATTTGTATGGGAGGTGCCACGCCCCCTTTTACGATTCCAAAAAGGGATAGGTATTAATAAAGGGACTTACTTTATACAACGCCTTACCAAAATTTAGTAGTCTAGCATTAATACCTCCAAAGATATTGAGTATGAAAGTTCCCATTTGTATGGGAGGTGCCACGCCCCCCTTTACGATTTCAAAAAGGGATAATAGGTATTAGGAAAGGGACTTACTTTATACAACGTATTACCTAATTTAGTAGTCTAGCATTAATACCTCCAAAGATATTGAGTATGAAAGTTCCCATTTGTATGGGAGGTGCCACGCCCCCTTTTACGATTTCAAAAAGGAATAGGTATTAGGAAAGGGACTTACTTTATACAACGCCTTACCAAAATTTAGTAGTCTAGCATTAATACCTCCAAAGATATTGAGTATGAAAGTTCCCATTTGTATGGGAGGTGCCACGCCCCCTTTTACGATTTCAAAAAGGGATAGGTATTATGAAAGGGACTTACTTTATACAACGTCTTACCAAAATTTAGTAGTCTAGCATTAATACCTCCAAAGATATTGAGTATGAAAATTCTCATTTGTATGGGAGGTGCCACGCCCCCTTTTACGATTTCAAAAAGGGATAGGTATTAATAAAGGGACTTACTTTATACAACGCCTTACCAAAATTTAGTAGTCTAGCATTAATACCTCCAAAGATATTGAGTATGAAGGTCCTCATTTGTATGGGAGCTGCCACGCCCCCTTTTACGATTCCAAAAAGGGATAGGTATTAATAAAGGGACTTACTTTATACAACGTCTTACCAAAATTTAGTAGTCTAGCATTAATACCTCCAAAGATATTGAGTATGAAGGTTCTCATTTGTATGGGAGGTGCCACGCCCCCTTTTACGATTTCAAAAAGGGATAGGTATTAATAAAGGGACTTACTATATACAACGCCTTACCAAAATTTAGTAGTCTAGCATTAATACCTCCAAAGATATTGAGTATGAAAGTTCCCATTTGTATGGGAGGTGCCACGCCCCCTTTTACGATTTCAAAAAGGGATAGGTATTAGGAAAGGGACTTACTTTATACAACGTATTACCAAATTTAGTAGTCTAGCATTAATACCTCCAAAGATATTGAGTATGAAAGTTCCCATTTGTATGGGAGGTGCCACGCCCCCTTTTACGATTTCAAAAAGGAATAGGTATTAGGAAAGGGACTTACTTTATACAACGCCTTACCAAAATTTAGTAGTCTAGCATTAATACCTACAAAGATATTGAGTATGAAAGTTCCCATTTGTATGGGAGGTGCCACGCCCCCTTTTACGATTTCAAAAAGGGATAGGTATTAGGAAAGGGACTTACTTTATACAACGTCTTACCAAATTTAGTAGTCAAGCATTAATACCTCCAAAGATATTGAGTATGAAAGTTCCCATTTGTATGGGAGGTGCCACGCCCCCTTTTACGATTTCAAAAAGGAATAGGTATTAGGAAAGGGACTTACTTTATACACCGCCTTACCAAAATTTAGTAGTCTAGATTAATACCTCCAAAGATATTGAGTATGAAAGTTCCCATTTGTATGGGAGGTGCCACGCCCCCTTTTACGATTTCAAAAAGGGATAGGTATTATGAAAGGGACTTACTTTATACAACGTCTTACCAAAATTTAGTAGTCTAGCATTAATACCTCCAAAGATATTGAGTATGAAAATTCTCATTTGTATGGGAGGTGCCACGCCCCCTTCTACGATTTCAAAAAGGGATAGGTATTAATAAAGGGACTTACTTTATACAACGCCTTACCAAAATTTAGTAGTCTAGCATTAATACCTCCAAAGATATTGAGTATGAAGGTCCTTATATGTATGGGAGGTGCCACGCCCCCTTTTACGATTCCAAAAAGGGATAGGTAATAATAAAGGGACTTACTTTATACAACGTCTTACCAAAATTTAGTAGTCTAGCATTAATACCTCCAAAGATATTGAGTATGAAGGTTCTCATTTGTATGGGAGGTTCCACGCCCCCTTTTACGATTCCAAAAAGGGATAGGTATTAATAAAGGGACTTACTTTATACAACGCCTTACCAAAATTTAGTAGTCTAGCATTAATACCTCCAAAGATATTAAGTATGAAAGTTCCCATTTGTATGGGAGGTGCCACGCCCCCTTTTACGATTTCAAAAAGGGATAGGTATTAGGAAAGGGACTTACTTTATACAACGTCTTACCAAATTTAGTAGTCTAGCATTAATACCTCCAAAGATATTAAGTATGAAAGTTCCCATTTGTATGGGAGGTTCCACGCCCCCTTTTACGATTTAAAAACCGGATAGGTATTAGGAAAGGGACTTACTTTATACAACGCCTTACCAAAATTTAGTAGTCTAGCATTAATACCTCTAAAGATATTGAGTATGAAAGTTCCCATTTGTATGGGAAGTGCCACTCCCCCTTTTACGATTTCAAAAAGGGATAGGTATAAGGAAAGGGACTTACTTTATACAACGCCCTACCAACAGTTAGTAGTGTAGCATTAATACCTCCAAAGATATTGAGTATGAAAGTTCCCATTTGTATGGGTGGTGCCACGCCCCCTGTTCCGATTTCAAAAAGGGATAGGTAGTAGGAAAGGGACTTACTTTATACAACGCCTTACCAAAATTTAGTAGTCTAGCATTAATACCTCCAAAGATATTGAGTATGAAAGTTCCCATTTGTATGGGAGGTGCCACGCCCCCTTTTACGATTTCAAAAAGGGATAGGTATTAGGAAAGGGACTTACTTCATACAACGTCTTACCAAATTTAGTAGTCTAGCATTAATACCTCCAAATATATTGAGTATGAAAGTTCCCATTTGTATGGGAGGTGCCACGCCCCCTTTTACGATTTCAAAAAGGGATAGGTAGTAGGAAAGGGACTTACTTTATACAACGTCTTACCAAATTTAGTAGTCTAGCATTAATACCTCCAAAGATATTGAGTATGAAAGTTCCCATTTGTATGGGAGTTGCCACGCCCCCTTTTACGATTTCAAAAAGGGATAGGTAGTAGGAAAGGGACTTACTTTATACACCGCCTTACTAAAATTTAGTAGTCTAGCATTAATACCTCCAAAGATATTGAGTATGAAATTTCCCATTTGTATGGGAGGTGCCACGCCCACTTTTACGATTTCAAAAAGGGATAGGTAGTAGGAAAGGGACTTACTTTATACAACGTCTTACCAAATTTAGTAGTCTAGCATTAATACCTCCAAAGATATTGAGTATGAAAGTTCCCATTTGTATGGGAGTTGCCACGCCCCCTTTTACGATTTCAAAAAGGAATAGGTATTAGGAAAGGGACTTACTTTATACACCGCCTTACCAAAATTTAGTAGTCTAGCATTAATACCTCCAAAGATATTGAGTATGAAAGTTCCCATTTGTATGGGAGGTGCCACGCCCCCTTTTACGATTTCAAAAAGGGATAGGTAGTAAGTAGGAAAGGGACTTACTTTATACAACGTCTTACCAAATTTGGTAGTCTAGCATTAATACCTCCAAAGATATTGAGTATGAAAATTCTCATTTGTATGGGAGTTGCCACGCCCCCTTTTACGATTTCAAAAAGGAATAGGTATTAGGAAAGGGACTTACTTTATAAAGGGTGTTTTTTTTAGGGGTATAGAACTTCCAATTGAAATAAAACACAAGAAAATCGTTTTAAGGTCCATCAATTTGGCTTTATTGGAAGGATAATTTTATGCCATTAATGTTTAAATATGATTTCGGGCATGTGCCCGCCGCGGCTGGCTCGAATAAAGCCAATTCTACAGGTCCAATTTTCAACCACTTTTTCGAGCATATGGGGCCGTATGTCGGCAATAACGCCACGAATGTTGGCTTCCAATTCCCCTAACGTTTCTGGTTTGTTGGTGTAGACGAGCGACTTCACATATCCCCAAAGAAAATAATCCAATGGTGTCAAATCACACGACCTTGGTGGCCAATTGACAGGTCCATTCCGCGAAATTATCCGCTCATCGAATGTTTCCTTCAATAAATCGATTGTGACGTGCGCTGTGTGGCATGTAGCGTCGTCTTGTTGGATAGGTATTAATAAAGGGACTTACTTTATACAACGCCTTACCAACATTTAGTAGTCTAGCATTAATACCTCCAAAGATATTGAGTATGAAGGTCCTCATTTGTATGGGAGGTGCCACGCCCCCTTTTACGATTCCAAAAAGGGATAGGTAATAATAAAGGGACTTACTTTATACAACGTCTTACCAAAACTTAGTAGTCTAGCATTAATACCTCCAAAGATATTGAGTATGAAGGTTCTCATTTGTATGGGAGGTGCCACGCCCCCTTTTACGATTCCAAAAAGGGATAGGTATTAATAAAGGGACTTACTTTATACAACGCCTTACCAAAATTTAGTAGTCTACCATTAATACCTCCAAAGATATTAAGTATGAAAGTTCCCATTTGTATGGGAGGTGCCACGCCCCCTTTTACGATTTCAAAAAGGGATAGGTATTAGGAAAGGGACTTACTTTATACAACGTCTTACCAAATTTAGTAGTCTAGCATTAATACCTCCAAAGATATTGAGTATGAAAGTTCCCATTTGTATGGGAGGTGCCACGCCCCCTTTTACGATTTCAAAAAGGGATAGGTATAAGGAAAGGGACTTACTTTATACAACGCCCTACCAACAGTTAGTAGTGTAGCATTAATACCTCCAAAGATATTGAGTATGAAAGTTCCCATTTGTATGGGAGGTGCCACGCCCCCTGTTACGATTTCAAAAAGGGATAGGTAGTAGGAAAGGGACTTACTTTATACAACGTCTTACCAAATTTAGTAGTCTAGCATTAATACCTCCAAAGATATTGAGTATGAAAGTTCCCATTTGTATGGGAGGTGCCACGCCCCCTTTTACGATTACAAAAAGGGATAGGTATTAGGAAAGGGACTTACTTTATACAACGCCCTACCAACAGTTAGTAGTCTAGCATTAATACCTCCAAAGATATTGAGTATGAAAGTTCCCATTTGTATGGGAGGTGCCACGCCCCCTTTTACGATTTCAAAAAGGGATAGGTATTAGGAAAGGGACTTACTTTATACAACGTCTTACCAAAATTTAGTAGTCTAGCATTAATACCTCCAAAGATATTGAGTATGAAAGTTCCCATTTGTATGGGAGGTGCCACGCCCACTTTTACGATTTCAATAAGGGATAGGTATTAATAAAGGGACTTACTTTATACAATGCCTTACCAAAATTTAGTAGTCTAGCATTAATACCTCCAAAGGTATTAAGTATGAAAGTTCCCATTTGTATGGGAGGTGCCACGCCCCCTTTTACGATTTCAAAAAGGGATAGGTATTAATAAAGGGACTTACTTTATACAACGCCTTACTAAAATTTAGTAGTCTAGCATTAATACCTCCAAAGATATTGAGTATGAAGGTTCTCATTTGTATGGGAGGTGCCACGCCCCCTTTTACGATTCCAAAAAGGGATAGGTATTAATAAAGGGACTTTTTTTATACAACGCCTTACCAAAATTTAGTAGTCTAGCATTAATACCTCCAAAGATATTGAGTATGAAAGTTCCCATTTGTATGGGAGGTGCCACGCCCCCCTTTACGATTTCAAAAAGGGATAATAGGTATTAGGAAAGGGACTTACTTTATACAACGTATTACCTAATGTAGTACTCTAGCATTAATACCTCCAAAGATATTGAGTATGAAAGTTCCCATTTGTATGGGAGGTGCCACGCCCCCTTTTACGATTTCAAAAAGGAATAAGTATTAGGAAAGGGACTTACTTTATACAACGCCTTACCAAAATTTAGTAGTCTAGCATTAATACCTCCAAAGATATTGAGTATGAAAGTTCCCATTTGTATGGGAGGTGCCACGCCCCCTTTTACGATTTCAAAAAGGGATAGGTATTATGAAAGGGACTTACTTTATACAACGTCTTACCAAAATTTAGTAGTCTAGCATTAATACCTCCAAAGATATTGAGTATGAAAATTCTCATTTGTATGGAAGGTGCCACGCCCCCTTTTACGATTTCAAAAAGGGATAGGTATTAATAAAGGGACTTACTTTATACAACGCCTTACCAAAATTTAGTAGTCTAGCATTAATACCTCCAAAGATATTGAGTATGAAGGTCCTCATTTGTATGGGAGGTGCCACGCCCCCTTTTACGATTCCAAAAAGGGATAGGTATTAATAAAGGGACTTACTTTATACAACGTCTTACCAAAATTTAGTAGTCTAGCATTAATACCTCCAAAGATATTGAGTATGAAAGTTCCCATTTGTATGGGAGGTGCCACGCCCCCTTTTACGATTTCAAAAAGGGATAGGTATTAGGAAAGGGACTTACTTTATACAACGTAATACCAAATTTAGTAGTCTAGCATTAATACCTCCAAAGATATTGAGTATGAAAGTTCCCATTTGTATGGGAGGTGCCACGCCCCCTTTTACGATTTCAAAAAGGAATAGGTATTAGGAAAGGGACTTACTTTATACAACGCCTTACCAAAATTTAGTAGTCTAGCATTAATACCTACAAAGATATTGAGTATGAAAGTTCCCATTTGTATGGGAGGTGCCACGCCCCCTTTTACGATTTCAAAAAGGGATAGGTATTAGGAAAGGGACTTACTTTATACAACGTCTTACCAAATTTAGTAGTCTAGCATTAATACCTCCAAAGATATTGAGTATGAAAGTTCCCATTTGTATGGGAGGTGCCACGCCCCCTTTTACGATTTCAAAAAGGAATAGGTATTAGGAAAGGGACTTACTTTATACAACGCCTTACCAAAATTTAGTAGTCTAGCATTAATACCTACAAAGATATTGAGTATGAAAGTTCCCATTTGTATGGGAGGTGCCACGCCCCCTTTTACGATTTCAAAAAGGGATAGGTATTAGGAAAGGGACTTACTTTATACAACGCCTTACCAAAATTTAGTAGTCTAGCATTAATACCTACAAAGATATTGAGTATGAAAGTTCCCATTTGTATGGGAGGTGCCACGCCCCCTTTTACGATTTCAAAAAGGGATAGGTAGTAGGAAAGGGACTTACTTTATACAACGTCTTACCAAATTTAGTAGTCTAGCATTAATACCTCCAAAGATATTGAGTATGAAAGTTCCCATTTGTATGGGAGGTGCCACGCCCCCTTTTACGATTACAAAAAGGGATAGGTATAAGGAAAGGGACTTACTTTATACAACGCCCTACCAACAGTTAGTAGTCTAGCATTAATACCTCCAAAGATATTGAGTATGAAAGTTCCCATTTGTATGGGAGGTGCCACGCCCCCTTTTACGATTTCAAAAAGGGATAGGTATTAGGAAAGGGACTTACTTTATACAACGTCTTACCAAAATTTAGTAGTCTAGCATTAATACCTCCAAAGATATTGAGTATGAAAGTTCCCATTTGTATGGGAGGTGCCACGCCCTCTTTTACGATTTCAATAAGGGATAGGTATTAATAAAGGGACTTACTTTATACAATGCCTTACCAAAATTTAGTAGTCTAGCATTAATACCTCCAAAGGTATTAAGTATGAAAGTTCCCATTTGTATGGGAGGTGCCACGCCCCCTTTTACGATTTCAAAAAGGGATAGGTATTAATAAAGGGACTTACTTTATACAACGCCTTACTAAAATTTAGTAGTCTAGCATTAATACCTCCAAAGATATTGAGTATGAAGGTTCTCATTTGTATGGGAGGTGCCACGCCCCCTTTTACGATTCCAAAAAGGGATAGGTATTAATAAAGGGACTTACTTTATACAACGCCTTACCAAAATTTAGTAGTCTAGCATTAATACCTCCAAAGATATTGAGTATGAAAGTTCCCATTTGTATGGGAGGTGCCACGCCCCCCTTTACGATTTCAAAAAGGGATAATAGGTATTAGGAAAGGGACTTACTTTATACAACGTATTACCTAATTTAGTAGTCTAGCATTAATACCTCCAAAGATATTGAGTATGAAAGTTCCCATTTGTATGGGAGGTGCCACGCCCCCTTTTACGATTTCAAAAAGGAATAGGTATTAGGAAAGGGACTTACTTTATACAACGCCTTACCAAAATTTAGTAGTCTAGCATTAATACCTCCAAAGATATTGAGTATGAAAGTTCCCATTTGTATGGGAGGTGCCACGCCCCCTTTTACGATTTCAAAACGGGATAGGTATTATGAAAGGGACTTACTTTATACAACGTCTTACCAAAATTTAGTAGTCTAGCATTAATACCTCCAAAGATATTGAGTATGAAAATTCTCATTTGTATGGAAGGTGCCACGCCCCCTTTTACGATTTCAAAAAGGGATAGGTATTAATAAAGGGACTTACTTTATACAACGCCTTACCAAAATTTAGTAGTCTAGCATTAATACCTCCAAAGAAATTGAGTATGAAGGTCCTCATTTGTATGGGAGGTGCCACGCCCCCTTTTACGATTCCAAAAAGGGATAGGTATTAATAAAGGGACTTACTTTATACAACGTCTTACCAAAATTTAGTAGTCTAGCATTAATACCTCCAAAGATATTGAGTATGAAGGTTCTCATTTGTATGGGAGGTGCCACGCCCCCTTTTACGATTTCAAAAAGGGATAGGTATTAATAAAGGGACTTACTATATACAACGCCTTACCAAAATTTAGTAGTCTAGCATTAATACCTCCAAAGATATTGAGTATGAAAGTTCCCATTTGTATGGGAGGTGCCACGCCCCCTTTTACGATTTCAAAAAGGGATAGGTATTAGGAAAGGGACTTACTTTATACAACGTAATACCAAATTTAGTAGTCTAGCATTAATACCTCCAAAGATATTGAGTATGAAAGTTCCCATTTGTATGGGAGGTGCCACGCCCCCTTTTACGATTTCAAAAAGGAATAGGTATTAGGAAAGGGACTTACTTTATACAACGCCTTACCAAAATTTAGTAGTCTAGCATTAATACCTCCAAAGAAATTGAGTATGAAGGTCCTCATTTGTATGGGAGGTGCCACGCCCCCTTTTACGATTCCAAAAAGGGATAGGTATTAATAAAGGGACTTACTTTATACAACGTCTTACCAAAATTTAGTAGTCTAGCATTAATACCTCCAAAGATATTGAGTATGAAGGTCCTTATTTGTATGGGAGGTGCCACGCCCCCTTTTACGATTCCAAAAAGGGATAGGTAATAATAAAGGGACTTACTTTATACAACGTCTTACCAAAATTTAGTAGTCTAGCATTAATACCTCCAAAGATATTGAGTATGAAGGTCCTTATTTGTATGGGAGGTGCCACGCCCCCTTTTACGATTCCAAAAAGGGATAGGTAATAATAAAGGGACTTACTTTATACAACGTCTTACCAAAATTTAGTAGTCTAGCATTAATACCTCCAAAGATATTGAGTATGAAGGTCCTTATTTGTATGGGAGGTGCCACGCCCCCTTTTACGATTCCAAAAAGGGATAGGTATTAATAAAGGGACTTACTTTATACAACGCCTTACCAAAATTTAGTAGTCTAGCATTAATACCTCCAAAGATATTGAGTATGAAGGTCCTTATTTGTATGGGAGGTGCCACGCCCCCTTTTACGATTCCAAAAAGGGATAGGTAATAATAAAGGGACTTACTTTATACAACGTCTTACCAAAATTTAGTAGTCTAGCATTAATACCTCCAAAGATATTGAGTATGAAGGTTCTCATTTGTATGGGAGGTTCCACGCCCCCTTTTACGATTCCAAAAAGGGATAGGTATTAATAAAGGGACTTACTTTATACAACGCCTTACCAAAATTTAGTAGTCTAGCATTAATACCTCCAAAGATATTAAGTATGAAAGCTCCCATTTGTATGGGAGGTGCCACGCCCCCTTTTACGATTTCAAAAAGGGATAGGTATTAGGAAAGGGACTTACTTTATACAACGTCTTACCAAATTTAGTAGTCTAGCATTAATACCTCCAAAGATATTAAGTATGAAAGTTCCCATTTGTATGGGAGGTTCCACGCCCCCTTTTACGATTTAAAAACCGGATAGGTATTAGGAAAGGGACTTACTTTATACAACGCCTTACCAAAATTTAGTAGTCTAGCATTAATACCTCTAAAGATATTGAGTATGAAAGTTCCCATTTGTATGGGAAGTGCCACTCCCCCTTTTACGATTTCAAAAAGGGATAGGTATAAGGAAAGGGACTTACTTTATACAACGCCATACCAACAGTTAGTAGTGTAGCATTAATACCTCCAAAGATATTGAGTATGAAAGTTCCCATTTGTATGGGTGGTGCCACGCCCCCTGTTCCGATTTCAAAAAGGGATAGGTAGTAGGAAAGGGACTTACTTTATACAACGCCTTACCAAAATTTAGTAGTCTAGCATTAATACCTCCAAAGATATTGAGTATGAAAGTTCCCATTTGTATGGGAGGTGCCACGCCCCCTTTTACGATTTCAAAAAGGGATAGGTATTAGGAAAGGGACTTACTTCATACAACGTCTTACCAAATTTAGTAGTCTAGCATTAATACCTCCAAATATATTGAGTATGAAAGTTCCCATTTGTATGGGAGGTGCCACGCCCCCTTTTACGATTTCAAAAAGGGATAGGTAGTAGGAAAGGGACTTACTTTATACAACGTCTTACCAAATTTAGTAGTCTAGCATTAATACCTCCAAAGATATTGAGTATGAAAGTTCCCATTTGTATGGGAGTTGCCACGCCCCCTTTTACGATTTCAAAAAGGGATAGGTAGTAGGAAAGGGACTTACTTTATACACCGCCTTACTAAAATTTAGTAGTCTAGCATTAATACCTCCAAAGATATTGAGTATGAAATTTCCCATTTGTATGGGAGGTGCCACGCCCCCTTTTACGATTTCAAAAAGGGATAGGTAGTAGGAAAGGGACTTACTTTATACAACGTCTTACCAAATTTAGTAGTCTAGCATTAATACCTCCAAAGATATTGAGTATGAAAGTTCCCATTTGTATGGGAGTTGCCACGCCCCCTTTTACGATTTCAAAAAGGAATAGGTATTAGGAAAGGGACTTACTTTATACACCGCCTTACCAAAATTTAGTAGTCTAGCATTAATACCTCCAAAGATATTGAGTATGAAAGTTCCCATTTGTATGGGAGGTGCCACGCCCCCTTTTACGATTTCAGAAAGGGATAGGTAGTAAGTAGGAAAGGGACTTACTTTATACACCGCCTTACCAAAATTTAGTAGTCTAGATTAATACCTCCAAAGATATTGAGTATGAAAGTTCCCATTTGTATGGGAGGTGCCACGCCCCCTTTTACGATTTCAAAAAGGGATAGGTATTATGAAAGGGACTTACTTTATACAACGTCTTACCAAAATTTAGTAGTCTAGCATTAATACCTCCAAAGATATTGAGTATGAAAATTCTCATTTGTATGGGAGGTGCCACGCCCCCTTCTACGATTTCAAAAAGGGATAGGTATTAATAAAGGGACTTACTTTATACAACGCCTTACCAAAATTTAGTAGTCTAGCATTAATACCTCCAAAGATATTGAGTATGAAGGTCCTTATTTGTATGGGAGGTGCCACGCCCCCTTTTACGATTCCAAAAAGGGATAGGTAATAATAAAGGGACTTACTTTATACAACGTCTTACCAAAATTTAGTAGTCTAGCATTAATACCTCCAAAGATATTGAGTATGAAGGTTCTCATTTGTATGGGAGGTTCCACGCCCCCTTTTACGATTCCAAAAAGGGATAGGTATTAATAAAGGGACTTACTTTATACAACGCCTTACCAAAATTTAGTAGTCTAGCATTAATACCTCCAAAGATATTAAGTATGAAAGTTCCCATTTGTATGGGAGGTGCCACGCCCCCTTTTACGATTTCAAAAAGGGATAGGTATTAGGAAAGGGACTTACTTTATACAACGTCTTACCAAATTTAGTAGTCTAGCATTAATACCTCCAAAGATATTAAGTATGAAAGTTCCCATTTGTATGGGAGGTTCCACGCCCCCTTTTACGATTTAAAAACCGAATAGGTATTAGGAAAGGGACTTACTTTATACAACGCCTTACCAAAATTTAGTAGTCTAGCATTAATACCTCTAAAGATATTGAGTATGAAAGTTCCCATTTGTATGGGAAGTGCCACTCCCCCTTTTACGATTTCAAAAAGGGATAGGTATAAGGAAAGGGACTTACTTTATACAACGCCCTACCAACAGTTAGTAGTGTAGCATTAATACCTCCAAAGATATTGAGTATGAAAGTTCCCATTTGTATGGGTGGTGCCACGCCCCCTGTTCCGATTTCAAAAAGGGATAGGTAGTAGGAAAGGGACTTACTTTATACAACGCCTTACCAAAATTTAGTAGTCTAGCATTAATACCTCCAAAGATATTGAGTATGAAAGTTCCCATTTGTATGGGAGGTGCCACGCCCCCTTTTACGATTTCAAAAAGGGATAGGTATTAGGAAAGGGACTTACTTCATACAACGTCTTACCAAATTTAGTAGTCTAGCATTAATACCTCCAAATATATTGAGTATGAAAGTTCCCATTTGTATGGGAGGTGCCACGCCCCCTTTTACGATTTCAAAAAGGGATAGGTAGTAGGAAAGGGACTTACTTTATACAACGTCTTACCAAATTTAGTAGTCTAGCATTAATACCTCCAAAGATATTGAGTATGAAAGTTCCCATTTGTATGGGAGTTGCCACGCCCCCTTTTACGATTTCAAAAAGGGATAGGTAGTAGGAAAGGGACTTACTTTATACACCGCCTTACTAAAATTTAGTAGTCTAGCATTAATACCTCCAAAGATATTGAGTATGAAATTTCCCATTTGTATGGGAGGTGCCACGCCCCCTTTTACGATTTCAAAAAGGGATAGGTAGTAGGAAAGGGACTTACTTTATACAACGTCTTACCAAATTTAGTAGTCTAGCATTAATACCTCCAAAGATATTGAGTATGAAAGTTCCCATTTGTATGGGAGTTGCCACGCCCCCTTTTACGATTTCAAAAAGGAATAGGTATTAGGAAAGGGACTTACTTTATACACCGCCTTACCAAAATTTAGTAGTCTAGCATTAATACCTCCAAAGATATTGAGTATGAAAGTTCCCATTTGTATGGGAGGTGCCACGCCCCCTTTTACGATTTCAAAAAGGGATAGGTAGTAAGTAGGAAAGGGACTTACTTTATACAACGTCTTACCAAATTTAGTAGTCTAGCATTAATACCTCCAAAGATATTGAGTATGAAAATTCTCATTTGTATGGGAGTTGCCACGCCCCCTTTTACGATATCAAAAAGGAATAGGTATTAGGAAAGGGACTTACTTTATAAAGGGTGTTTTTTTTAGGGGTATAGAACTTCGAATTGAAATAAAACACAAGAAAATCGTTTTAAGGTCCATCAATTTGGCTTTATTGGAAGGATAATTTTATGCCATTAATGTTTAAATATGATTTCGGGCATGTGCCCGCCGCGGCTGGCTCGAATAAAGCCAATTCTACAGGTCCAATTTTCAACCACTTTTTCGAGCATATGGGGCCGTATGTCGGCAATAACGCCACGAATGTTGGCTTCCAATTCCCCTAACGTTTCTGGTTTGTTGGTGTAGACGAGCGACTTCACATATCCCCAAAGAAAATAATCCAATGGTGTCAAATCACACGACCTTGGTGGCCAATTGACAGGTCCATTCCGCGAAATTATCCGCTCATCGAATGTTTCCTTCAATAAATCGATTGTGACGTGCGCTGTGTGGCATGTAGCGTCGTCTTGTTGGATAGGTATTAATAAAGGGACTTACTTTATACAACGCCTTACCAACATTTAGTAGTCTAGCATTAATACCTCCAAAGATATTGAGTATGAAGGTCCTCATTTGTATGGGAGGTGCCACGCCCCCTTTTACGATTCCAAAAAGGGATAGGTAATAATAAAGGGACTTACTTCATACAACGTCTTACCAAAACTTAGTAGTCTAGCATTAATACCTCCAAAGATATTGAGTATGAAGGTTCTCATTTGTATGGGAGGTGCCACGCCCCCTTTTACGATTCCAAAAAAGGATAGGTATTAATAAAGGGACTTACTTTATACAACGCCTTACCAAAATTTAGTAGTCTACCATTAATACCTCCAAAGATATTAAGTATGAAAGTTCCCATTTGTATGGGAGGTGCCACGCCCCCTTTTACGATTTCAAAAAGGGATAGGTATTAGGAAAGGGACTTACTTTATACAACGTCTTACCAAATTTAGTAGTCTAGCATTAATACCTCCAAAGATATTGAGTATGAAAGTTCCCATTTGTATGGGAGGTGCCACGCCCCCTTTTACGATTTCAAAAAGGGATAGGTATAAGGAAAGGGACTTACTTTATACAACGCCCTACCAACAGTTAGTAGTGTAGCATTAATACCTCCAAAGATATTGAGTATGAAAGTTCCCATTTGTATGGGAGGTGCCACGCCCCCTGTTCCGATTTCAAAAAGGGATAGGTAGTAGGAAAGGGACTTACTTTATACAACGTCTTACCAAATTTAGTAGTCTAGCATTAATACCTCCAAAGATATTGAGTATGAAAGTTCCCATTTGTATGGGAGGTGCCACGCCCCCTTTTACGATTACAAAAAGGGATAGGTATAAGGAAAGGGACTTACTTTATACAACGCCCTACCAACAGTTAGTAGTCTAGCATTAATACCTCCAAAGATATTGAGTATGAAAGTTCCCATTTGTATGGGAGGTGCCACGCCCCCTTTTACGATTTCAAAAAGGGATAGGTATTAGGAAAGGGACTTACTTTATACAACGTCTTACCAAAATTTAGTAGTCTAGCATTAATACCTCCAAAGATATTGAGTATGAAAGTTCCCATTTGTATGGGAGGTGCCACGCCCTCTTTTACGATTTCAATAAGGGATAGGTATTAATAAAGGGACTTACTTTATACAATGCCTTACCAAAATTTAGTAGTCTAGCATTAATACCTCCAAAGGTATTAAGTATGAAAGTTCCCATTTGTATGGGAGGTGCCACGCCCCCTTTTACGATTTCAAAAAGGGATAGGTATTAATAAAGGGACTTACTTTATACAACGCCTTACTAAAATTTAGTAGTCTAGCATTAATACCTCCAAAGATATTGAGTATGAAGGTTCTCATTTGTATGGGAGGTGCCACGCCCCCTTTTACGATTCCAAAAAGGGATAGGTATTAATAAAGGGACTTTTTTTATACAACGCCTTACCAAAATTTAGTAGTCTAGCATTAATACCTCCAAAGATATTGAGTATGAAAGTTCCCATTTGTATGGGAGGTGCCACGCCCCCCTTTACGATTTCAAAAAGGGATAATAGGTATTAGGAAAGGGACTTACTTTATACAACGTATTACCTAATTTAGTAGTCTAGCATTAATACCTCCAAAGATATTGAGTATGAAAGTTCCCATTTGTATGGGAGGTGCCACGCCCCCTTTTACGATTTCAAAAAGGAATAGGTATTAGGAAAGGGACTTACTTTATACAACGCCTTACCAAAATTTAGTAGTCTAGCATTAATACCTCCAAAGATATTGAGTATGAAAGTTCCCATTTGTATGGGAGGTGCCACGCCCCCTTTTACGATTTCAAAAAGGGATAGGTATTATGAAAGGGACTTACTTTATACAACGTCTTACCAAAATTTAGTAGTCTAGCATTAATACCTCCAAAGATATTGAGTATGAAAATTCTCATTTGTATGGAAGGTGCCACGCCCCCTTTTACGATTTCAAAAAGGGATAGGTATTAATAAAGGGACTTACTTTATACAACGCCTTACCAAAATTTAGTAGTCTAGCATTAATACCTCCAAAGATATTGAATATGAAGGTCCTCATTTGTATGGGAGGTGCCACGCCCCCTTTTACGATTCCAAAAAGGGATAGGTATTAATAAAGGGACTTACTTTATACAACGTCTTACCAAAATTTAGTAGTCTAGCATTAATACCTCCAAAGATATTGAGTATGAAAGTTCCCATTTGTATGGGAGGTGCCACGCCCCCTTTTACGATTTCAAAAAGGGATAGGTAGTAAGTAGGAAAGGGACTTACTTTATACAACGTCTTACCAAATTTAGTAGTCTAGCATTAATACCTCCAAAGATATTGAGTATGAAAATTCTCATTTGTATGGGAGTTGCCACGCCCCCTTTTACGATATCAAAAAGGAATAGGTATTAGGAAAGGGACTTACTTTATAAAGGGTGTTTTTTTTAGGGGTATAGAACTTCGAATTGAAATAAAACACAAGAAAATCGTTTTAAGGTCCATCAATTTGGCTTTATTGGAAGGATAATTTTATGCCATTAATGTTTAAATATGATTTCGGGCATGTGCCCGCCGCGGCTGGCTCGAATAAAGCCAATTCTACAGGTCCAATTTTCAACCACTTTTTCGAGCATATGGGGCCGTATGTCGGCAATAACGCCACGAATGTTGGCTTCCAATTCCCCTAACGTTTCTGGTTTGTTGGTGTAGACGAGCGACTTCACATATCCCCAAAGAAAATAATCCAATGGTGTCAAATCACACGACCTTGGTGGCCAATTGACAGGTCCATTCCGCGAAATTATCCGCTCATCGAATGTTTCCTTCAATAAATCGATTGTGACGTGCGCTGTGTGGCATGTAGCGTCGTCTTGTTGGATAGGTATTAATAAAGGGACTTACTTTATACAACGCCTTACCAACATTTAGTAGTCTAGCATTAATACCTCCAAAGATATTGAGTATGAAGGTCCTCATTTGTATGGGAGGTGCCACGCCCCCTTTTACGATTCCAAAAAGGGATAGGTAATAATAAAGGGACTTACTTCATACAACGTCTTACCAAAACTTAGTAGTCTAGCATTAATACCTCCAAAGATATTGAGTATGAAGGTTCTCATTTGTATGGGAGGTGCCACGCCCCCTTTTACGATTCCAAAAAAGGATAGGTATTAATAAAGGGACTTACTTTATACAACGCCTTACCAAAATTTAGTAGTCTACCATTAATACCTCCAAAGATATTAAGTATGAAAGTTCCCATTTGTATGGGAGGTGCCACGCCCCCTTTTACGATTTCAAAAAGGGATAGGTATTAGGAAAGGGACTTACTTTATACAACGTCTTACCAAATTTAGTAGTCTAGCATTAATACCTCCAAAGATATTGAGTATGAAAGTTCCCATTTGTATGGGAGGTGCCACGCCCCCTTTTACGATTTCAAAAAGGGATAGGTATTAGGAAAGGGACTTACTTTATACAACGCCCTACCAACAGTTAGTAGTGTAGCATTAATACCTCCAAAGATATTGAGTATGAAAGTTCCCATTTGTATGGGAGGTGCCACGCCCCCTGTTCCGATTTCAAAAAGGGATAGGTAGTAGGAAAGGGACTTACTTTATACAACGTCTTACCAAATTTAGTAGTCTAGCATTAATACCTCCAAAGATATTGAGTATGAAAGTTCCCATTTGTATGGGAGGTGCCACGCCCCCTTTTACGATTACAAAAAGGGATAGGTATAAGGAAAGGGACTTACTTTATACAACGCCCTACCAACAGTTAGTAGTCTAGCATTAATACCTCCAAAGATATTGAGTATGAAAGTTCCCATTTGTATGGGAGGTGCCACGCCCCCTTTTACGATTTCAAAAAGGGATAGGTATTAGGAAAGGGACTTACTTTATACAACGTCTTACCAAAATTTAGTAGTCTAGCATTAATACCTCCAAAGATATTGAGTATGAAAGTTCCCATTTGTATGGGAGGTGCCACGCCCTCTTTTACGATTTCAATAAGGGATAGGTATTAATAAAGGGACTTACTTTATACAATGCCTTACCAAAATTTAGTAGTCTAGCATTAATACCTCCAAAGGTATTAAGTATGAAAGTTCCCATTTGTATGGGAGGTGCCACGCCCCCTTTTACGATTTCAAAAAGGGATAGGTATTAATAAAGGGACTTACTTTATACAACGCCTTACTAAAATTTAGTAGTCTAGCATTAATACCTCCAAAGATATTGAGTATGAAGGTTCTCATTTGTATGGGAGGTGCCACGCCCCCTTTTACGATTCCAAAAAGGGATAGGTATTAATAAAGGGACTTTTTTTATACAACGCCTTACCAAAATTTAGTAGTCTAGCATTAATACCTCCAAAGATATTGAGTATGAAAGTTCCCATTTGTATGGGAGGTGCCACGCCCCCCTTTACGATTTCAAAAAGGGATAATAGGTATTAGGAAAGGGACTTACTTTATACAACGTATTACCTAATTTAGTAGTCTAGCATTAATACCTCCAAAGATATTGAGTATGAAAGTTCCCATTTGTATGGGAGGTGCCACGCCCCCTTTTACGATTTCAAAAAGGAATAGGTATTAGGAAAGGGACTTACTTTATACAACGCCTTACCAAAATTTAGTAGTCTAGCATTAATACCTCCAAAGATATTGAGTATGAAAGTTCCCATTTGTATGGGAGGTGCCACGCCCCCTTTTACGATTTCAAAAAGGGATAGGTATTATGAAAGGGACTTACTTTATACAACGTCTTACCAAAATTTAGTAGTCTAGCATTAATACCTCCAAAGATATTGAGTATGAAAATTCTCATTTGTATGGAAGGTGCCACGCCCCCTTTTACGATTTCAAAAAGGGATAGGTATTAATAAAGGGACTTACTTTATACAACGCCTTACCAAAATTTAGTAGTCTAGCATTAATACCTCCAAAGATATTGAGTATGAAGGTCCTCATTTGTATGGGAGGTGCCACGCCCCCTTTTACGATTCCAAAAAGGGATAGGTATTAATAAAGGGACTTACTTTATACAACGTCTTACCAAAATTTAGTAGTCTAGCATTAATACCTCCAAAGATATTGAGTATGAAAGTTCCCATTTGTATGGGAGGTGCCACGCCCCCTTTTACGATTTCAAAAAGGGATAGGTATTAGGAAAGGGACTTACTTTATACAACGTAATACCAAATTTAGTAGTCTAGCATTAATACCTCCAAAGATATTGAGTATGAAAGTTCCCATTTGTATGGGAGGTGCCACGCCCCCTTTTACGATTTCAAAAAGGAATAGGTATTAGGAAAGGGACTTACTTTATACAACGCCTTACCAAAATTTAGTAGTCTAGCATTAATACCTACAAAGATATTGAGTATGAAAGTTCCCATTTGTATGGGAGGTGCCACGCCCCCTTTTACGATTTCAAAAAGGGATAGGTATTAGGAAAGGGACTTACTTTATACAACGTCTTACCAAATTTAGTAGTCTAGCATTAATACCTCCAAAGATATTGAGTATGAAAGTTCCCATTTGTATGGGAGGTGCCACGCCCCCTTTTACGATTTCAAAAAGGAATAGGTATTAGGAAAGGGACTTACTTTATACAACGCCTTACCAAAATTTAGTAGTCTAGCATTAATACCTACAAAGATATTGAGTATGAAAGTTCCCATTTGTATGGGAGGTGCCACGCCCCCTTTTACGATTTCAAAAAGGGATAGGTATTAGGAAAGGGACTTACTTTATACAACGCCTTACCAAAATTTAGTAGTCTAGCATTAATACCTACAAAGATATTGAGTATGAAAGTTCCCATTTGTATGGGAGGTGCCACTCCCCCTTTTACGATTTCAAAAAGGGATAGGTAGTAGGAAAGGGACTTACTTTATACAACGTCTTACCAAATTTAGTAGTCTAGCATTAATACCTCCAAAGATATTGAGTATGAAAGTTCCCATTTGTATGGGAGGTGCCACGCCCCCTTTTACGATTACAAAAAGGGATAGGTATAAGGAAAGGGACTTACTTTATACAACGCCCTACCAACAGTTAGTAGTCTAGCATTAATACCTCCAAAGATATTGAGTATGAAAGTTCCCATTTGTATGGGAGGTGCCACGCCCCCTTTTACGATTTCAAAAAGGGATAGGTATTAGGAAAGGGACTTACTTTATACAACGTCTTACCAAAATTTAGTAGTCTAGCATTAATACCTCCAAAGATATTGAGTATGAAAGTTCCCATTTGTATGGGAGGTGCCACGCCCTCTTTTACGATTTCAATAAGGGATAGGTATTAATAAAGGGACTTACTTTATACAATGCCTTACCAAAATTTAGTAGTCTAGCATTAATACCTCCAAAGGTATTAAGTATGAAAGTTCCCATTTGTATGGGAGGTGCCACGCCCCCTTTTACGATTTCAAAAAGGGATAGGTATTAATAAAGGGACTTACTTTATACAACGCCTTACTAAAATTTAGTAGTCTAGCATTAATACCTCCAAAGATATTGAGTATGAAGGTTCTCATTTGTATGGGAGGTGCCACGCCCCCTTTTACGATTCCAAAAAGGGATAGGTATTAATAAAGGGACTTACTTTATACAACGCCTTACCAAAATTTAGTAGTCTAGCATTAATACCTCCAAAGATATTGAGTATGAAAGTTCCCATTTGTATGGGAGGTGCCACGCCCCCCTTTACGATTTCAAAAAGGGATAATAGGTATTAGGAAAGGGACTTACTTTATACAACGTATTACCTAATTTAGTAGTCTAGCATTAATACCTCCAAAGATATTGAGTATGAAAGTTCCCATTTGTATGGGAGGTGCCACGCCCCCTTTTACGATTTCAAAAAGGAATAGGTATTAGGAAAGGGACTTACTTTATACAACGCCTTACCAAAATTTAGTAGTCTAGCATTAATACCTCCAAAGATATTGAGTATGAAAGTTCCCATTTGTATGGGAGGTGCCACGCCCCCTTTTACGATTTCAAAACGGGATAGGTATTATGAAAGGGACTTACTTTATACAACGTCTTACCAAAATTTAGTAGTCTAGCATTAATACCTCCAAAGATATTGAGTATGAAAATTCTCATTTGTATGGAAGGTGCCACGCCCCCTTTTACGATTTCAAAAAGGGATAGGTATTAATAAAGGGACTTACTTTATACAACGCCTTACCAAAATTTAGTAGTCTAGCATTAATACCTCCAAAGAAATTGAGTATGAAGGTCCTCATTTGTATGGGAGGTGCCACGCCCCCTTTTACGATTCCAAAAAGGGATAGGTATTAATACTTTATACAACGTAATAGCAAATTTAGTAGTCTAGCATTAATACCTCCAAAGATATTGAGTATGAAAGTTCCCATTTGTATGGGAGGTGCCACGCCCCCTTTTACGATTTCAAAAAGGAATAGGTATTAGGAAAGGGACTTACTTTATACAACGCCTTACCAAAATTTAGTAGTCTAGCATTAATACCTACAAAGATATTGAGTATGAAAGTTCCCATTTGTATGGGAGGTGCCACGCCCCCTTTTACGATTTCAAAAAGGGATAGGTATTAGGAAAGGGACTTACTTTATACAACGTCTTACCAAATTTAGTAGTCTAGCATTAATACCTCCAAAGATATTGAGTATGAAAGTTCCCATTTGTATGGGAGGTGCCACGCCCCCTTTTACGATTTCAAAAAGGAATAGGTATTAGGAAAGGGACTTACTTTATACACCGCCTTACCAAAATTTAGTAGTCTAGATTAATACCGCCAAAGATATTGAGTATGAAAGTTCCCATTTGTATGGGAGGTGCCACGCCCCCTTTTACGATTTCAAAAAGGGATAGGTATTATGAAAGGGACTTACTTTATACAACGTCTTACCAAAATTTAGTAGTCTAGCATTAATACCTCCAAAGATATTGAGTATGAAAGTTCTCATTTGTATGGGAGGTGCCACGCCCCCTTCTACGATTTCAAAAAGGGATAGGTATTAATAAAGGGACTTACTTTATACAACGCCTTACCAAAATTTAGTAGTCTAGCATTAATACCTCCAAAGATATTGAGTATGAAGGTCCTCATTTGTATGGGAGGTGCCACGCCCCCTTTTACGATTCCAAAAAGGGATAGGTAATAAATAATAAAGGGACTTACTTTATACAACGTCTTACCAAAATTTAGTAGTCTAGCATTAATACCTCCAAAGATATTGAGTATGAAGGTTCTCATTTGTATGGGAGGTGCCACGCCCCCTTTTACGATTCCAAAAAGGGATAGGTATTAATAAAGGGACTTACTTTATACAACGCCTTACCAAAATTTAGTAGTCTAGCATTAATACCTCCAAAGATATTAAGTATGAAAGTTCCCATTTGTATGGGAGGTGCCACGCCCCCTTTTACGATTTCAAAAAGGGATAGGTATTAGGAAAGGGACTTACTTTATACAACGTCTTACCAAATTTAGTAGTCTAGCATTAATACCTCCAAAGATATTAAGTATGAAAGTTCCCATTTGTATGGGAGGTTCCACGCCCCCTTTTACGATTTAAAAACCGGATAGGTATTAGGAAAGGGACTTACTTTATACAACGCCTTACCAAAATTTAGTAGTCTAGCATTAATACCTCTAAAGATATTGAGTATGAAAGTTCCCATTTGTATGGGAAGTGCCACTCCCCCTTTTACGATTTCAAAAAGGGATAGGTATAAGGAAAGGGACTTACTTTATACAACGCCCTACCAACAGTTAGTAGTGTAGCATTAATACCTCCAAAGATATTGAGTATGAAAGTTCCCATTTGTATGGGTGCTGCCACGCCCCCTGTTCCGATTTCAAAAAGGGATAGGTAGTAGGAAAGGGACTTACTTTATACAACGCCTTACCAAAATTTAGTAGTCTAGCATTAATACCTCCAAAGATATTGAGTATGAAAGTTCCCATTTGTATGGGAGGTGCCACGCCCCCTTTTACGATTTCAAAAAGGGATAGGTATTAGGAAAGGGACTTACTTCATACAACGTCTTACCAAATTTAGTAGTCTAGCATTAATACCTCCAAAGATATTGAGTATGAAAGTTCCCATTTGTATGGGAGGTGCCACGCCCCCTTTTACGATTTCAAAAAGGGATAGGTAGTAGGAAAGGGACTTACTTTATACAACGTCTTACCAAATTTAGTAGTCTAGCATTAATACCTCCAAAGATATTGAGTATGAAAGTTCCCATTTGTATGGGAGGTGCCACGCCCCCTTTTACGATTTCAAAAAGGGATAGGTATAAGGAAAGGGACTTACTTTATACAACGCCCTACCAACAGTTAGTAGTGTAGCATTAATACCTCCAAAGATATTAAGTATGAAAGTTCCCATTTGTATGGGAGGTGCCACGCCCCCTGTTCCGATTTCAAAAAGGGATAGGTAGTAGGAAAGGGACTTACTTTATACAACGTCTTACCAAATTTAGTAGTCTAGCATTAATACCTCCAAAGATATTGAGTATGAAAGTTCCCATTTGTATGGGAGGTGCCACGCCCCCTTTTACGATTTCAAAAAGGGATAGGTATAAGGAAAGGGACTTACTTTATACAACGCCCTACCAACAGTTAGTAGTCTAGCATTAATACCTCCAAAGATATTGAGTATGAAAGTTCCCATTTGTATGGGAGGTGCCACGCCCCCTTTTACGATTTCAAAAAGGGATAGGTATTAGGAAAGGGACTTACTTTATACAACGTCTTACCAAAATTTAGTAGTCTAGCATTAATACCTCCAAAGATATTGAGTATGAAAGTTCCCATTTGTATGGGAGGTGCCACGCCCTCTTTTACGATTTCAAAAAGGGATAGGTATTAATAAAGGGACTTACTTTATACAATGCCTTACCAAAATTTAGTAGTCTAGCATTAATACCTCCAAAGGTATTAAGTATGAAAGTTCCCATTTGTATGGGAGGTGCCACGCCCCCTTTTACGATTTCAAAAAGGGATAGGTATAAGGAAAGGGACTTACTTTATACAACGCCCTACCAACAGTTAGTAGTGTAGCATTAATACCTCCAAAGATATTAAGTATGAAAGTTCCCATTTGTATGGGAGGTGCCACGCCCCCTGTTCCGATTTCAAAAAGGGATAGGTAGTAGGAAAGGGACTTACTTTATACAACGTCTTACCAAATTTAGTAGTCTAGCATTAATACCTCCAAAGATATTGAGTATGAAAGTTCCCATTTGTATGGGAGGTGCCACGCCCCCTTTTACGATTTCAAAAAGGGATAGGTATAAGGAAAGGGACTTACTTTATACAACGCCCTACCAACAGTTAGTAGTCTAGCATTAATACCTCCAAAGATATTGAGTATGAAAGTTCCCATTTGTATGGGAGGTGCCACGCCCCCCTTTACGATTTCAAAAAGGGATAATAGGTATTAGGAAAGGGACTTACTTTATACAACATATTACCTAATTTAGTAGTCTAGCATTAATACCTCCAAAGATATTGAGTATGAAAGTTCCCATTTGTATGGGAGGTGCCACGCCCCCTTTTACGATTTCAAAAAGGAATAGGTATTAGGAAAGGGACTTACTTTATACAACGCCTTACCAAAATTTAGTAGTCTAGCATTAATACCTCCAAAGATATTGAGTATGAAAGTTCCCATTTGTATGGGCGGTGCCACGCCCCCTTTTACGATTTCAAAAAGGAATAGGTATTATGAAAGGGACTTACTTTATACAACGTCTTACCAAAATTTAGTAGTCTAGCATTAATACCTCCAAAGATATTGAGTATGAAAATTCTCATTTGTATGGGAGGTGCCACGCCCCCTTTTACGATTTCAAAAAGGGATAGGTATTAATAAAGGGACTTACTTTATACAACGCCTTACCAAAATTTAGTAGTCTAGCATTAATACCTCCAAAGATATTGAGTATGAAGGTCCTCATTTGTATGGGAGGTGCCACGCCCCCTTTTACGATTCCAAAAAGGGATAGGTATTAATAAAGGGACTTACTTTATACAACGTCTTACCAAAATTTAGTAGTCTAGCATTAATACCTCCAAAGATATTGAGTATGAAGGTTCTCATTTGTATGGGAGGTGCCACGCCCCCTTTTACGATTTCAAAAAGGGATAGGTATTAATAAAAGGACTTACTATATACAACGCCTTACCAAAATTTAGTAGTCTAGCATTAATACCTCCAAAGATATTGAGTATGAAAGTTCCCATTTGTATGGGAGGTGCCACGCCCCCTTTTACGATTTCAAAAAGGGATAGGTATTAGGAAAGGGACTTACTTTATACAACGTATTACCAAATTTAGTAGTCTAGCATTAATACCTCCAAAGATATTGAGTATGAAAGTTCCCATTTGTATGGGAGGTGCCACGCCCCCTTTTACGATTTCAAAAAGGAATAGGTATTAGGAAAGGGACTTACTTTATACAACGCCTTACCAAAATTTAGGAGTCTAGCATTAATACCTACAAAGATATTGAGTATGAAAGTTCCCATTTGTATGGGAGGTGCCACGCCCCCTTTTACGATTTCAAAAAGGGATAGGTATTAGGAAAGGGACTTACTTTATACAACGTCTTACCAAATTTAGTAGTCTAGCATTACTTACTTTATACACCGCCTTACCAAAATTTAGTAGTCTAGATTAATACCTCCAAAGATATTGAGTATGAAAGTTCCCATTTGTATGGGAGGTGCCACGCCCCCTTTTACGATTTCAAAAAGGGATAGGTATTATGAAAGGGACTTACTTTATACAACGTCTTACCAAAATTTAGTAGTCTAGCATTAATACCTCCAAAGATATTGAGTATGAAAATTCTCATTTGTATGGGAGGTGCCACGCCCCCTTCTACGATTTCAAAAAGGGATAGGTATTAATAAAGGGACTTACTTTATACAACGCCTTACCAAAATTTAGTAGTCTAGCATTAATACCTCCAAAGATATTGAGTATGAAGGTCCTCATTTGTATGGGAGGTGCCACGCCCCCTTTTACGATTCCAAAAAGGGATAGGTAATAATAAAGGGACTTACTTTATACAACGTCTTACCAAAATTTAGTAGTCTAGCATTAATACCTCCAAAGATATTGAGTATGAAGGTTCTCATTTGTATGGGAGGTGCCACGCCCCCTTTTACGATTCCAAAAAGGGATAGGTATTAATAAAGGGACTTACTTTATACAACGCCTTACCAAAATTTAGTAGTCTAGCATTAATACCTCCAAAGATATTAAGTATGAAAGTTCCCATTTGTATGGGAGGTGCCACGCCCCCTTTTACGATTTCAAAAAGGGATAGGTATTAGGAAAGGGACTTACTTTATACAACGTCTTACCAAATTTAGTAGTCTAGCATTAATACCTCCAAAGATATTAAGTATGAAAGTTCCCATTTGTATGGGAGGTTCCACGCCCCCTTTTACGATTTAAAAACCGGATAGGTATTAGGAAAGGGACTTACTTTATACAACGCCTTACCAAAATTTAGTAGTCTAGCGTTAATACCTCTAAAGATATTGAGTATGAAAGTTCCCATTTGTATGGGAAGTGCCACTCCCCCTTTTACGATTTCAAAAAGGGATAGGTATAAGGAAAGGGACTTACTTTATACAACGCCCTACCAACAGTTAGTAGTGTAGCATTAATACCTCCAAAGATATTGAGTATGAAAGTTCCCATTTGTATGGGTGGTGCCACGCCCCCTGTTCCGATTTCAAAAAGGGATAGGTAGTAGGAAAGGGACTTACTTTATACAACGCCTTACCAAAATTTAGTAGTCTAGCATTAATACCTCCAAAGATATTGAGTATGAAAGATCCCATTTGTATGGGAGGTGCCACGCCCCCTTTTACGATTTCAAAAAGGGACAGGTATTAGGAAAGGGACTTTCTTTTTACAACGCCTTACCAAAATTTAGTAGTCTAGCATTAATACCTCCAAAGATATTGAGTATGAAAGATCCTATTTGTGTGGAAGGTGCTACGCCCCCTTTTCCAATTTCAAATAGTGATAGGTAAAATAGGAAAGGGTCTTACTTTATACATCGTCTTACCAAAATTTAGTAGTCTAGCATTAAAACTTCCAAAGATATTGAGTATGAAAGATCCCATTTATATGGGAGGTGCCACGCCCCTTTTACGATTTTAAAAAGGGATAGTATTATTAAAGGGACGCCCTACCAACAGTTAGTAGTGTAGCATTAATACCTCCAAAGATATTGAGTATGAAAGATCCCATTTGCATGGGAGGTGCCACGCCCCCTTTTACGATTTCAAAAAGGGATAGGTATTAGGAAAGGGACTTTCTTTATACAACGCCTTACCAAAATTTAGTAGTCTAGCATTAATACCTCCGAAGACATTGAGTATGAAAGATCCTATTTATGTGGAAGGTGCTACGCCCCCTTTTCCAATTTCAAAAAGTGATAGGTAAAATAGGAAAGGATCTTACTTTATACATGGTCTTACCAAAATTTAGTAGTCTAGCATTAATACCTCCAAAGATTTGAGTATGAAAGATCCCATTTATATGGGAGGTGCCACCCCCCTTTTACGATTTCAAAAAGGGATAGTATTATTAAAGGGACTTACTTTATACAACGCCTTACCAAAATTTAGTAGTCTAGCATTAATACCTCCAAAGATATTGAGTATGAAAGTTCCCATTTGTATGGGAAGTGCCACTCCCCCTTTTACGATTTCAAAAAGGGATAGGTATAAGGAAAGGGACTTACTTTATACAACGCCTTACCAAAATTTAGTAGTGTAGCATTAATACCTCCAAAGATATTGAGTATGAAAGTTCCCATTTGTATGGGAGGTGCCACGTCCCCTGTTCCGATTTCAAAAATGAATAAGTATTAGGAAAGGGACTTACTTTATACAACGCGTTACCAAAATTTAGTAGTCTAGCATTAATACCTCCAAAGATATTGAGTATGAAAGTTCCCATTTGTATGGGAAGTGCCACTCCCCCTTTTACGATTTCAAAATGGGATAGGTATAAGGAAAGGGACTTACTCTATACAACGCCTTACCAAAATTTAGTAGTGTAGCATTAATACCTCCAAAGATATTGAGTATGAAAGTTCCCATTTGTATGGCAGGTGCCACGCCCCCTGTTCTGATTTCAAAAAGGGATAGGTAGTAGCAAAGGGACTTTCTTTATACAACGCCTTACCAAAATTTAGTAGTCTAGCATTAATACCTCCAAAGATATTGAGTATGAAAGATCCCATTTGTATGGGAGGTGCCACGCCCCCTGTTCCGATTTCAAAAAGGGATAGGTAGTAGGAAAGGGACTTTCTTTATACAACGCCTAACCAAAATTTAGTAGTCTAGCATTAATACCTCCAAAGATATTGAGTATGAAAGATCCTATTTGTGTGGAAGGTGCTATGCCCCCTTTTCAAATTTCAAAAAGTGATAGGAAAATAGGAAAGGGACTTACTTTATACAACGTCTTACCAAATTTAGTAGTCTAGCATTAATACCTCCAAAGATATTAAGTATGAAAGTTCCCATTTGTATGGGAGGTGCCACGCCCCCTTTTACGATTTCAAAAACGGAAAGGTATTAGGAAAGGGACTTACTTTATACAACGCATTACCAAAATTTAGTAGTCTAGCAGTAATACCTCCAAAGATATTGAGTATGAAAGTTCCCATTTGTATGGAAAGTGCCACTCCCCCTTTTACGATTTCAAAAAGGGATAGGTATAAGGAAAAAGACTTACTTTATACAACGCCCTACCAACAGTTAGTAGTGTAGCATTAATACCTCCAAAGATATTGAGTATGAAAGTTCTCATTTGTATGGGAGGTGCCACGCCCCCTGTTCCGATTTCAAAAAGAGATAGGTAGTAGTAGGAAAGGGACTTACTTTATACAACGCCTTACCAAAATTTAGTAGTCTAGCATTAATACCTCCAAAGATATTGAGTATGAAAGATCCTATTTGTGTGGAAGGTGCTACGCCCCCTTTTCCAATTTCAAAAAGTGATAGGTAAAATAGGAAAGGGTCTTACTTTATACATCGTCTTACCAAAATTTAGTAGTCTAGCATTAAAACTTCCAAAGATATTGAGTATGAAAGATCCCATTTATATGGGAGGTGCCACGCCCCTTTTACGATTTCAAAAAGGGATAGTATTATTAAAGGGACGCCCTACCAACAGTTAGTAGTGTAGCATTAATACCTCCAAAGATATTGAGTATGAAAGATCCCATTTGTATGGGAGGTGCCACGCCCCCTTTTACGATTTCAAAAAGGGATAGGTATTAGGAAAGGGACTTTCTTTATACAACGCCTTACCAAAATTTAGTAGTCTAGCATAAATACCTCCAAAGATATTGAGTATGAAAGATCCCATTTATACGGGAAGTGCCACGCCCCTTTTACGATTTCAAAAAAGGATAGTATTATTAAAGGGACTTACTTTATACAACGCCTTACCAAAATTTAGTAGTCTAGCATTAATACCTCCAAAGATATTGAGTATGAAAGTTCTCATTTGTATGGGAAGTGCCACTCCCCCTTTTACGATTTCAAAAAGGGATAGGTATAAGGAAAGGAACTTACTTTATACAACGCCTTACCAAAATTTAGTAGTGTAGCATTAATACCTCCAAAGATATTGAGTATGAAAGTTCCCATTTGTATGGGAGGTGCCACGTCCCCTGTTCCGATTTCAAAAATGAATAAGTATTAGGAAAGGGACTTACTTTATACAACGCGTTACCAAAATTTAGTAGTCTAGCATTAATACCTCCAAAGATATTGAGTATGAAAGTTCCCATTTGTATGGGAAGTGCCACTCCCCCTTTTACGATTTCAAAAAGGGATAGGTATAAGGAAAGGGACTTACTTTATACAACGCCCTACCAACAGTTAGTAGTGTAGCATTAATACCTCCAAAGATATTGAGTATGAAAGTTCCCATTTGTATGGGAGGTGCCACGCCCCCTGTTCCGATTTCAAAAAGGGATAGGTAGTAGGAAAGGGACTTTCTTTATACAACGCCTTACCAAAATTTAGTAGTCTAGCATTAATACCTCCAAAGATATTGAGTATGAAAGATCCCATTTGTATGGGAGGTGCCACGCCCCCTGTTCCGATTTCAAAAAGGGATAGGTAGTAGGACAGGGGCTTTCTTTATACAACGCCTTACCAAAATTTAGTAGTCTAGCATTAACACCTCCAAAGATATTGAGTATGAAAGATCCTATTTGTGTGGAAGGTGCTACGCCCCCTTTTCCAATTTCAAAAAGTGATAGGTAAAATAGGAAAGGGTCTTACTTTATACATCGTCTTACCAAAATTTAGTAGTCTAGCATTAAAACTTCCAAAGATATTGAGTATGAAAGTTCCCATTTGTATGGGAGGTGCCACGCCCCCTGTTCCGATTTCAAAAAGGGATAGGTAGTAGGAAAGGGACTTTCTTTATACAACGCCTTACCAAAATTTAGTAGTCTAGCATTAACACCTTGAAAGATATTGAGTATGAAAAATCCTATTTGTGTGGAAGGTGCTACGCCCCCTTTTCCAATTTCAAAAAGTGATAGGTAAAATAGGAAAGGGTCTTACTTTATACATCGTCTTACCAAAATTTAGTAGTCTAGCATTAAAACTTCCAAAGATATTGAGTATGAAAGTTCCCATTTGTATGGGAGGTGCCACGCCCCCTTTTCCGATTTTAAAAAAGGATAGGTATTAGGAAAGAGACTTACTTTATACAACGCCTTACCAAAATGTAGTAGTCTAGCATTAATACTTCCAAAGATATTGAGTATGAAAGTTCCCATTTGTATGGAAGGTGCCACTCCCCCTTTTACGATTTCAAAAAGGGATAGGTATAAGGAAAGGGAGTTTCTTTATACAACGCCTTACCAAAATTTAGTAGTCTAGCATTAATACCTCCAAAGATATTGAGTATGAAAGTTCCCATTTGTATGGGAGGTGCCACGTCCCCTGTTCCGATTTCAAAAATGAATAAGTATTAGGAAAGGGACTTAATTTATACAACGCGTTACCAAAATTTAGTAGTCTAGCATTAACACCTCCAAAGATATTGAGTATGAAAGATCCTATTTGTGTGGAAGGTGCTACGCCCCCTTTTCCAATTTCAAAAAGTGATAGGTAAAATAGGAAAGGGTCTTACCTTATACATCGTCTTACCAAAATTTAGTAGTCTAGCATTAAAACTTCCAAAGATATTGAGTATGAAAGTTCCCATTTGTATGGGAAGTGCCACTCCCCCTTTTACGATTTCAAAAAAGGATAGGTATAAGGAAAGGGACTTACTTTATACAACGCCTTACCAAAATTTAGTAGTGTAGCATTAATACCTCCAAAGATATTGCGTATGAAAGTTCCCATTTGTATGGGAGGTGCCACGCCCCCTGTTCCGATTTCAAAAAGGGATAGGTATAAGGAAAGGGACTTACTTTATACAACGCCTTAAAAAAATTTAGTAGTGTAGCATTAATACCTCCAAAGATATTGAGTATGAAAGTTCCCATTTGTATGGGAGATGCCACGCCCCCTGTTCCGATTTCAAAAAGAGATAGGTAGTAGGAAAGGGACTTTCTTTATACAACGCCTTACCAAAATTTAGTAGTCTAGCATTAACACCTCCAAAGATATTGAGTATGAAAGCTCCTATTTGTGTGGAAGGTGCTACGCCCCCTTTTCCAATTTCAAAAAGTGATAGGTAAAATAGGAAAGGGTCTTTCTTTATACAACGCCTTACCAAAATTTAGTAGTCTAGCATTAATACCTCCAAAGATATTGAGTATGAAAGATCCCATTTGTATGGGAGGTGCCACGCCCCCTGTTCCGATTTCAAAAATGGATAGGTAGTAGGAAAGGGGCTTTCTTTATACAACGCCTTACCAAAATTTAGTAGTCTAGCATTAACACCTCCAAAGATATTGAGTATGAAAGATCCTATTTGTGTGGAAGGTGCTACGCCCCCTTTTCCAATTTCAAAAAGTGATAGGTAAAATAGGAAAGGGTCTTACTTTATACATCGTCTTACCAAAATTTAGTAGTCTAGCATTAAAACTTCCAAAGATATTGAGTATGAAAGTTCCCATTTGTATGGGAGGTGCCACGCCCCCTTTTCCGATTTTAAAAAAGGATAGGTATTAGGAAAGAGACTTACTTTATACAACGCCTTACCAAAATGTAGTAGTCTAGCATTAATACTTCCAAAGATATTGAGTATGAAAGTTCCCATTTGTATGGAAGGTGCCACGTCCCCTGTTCCGATTTCAAAAATGAATAAGTATTAGGAAAGGGACTTACTTTATACAACGCGTTACCAAAATTTAGTAGTCTAGCATTAACACCTCCAAAGATATTGAGTATGAAAGATCCTATTTGTGTGGAAGGTGCTACGCCCCCTTTTCCAATTTCAAAAAGTGATAGGTAAAATAGGAAAGCGTCTTACTTTATACATCGTCTTACCAAAATTTAGTAGTCTAGCATTAAAACTTCCAAAGATATTGAGTATGAAAGTTCCCATTTGTATGGGAGGTGCCACGCCCCCTTTTCCGATTTTAAAAAAGGATAGGTATTAGGAAAGAGACTTACTTTATACAACGCCTTACCAAAATGTAGTAGTCTAGCATTAATACTTCCAAAGATATTGAGTATGAAAGTTCCCATTTGTATGGAAGGTGCCACTCCCCCTTTTACGATTTCAAAAAGGGATAGGTATAAGGAAAGGGAGTTTCTTTATACAACGCCTTACCAAAATTTAGTAGTCTAGCATTAATACCTCCAAAGATATTGAGTATGAAAGTTCCCATTTGTATGGGAGGTGCCACGTCCCCTGTTCCGATTTCAAAAATGAATAAGTATTAGGAAAGGGACTTACTTTATACAACGCGTTACCAAAATTTAGTAGTCTAGCATTAACACCTCCAAAGATATTGAGTATGAAAGATCCTATTTGTGTGGAAGGTGCTACGCCCCCTTTTCCAATTTCAAAAAGTGATAGGTAAAATAGGAAAGCGTCTTACTTTATACATCGTCTTACCAAAATTTAGTAGTCTAGCATTAAAACTTCCAAAGATATTGAGTATGAAAGTTCCCATTTGTATGGGAGGTGCCACGTCCCCTTTTCCGATTTTAAAAAAGGATAGGTATTAGGAAAGAGACTTACTTTATACAACGCCTTACCAAAATGTAGTAGTCTAGCATTAATACTTCCAAAGATATTGAGTATGAAAGTTCCCATTTGTATGGGAGGTGCCACGTCCCCTGTTCCGATTTCAAAAATGAATAAGTATTAGGAAAGGGACTTACTTTATACAACGCGTTACCAAAATTTAGTAGTCTAGCATTAACAAATCCAAAGATATTGAGTATGAAAGATCCTATTTGTGTGGAAGGTGCTACGCCCCTTTTCCCATTTTAAAAAGTGATAGGTAAAATAGGAAAGGGTCTTACTTTATACATCGTCTTACCAAAATTTAGTAGTCTAGCATTAAAACTTCCAAAGATATTGAGTATGAAAGTTCCCATTTGTATGGGAAGTGCCACTCCCCCTTTTACGATTTCAAAAAGGGATAGGTATAAGGAAAGGGACTTACTTTATACAACGCCCTACCAACAGTTAGTAGTGTAGCATTAATACCTCCAAAGATATTGAGTATGAAAGTTCCCATTTGTATGGGAGGTGCCGCGCCCCCTTTTCCGATTTTAAAAAAAGGATAGGTATTAGGAAAGAGACTTACTTTATACAACGCCTTACCAAAATGTAGTAGTCTAGCATTAATACTTCCAAAGATATTGAGTATAAAAGATCCTATTTGTGTGGAAGGTGCTACGCCCCCTTTTCCAATTTCAAAAAGTGATAGGTAAAATAGGAAAGGGTCTTACTTTATACATCGTCTTACCAAAATTTAGTAGTCTAGCATTAAAACTTCCAAAGATATTGAGTATGAAAGTTCCCATTTGTATGGGAAGTGCCACTCCCCCTTTTACGATTTCAAAAAGGGATAGGTATAAGGAAAGGGACTTACTTTATACAACGCCCTACCAACAGTTAGTAGTGTAGCATTAATACCTCCAAAGATATTGAGTATGAAAGTTCCCATTTGTATGGGAGGTGCCACGCCCCCTGTTCCGATTTCAAAAAGGGATAGGTAGTAGGAAAGGGACTTACTTTATACAACGCCTTACCAAAATTTAGTAGTCTAGCATTAACACCTCCAAAGATATTGAGTATGAAAGATCCTATTTGTGTGGAAGGTGCTACGCCCCTTTTCCCATTTTAAAAAGTGATAGGTAAAATAGGAAAGGGTCTTACTTTATACATCGTCTTACCAAAATTTAGTAGTCTAGCATTAAAACTTCCAAAGATATTGAGTATGAAAGTTCCCATTTGTATGGGAAGTGCCACTCCCCCTTTTACGATTTCAAAAAGGGATAGGTATAAGGAAAGGGACTTACTTTATACAACGCCTTACCAAAATTTAGTAGTGTAGCATTAATACCTCCAAAGATATTGAGTATGAAAGATCCTATTTGTGTGGAAGGTGCTACGCCCCCTTTTCCAATTTCAAAAAGTGATAGGTAAAATAGGAAAGGGTCTTACTTTATACATCGTCTTACCAAAATTTAGTAGTCTAGCATTAAAACTTCCAAAGATATTGAGTATGAAAGATCCCATTTATATGGGAGGTGCCACGCCCCTTTTACGATTTCAAAAAGGGATAGTATTACTAAAGGGACGCCCTACCAACAGTTAGTAGTGTAGCATTAATACCTCCAAAGATATTGAGTATGAAAGATCCCATTTGTATGGGAGGTGCCACGCCCCCTTTTACGATTTCAAAAAGGGATAGGTATTAGGAAAGGGGCTTTCTTTATACAACGCCTTACCAAAATTTAGTAGTCTAGCATTAATACCTCCGAAGATATTGAGTATGAAAGATCCTATTTGTGTGGAAGGTGCTACGCCCCCTTTTCCAATTTCAAAAACGATAGGTAAAATAGGAAAGGGTCTTACTTTATACATCGTCTTACCAAAATTTAGTAGTCTAGCATTAATACCTCCAAAGATATTGAGTATGAAAATTCTCATTTGTATGGGAGGTGCCACGCCCCCTTTTACGATTTCAAAAAGGGATAGGTATTAATAAAGGGACTTACTTTATACAACGCCTTACCAAAATTTAGTAGTCTAGCATTAATACCTCCAAAGATATTGAGTATGAAGGTCCTCATTTGTATGGGAGGTGCCACGCCCCCTTTTACGATTCCAAAAAGGGATAGGTATTAATAAAGGGACTTACTTTATACAACGTCTTACCAAAATTTAGTAGTCTAGCATTAATACCTCCAAAGATATTGAGTATGAAGGTTCTCATTTGTATGGGAGGTGCCACGCCCCCTTTTACGATTTCAAAAAGGGATAGGTATTAATAAAGGGACTTACTATATACAACGCCTTACCAAAATTTAGTAGTCTAGCATTAATACCTCCAAAGATATTGAGTATGAAAGTTCCCATTTGTATGGGAGGTGCCACGCCCTCTTTTACGATTTCAAAAAGGGATAGGTATTAGGAAAGGGACTTACTTTATACAACGTATTACCAAATTTAGTAGTCTAGCATTAATACCTCCAAAGATATTGAGTATGAAAGTTCCCATTTGTATGGGAGGTGCCACGCCCCCTTTTACGATTTCAAAAAGGAATAGGTATTAGGAAAGGGACTTACTTTATACAACGCCTTACCAAAATTTAGTAGTCTAGCATTAATACCTACAAAGATATTGAGTATGAAAGTTCCCATTTGTATGGGAGGTGCCACGCCCCCTTTTCCGATTTCAAAAAGGGATAGGTATTAGGAAAGGGACTTACTTTATACAACGTCTTACCAAATTTAGTAGTCTAGCATTAATACCTCCAAAGACATTGAGTATGAAAGTTCCCATTTGTATGGGAGGTGCCACGCCCCCTTTTACGATTTCAAAAAGGAATAGGTATTAGGAAAGGGACTTACTTTATACACCGCCTTACCAAAATTTAGTAGTCTAGATTAATACCTCCAAAAATATTGAGTATGAAAGTTCCCATTTGTATGGGAGGTGCCACGCCCCCTTTTACGATTTCAAAAAGGGATAGGTATTATGAAAGGGACTTACTTTATACAACGTCTTACCAAAATTTAGTAGTCTAGCATTAATACCTCCAAAGATATTGAGTATGAAAATTCTCATTTGTATGGGAGGTGCCACGCCCCCTTCTACGATTTCAAAAAGGGATAGGTATTAATAAAGGGACTTACTTTATACAACGCCTTACCAAAATTTAGTAGTCTAGCATTAATACCTCCAAAGATATTGAGTATGAAGGTCCTCATTTGTATGGGAGGTGCCACGCCCCCTTTTACGATTCCAAAAAGGGATAGGTAATAATAAAGGGACTTACTTTATACAACGTCTTACCAAAATTTAGTAGTCTAGCATTAATACCTCCAAAGATATTGAGTAGGAAGGTTCTCATTTGTATGGGAGGTGCCACGCCCCCTTTTACGATTCCAAAAAGGGATAGGTATTAATAAAGGGACTTACTTTATACAACGCCCTACCAAAATTTAGTAGTCTAGCATTAATACCTCTAAAGATATTAAGTATGAAAGTTCCCATTTGTATGGGAGGTGCCACGCCCCCTTTTACGATTTCAAAAAGGGATAGGTATTAGGAAAGGGACTTACTTTATACAACGCCTTACCAAAATTTAGTAGTCTAGCATTAATACCTCCAAAGATATTGAGTATGAAAGTTCCCATTTGTATGGGAGGTGCCACCTCCCCTGTTCCGATTTCAAAAATGAATAAGTATTAGGAAAGGGACTTACTTTATACAACGCGTTACCAAAATTTAGTAGTCTAGCATTAACACCTCCAAAGATATTGAGTATGAAAGATCCTATTTGTGTGGAAGGTGCTACGCCCCCTTTTCCAATTTCAAAAAGTGATAGGTAAAATAGGAAAGCGTCTTACTTTATACATCGTCTTACCAAAATTTAGTAGTCTAGCATTAAAACTTCCAAAGATATTGAGTATGAAAGTTCCCATTTGTATGGGAGGTGCCACGCCCCCTTTTCCGATTTTAAAAAAGGATAGGTATTAGGAAAGAGACTTACTTTATACAACGCCTTACCAAAATGTAGTAGTCTAGCATTAATACTACCAAAGATATTGAGTATGAAAGTTCCCATTTGTATGGAAGGTGCCACTCCCCCTTTTACGATTTCAAAAAGGGATAGGTACAGGGTGGCTGATGAATTTTGCTACATTAAGAAACTCAAATAATTTTTTTTTCAGTTTATGGAATTCATTTTTCTTTTATTCATGTTAAAGCTCATTAAATTTTATTAAATATAGCTTAATTAGTTTTAAAAATAATGGAATTTAAATGCCCCCCCTGCTCGTCGATGCATGTGCGGCATCTTACCAAAAAGTTGTTCATTACTGCTTGGAGAGTTGAGACAGGAATAGCCGCAATTGTTTCTCGAATGGATTGCCTTAGTTCATTCAAATTTGTTGGTTTTGCTTTGAAGACTTCCTGTTTGCAATAACCCCACAAGAAAAAGTCAGGTGCAGTAAAGTCAGGCGACCTGGGTGGCCAACGGAATGTGGAGTTTCTGGATATCAGCTTATTGGGAAATTTTCGTCGCAATTCTGTCATAACAGGTTGGGCTATATGAGGAGCTGCACCATCTTGCTGAAACCACACAGAGTTGAAAGAAATTCTCATTCGGCGTAATTCTGGATAGAAAAACTCTCTCAACATGCTCAAGTAACGGTCTCCAGTAACCGTAACGGTGTGACCGTTTTCTTCGAAGAAGTAGGGCCCGACAATGCAGCGTGATGAAACTGCACACCACACTGTGACACGAAGTGGATGCAATTCCGTCTCATGGAGTATCTGTGGGTTGGAAGCACTCCATATTCGACAATTTTGTTTGTTTATGTTGCCGTTTAAATCGAAATGGGCCTCGTCAGACATGAAAAGACAGTTCAACATGTTTCCATCCTCTTCCACCATTTGAAGCATCTTCTGGCAAAATTTCAAGCGAATCGGGAAGTCTGCAGCGTTCAGTTTGTTGGCCATTTGAATTTTATATGGGAATAAGTCCAAATCTTTGTGCATAATTGACTGTAATGACTGTCTGCTTACACCCATTTGAGCAGATAAGCTTCTTGTCGAAACACGTGGATTGTTTTGTATGGCAGCAGCTACAGCAGCGATTGTTTCCTCCGTTCGAACTGAAGGGTTTCGATGGTAAGGTCTTCTGTTGACTGTCCCATGCTCGGCAAAATTGTTTACAGGTCTTATTATGGTCCATCTGCTCGGAGGATTGCCGCCAAACGTGCGCCTATACTCTCTTTGAACCGAAACTACGGACTCCAGTGCGTGATAGTGGCGGACAATCCAAATTCTTGTTTCAGTGTCTCAGTTATCCATTTTTGTTAAATGTAAAAGTCAACCTGCAAAATAAAAAAAAAATTAACCAGATTCATTAAATAGAAAAAAAGTTATTTAATTTTTTTTTGGTAGCGGCTTTCATCAGCCACCCTGTATAAGGAAAGGGAGTTTCTTTATACAACGCCTTACCAAAATTTAGTAGTCTAGCATTAATACCTCCAAAGATATTGAGTATGAAAGTTCCCATTTGTATGGGAGGTGCCACGTCCCCTGTTCCGATTTCAAAAATGAATAAGTATTAGGAAAGGGACTTACTTTATACAACGCGTTACCAAAATTTAGTAGTCTAGCATTAACACCTCCAAAGATATTGAGTATGAAAGATCCTATTTGTGTGGAAGGTGCTACGCCCCTTTTCCCATTTTAAAAAGTGATAGGTAAAATAGGAAAGGGTCTTACTTTATACATCGTCTTACCAAAATTTAGTAGTCTAGCATTAAAACTTCCAAAGATATTGAGTATGAAAGTTCCCATTTGTATGGGGGGTGCCACGCCCCCTTTTCCGATTTTAAAAAAGGATAGGTATTAAGAAAGAGACTTACTTTATACAACGCCTTACCAAAATGTAGTAGTCTAGCATTAATACTTCCAAAGATATTGAGTATGAAAGTTCCCATTTGTATGGGAGGTGCCACGTCCCCTGTTCCGATTTCAAAAATGAATAAGTATTAGGAAAGGGACTTACTTTATACAACGCGTTACCAAAATTTAGTAGTCTAGCATTAACACCTCCAAAGATATTGAGTATGAAAGATCCTATTTGTGTGGAAGGTGCTACGCCCCTTTTCCCATTTTAAAAAGTGATAGGTAAAATAGGAAAGGGTCTTACTTTATACATCGTCTTACCAAAATTTAGTAGTCTAGCATTAAAACTTCCAAAGATATTGAGTATGAAAGTTCCCATTTGTATGGGAAGTGCCACTCCCCCTTTTACGATTTCAAAAAAGGGATAGGTATAAGGAAAGGGACTTACTTTATACAACGCCCTACCAACAGTTAGTAGTGTAGCATTAATACCTCCAAAGATATTGAGTATGAAAGTTCCCATTTGTATGGGAGGTGCCGCGCCCCCTTTTCCGATTTTAAAAAAAGGATAGGTATTAGGAAAGAGACTTACTTTATACAACGCCTTACCAAAATGTAGTAGTCTAGCATTAATACTTCCAAAGATATTGAGTATAAAAGATCCTATTTGTGTGGAAGGTGCTACGCCCCCTTTTCCAATTTCAAAAAGTGATAGGTAAAATAGGAAAGGGTCTTACTTTATACATCGTCTTACCAAAATTTAGTAGTCTAGCATTAAAACTTCCAAAGATATTGAGTATGAAAGTTCCCATTTGTATGGGAAGTGCCACTCCCCCTTTTACGATTTCAAAAAGGGATAGGTATAAGGAAAGGGACTTACTTTATACAACGCCCTACCAACAGTTAGTAGTGTAGCATTAATACCTCCAAAGATATTGAGTATGAAAGTTCCCATTTGTATGGGAGGTGCCACGCCCCCTGTTCCGATTTCAAAAAGGGATAGGTAGTAGGAAAGGGACTTACTTTATACAACGCCTTACCAAAATTTAGTAGTCTAGCATTAACACCTCCAAAGATATTGAGTATGAAAGATCCTATTTGTGTGGAAGGTGCTACGCCCCTTTTCCCATTTTAAAAAGTGATAGGTAAAATAGGAAAGGGTCTTACTTTATACATCGTCTTACCAAAATTTAGTAGTCTAGCATTAAAACTTCCAAAGATATTGAGTATGAAAGTTCCCATTTGTATGGGAAGTGCCACTCCCCCTTTTACGATTTCAAAAAGGGATAGGTATAAGGAAAGGGACTTACTTTATACAACGCCCTACCAACAGTTAGTAGTGTAGCATTAATACCTCCAAAGATATTGAGTATGAAAGATCCTATTTGTGTGGAAGGTGCTACGCCCCCTTTTCCAATTTCAAAAAGTGATAGGTAAAATAGGAAAGGGTCTTACTTTATACATCGTCTTACCAAAATTTAGTAGTCTAGCATTAAAACTTCCAAAGATATTGAGTATGAAAGATCCCATTTATATGGGAGGTGCCACGCCCCTTTTACGATTTCAAAAAGGGATAGTATTACTAAAGGGACGCCCTACCAACAGTTAGTAGTGTAGCATTAATACCTCCAAAGATATTGAGTATGAAAGATCCCATTTGTATGGGAGGTGCCACGCCCCCTTTTACGATTTCAAAAAGGGATAGGTATTAGGAAAGGGGCTTTCTTTATACAACGCCTTACCAAAATTTAGTAGTCTAGCATTAATACCTCCGAAGATATTGAGTATGAAAGATCCTATTTGTGTGGAAGGTGCTACGCCCCCTTTTCCAATTTCAAAAAGTGATAGGTAAAATAGGAAAGGGTCTTACTTTATACATCGTCTTACCAAAATTTAGTAGTCTAGCATTAATACCTCCAAAGATATTGAGTATGAAAATTCTCATTTGTATGGGAGGTGCCACGCCCCCTTTTACGATTTCAAAAAGGGATAGGTATTAATAAAGGGACTTACTTTATACAACGCCTTACCAAAATTTAGTAGTCTAGCATTAATACCTCCAAAGATATTGAGTATGAAGTTCCTCATTTGTATGGGAGGTGCCACGCCCCCTTTTACGATTCCAAAAAGGGATAGGTATTAATAAAGGGACTTACTTTATACAACGTCTTACCAAAATTTAGTAGTCTAGCATTAATACCTCCAAAGATATTGAGTATGAAGGTTCTCATTTGTATGGGAGGTGCCACGCCCCCTTTTACGATTTCAAAAAGGGATAGGTATTAATAAAGGGACTTACTATATACAACGCCTTACCAAAATTTAGTAGTCTAGCATTAATACCTCCAAAGATATTGAGTATGAAAGTTCCCATTTGTATGGGAGGTGCCACGCCCTCTTTTACGATTTCAAAAAGGGATAGGTATTAGGAAAGGGACTTACTTTATACAACGTATTACCAAATTTAGTAGTCTAGCATTAATACCTCCAAAGATATTGAGTATGAAAGTTCCCATTTGTATGGGAGGTGCCACGCCCCCTTTTACGATTTCAAAAAGGAATAGGTATTAGGAAAGGGACTTACTTTATACAACGCCTTACCAAAATTTAGTAGTCTAGCATTAATACCTACAAAGATATTGAGTATGAAAGTTCCCATTTGTATGGGAGGTGCCACGCCCCCTTTTCCGATTTCAAAAAGGGATAGGTATTAGGAAAGGGACTTACTTTATACAACGTCTTACCAAATTTAGTAGTCTAGCATTAATACCTCCAAAGACATTGAGTATGAAAGTTCCCATTTGTATGGGAGGTGCCACGCCCCCTTTTACGATTTCAAAAAGGAATAGGTATTAGGAAAGGGACTTACTTTATACACCGCCTTACCAAAATTTAGTAGTCTAGATTAATACCTCCAAAAATATTGAGTATGAAAGTTCCCATTTGTATGGGAGGTGCCACGCCCCCTTTTACGATTTCAAAAAGGGATAGGTATTATGAAAGGGACTTACTTTATACAACGTCTTACCAAAATTTAGTAGTCTAGCATTAATACCTCCAAAGATATTGAGTATGAAAATTCTCATTTGTGTGGGAGGTGCCACACCCCCTTCTACGATTTCAAAAAGGGATAGGTATTAATAAAGGGACTTACTTTATACAACGCCTTACCAAAATTTAGTAGTCTAGCATTAATACCTCCAAAGATATTGAGTATGAAGGTCCTCATTTGTATGGGAGGTGCCACGCCCCCTTTTACGATTCCAAAAAGGGATAGGTAATAATAAAGGGACTTACTTTATACAACGTCTTACCAAAATTTAGTAGTCTAGCATTAATACCTCCAAAGATATTGAGTATGAAGGTTCTCATTTGTATGGGAGGTGCCACGCCCCCTTTTACGATTCCAAAAAGGGATAGGTATTAATAAAGGGACTTACTTTATACAACGCCTTACCAAAATTTAGTAGTCTAGCATTAATACCTCCAAAGATATTAAGTATGAAAGTTCCCATTTGTATGGGAGGTGCCACGCCCCCTTTTACGATTTCAAAAAGGGATAGGTATTAGGAAAGGGACTTACTTTATACAACGTCTTACCAAATTTAGTAGTCTAGCATTAATACCTCCAAAGATATTAAGTATGAAAGTTCCCATTTGTATGGGAGGTTCCACGCCCCCTTTTACGATTTAAAAACCGGATAGGTATTAGGAAAGGGACTTACTTTATACAACGCCTTACCAAAATTTAGTAGTCTAGCATTAATACCTCTAAAGATATTGAGTATGAAAGTTCCCATTTGTATGGGAAGTGCCACTCCCCCTTTTACGATTTCAAAAAGGGATAGGTATAAGGAAAGGGACTTACTTCATACAACGCCCTACCAACAGTTAGTAGTGTAGCATTAATACCTCCAAAGATATTGAGTATGAAAGTTCCCATTTGTATGGGTGGTGCCACGCCCCCTGTTCCGATTTCAAAAAGGGATAGGTAGTAGGAAAGGGACTTACTTTATACAACGCCTTACCAAAATTTAGTAGTCTAGCATTAATACCTCCAAAGATATTGAGTATGAAAGTTCCCATTTGTATGGGAGGTGCCACGCCCCCTTTTACGATTTCAAAAAGGGATAGGTATTAGGAAAGGGACTTACTTCATACAACGTCTTACCAAATTTAGTAGTCTAGCATTAATACCTCCAAAGATATTGAGTATGAAAGTTCCCATTTGTATGGGAGGTGCCACGCCCCCTTTTACGATTTCAAAAAGGGATAGGTAGTAGGAAAGGGACTTACTTTATACAACGTCTTACCAAATTTAGTAGTCTAGCATTAATACCTCCAAAGATATTGAGTATGAAAGTTCCCATTTGTATGGGAGGTGCCACGCCCCCTTTTACGATTTCAAAAAGGGATAGGTATAAGGAAAGGGACTTACTTTATACAACGCCCTACCAACAGTTAGTAGTGTAGCATTAATACCTCCAAAGATATTGAGTATGAAAGTTCCCATTTGTATGGGAGGTGCCACGCCCCCTGTTCCGATTTCAAAAAGGGATAGGTAGTAGGAAAGGGACTTACTTTATACAACGTCTTACCAAATTTAGTAGTCTAGCATTAATACCTCCAAAGATATTGAATATGAAAGTTCCCATTTGTATGGGAGGTGCCACGCCCCCTTTTACGATTTCAAAAAGGGATAGGTATAAGGAAAGGGACTTACTTTATACAACGCCCTACCAACAGTTAGTAGTCTAGCATTAATACCTCCAAAGATATTGAGTATGAAAGTTCCCATTTGTATGGGAGGTGCCACGCCCCCTTTTACGATTTCAAAAAGGAATAGGTATTAGGAAAGGGACTTACTTTATACAACGTCTTACCAAAATTTAGTAGTCTAGCATTAATACCTCCAAAGATATTGAGTATGAAAGTTCCCATTTGTATGGGAGGTGCCACGTACTCTTTTACGATTTCAAAAAGGGATAGGTATTAATAAAGGGCCTTACTTTATACAATGCCTTACCAAAATTTAGTAGTCTAGCATTAATACCTCCAAAGATATTGAGTATGAAAGTTCCCATTTGTATGGGAGGTGCCACGCCCCCTTTTACGATTTCAAAAAGGAATAGGTATTAGGAAAGGGACTTACTTTATACACCGCCTTACCAAAATTTAGTAGTCTAGATTAATACCTCCAAAGATATTGAGTATGAAAGTTCCCATTTGTATGGGAGGTGCCACGCCCCCTTTTACGATTTCAAAAAGGGATAGGTATTATGAAAGGGACTTACTTTATACAACGTCTTACCAAAATTTAGTAGTCTAGCATTAATACCTCCAAAGATATTGAGTATGAAGGTCCTCATTTGTATGGGAGGTGCCACGCCCCCTTTTACGATTCCAAAAAGGGATAGGTAATAATAAAGGGACTTACTTTATACAACGTCTTACCAAAATTTAGTAGTCTAGCATTAATACCTCCAAAGATATTGAGTATGAAGGTTCTCATTTGTATGGGAGGTGCCACGCCCTCTTTTACGATTCCAAAAAGGGATAGGTATTAATAAAGGGACTTACTTTATACAACGCCTTACCAAAATTTAGTAGTCTAGCATTAATACCTCCAAAGATATTAAGTATGAAAGTTCCCATTTGTATGGGAGGTGCCACGCCCCCTTTTACGATTTCAAAAAGGGATAGGTATTAGGAAAGGGACTTACTTTATACAACGTCTTACCAAATTTAGTAGTCTAGCATTAATACCTCCAAAGATATTGAGTATGAAAGTTCCCATTTGTATGGGAGGTGCCACGCCCCCTTTTACGATTTCAAAAAGGAATAGGTATTAGGAAAGGGACTTACTTTATACAACGCCTTACCAAAATTTAGTAGTCTAGCATTAATACCTCCAAAGATATTGAGTATGAAAGTTCCCATTTGTATGCGAGGTGCCACGCCCCCTTTTACGATTTCAAAAAGGGATAGGTATTATGAAAGGGACTTACTTTATACAACGTCTTACCAAAATTTAGTAGTCTAGCATTAATACCTCCAAAGATATTGAGTATGAAAATTCTCATTTGTATGGGAGGTGCCACGCCCCCTTTTACGATTTCAAAAAGGGATAGGTATTAATAAAGGGACTTACTTTATACAACGCCTTACCAAAATTTAGTAGTCTAGCATTAATAGCTCCAAAGATATTGAGTATGAAGGTCCTCATTTGTATGGGAGGTGCCACGCCCCCTTTTACGATTCCAAAAAGGGATAGGTATTAATAAAGGGACTTACTTTATACAACGTCTTACCAAAATTTAGTAGTCTAGCATTAATACCTCCAAAGATATTGAGTATGAAGGTTCTCATTTGTATGGGAGGTGCCACGCCCCCTTTTACGATTTCAAAAAGGGATAGGTATTAATAAAGGGACTTACTATATACAACGCCTTACCAAAATTTAGTAGTCTAGCATTAATACCTCCAAAGATATTGAGTATGAAAGTTCCCATTTGTATGGGAGGTGCCACGCCCCCTTTTACGATTTCAAAAAGGGATAGGTATTAGGAAAGGGACTTACTTTATACAACGTATTACCAAATTTAGTAGTCTAGCATTAATACCTCCAAAGATATTGAGTATGAAAGTTCCCATTTGTATGGGAGGTGCCACGCCCCCTTTTACGATTTCAAAAAGGAATAGGTATTAGGAAAGGGACTTACTTTATACAACGCCTTACCAAAATTTAGTAGTCTAGCATTAATACCTACAAAGATATTGAGTATGAAAGTTCCCATTTGTATGGGAGGTGCCACGCCCCCTTTTACGATTTCAAAAAGGGATAGGTATTAGGAAAGGGACTTACTTTATACAACGTCTTACCAAATTTAGTAGTCTAGCATTAATACCTCCAAAGATATTGAGTATGAAAGTTCCCATTTGTATGGGAGGTGCCACGCCCCCTTTTACGATTTCAAAAAGGAATAGGTATTAGGAAAGGGACTTACTTTATACACCGCCTTACCAAAATTTAGTAGTCTAGATTAATACCTCCAAAGATATTGAGTATGAAAGTTCCCATTTGTATGGGAGGTGCCACGCCCCCTTTTACGATTTCAAAAAGGGATAGGTATTATGAAAGGGACTTACTTTATACAACGTCTTACCAAAATTTAGTAGTCTAGCATTAATACCTCCAAAGATATTGAGTATGAAGGTCCTCATTTGTATGGGAGGTGCCACGCCCCCTTTTACGATTCCAAAAAGGGATAGGTAATAATAAAGGGACTTACTTTATACAACGTCTTACCAAAATTTAGTAGTCTAGCATTAATACCTCCAAAGATATTGAGTATGAAGGTTCTCATTTGTATGGGAGGTGCCACGCCCTCTTTTACGATTCCAAAAAGGGATAGGTATTAATAAAGGGACTTACTTTATACAACGCCTTACCAAAATTTAGTAGTCTAGCATTAATACCTCCAAAGATATTAAGTATGAAAGTTCCCATTTGTATGGGAGGTGCCACGCCCCCTTTTACGATTTCAAAAAGGGATAGGTATTAGGAAAGGGACTTACTTTATACAACGTCTTACCAAATTTAGTAGTCTAGCATTAATACCTCCAAAGATATTAAGTATGAAAGTTCCCATTTGTATGGGAGGTTCCACGCCCCCTTTTACGATTTAAAAACCGGATAGGTATTAGGAAAGGGACTTACTTTATACAACGCCTTACCAAAATTTAGTAGTATAGCATTAATACCTCTAAAGATATTGAGTATGAAAGTTCCCATTTGTATGGGAAGTGCCACTCCCCCTTTTACGATTTCAAAAAGGGATAGGTATAAGGAAAGGGACTTACTTTATACAACGCCCTACCAACAGTTAGTAGTGTAGCATTAATACCTCCAAAGATATTGAGTATGAAAGTTCCCATTTGTATGGGTGGTGCCACGCCCCCTGTTCCGATTTCAAAAAGGGATAGGTAGTAGGAAAGGGACTTACTTCATACAACGCCTTACCAAAATTTAGTAGTCTAGCATTAATACCTCCAAAGATATTGAGTATGAAAGATCCCATTTGTATGGGAGGTGCCACGCCCCCTTTTACGATTTCAAAAAGGGACAGGTATTAGGAAAGGGACTTTCTTTTTACAACGCCTTACCAAAATTTAGTAGTCTAGCATTAATACCTCCAAAGATATTGAGTATGAAAGATCCTATTTGTGTGGAAGGTGCTACGCCCCCTTTTCCAATTTCAAAAAGTGATAGGTAAAATAGGAAAGGGTCTTACTTTATACATCGTCTTACCAAAATTTAGTAGTCTAGCATTAAAACTTCCAAAGATATTGAGTATGAAAGATCCCATTTATATGGGAGGTGCCACGCCCCTTTTACGATTTTAAAAAGGGATAGTATTATTAAAGGGACGCCCTACCAACAGTTAGTAGTGTAGCATTAATACCTCCAAAGATATTGAGTATGAAAGATCCCATTTGCATGGGAGGTGCCACGCCCCCTTTTACGATTTCAAAAAGGGATAGGTATTAGGAAAGGGACTTTCTTTATACAACGCCTTACCAAAATTTAGTCGTCTAGCATTAATACCTCCGAAGACATTGAGTATGAAAGATCCTATTTGTGTGGAAGGTGCTACGCCCCCTTTTCCAATTTCAAAAAGTGATAGGTAAAATAGGAAAGGATCTTACTTTATACATGGTCTTACCAAAAATTAGTAATATAGCATTAATACCTCCAAAGATTTGAGTATGAAAGATCCCATTTATATGGGAGGTGCCACCCCCCTTTTACGATTTCAAAAAGGGATAGTATTATTAAAGGGACTTACTTTATACAACGCCTTACCAAAATTTAGTAGTCTAGCATTAATACCTCCAAAGATATTGAGTATGAAAGTTCCCATTTGTATGGGAAGTGCCACTCCCCCTTTTACGATTTCAAAAAGGGATAGGTATAAGGAAAGGGACTTACTTTATACAACGCCTTACCAAAATTTAGTAGTGTAGCATTAATACCTCCAAAGATATTGAGTATGAAAGTTCCCATTTGTATGGGAGGTGCCACGTCCCCTGTTCCGATTTCAAAAATGAATAAGTATTAGGAAAGGGACTTACTTTATACAACGCGTTACCAAAATTTAGTAGTCTAGCATTAATACCTCCAAAGATATTGAGTATGAAAGTTCCCATTTGTATGGGAAGTGCCACTCCCCCTTTTACGATTTCAAAATGGGATAGGTATAAGGAAAGGGACTTACTTTATACAACGCCTTACCAAAATTTAGTAGTGTAGCATTAATACCTCCAAAGATATTGAGTATGAAAGTTCCCATTTGTATGGCAGGTGCCACGCCCCCTGTTCTGATTTCAAAAAGGGATAGGTAGTAGCAAAGGGACTTTCTTTATACAACGCCTTACCAAAATTTAGTAGTCTAGCATTAATACCTCCAAAGATATTGAGTATGAAAGATCCCATTTGTATGGGAGGTGCCACGCCCCCTGTTCCGATTTCAAAAATTGATAGGTAGTAGGAAAGGGACTTTCTTTATACAACGCCTAACCAAAATTTAGTAGTCTAGCATTAATACCTCCAAAGATATTGAGTATGAAAGATCCTATTTGTGTGGAAGGTGCTATGCCCCCTTTTCAAATTTCAAAAAGTGATAGGTAAAATAGGAAAGGGACTTACTTTATACAACGTCTTACCAAATTTAGTAGTCTAGCATTAATACCTCCAAAGATATTAAGTATGAAAGTTCCCATTTGTATGGGAGGTGCCACGCCCCCTTTTACGATTTCAAAAACGGAAAGGTATTAGGAAAGGGACTTACTTTATACAACGCATTACCAAAATTTAGTAGTCTAGCAGTAATACCTCCAAAGATATTGAGTATGAAAGTTCCCATTTGTATGGCAGGTGCCACGCCCCCTGTTCTGATTTCAAAAAGGGATAGGTAGTAGCAAAGGGACTTTCTTTATACAACGCCTTACCAAAATTTAGTAGTCTAGCATTAATACCTCCAAAGATATTGAGTATGAAAGATCCCATTTGTATGGGAGGTGCCACGCCCCCTGTTCCGACTTCAAAAAGGAATAGGTAGTAGGAAAGGGACTTTCTTTATACAACGCCTAACCAAAATTTAGTAGTCTAGCATTAATACCTCCAAAGATAGTGAGTATGAAAGATCCTATTTGTGTGGAAGGTGCTATGCCCCCTTTTACGATTTCAAAAAGGGATAGGTATAAGGAAAGGGACTTACTTTATACAACGCCCTACCAACAGTTAGTAGTGTAGCATTAATACCTCCAAAGATATTGAGTATGAAAGATCCTATTTGTGTGGAAGGTGCTACGCCCCCTTTTCCAATTTCAAAAAGTGATAGGTAAAATAGGAAAGGGTCTTACTTTATACATCGTCTTACCAAAATTTAGTAGTCTAGCATTAAAACTTCCAAAGATATTGAGTATGAAAGATCCCATTTATATGGGAGGTGCCACGCCCCTTTTACGATTTCAAAAAGGGATAGTATTACTAAAGGGACGCCCTACCAACAGTTAGTAGTGTAGCATTAATACCTCCAAAGATATTGAGTATGAAAGATCCCATTTGTATGGGAGGTGCCACGCCCCCTTTTACGATTTCAAAAAGGGATAGGTATTAGGAAAGGGGCTTTCTTTATACAACGCCTTACCAAAATTTAGTAGTCTAGCATTAATACCTCCGAAGATATTGAGTATGAAAGATCCTATTTGTGTGGAAGGTGCTACGCCCCCTTTTCCAATTTCAAAAAGTGATAGGTAAAATAGGAAAGGGTCTTACTTTATACATCGTCTTACCAAAATTTAGTAGTCTAGCATTAATACCTCCAAAGATATTGAGTATGAAAGATCCCATTTGTATGGGAGGTGCCACGCCCCCTTTTACGATTTCAAAAAGGGATAGGTATTAATAAAGGGACTTACTTTATACAACGCGTTACCAAAATTTAGTAGTCTAGCATTAACACCTCCAAAGATATTGAGTATGAAAGATCCTATTTGTGTGGAAGGTGCTACGCCCCTTTTCCCATTTTAAAAAGTGATAGGTAAAATAGGAAAGGGTCTTACTTTATACATCGTCTTACCAAAATTTAGTAGTCTAGCATTAAAACTTCCAAAGATATTAAGTATGAAAGTTCCCATTTGTATGGGAGGTGCCACGCCCCCTTTTACGATTTCAAAAAGGGATAGGTATTAGGAAAGGGACTTACTTTATACAACGTCTTACCAAATTTAGTAGTCTAGCATTAATACCTCCAAAGATATTAAGTATGAAAGTTCCCATTTGTATGGGAGGTGCCACGCCCCCTTTTACGATTTCAAAAAGGGATAGGTATTAGGAAAGGAACTTACTTTATACAACGTCTTACCAAATTTAGTAGTCTAGCATTAATACCTCCAAAGATATTAAGTATGAAAGTTCCCATTTGTATGGGAGGTTCCACGCCCCCTTTTACGATTTAAAAACCGGATAGGTATTAGGAAAGGGACTTACTTTATACAACGCCTTACCAAAATTTAGTAGTATAGCATTAATACCTCCAAAGATATTGAGTATGAAAGATCCCATTTGTATGGGAGGTGCCACGCCCCCTGTTCCGACTTCAAAAAGGAATAGGTAGTAGGAAAGGGACTTTCTTTATACAACGCCTAACCAAAATTTAGTAGTCTAGCATTAATACCTCCAAAGATAGTGAGTATGAAAGATCCTATTTGTGTGGAAGGTGCTATGCCCCCTTTTACGATTTCAAAAAGGGATAGGTATAAGGAAAGGGACTTACTTTATACAACGCCCTACCAACAGTTAGTAGTGTAGCATTAATACCTCCAAAGATATTGAGTATGAAAGATCCTATTTGTGTGGAAGGTGCTACGCCCCCTTTTCCAATTTCAAAAAGTGATAGGTAAAATAGGAAAGGGTCTTACTTTATACATCGTCTTACCAAAATTTAGTAGTCTAGCATTAAAACTTCCAAAGATATTGAGTATGAAAGATCCCATTTATATGGGAGGTGCCACGCCCCTTTTACGATTTCAAAAAGGGATAGTATTACTAAAGGGACGCCCTACCAACAGTTAGTAGTGTAGCATTAATACCTCCAAAGATATTGAGTATGAAAGATCCCATTTGTATGGGAGGTGCCACGCCCCCTTTTACGATTTCAAAAAGGGATAGGTATTAGGAAAGGGGCTTTCTTTATACAACGCCTTACCAAAATTTAGTAGTCTAGCATTAATACCTCCGAAGATATTGAGTATGAAAGATCCTATTTGTGTGGAAGGTGCTACGCCCCCTTTTCCAATTTCAAAAAGTGATAGGTAAAATAGGAAAGGGTCTTACTTTATACATCGTCTTACCAAAATTTAGTAGTCTAGCATTAATACCTCCAAAGATATTGAGTATGAAAATTCTCATTTGTATGGGAGGTGCCACGCCCCCTTTTACGATTTCAAAAAGGGACAGGTATTAGGAAAGGGACTTTCTTTTTACAACGCCTTACCAAAATTTAGTAGTCTAGCATTAATACCTCCAAAGATATTGAGTATGAAAGATCCTATTTGTGTGGAAGGTGCTACGCCCCCTTTTCCAATTTCAAAAAGTGATAGGTAAAATAGGAAAGGGTCTTACTTTATACATCGTCTTACCAAAATTTAGTAGTCTAGCATTAAAACTTCCAAAGATATTGAGTATGAAAGATCCCATTTATATGGGAGGTGCCACGCCCCTTTTACGATTTTAAAAAGGGATAGTATTATTAAAGGGACGCCCTACCAACAGTTAGTAGTGTAGCATTAATACCTCCAAAGATATTGAGTATGAAAGATCCCATTTGCATGGGAGGTGCCACGCCCCCTTTTACGATTTCAAAAAGGGATAGGTATTAGGAAAGGGACTTTCTTTATACAACGCCTTACCAAAATTTAGTCGTCTAGCATTAATACCTCCGAAGACATTGAGTATGAAAGATCCTATTTGTGTGGAAGGTGCTACGCCCCCTTTTCCAATTTCAAAAAGTGATAGGTAAAATAGGAAAGGATCTTACTTTATACATGGTCTTACCAAAAATTAGTAATATAGCATTAATACCTCCAAAGATTTGAGTATGAAAGATCCCATTTATATGGGAGGTGCCACCCCCCTTTTACGATTTCAAAAAGGGATAGTATTATTAAAGGGACTTACTTTATACAACGCCTTACCAAAATTTAGTAGTCTAGCATTAATACCTCCAAAGATATTGAGTATGAAAGTTCCCATTTGTATGGGAAGTGCCACTCCCCCTTTTACGATTTCAAAAAGGGATAGGTATAAGGAAAGGGACTTACTTTATACAACGCCTTACCAAAATTTAGTAGTGTAGCATTAATACCTCCAAAGATATTGAGTATGAAAGTTCCCATTTGTATGGGAGGTGCCACGTCCCCTGTTCCGATTTCAAAAATGAATAAGTATTAGGAAAGGGACTTACTTTATACAACGCGTTACCAAAATTTAGTAGTCTAGCATTAATACCTCCAAAGATATTGAGTATGAAAGTTCCCATTTGTATGGGAAGTGCCACTCCCCCTTTTACGATTTCAAAATGGGATAGGTATAAGGAAAGGGACTTACTTTATACAACGCCTTACCAAAATTTAGTAGTGTAGCATTAATACCTCCAAAGATATTGAGTATGAAAGTTCCCATTTGTATGGCAGGTGCCACGCCCCCTGTTCTGATTTCAAAAAGGGATAGGTAGTAGCAAAGGGACTTTCTTTATACAACGCCTTACCAAAATTTAGTAGTCTAGCATTAATACCTCCAAAGATATTGAGTATGAAAGATCCCATTTGTATGGGAGGTGCCACGCCCCCTGTTCCGATTTCAAAAATTGATAGGTAGTAGGAAAGGGACTTTCTTTATACAACGCCTAACCAAAATTTAGTAGTCTAGCATTAATACCTCCAAAGATATTGAGTATGAAAGATCCTATTTGTGTGGAAGGTGCTATGCCCCCTTTTCAAATTTCAAAAAGTGATAGGTAAAATAGGAAAGGGACTTACTTTATACAACGTCTTACCAAATTTAGTAGTCTAGCATTAATACCTCCAAAGATATTAAGTATGAAAGTTCCCATTTGTATGGGAGGTGCCACGCCCCCTTTTACGATTTCAAAAACGGAAAGGTATTAGGAAAGGGACTTACTTTATACAACGCATTACCAAAATTTAGTAGTCTAGCAGTAATACCTCCAAAGATATTGAGTATGAAAGTTCCCATTTGTATGGCAGGTGCCACGCCCCCTGTTCTGATTTCAAAAAGGGATAGGTAGTAGCAAAGGGACTTTCTTTATACAACGCCTTACCAAAATTTAGTAGTCTAGCATTAATACCTCCAAAGATATTGAGTATGAAAGATCCCATTTGTATGGGAGGTGCCACGCCCCCTGTTCCGACTTCAAAAAGGAATAGGTAGTAGGAAAGGGACTTTCTTTATACAACGCCTAACCAAAATTTAGTAGTCTAGCATTAATACCTCCAAAGATATTGAGTATGAAAGATCCTATTTGTGTGGAAGGTGCTATGCCCCCTTTTACGATTTCAAAAAGGGATAGGTATAAGGAAAGGGACTTACTTTATACAACGCCCTACCAACAGTTAGTAGTGTAGCATTAATACCTCCAAAGATATTGAGTATGAAAGATCCTATTTGTGTGGAAGGTGCTACGCCCCCTTTTCCAATTTCAAAAAGTGATAGGTAAAATAGGAAAGGGTCTTACTTTATACATCGTCTTACCAAAATTTAGTAGTCTAGCATTAAAACTTCCAAAGATATTGAGTATGAAAGATCCCATTTATATGGGAGGTGCCACGCCCCTTTTACGATTTCAAAAAGGGATAGTATTACTAAAGGGACGCCCTACCAACAGTTAGTAGTGTAGCATTAATACCTCCAAAGATATTGAGTATGAAAGATCCCATTTGTGTGGGAGGTGCCACGCCCCCTTTTACGATTTCAAAAAGGGATAGGTATTAGGAAAGGGGCTTTCTTTATACAACGCCTTACCAAAATTTAGTAGTCTAGCATTAATACCTCCGAAGATATTGAGTATGAAAGATCCTATTTGTGTGGAAGGTGCTACGCCCCCTTTTCCAATTTCAAAAAGTGATAGGTAAAATAGGAAAGGGTCTTACTTTATACATCGTCTTACCAAAATTTAGTAGTCTAGCATTAATACCTCCAAAGATATTGAGTATGAAAATTCTCATTTGTATGGGAGGTGCCACGCCCCCTTTTACGATTTCAAAAAGGGATAGGTATTAATAAAGGGACTTACTTTATACAACGCGTTACCAAAATTTAGTAGTCTAGCATTAACACCTCCAAAGATATTGAGTATGAAAGATCCTATTTGTGTGGAAGGTGCTACGCCCCTTTTCCCATTTTAAAAAGTGATAGGTAAAATAGGAAAGGGTCTTACTTTATACATCGTCTTACCAAAATTTAGTAGTCTAGCATTAAAACTTCCAAAGATATTAAGTATGAAAGTTCCCATTTGTATGGGAGGTGCCACGCCCCCTTTTACGATTTCAAAAAGGGATAGGTATTAGGAAAGGGACTTACTTTATACAACGTCTTACCAAATTTAGTAGTCTAGCATTAATACCTCCAAAGATATTAAGTATGAAAGTTCCCATTTGTATGGGAGGTGCCACGCCCCCTTTTACGATTTCAAAAAGGGATAGGTATTAGGAAAGGAACTTACTTTATACAACGTCTTACCAAATTTAGTAGTCTAGCATTAATACCTCCAAAGATATTAAGTATGAAAGTTCCCATTTGTATGGGAGGTTCCACGCCCCCTTTTACGATTTAAAAACCGGATAGGTATTAGGAAAGGGACTTACTTTATACAACGCCTTACCAAAATTTAGTAGTATAGCATTAATACCTCCAAAGATATTGAGTATGAAAGATCCCATTTGTATGGGAGGTGCCACGCCCCCTGTTCCGACTTCAAAAAGGAATAGGTAGTAGGAAAGGGACTTTCTTTATACAACGCCTAACCAAAATTTAGTAGTCTAGCATTAATACCTCCAAAGATAGTGAGTATGAAAGATCCTATTTGTGTGGAAGGTGCTATGCCCCCTTTTACGATTTCAAAAAGGGATAGGTATAAGGAAAGGGACTTACTTTATACAACGCCCTACCAACAGTTAGTAGTGTAGCATTAATACCTCCAAAGATATTGAGTATGAAAGATCCTATTTGTGTGGAAGGTGCTACGCCCCCTTTTCCAATTTCAAAAAGTGATAGGTAAAATAGGAAAGGGTCTTACTTTATACATCGTCTTACCAAAATTTAGTAGTCTAGCATTAAAACTTCCAAAGATATTGAGTATGAAAGATCCCATTTATATGGGAGGTGCCACGCCCCTTTTACGATTTCAAAAAGGGATAGTATTACTAAAGGGACGCCCTACCAACAGTTAGTAGTGTAGCATTAATACCTCCAAAGATATTGAGTATGAAAGATCCCATTTGTATGGGAGGTGCCACGCCCCCTTTTACGATTTCAAAAAGGGATAGGTATTAGGAAAGGGGCTTTCTTTATACAACGCCTTACCAAAATTTAGTAGTCTAGCATTAATACCTCCGAAGATATTGAGTATGAAAGATCCTATTTGTGTGGAAGGTGCTACGCCCCCTTTTCCAATTTCAAAAAGTGATAGGTAAAATAGGAAAGGGTCTTACTTTATACATCGTCTTACCAAAATTTAGTAGTCTAGCATTAATACCTCCAAAGATATTGAGTATGAAAATTCTCATTTGTATGGGAGGTGCCACGCCCCCTTTTACGATTTCAAAAAGGGATAGGTATTAATAAAGGGACTTACTTTATACAACGCGTTACCAAAATTTAGTAGTCTAGCATTAACACCTCCAAAGATATTGAGTATGAAAGATCCTATTTGTGTGGAAGGTGCTACGCCCCTTTTCCCATTTTAAAAAGTGATAGGTAAAATAGGAAAGGGTCTTACTTTATACATCGTCTTACCAAAATTTAGTAGTCTAGCATTAAAACTTCCAAAGATATTGAGTATGAAAGTTCCCATTTGTATGGGAAGTGCCACTCCCCCTTTTACGATTTCAAAAAGGGATAGGTATAAGGAAAGGGACTTACTTTATACAACGCCCTACCAACAGTTAGTAGTGTAGCATTAATACCTCCAAAGATATTGAGTATGAAAGTTCCCATTTGTATGGGAGGTGCCGCGCCCCCTTTTCCGATTTTAAAAAAAGGATAGGTATTAGGAAAGAGACTTACTTTATACAACGCCTTACCAAAATGTAGTAGTCTAGCATTAATACTTCCAAAGATATTGAGTATAAAAGATCCTATTTGTGTGGAAGGTGCTACGCCCCCTTTTCCAATTTCAAAAAGTGATAGGTAAAATAGGAAAGGGTCTTACTTTATACATCGTCTTACCAAAATTTAGTAGTCTAGCATTAAAACTTCCAAAGATATTGAGTATGAAAGTTCCCATTTGTATGGGAAGTGCCACTCCCCCTTTTACGATTTCAAAAAGGGATAGGTATAAGGAAAGGGACTTACTTTATACAACGCCCTACCAACAGTTAGTAGTGTAGCATTAATACCTCCAAAGATATTGAGTATGAAAGTTCCCATTTGTATGGGAGGTGCCACGCCCCCTGTTCCGATTTCAAAAAGGGATAGGTAGTAGGAAAGGGACTTACTTTATACAACGCCTTACCAAAATTTAGTAGTCTAGCATTAACACCTCCAAAGATATTGAGTATGAAAGATCCTATTTGTGTGGAAGGTGCTACGCCCCTTTTCCCATTTTAAAAAGTGATAGGTAAAATAGGAAAGGGTCTTACTTTATACATCGTCTTACCAAAATTTAGTAGTCTAGCATTAAAACTTCCAAAGATATTGAGTATGAAAGTTCCCATTTGTATGGGAGGTGCCACTCCCCCTTTTACGATTTCAAAAAGGGATAGGTATAAGGAAAGGGACTTACTTTATACAACGCCCTACCAACAGTTAGTAGTGTAGCATTAATACCTCCAAAGATATTGAGTATGAAAGATCCTATTTGTGTGGAAGGTGCTACGCCCCCTTTTCCAATTTCAAAAAGTGATAGGTAAAATAGGAAAGGGTCTTACTTTATACATCGTCTTACCAAAATTTAGTAGTCTAGCATTAAAACTTCCAAAGATATTGAGTATGAAAGATCCCATTTATATGGGAGGTGCCACGCCCCTTTTACGATTTCAAAAAGGGATAGTATTACTAAAGGGACGCCCTACCAACAGTTAGTAGTGTAGCATTAATACCTCCAAAGATATTGAGTATGAAAGTTCCCATTTGTATGGCAGGTGCCACGCCCCCTGTTCTGATTTCAAAAAGGGATAGGTAGTAGCAAAGGGACTTTCTTTATACAACGCCTTACCAAAATTTAGTAGTCTAGCATTAATACCTCCGAAGATATTGAGTATGAAAGATCCTATTTGTGTGGAAGGTGCTACGCCCCCTTTTCCAATTTCAAAAAGTGATAGGTAAAATAGGAAAGGGTCTTACTTTATACATCGTCTTACCAAAATTTAGTAGTCTAGCATTAATACCTCCAAAGATATTGAGTATGAAAATTCTCATTTGTATGGGAGGTGCCACGCCCCCTTTTACGATTTCAAAAAGGGATAGGTATTAATAAAGGGACTTACTTTATACAACGCCTTACCAAAATTTAGTAGTCTAGCATTAATACCTCCAAAGATATTGAGTATGAAGTTCCTCATTTGTATGGGAGGTGCCACGCCCCCTTTTACGATTCCAAAAAGGGATAGGTATTAATAAAGGGACTTACTTTATACAACGTCTTACCAAAATTTAGTAGTCTAGCATTAATACCTCCAAAGATATTGAGTATGAAGGTTCTCATTTGTATGGGAGGTGCCACGCCCCCTTTTACGATTTCAAAAAGGGATAGGTATTAATAAAGGGACTTACTATATACAACGCCTTACCAAAATTTAGTAGTCTAGCATTAATACCTCCAAAGATATTGAGTATGAAAGTTCCCATTTGTATGGGAGGTGCCACGCCCTCTTTTACGATTTCAAAAAGGGATAGGTATTAGGAAAGGGACTTACTTTATACAACGTATTACCAAATTTAGTAGTCTAGCATTAATACCTCCAAAGATATTGAGTATGAAAGTTCCCATTTGTATGGGAGGTGCCACGCCCCCTTTTCCGATTTCAAAAAGGAATAGGTATTAGGAAAGGGACTTACTTTATACAACGCCTTACCAAAATTTAGTAGTCTAGCATTAATACCTACAAAGATATTGAGTATGAAAGTTCCCATTTGTATGGGAGGTGCCACGCCCCCTTTTCCGATTTCAAAAAGGGATAGGTATTAGGAAAGGGACTTACTTTATACAACGTCTTACCAAATTTAGTAGTCTAGCATTAATACCTCCAAAGACATTGAGTATGAAAGTTCCCATTTGTATGGGAGGTGCCACGCCCCCTTTTACGATTTCAAAAAGGAATAGGTATTAGGAAAGGGACTTACTTTATACACCGCCTTACCAAAATTTAGTAGTCTAGATTAATACCTCCAAAAATATTGAGTATGAAAGTTCCCATTTGTATGGGAGGTGCCACGCCCCCTTTTACGATTTCAAAAAGGGATAGGTATTATGAAAGGGACTTACTTTATACAACGTCTTACCAAAATTTAGTAGTCTAGCATTAATACCTCCAAAGATATTGAGTATGAAAATTCTCATTTGTGTGGGAGGTGCCACACCCCCTTCTACGATTTCAAAAAGGGATAGGTATTAATAAAGGGACTTACTTTATACAACGCCTTACCAAAATTTAGTAGTCTAGCATTAATACCTCCAAAGATATTGAGTATGAAGGTCCTCATTTGTATGGGAGGTGCCACGCCCCCTTTTACGATTCCAAAAAGGGATAGGTAATAATAAAGGGACTTACTTTATACAACGTCTTACCAAAATTTAGTAGTCTAGCATTAATACCTCCAAAGATATTGAGTATGAAGGTTCTCATTTGTATGGGAGGTGCCACGCCCCCTTTTACGATTCCAAAAAGGGATAGGTATTAATAAAGGGACTTACTTTATACAACGCCTTACCAAAATTTAGTAGTCTAGCATTAATACCTCCAAAGATATTAAGTATGAAAGTTCCCATTTGTATGGGAGGTGCCACGCCCCCTTTTACGATTTCAAAAGGGATAGGTATTAGGAAAGGGACTTACTTTATACAACGTCTTACCAAATTTAGTAGTCTAGCATTAATACCTCCAAAGATATTAAGTATGAAAGTTCCCATTTGTATGGGAGGTTCCACGCCCCCTTTTACGATTTAAAAAAGGGATAGGTATTAGGAAAGGGACTTACTTTATACAACGCCTTACCAAAATTTAGTAGTCTAGCATTAATACCTCTAAAGATATTGAGTATGAAAGTTCCCATTTGTATGGGAAGTGCCACTCCCCCTTTTACGATTTCAAAAAGGGATAGGTATAAGGAAAGGGACTTACTTTATACAACGCCCTACCAACAGTTAGTAGTGTAGCATTAATACCTCCAAAGATATTGAGTATGAAAGTTCCCATTTGTATGGGTGGTGCCACGCCCCCTGTTCCGATTTCAAAAAGGGATAGGTAGTAGGAAAGGGACTTACTTTATACAACGCCTTACCAAAATTTAGTAGTCTAGCATTAATACCTCCAAAGATATTGAGTATGAAAGTTCCCATTTGTATGGGAGGTGCCACGCCCCCTTTTCCGATTTCAAAAAGGGATAGGTATTAGGAAAGGGACTTACTTCATACAACGTCTTACCAAATTTAGTAGTCTAGCATTAATACCTCCAAAGATATTGAGTATGAAAGTTCCCATTTGTATGGGAGGTGCCACGCCCCCTTTTACGATTTCAAAAAGGGATAGGTAGTAGGAAAGGGACTTACTTTATACAACGTCTTACCAAATTTAGTAGTCTAGCATTAATACCTCCAAAGATATTGAGTATGAAAGTTCCCATTTGTATGGGAGGTGCCACGCCCCCTTTTACGATTTCAAAAAGGGATAGGTATAAGGAAAGGGACTTACTTTATACAACGCCCTACCAACAGTTAGTAGTGTAGCATTAATACCTCCAAAGATATTGAGTATGAAAGTTCCCATTTGTATGGGAGGTGCCACGCCCCCTGTTCCGATTTCAAAAAGGGATAGGTAGTAGGAAAGGGACTTACTTTATACAACGTCTTACCAAATTTAGTAGTCTAGCATTAATACCTCCAAAGATATTGAATATGAAAGTTCCCATTTGTATGGGAGGTGCCACGCCCCCTTTTACGATTTCAAAAAGGGATAGGTATAAGGAAAGGGACTTACTTTATACAACGCCCTACCAACAGTTAGTAGTCTAGCATTAATACCTCCAAAGATATTGAGTATGAAAGTTCCCATTTGTATGGGAGGTGCCACGCCCCCTTTTACGATTTCAAAAAGGAATAGGTATTAGGAAAGGGACTTACTTTATACAACGTCTTACCAAAATTTAGTAGTCTAGCATTAATACCTCCAAAGATATTGAGTATGAAAGTTCCCATTTGTATGGGAGGTGCCACGTACTCTTTTACGATTTCAAAAAGGGATAGGTATTAATAAAGGGCCTTACTTTATACAATGCCTTACCAAAATTTAGTAGTCTAGCATTAATACCTCCAAAGGTATTAAGTATGAAAGTTCCCATTTGTATGGGAGGTGCCACGCCCCCTTTTACGATTTCAAAAAGGGATAGGTATTAATAAAGGGACTTACTTTATACAACGCCTTACTAAAATTTAGTAGTCTAGCATTAATACCTCCAAAGATATTGAGTATGAAGGTTCTCATTTGTATGGGAGGTGCCACGCCCCCTTTTACGATTCCAAAAAGGGATAGGTATTAATAAAGGGACTTACTTTATACAACGCCTTACCAAAATTTAGTAGTCTAGCATTAATACCTCCAAAGATATTGAGTATGAAAGTTCCCATTTGTATGGGAGGTGCCACGCCCCCCTTTACGATTTCAAAAAGGGATAATAGGTATTAGGAAAGGGACTTACTTTATACAACGTATTACCTAATTTAGTAGTCTAGCATTAATACCTCCAAAGATATTGAGTATGAAAGTTCCCATTTGTATGGGAGGTGCCACGCCCCCTTTTACGATTTCAAAAAGGAATAGGTATTAGGAAAGGGACTTACTTTATACAACGCCTTACCAAAATTTAGTAGTCTAGCATTAATACCTCCAAAGATATTGAGTATGAAAGTTCCCATTTGTATGGGAGGTGCCACGCCCCCTTTTACGATTTCAAAAAGGGATAGGTATTATGAAAGGGACTTACTTTATACAACGTCTTACCAAAATTTAGTAGTCTAGCATTAATACCTCCAAAGATATTGAGTATGAAAATTCTCATTTGTATGGGAGGTGCCACGCCCCCTTTTACGATTTCAAAAAGGGATAGGTATTAATAAAGGGACTTACTTTATACAACGCCTTACCAAAATTTAGTAGTCTAGCATTAATAGCTCCAAAGATATTGAGTATGAAGGTCCTCATTTGTATGGGAGGTGCCACGCCCCCTTTTACGATTCCAAAAAGGGATAGGTATTAATAAAGGGACTTACTTTATACAACGTCTTACCAAAATTTAGTAGTCTAGCATTAATACCTCCAAAGATATTGAGTATGAAGGTTCTCATTTGTATGGGAGGTGCCACGCCCCCTTTTACGATTTCAAAAAGGGATAGGTATTAATAAAGGGACTTACTATATACAACGCCTTACCAAAATTTAGTAGTCTAGCATTAATACCTCCAAAGATATTGAGTATGAAAGTTCCCATTTGTATGGGAGGTGCCACGCCCCCTTTTACGATTTCAAAAAGGGATAGGTATTAGGAAAGGGACTTACTTTATACAACGTATTACCAAATTTAGTAGTCTAGCATTAATACCTCCAAAGATATTGAGTATGAAAGTTCCCATTTGTATGGGAGATGCCACGCCCCCTCTTCCGATTTCAAAAAGTAATAAGTATTAGGAAAGGGACTTACTTTATACAACGCCTTCCCAAAATTTACTAGTCTAGCATTAATACCTACAAAGATATTGAGTATGAAAGTTCCCATTTGTATGGGAGGTGCCACGCCCCCTTTTACGATTTCAAAAAGGGATAGGTATTAGGAAAGGGACTTACTTTATACAACGTCTTACCAAATTTAGTAGTCTAGCATTAATACCTCCAAAGATATTGAGTATGAAAGTTCCCATTTGTATGGGAGGTGCCACGCCCCCTTTTACGATTTCAAAAAGGAATAGGTATTAGGAAAGGGACTTACTTTATACACCGCCTTACCAAAATTTAGTAGTCTAGATTAATACCTCCAAAGATATTGAGTATGAAAGTTCCCATTTGTATGGGAGGTGCCACGCCCCCTTTTACGATTTCAAAAAGGGATAGGTATTATGAAAGGGACTTACTTTATACAACGTCTTACCAAAATTTAGTAGTCTAGCATTAATACCTCCAAAGATATTGAGTATGAAGGTCCTCATTTGTATGGGAGGTGCCACGCCCCCTTTTACGATTCCAAAAAGGGATAGGTAATAATAAAGGGACTTACTTTATACAACGTCTTACCAAAATTTAGTAGTCTAGCATTAATACCTCCAAAGATATTGAGTATGAAGGTTCTCATTTGTATGGGAGGTGCCACGCCCTCTTTTACGATTCCAAAAAGGGATAGGTATTAATAAAGGGACTTACTTTATACAACGCCTTACCAAAATTTAGTAGTCTAGCATTAATACCTCCAAAGATATTAAGTATGAAAGTTCCCATTTGTATGGGAGGTGCCACGCCCCCTTTTACGATTTCAAAAAGGGATAGGTATTAGGAAAGGGACTTACTTTATACAACGTCTTACCAAATTTAGTAGTCTAGCATTAATACCTCCAAAGATATTAAGTATGAAAGTTCCCATTTGTATGGGAGGTTCCACGCCCCCTTTTACGATTTAAAAACCGGATAGGTATTAGGAAAGGGACTTACTTTATACAACGCCTTACCAAAATTTAGTAGTATAGCATTAATACCTCTAAAGATATTGAGTATGAAAGTTCCCATTTGTATGGGAAGTGCCACTCCCCCTTTTACGATTTCAAAAAGGGATAGGTATAAGGAAAGGGACTTACTTTATACAACGCCCTACCAACAGTTAGTAGTGTAGCATTAATACCTCCAAAGATATTGAGTATGAAAGTTCCCATTTGTATGGGTGGTGCCACGCCCCCTGTTCCGATTTCAAAAAGGGATAGGTAGTAGGAAAGGGACTTACTTCATACAACGCCTTACCAAAATTTAGTAGTCTAGCATTAATACCTCCAAAGATATTGAGTATGAAAGATCCCATTTGTATGGGAGGTGCCACGCCCCCTTTTACGATTTCAAAAAGGGACAGGTATTAGGAAAGGGACTTTCTTTTTACAACGCCTTACCAAAATTTAGTAGTCTAGCATTAATACCTCCAAAGATATTGAGTATGAAAGATCCTATTTGTGTGGAAGGTGCTACGCCCCCTTTTCCAATTTCAAAAAGTGATAGGTAAAATAGGAAAGGGTCTTACTTTATACATCGTCTTACCAAAATTTAGTAGTCTAGCATTAAAACTTCCAAAGATATTGAGTATGAAAGATCCCATTTATATGGGAGGTGCCACGCCCCTTTTACGATTTTAAAAAGGGATAGTATTATTAAAGGGACGCCCTACCAACAGTTAGTAGTGTAGCATTAATACCTCCAAAGATATTGAGTATGAAAGATCCCATTTGCATGGGAGGTGCCACGCCCCCTTTTACGATTTCAAAAAGGGATAGGTATTAGGAAAGGGACTTTCTTTATACAACGCCTTACCAAAATTTAGTCGTCTAGCATTAATACCTCCGAAGACATTGAGTATGAAAGATCCTATTTGTGTGGAAGGTGCTACGCCCCCTTTTCCAATTTCAAAAAGTGATAGGTAAAATAGGAAAGGATCTTACTTTATACATGGTCTTACCAAAAATTAGTAATATAGCATTAATACCTCCAAAGATTTGAGTATGAAAGATCCCATTTATATGGGAGGTGCCACCCCCCTTTTACGATTTCAAAAAGGGATAGTATTATTAAAGGGACTTACTTTATACAACGCCTTACCAAAATTTAGTAGTCTAGCATTAATACCTCCAAAGATATTGAGTATGAAAGTTCCCATTTGTATGGGAAGTGCCACTCCCCCTTTTACGATTTCAAAAAGGGATAGGTATAAGGAAAGGGACTTACTTTATACAACGCCTTACCAAAATTTAGTAGTGTAGCATTAATACCTCCAAAGATATTGAGTATGAAAGTTCCCATTTGTATGGGAGGTGCCACGTCCCCTGTTCCGATTTCAAAAATGAATAAGTATTAGGAAAGGGACTTACTTTATACAACGCGTTACCAAAATTTAGTAGTCTAGCATTAATACCTCCAAAGATATTGAGTATGAAAGTTCCCATTTGTATGGGAAGTGCCACTCCCCCTTTTACGATTTCAAAATGGGATAGGTATAAGGAAAGGGACTTACTTTATACAACGCCTTACCAAAATTTAGTAGTGTAGCATTAATACCTCCAAAGATATTGAGTATGAAAGTTCCCATTTGTATGGCAGGTGCCACGCCCCCTGTTCTGATTTCAAAAAGGGATAGGTAGTAGCAAAGAGACTTTCTTTATACAACGCCTTACCAAAATTTAGTAGTCTAGCATTAATACCTCCAAAGATATTGAGTATGAAAGATCCCATTTGTATGGGAGGTGCCACGCCCCCTGTTCCGATTTCAAAAATTGATAGGTAGTAGGAAAGGGACTTTCTTTATACAACGCCTAACCAAAATTTAGTAGTCTAGCATTAATACCTCCAAAGATATTGAGTATGAAAGATCCTATTTGTGTGGAAGGTGCTATGCCCCCTTTTCAAATTTCAAAAAGTGATAGGTAAAATAGGAAAGGGACTTACTTTATACAACGTCTTACCAAATTTAGTAGTCTAGCATTAATACCTCCAAAGATATTGAGTATGAAAGTTCCCATTTGTATGGGAGGTGCCACGCCCCCTTTTACGATTTCAAAAACGGAAAGGTATTAGGAAAGGGACTTACTTTATACAACGCATTACCAAAATTTAGTAGTCTAGCAGTAATACCTCCAAAGATATTGAGTATGAAAGTTCCCATTTGTATGGCAGGTGCCACGCCCCCTGTTCTGATTTCAAAAAGGGATAGGTAGTAGCAAAGGGACTTTCTTTATACAACGCCTTACCAAAATTTAGTAGTCTAGCATTAATACCTCCAAAGATATTGAGTATGAAAGATCCCATTTGTATGGGAGGTGCCACGCCCCCTGTTCCGACTTCAAAAAGGAATAGGTAGTAGGAAAGGGACTTTCTTTATACAACGCCTAACCAAAATTTAGTAGTCTAGCATTAATACCTCCAAAGATAGTGAGTATGAAAGATCCTATTTGTGTGGAAGGTGCTATGCCCCCTTTTACGATTTCAAAAAGGGATAGGTATAAGGAAAGGGACTTACTTTATACAACGCCCTACCAACAGTTAGTAGTGTAGCATTAATACCTCCAAAGATATTGAGTATGAAAGTTCTCATTTGTATGGGAGGTGCCACGCCCCCTGTTCCGATTTCAAAAAGAGATAGGTAGTAGGAAAGGGACTTACTTTATACAACGCCTTACCAAAATTTAGTAGTCTAGCATTAATACCTCCAAAGATATTGAGTATGAAAGATCCTATTTGTGTGGAAGGTGCTACGCCCCCTTTTCCAATTTCAAAAAGTGATAGGTAAAATAGGAAAGGGTCTTACTTTATACATCGTCTTACCAAAATTTAGTAGTCTAGCATTAAAACTTCCAAAGATATTGAGTATGAAAGATCCCATTTATATGGGAGGTGCCACGCCCCTTTTACGATTTCAAAAAGGGATAGTATTATTAAAGGGACGCCCTACCAACAGTTAGTAGTGTGGCATTAATACCTCCAAAGATATTGAGTATGAAAGATCCCATTTGTATGGGAGGTGCCACGCCCCCTTTTACGATTTCAAAAAGGGATAGGTATTAGGAAAGGGACTTTCTTTATACAACGCCTTACCAAAATTTAGTAGTCTAGCATTAATACCTCCGAAGATATTGAGTATGAAAGATCCTATTTGTGTGGAAGGTGCTACGCCATCTTTTCCAATTTCAAAAAGTGATAGGTAAAATAGGAAAGGGTCTTACTTTATACATCGTCTTACCAAAATTTAGTAGTCTAGCATTAATACCTCCAAAGATATTGAGTATGAAAGATCCCATTTATACGGGAAGTGCCACGCCCCTTTTACGATTTCAAAAAAGGATAGTATTATTAAAGGGACTTACTTTATACAACGCCTTACCAAAATTTAGTAGTCTAGCATTAATACCTCCAAAGATATTGAGTATGAAAGTTCTCATTTGTATGGGAAGTGCCACTCCCCCTTTTACGATTTCAAAAAGGGATATTTATAAGGAAAGGGACTTACTTTATACAACGCCTTACCAAAATTTAGTAGTGTAGCATTAATACCTCCAAAGATATTGAGTATGAAAGTTCCCATTTGTATGGGAGGTGCCACGTCCCCTGTTCCGATTTCAAAAATGAATAAGTATTAGGAAAGGGACTTACTTTATACAACGCGTTACCAAAATTTAGTAGTCTAACATTAATACCTCCAAAGATATTGAGTATGAAAGTTCCCATTTGTATGGGAAGTGCCACTCCCCCTTTTACGATTTCAAAAAGGGATAGGTATAAGGAAAGGGACTTACTTTATACAACGCCCTACCAACAGTTAGTAGTGTAGCATTAATACCTCCAAAGATATTGAGTATGAAAGTTCCCATTTGTATGGGAGGTGCCTCGCCCCCTGTTCCGATTTCAAAAAGGGATAGGTAGTAGGAAAGGGACTTTCTTTATACAACGCCTTACCAAAATTTAGTAGTCTAGCATTAATACCTCCAAAGATATTGAGTATGAAAGATCCCATTTGTATGGGAGGTGCCACGCCCCCTGTTCCGATTTCAAAAAGGGATAGGTAGTAGGAAAGGGGCTTTCTTTATACAACGCCTTACCAAAATTTAGTAGTCTAGCATTAACACCTCCAAAGATATTGAGTATGAAAGATCCTATTTGTGTGGAAGGTGCCACTCCCCCTTTTACGATTTCAAAAAGGGATAGGTATAAGGAAAGGGACTTACTTTATACAACGCCTTACCAAAATTTAGTAGTGTAGCATTAATACCTCCAAAGATATTGAGTATGAAAGTTCCCATTTGTATGGGAGGTGCCACGCCCCCTGTTTCGATTTCAAAAATTGATAGGTAGTAGGAAAGGGACTTTCTTTATACAACGCCTTACCAAAATTTAGTAGTCTAGCATTAATACCTCCAAAGATATTGAGTATGAAAGTTCCCATTTGTATGGGAGGTGCCACGTCCCCAGTTCCGATTTCAAAAATGAATAAGTATTAGGAAAGGGACTTACTTTATACAACGCGTTACCAAAATTTAGTAGTCTAGCATTAACACCTCCAAAGATATTGAGTATGAAAGATCCTATTTGTGTGGAAGGTGCTACGCCCCCTTTTCCAATTTCAAAAAGTGATAGGTAAAATAGGAAAGGGTCTTACTTTATACATCGTCTTACCAAAATTTAGTAGTCTAGCATTAAAACTTCCAAAGATATTGAGTATGAAAGTTCCCATTTGTATGGGAAGTGCCACTCCCCCTTTTACGATTTCAAAAAAGGATAGGTATAAGGAAAGGGACTTACTTTATACAACGCCTTACCAAAATTTAGTAGTGTAGCATTAATACCTCCAAAGATATTGCGTATGAAAGTTCCCATTTGTATGGGAGGTGCCACGCCCCCTGTTCCGATTTCAAAAAGGGATAGGTATAAGGAAAGGGACTTACTTTATACAACGCCTTAAAAAAATTTAGTAGTGTAGCATTAATACCTCCAAAGATATTGAGTATGAAAGTTCCCATTTGTATGGGAGATGCCACGCCCCCTGTTCCGATTTCAAAAAGAGATAGGTAGTAGGAAAGGGACTTTCTTTATACAACGCCTTACCAAAATTTAGTAGTCTAGCATTAACACCTCCAAAGATATTGAGTATGAAAGATCCTATTTGTGTGGAAGGTGCTACGCCCCCTTTTCCAATTTCAAAAAGTGATAGGTAAAATAGGAAAGGGTCTTTCTTTATACAACGCCTTACCAAAATTTAGTAGTCTAGCATTAATACCTCCAAAGATATTGAGTATGAAAGATCCCATTTGTATGGGAGGTGCCACGCCCCCTGTTCCGATTTCAAAAATGGATAGGTAGTAGGAAAGGGGCTTTCTTTATACAACGCCTTACCAAAATTTAGTAGTCTAGCATTAACACCTCCAAAGATATTGAGTATGAAAGATCCTATTTGTGTGGAAGGTGCTACGCCCCCTTTTCCAATTTCAAAAAGTGATAGGTAAAATAGGAAAGGGTCTTACTTTATACATCGTCTTACCAAAATTTAGTAGTCTAGCATTAAAACTTCCAAAGATATTGAGTATGAAAGTTCCCATTTGTATGGGAGGTGCCACGCCCCCTTTTCCGATTTTAAAAAAGGATAGGTATTAGGAAAGAGACTTACTTTATACAACGCCTTACCAAAATGTAGTAGTCTAGCATTAATACTTCCAAAGATATTGAGTATGAAAGTTCCCATTTGTATGGAAGGTGCCACTCCCCCTTTTACGATTTCAAAAAGGGATAGGTATAAGGAAAGGGAGTTTCTTTATACAACGCCTTACCAAAATTTAGTAGTCTAGCATTAATACCTCCAAAGATATTGAGTATGAAAGTTCCCATTTGTATGGGAGGTGCCACGTCCCCTGTTCCGATTTCAAAAATGAATAAGTATTAGGAAAGGGACTTACTTTATACAACGCGTTACCAAAATTTAGTAGTCTAGCATTAACACCTCCAAAGATATTGAGTATGAAAGATCCTATTTGTGTGGAAGGTGCTACGCCCTCTTTTCCAATTTCAAAAAGTGATAGGTAAAATAGGAAAGCGTCTTACTTTATACATCGTCTTACCAAAATTTAGTAGTCTAGCATTAAAACTTCCAAAGATATTGAGTATGAAAGTTCCCATTTGTATGGGAGGTGCCACTCCCCCTTTTCCGATTTTAAAAAAGGATAGGTATTAGGAAAGAGACTTACTTTATACAACGCCTTACCAAAATGTATTAGTCTAGCATTAATACTTCCAAAGATATTGAGTATGAAAGTTCCCATTTGTATGGAAGGTGCCACTCCCCCTTTTACGATTTCAAAAAGGGATAGGTATAAGGAAAGGGAGTTTCTTTATACAACGCCTTACCAAAATTTAGTAGTCTAGCATTAATACCTCCAAAGATATTGAGTATGAAAGTTCCCATTTGTATGGGAGGTGCCACGTCCCCTGTTCCGATTTCAAAAATGAATAAGTATTAGGAAAGGGACTTACTTTATACAACGCGTTACCAAAATTTAGTAGTCTAGCATTAACACCTCCAAAGATATTGAGTATGAAAGATCCTATTTGTGTGGAAGGTGCTACGCCCCCTTTTCCAATTTCAAAAAGTGATAGGTAAAATAGGAAAGCGTCTTACTTTATACATCGTCTTACCAAAATTTAGTAGTCTAGCATTAAAACTTCCAAAGATATTGAGTATGAAAGTTCCCATTTGTATGGGAGGTGCCACGCCCCCTTTTCCGATTTTAAAAAAGGATAGGTATTAGGAAAGAGACTGACTTTATACAACGCCTTACCAAAATGTAGTAGTCTAGCATTAATACTTCCAAAGATATTGAGTATGAAAGTTCCCATTTGTATGGAAGGTGCCACTCCCCCTTTTACGATTTCAAAAAGGGATAGGTATAAGGAAAGGGAGTTTCTTTATACAATGCCTTACCAAAATTTAGTAGTCTAGCATTAATACCTCCAAAGATATTGAGTATGAAAGTTCCCATTTGTATGGGAGGTGCCACGTCCCCTGTTCCGATTTCAAAAAGTGATAGGTAAAATAGGAAAGGGAGTTTCTTTATACAACGCCTTACCAAAATTTAGTAGTCTAGCATTAATACCTCCAAAGATATTGAGTATGAAAGTTCCCATTTGTATGGGAGGTGCCACGTCCCCTGTTCCGATTTCAAAAATGAATAAGTATTAGGAAAGGGACTTACTTTATACAACGCGTTACCAAAATTTAGTAGTCTAGCATTAACACCTCCAAAGATATTGAGTATGAAAGATCCTATTTGTGTGGAAGGTGCTACGCCCCTTTTCCCATTTTAAAAAGTGATAGGTAAAATAGGAAAGGGTCTTACTTTATACATCGTCTTACCAAAATTTAGTAGTCTAGCATTAAAACTTCCAAAGATATTGAGTATGAAAGTTCCCATTTGTATGGGGGGTGCCACGCCCCCTTTTCCGATTTTAAAAAAGGATAGGTATTAGGAAAGAGACTTACTTTATACAACGCCTTACCAAAATGTAGTAGTCTAGCATTAATACTTCCAAAGATATTGAGTATGAAAGTTCCCATTTGTATGGGAGGTGCCACGTCCCCTGTTCCGATTTCAAAAATGAATAAGTATTAGGAAAGGGACTTACTTTATACAACGCGTTACCAAAATTTAGTAGTCTAGCATTAACACCTCCAAAGATATTGAGTATGAAAGATCCTATTTGTGTGGAAGGTGCTACGCCCCTTTTCCCATTTTAAAAAGTGATAGGTAAAATAGGAAAGGGTCTTACTTTATACATCGTCTTACCAAAATTTAGTAGTCTAGCATTAAAACTTCCAAAGATATTGAGTATGAAAGTTCCCATTTGTATGGGAGGTGCCACGCCCCCTTTTCCGATTTTAAAAAAAGGATAGGTATTAGGAAAGAGACTTACTTTATACAACGCCGTACCAACAGTTAGTAGTGTAGCATTAATACCTCCAAAGATATTGAGTATGAAAGTTCCCATTTGTATGGGAGGTGCCACGCCCCCTGTTCCGATTTCAAAAAGGGATAGGTAGTAGGAAAGGGACTTACTTTATACAACGCCTTACCAAAATTTAGTAGTCTAGCACTAATACCTCCAAAGATATTGAGTATGAAAGATCCTATTTGTGTGGAAGGTGCTACGCCCCCTTTTCCAATTTCAAAAAGTGATAGGTAAAATAGGAAAGGGTCTTACTTTATACATCGTCTTACCAAAATTTAGTAGTCTAGCATTAAAACTTCCAAAGATATTGAGTATGAAAGTTCCCATTTGTATGGGAGGTGCCACGTCCCCTGTTCCGATTTCAAAAATGAATAAGTATTAGGAAAGGGACTTACTTTATACAACGCGTTACCAAAATTTAGTAGTCTAGCATTAACACCTCCAAAGATATTGAGTATGAAAGATCCTATTTGTGTGGAAGGTGCTACGCCCCTTTTCCCATTTTAAAAAGTGATAGGTAAAATAGGAAAGGGTCTTACTTTATACATCGTCTTACCAAAATTTAGTAGTCTAGCATTAAAACTTCCAAAGATATTGAGTATGAAAGTTCCCATTTGTATGGGAAGTGCCACTCCCCCTTTTACGATTTCAAAAAGGGATAGGTATAAGGAAAGGGACTTACTTTATACAACGCCCTACCAACAGTTAGTAGTGTAGCATTAATACCTCCAAAGATATTGAGTATGAAAGTTCCCATTTGTATGGGAGGTGCCACGCCCCCTGTTCCGATTTCAAAAAGGGATAGGTAGTAGGAAAGGGACTTACTTTATACAACGCCTTACCAAAATTTAGTAGTCTAGCACTAATACCTCCAAAGATATTGAGTATGAAAGATCCTATTTGTGTGGAAGGTGCTACGCCCCCTTTTCCAATTTCAAAAAGAGATAGGTAAAATAGGAAAGGGTCTTACTTTATACATCGTCTTACCAAAATTTAGTAGTCTAGCATTAAAACTTCCAAAGATATTGAGTATGAAAGATCCCATTTATATGGGAGGTGCCACGCCCCTTTTACGATTTCAAAAAGGGATAGTATTACTAAAGGGACGCCCTACCAACAGTTAGTAGTGTAGCATTAATACCTCCAAAGATATTGAGTATGAAAGATCCTATTTGTGTGGAAGGTGCTACGCCCCCTTTTCCAATTTTAAAAAGTGATAGGTAAAATAGGAAAGGGTCTTACTTTATACATCGTCTTACCAAAATTTAGTAGTCTAGCATTAAAACTTCCAAAGATATTGAGTATGAAAGTTCCCATTTGTATGGGGGGTGCCACGCCCCCTTTTCCGATTTTAAAAAAGGATAGGTATTAGGAAAGAGACTTACTTTATACAACGCCTTACCAAAATGTAGTAGTCTAGCATTAATACTTCCAAAGATATTGAGTATGAAAGTTCCCATTTGTATGGGAGGTGCCACGTCCCCTGTTCCGATTTCAAAAATGAATAAGTATTAGGAAAGGGACTTACTTTATACAACGCGTTACCAAAATGTAGTAGTCTAGCATTAATACTTCCAAAGATATTGAGTATGAAAGATCCTATTTGTGTGGAAGGTGCTACGCCCCCTTTTCCAGTTTCAAAAAGTGATAGGTAAAATAGGAAAGGGTCTTACTTTATACATCGTCTTACCAAAATTTAGTAGTCTAGCATTAAAACTTCCAAAGATATTGAGTATGAAAGTTCCCATTTGTATGGGGGGTGCCACGCCCCCTTTTCCGATTTTAAAAAAGGATAGGTATTAGGAAAGAGACTTACTTTATACAACGCCTTACCAAAATGTAGTAGTCTAGCATTAATACTTCCAAAGATATTGAGTATGAAAGTTCCCATTTGTATGGGAGGTGCCACGTCCCCTGTTCCGATTTCAAAAAGGGATAGGTAGTAGGAAAGGGACTTACTTTATACAACGCCTTACCAAAATTTAGTAGTCTAGCACTAATACCTCCAAAGATATTGAGTATGAAAGATCCTATTTGTGTGGAAGGTGCTACGCCCCCTTTTCCAATTTTAAAAAGTGATAGGTAAAATAGGAAAGGGTCTTACTTTATACATCGTCTTACCAAAATTTAGTAGTCTAGCATTAAAACTTCCAAAGATATTGAGTATGAAAGTTCCCATTTGTATGGGGGGTGCCACGCCCCCTTTTCCGATTTTAAAAAAGGATAGGTATTAGGAAAGAGACTTACTTTATACAACGCCTTACCAAAATGTAGTAGTCTAGCATTAATACTTCCAAAGATATTGAGTATGAAAGTTCCCATTTGTATGGGAGGTGCCACGTCCCCTGTTCCGATTTCAAAAATGAATAAGTATTAGGAAAGGGACTTACTTTATACAACGCGTTACCAAAATGTAGTAGTCTAGCATTAATACTTCCAAAGATATTGAGTATGAAAGATCCTATTTGTGTGGAAGGTGCTACGCCCCCTTTTCCAGTTTCAAAAAGTGATAGGTAAAATAGGAAAGGGTCTTACTTTATACATCGTCTTACCAAAATTTAGTAGTCTAGCATTAAAACTTCCAAAGATATTGAGTATGAAAGATCCCATTTATATGGGAGGTGCCACGCCCCTTTTACGATTTCAAAAAGGGATAGTATTACTAAAGGGACGCCCTACCAACAGTTAGTAGTGTAGCATTAATACCTCCAAAGATATTGAGTATGAAAGATCCCATTTGTATGGGAGGTGCCACGCCCCCTTTTACGATTTCAAAAAGGGATAGGTATTAGGAAAGGGGCTTTCTTTATACAACGCCTTACCAAAATTTAGTAGTCTAGCATTAATACCTCCGAAGATATTGAGCATGAAAGATCCTATTTGTGTGGAAGGTGCTACGCCCCCTTTTCCAATTTCAAAAAGTGATAGGTAAAATAGGAAAGGGTCTTACTTTATACATCGTCTTACCAAAATTTAGTAGTCTAGCATTAATACCTCCAAAGATATTGAGTATGAAAGATCCCATTTATATGGGAAGTGCCACGCCCCTTTTACGATTTCAAAAAGGGATAGTATTATTAAAGGGACTTACTTTATACAACGCCTTACCAAAATTTAGTAGTCTAGCATTAATACCTCCAAAGATATTGAGTATGAAAGATCCCATTTATATGGGAAGTGCCACGCCCCTTTTACGATTTCAAAAAGGGATAGTATTATTAAAGGGACTTACTTTATACAACGCCTTACCAAAATTTAGTAGTGTAGCATTAATACCTCCAAAGCTATTGAGTATGAAAGTTCCCATTTGTATGGGAGGTGCCACGTCACCTGTTCCGATTTCAAAAATGAATAAGTATTAGGAAAGGGACTTACTTTATACAACGCGTTACCAAAATTTAGTAGTCTAGCATTAACACCTCCAAAGATATTGAGTATGAAAGATCCTATTTGTGTGGAAGGTGCTACGCCCCCTTTTCCAATTTCAAAAAGTGATAGGTAAAATACGAAAGGGTCTTACTTTATACATCGTCTTACCAAAATTTAGTAGTCTAGCATTAAAACTTCCAAAGATATTGAGTATGAAAGTTCCCATTTGTATGGGAAGTGCCACTCCCCCTTTTACGATTTCAAAAAGGGATAGGTATAAGGAAAGGGACTTACTTTATACAACGCCTTACCAAAATTTAGTAGTGTAGCATTAATACCTCCAAAGATATTGAGTATTAAAGTTCCCATTTGTATGGGAGGTGCCACGCCCCCTGTTCCGATTTCAAAAAGGGATAGGTATAAGGAAAGGGACTTACTTTATACAACGCCTTACCAAAATTTAGTAGTGTAGCATTAATACCTCCAAAGATATTGAGTATGAAAGTTCCCATTTGTATGGGTGGTGCCACGCCCCCGGTTCCGATTTCAAAAAGGGATAGGTAGTAGGAAAGGGACTTTCTTTATACAACGCCTTACCAAAATTTAGTAGTCTAGCATTAACAATTCCAAAGATATTGAGTATGAAAGATCCTATTTGTGTGGAAGGTGCTACGCCCCGTTTTCCAATTTCAAAAAGTGATAGGTAAAATAGGAAAGGGTATTTCTTTATACAACGCCTTACCAAAATTTAGTAGTCTAGCATTAATACCTCCAAAGATATTGAGTATGAAAGATCCCATTTATATGGGAGGTGCCACGCCCCCTGTTCCGATTCCAAAAAGGGATAGGTAGTAGGAAAGAGACTTACTTTATACAACGCCTTACCAAAATTTAGTAGTCTAGCATTAACAATTCCAAAGATATTGAGTATGAAAGATCCTATTTGTGTGGAAGGTGCTACGCCCCCTTTTCCAATTTCAAAAAGTGATAGGTAAAATAGGAAAGGGTATTTCTTTATACAACGCCTTACCAAAATTTAGTAGTCTAGCATTAATACCTCCAAAGATATTGAGTATGAAAGATCCCATTTATATGGGAGGTGCCACGCCCCCTGTTCCGATTCCAAAAAGGGATAGGTAGTAGGAATGAGACTTACTTTATACAACGCCTTACCAAAATGTAGTAGTCTGGCATTAATACTTCCAAAGATATTGAGTATGAAAGTTCCCATTTGTATGGGAAGTGCCACTCCCCCTTTTACGATTTCAAAAAGGGATAAGTATAAGGAAAGGGACTTACTTTATACAACGCCTTACCAAAATTTAGTAGTGTAGCATTAATACCTCCAAAGATATTGAGTATGAAAGTTCCCATTTGTATGGGTGGTGCCAAGCCCCCTGTTCCGATTTCAAAAAGGGATAGGTAGTAGGAAAGGGACTATCTTTATACAACGCCTTACCAAAATTTAGTAGTCTAGCATTAACACCTCCCAAGATATTGAGTATGAAAGATCCTATTTGTGTGGAAGGTGCTACGCCCCCTTTTCCAATTTCAAAAAGTGATAGGTAAAATAGGAAAGGGTATTTCTTTATACAACGCCTTACCAAAATTTAGTAGTCTAGCATTAATACCTCCAAAGATATTGAGTATGAAAGATCCCATTTATATGGGAGGTGCCACGCCCCCTGTTCCGATTCCAAAAAGGGATAGGTAGTAGGAAAGAGACTTACTTTATACAACGCCTTACCAAAATGTAGTAGTCTAGCATTAATACTTCCAAAGATATTGAGTATGAAAGTTCCCATTTGTATGGGAAGTGCCACTCCCCCTTTTACGATTTCAAAAAGGGATAGGTATAAGGAAAGGGACTTACTTTATACAACGCCTTACCAAAATTTAGTAGTGTAGCATTAATACCTCCAAAGATATTGAGTATGAAAGATCCCATTGATATGGGAGGTGCCACGCCCCCTGTTCCGATTCCAAAAAGGGATAGGTAGTAGGAAAGAGACTTACTTTATACAACGCCTTACCAAAATGTAGTAGTCTAGCATTAATACTTCCAAAGATATTGAGTATGAAAGTTCCCATTTGTATGGGAGGTGCCACGCCCCCTGTTCCGATTTCAAAAAGGGATAGGTATAAGGAAAGGGACTTACTTTATACAACGCCTTACCAAAATTTAGTAGTCTAGCATTAACAATTCCAAAGATATTGAGTATGAAAGATCTTATTTGTGTGGAAGGTGCTACGCCCCCTTTTCCAATTTCAAAAAGTGATAGGTAAAATAGAAAAGGGTATTTCTTTATACAACGCCTTACCAAAATTTAGTAGTCTAGCATTAATACCTCCAAAGATATTGAGTATGAAAGATCCCATTTATATGGGAGGTGCCACGCCCCCTGTTCCGATTCCAAAAAGGGATAGGTAGTAGGAAAGAGACTTACTTTATACAACGCCTTACCAAAATGTAGTAGTCTAGCATTAATACTTCCAAAGATATTGAGTATGAAAGTTCCCATTTGTATGGGAAGTGCCACTCCCCCTTTTACGATTTCAAAAAGGGATAGGTATAAGGAAAGGGACTTACTTTATACAACGCCTTACCAAAATTTAGTAGTGTAGCATTAATACCTCCAAAGATATTGAGTATGAAAGATCCCATTGATATGGGAGGTGCCACGCCCCCTGTTCCGATTCCAAAAAGGGATAGGTAGTAGGAAAGAGACTTACTTTATACAACGCCTTACCAAAATGTAGTAGTCTAGCATTAATACTTCCAAAGATATTGAGTATGAAAGTTCCCATTTGTATGGGAAGTGCCACTCCCCCTTTTACGATTTCAAAAAGGGATAGGTATAAGGAAAGGGACTTACTTTATACAACGCCTTACCAAAATTTAGTAGTGTAGCATTAATACCTCCAAAGATATTGAGTATGAAAGATCCCATTTATATGGGAGGTGCCACGCCCCCTATTCCGATTCCAAAAAGGGATAGGTAGTAGGAAAGAGACTTACTTTATACAACGCCTTACCAAAATGTAGTAGTCTAGCATTAATACTTCCAAAGATATTGAGTATGAAAGTTCCCATTTGTATGGGAAGTGCCACTCCCCCTTTTACGATTTCAAAAAGGGATAGGTATAAGGAAAGGGACTTACTTTATACAACGCCTTACCAAAATTTAGTAGTGTAGCATTAATACCTCCAAAGATATTGAGTATGAAAGATCCCATTGATATGGGAGGTGCCACGCCCCCTGTTCCGATTCCAAAAAGGGATAGGTAGTAGGAAAGAGACTTACTTTATACAACGCCTTACCAAAATTTAGTAGTCTAGCATTAATACTTCCAAAGATATTGAGTATGAAAGTTCCCATTTGTATGGGAGGTGCCACGCCCCCTGTTCCGATTTCAAAAAGGGATAGGTATAAGGAAAGGGACTTACTTTATACAACGCCTTACCAAAATTTAGTAGTCTAGCATTAACAATTCCAAAGATATTGAGTATGAAAGATCTTATTTGTGTGGAAGGTGCTACGCCCCCTTTTCCAATTTCAAAAAGTGATAGGTAAAATAGAAAAGGGTATTTCTTTATACAACGCCTTACCAAAATTTAGTAGTCTAGCATTAATACCTCCAAAGATATTGAGTATGAAAGATCCCATTTATATGGGAGGTGCCACGCCCCCTGTTCCGATTCCAAAAAGGGATAGGTAGTAGGAAAGAGACTTACTTTATACAACGCCTTACCAAAATGTAGTAGTCTAGCATTAATACTTCCAAAGATATTGAGTATGAAAGTTCCCATTTGTATGGGAAGTGCCACTCCCCCTTTTACGATTTCAAAAAGGGATAGGTATAAGGAAAGGGACTTACTTTATACAACGCCTTACCAAAATTTAGTAGTGTAGCATTAATACCTCCAAAGATATTGAGTATGAAAGATCCCATTGATATGGGAGGTGCCACGCCCCCTGTTCCGATTCCAAAAAGGGATAGGTAGTAGGAAAGAGACTTACTTTATACAACGCCTTACCAAAATTTAGTAGTCTAGCATTAATACTTCCAAAGATATTGAGTATGAAAGTTCCCATTTGTATGGGAGGTGCCACGCCCCCTGTTCCGATTTCAAAAAGGGATAGGTATAAGGAAAGGGACTTACTTTATACAACCCCTTACCAAAATTTAGTAGTGTAGCATTAATACCTCCAAAGATATTGAGTATGAAAGTTCCCATTTGTATGGGTGGTGCCACGCCCCCTGTTCCGATTTCAAAAAGGGATAGGTAGTAGGAAAGGTACTTTCTTTATACAACGCCTTACCAAAATTTAGTAGTCTAGCATTAACACCTCCCAAGATATTGAGTATGAAAGATCCTATTTGTGTGGAAGGTGCTACGCCCCCTTTTCCAATTTCAAAAAGTGATAGGTAAAATAGGAAAGGGTCTGACTTTATACATCGTCTTACCAAAATTTAGTAGTCTAGCATTAAAACTTCCAAAGATATTGAGTATGAAAGTTCCCATTTGTATGGGAGGTGCCACGCCCCCTGTTCCGATTTCAAAAAGGGATAGGTATAAGAAAAGGGACTTACTTTATACAACGCCTTACCAAAATTTAGTAGTGTAGCATTAATACCTCCAAAGATATTGTGTATGAAAGTTCCCATTTGTATGGGAAGTGCCACTCCCCCTTTTACGATTTCAAAAAGGGATAGGTGTAAGGAAAGGGACTTACTTTATACAACGCCTTACCAAAATTTAGTAGTGTAGCATTAATACCTCCAAAGATATTGAGTATGAAAGTTCCCATTTGTATGGGAGGTGCCACGCCCCCTGTTCCGGTTTCAAAAAGGGATAGGTATAAGGAAAGGGACTTACTTTATACAACGCCTTACCAAAATTTAGTAGTGTAGCATTAATACCTCCAAAGATATTGAGTATGAAAGTTCCCATTTGTATGGGAGGTGCCACGCCCCCTGTTCCGATTTCAAAAAGGGATAGGTATAAGGAAAGGGACTTACTTTATACAACGCCTTACCAAAATTTAGTAGTGTAGCATTAATACCTCCAAAGATATTGAGTATGAAAGTTCCCATTTGTATGGGAAGTGCCACTCCCCCTTTTACGATTTCAAAAAGGGATAGGTGTAAGGAAAGGGACTTACTTTATACAACGCCTTACCAAAATTTAGTAGTGTAGCATTAATACCTCCAAAGATATTGAGTATGAAAGTTCCCATTTGTATGGGAGGTGCCACGCCCCCTGTTCCGATTTCAAAAAGGGATAGGTATAAGGAAAAATACTTACTTTATACAACGCCTTACCAAAATTTAGTAGTGTAGCATTAATACCTCCAAAGATATTGAGTATGAAAGTTCCCATTTGTATGGGAGGTGCCACGCCCCCTGTTCCGATTTCAAAAAGGGATAGGTAGTAGGAAAGGGACTTTCTTTATACAACGCCTTACCAAAGTTTAGTAGTCTAGCATTAACAATTCCAAAGATATTGAGTATGAAAGATCCCGTTTGTATGGGAGGTGCCACGCCCCCTGTTCCGATCTCAAAAAGGGATAGGTAGTAGGAAAGGGACTTTCTTTATACAACACCTTACCAAAATTTAGTAGTCTAGCATTAACACCTCCAAAGATATTGAGTATGAAAGATCCTATTTGTGTGGAAGGTGCTACGCCCCCTTTTCCAATTTCAAAAAGTGATAGGTAAAATAGGAAAGGGTCTTACTTTATACATCGTCTTACCAAAATTTAGTAGTCTAGCATTAAAACTTCCAAAGATATTGAGTATGAAAGTTCCCATTTGTATGGGAGGTGCCACGCCCCCTTTTCCGATTTTAAAAAAGGATAGGTATTAGGAAAGAGACTTACTTTATACAACGCCTTACCAAAATGTAGTACTCTAGCATTAATGCTTCCAAAGATATTGAGTATGAAAGTTCCCATTTGTATGGAAGGTGCCACTCCCCCTTTTACGATTTCAAAAAGGGATAGGTATAAGGAAAGGGAGTTTCTTTATACAACGCCTTACCAAAATTTAGTGGTCTAGCATTAATACCTCCAAAGATATTGAGTATGAAAGTTCCCATTTGTATGGGAGGTGCCACGCCCCCTGTTCCGATTTCAAAAAGGGATAGGTATAAGGAAAGGGACTTACTTTATACAACGCCTTACCAAAATTTAGTAGTGTAGCATTAATACCTCCAAAGATATTGAGTATGAAAGTTCCCATTTGTATGGGAAGTGCCACTCCCCCTTTTACGATTTAAAAAAGGGATAGGTGTAAGGAAAGGGACTTACTTTATACAACGCCTTACCAAAATTTAGTAGTGTAGCATTAATACCTCCAAAGATATTGAGTATGAAAGATCCCATTGATATGGGAGGTGCCACGCCCCCTGTTCCGATTCCAAAAAGGGATAGGTAGTAGGAAAGAGACTTACTTTATACAACGCCTTACCAAAATGTAGTAGTCTAGCATTAATACTTCCAAAGATATTGAGTATGAAAGTTCCCATTTGTATGGGAAGTGCCACTCCCCCTTTTACGATTTCAAAAAGGGATAGGTATAAGGAAAGGGACTTACTTTATACAACGCCTTACCAAAATTTAGTAGTGTAGCATTAATACCTCCAAAGATATTGAGTATGAAAGATCCCATTTATATGGGAGGTGCCACGCCCCCTGTTCCGATTCCAAAAAGGGATAGGTAGTAGGAAAGAGACTTACTTTATACAACGCCTTACCAAAATGTAGTAGTCTAGCATTAATACTTCCAAAGATATTGAGTATGAAAGTTCCCATTTGTATGGGAAGTGCCACTCCCCCTTTTACGATTTCAAAAAGGGATAGGTATAAGGAAAGGGACTTACTTTATACAACGCCTTACCAAAATTTAGTAGTGTAGCATTAATACCTCCAAAGATATTGAGTATGAAAGATCCCATTGATATGGGAGGTGCCACGCCCCCTGTTCCGATTCCAAAAAGGGATAGGTAGTAGGAAAGAGACTTACTTTATACAACGCCTTACCAAAATGTAGTAGTCTAGCATTAATACTTCCAAAGATATTGAGTATGAAAGTTCCCATTTGTATGGGAGGTGCCACGCCCCCTGTTCCGATTTCAAAAAGGGATAGGTATAAGGAAAGGGACTTACTTTATACAACGCCTTACCAAAATTTAGTAGTCTAGCATTAACAATTCCAAAGATATTGAGTATGAAAGATCTTATTTGTGTGGAAGGTGCTACGCCCCCTTTTCCAATTTCAAAAAGTGATAGGTAAAATAGAAAAGGGTATTTCTTTATACAACGCCTTACCAAAATTTAGTAGTCTAGCATTAATACCTCCAAAGATATTGAGTATGAAAGATCCCATTTATATGGGAGGTGCCACGCCCCCTGTTCCGATTCCAAAAAGGGATAGGTAGTAGGAAAGAGACTTACTTTATACAACGCCTTACCAAAATGTAGTAGTCTAGCATTAATACTTCCAAAGATATTGAGTATGAAAGTTCCCATTTGTATGGGAAGTGCCACTCCCCCTTTTACGATTTCAAAAAGGGATAGGTATAAGGAAAGGGACTTACTTTATACAACGCCTTACCAAAATTTAGTAGTGTAGCATTAATACCTCCAAAGATATTGAGTATGAAAGATCCCATTGATATGGGAGGTGCCACGCCCCCTGTTCCGATTCCAAAAAGGGATAGGTAGTAGGAAAGAGACTTACTTTATACAACGCCTTACCAAAATGTAGTAGTCTAGCATTAATACTTCCAAAGATATTGAGTATGAAAGTTCCCATTTGTATGGGAGGTGCCACGCCCCCTGTTCCGATTTCAAAAAGGGATAGGTATAAGGAAAGGGACTTACTTTATACAACCCCTTACCAAAATTTAGTAGTGTAGCATTAATACCTCCAAAGATATTGAGTATGAAAGTTCCCATTTGTATGGGTGGTGCCACGCCCCCTGTTCCGATTTCAAAAAGGGATAGGTAGTAGGAAAGGTACTTTCTTTATACAACGCCTTACCAAAATTTAGTAGTCTAGCATTAACACCTCCCAAGATATTGAGTATGAAAGATCCTATTTGTGTGGAAGGTGCTACGCCCCCTTTTCCAATTTCAAAAAGTGATAGGTAAAATAGGAAAGGGTCTGACTTTATACATCGTCTTACCAAAATTTAGTAGTCTAGCATTAAAACTTCCAAAGATATTGAGTATGAAAGTTCCCATTTGTATGGGAGGTGCCACGCCCCCTGTTCCGATTTCAAAAAGGGATAGGTATAAGAAAAGGGACTTACTTTATACAACGCCTTACCAAAATTTAGTAGTGTAGCATTAATACCTCCAAAGATATTGAGTATGAAAGTTCCCATTTGTATGGGAAGTGCCACTCCCCCTTTTACGATTTCAAAAAGGGATAGGTGTAAGGAAAGGGACTTACTTTATACAACGCCTTACCAAAATTTAGTAGTGTAGCATTAATACCTCCAAAGATATTGAGTATGAAAGTTCCCATTTGTATGGGAGGTGCCACGCCCCCTGTTCCGGTTTCAAAAAGGGATAGGTATAAGGAAAGGGACTTACTTTATACAACGCCTTACCAAAATTTAGTAGTGTAGCATTAATACCTCCAAAGATATTGAGTATGAAAGTTCCCATTTGTATGGGAGGTGCCACGCCCCCTGTTCCGATTTCAAAAAGGGATAGGTATAAGGAAAGGGACTTACTTTATACAACGCCTTACCAAAATTTAGTAGTGTAGCATTAATACCTCCAAAGATATTGAGTATGAAAGTTCCCATTTGTATGGGAAGTGCCACTCCCCCTTTTACGATTTCAAAAAGGGATAGGTGTAAGGAAAGGGACTTACTTTATACAACGCCTTACCAAAATTTAGTAGTGTAGCATTAATACCTCCAAAGATATTGAGTATGAAAGTTCCCATTTGTATGGGAGGTGCCACGCCCCCTGTTCCGATTTCAAAAAGGGATAGGTATAAGGAAAAAGACTTACTTTATACAACGCCTTACCAAAATTTAGTAGTGTAGCATTAATACCTCCAAAGATATTGAGTATGAAAGTTCCCATTTGTATGGGAGGTGCCACGCCCCCTGTTCCGATTTCAAAAAGGGATAGGTAGTAGGAAAGGGACTTTCTTTATACAACGCCTTACCAAAGTTTAGTAGTCTAGCATTAACAATTCCAAAGATATTGAGTATGAAAGATCCCGTTTGTATGGGAGGTGCCACGCCCCCTGTTCCGATCTCAAAAAGGGATAGGTAGTAGGAAAGGGACTTTCTTTATACAACACCTTACCAAAATTTAGTAGTCTAGCATTAACACCTCCAAAGATATTGAGTATGAAAGATCCTATTTGTGTGGAAGGTGCTACGCCCCCTTTTCCAATTTCAAAAAGTGATAGGTAAAATAGGAAAGGGTCTTACTTTATACATCGTCTTACCAAAATTTAGTAGTCTAGCATTAAAACTTCCAAAGATATTGAGTATGAAAGTTCCCATTTGTATGGGAGGTGCCACGCCCCCTTTTCCGATTTTAAAAAAGGATAGGTATTAGGAAAGAGACTTACTTTATACAACGCCTTACCAAAATGTAGTACTCTAGCATTAATGCTTCCAAAGATATTGAGTATGAAAGTTCCCATTTGTATGGAAGGTGCCACTCCCCCTTTTACGATTTCAAAAAGGGATAGGTATAAGGAAAGGGAGTTTCTTTATACAACGCCTTACCAAAATGTAGTGGTCTAGCATTAATACCTCTAAAGATATTGAGTATGAAAGATCCCATTTGTATGGGAGGTGCCACGCCCCCTGTTCCGATTTCAAAAAGGGATAGGTAGTAGGAAAGGGACTTTCTTTATACAACGCCTTACCAAAATTTAGTAGTCTAGCATTAACACCTCCAAAGATATTGAGTATGAAAGATCCTATTTGTGTGGAAGGTGCTACGCCCCCTTTTCCAATTTCAAAAAGTGATAGGTATTAGGAAAGGGGCTTTCTTTATACAACGCCTTACCAAAATTTAGTAGTCTAGCATTAAAACTTCCAAAGATATTGAGTATGAAAGTTCCCATTTGTATGGGAAGTGCCACTCCCCCTTTTACGATTTCAAACAGGGATAGGTATAAGGAAAGGGACTTACTTTATACAACGCCTTACCAAAATTTAGTAGTGTAGCATTAATACCTCCAAAGATATTGAGTATGAAAGTTCCCATTTGTATGGGAAGTGCCACTCCCCCTTTTACGATTTCAAACAGGGATAGGTATAAGGAAAGGGACTTACTTTATACAACGCCTTACCAAAATTTAGTAGTGTATCATTAATACCTCCAAAGATATTGAGTATGAAAGTTCCCATTTGTATGGGAGGTGCCACGCCCCCTGTTCCGATTTCAAAAAGGGATAGGTATAAGGAAAGGGACTTACTTTATACAACGTCTTAAAAAAATTTAGTAGTCTAGCATTAAAACTTCCAAAGATATTGAGTATGAAAGTTCCCATTTGTATGGGAAGTGCCACTCCCCCTTTTACGATTTCAAAAAGGGATAGGTATAAGGAAAGGGAGTTTCTTTATACAACGCCTTACCAAAATTTAGTGGTCTAGCATTAAAACCTCCAAAGATATTGAGTATGAAAGATCCCATTTGTATGGGAGGTGCCACGCCCCCTGTTCCGATTTCAAAAAGGGATAGGTAGTAGGAAAGGGACTTTCTTTATACAACGCCTTACCAAAATTTAGTAGTCTAGCATTAAAACTTCCAAAGATATTGAGTATGAAAGTTCCCATTTGTATGGGAAGTGCCACTCCCCCTTTTACGATTTCAAAAAGGGATAGGTATAAGGAAAGGGAGTTTCTTTATACAACGCCTTACCAAAATTTAGTGGTCTAGCATTAATACCTCCAAAGATATTGAGTATGAAAGATCCCATTTGTATGGGAGGTGCCACGCCCCCTGTTCCGATTTCAAAAAGGGATAGGTAGTAGGAAAGGGACTTTCTTTATACAACGCCTTACCAAAATTTAGTAGTCTAGCATTAACACCTCCAAAGATATTGAGTATGAAAGATCCTATTTGTGTGGAAGGTGCTACGCCCCCTTTTCCAATTTCAAAAAGTGATAGGTAAAATAGGAAAGGGTCTTTCTTTATACCACGCCTTACCAAAATTTAGTAGTCTAGCATTAATACCTCCAAAGATATTGAGTATGAAAGATCCCATTTGTATGGGAGGTGCCACGCCCCCTGTTCCGATTTCAAAAAGGGATAGGTAGTAGGAAAGGGACTTTCTTTATACAACGCCTTACCAAAATTTAGTAGTCTAGCATTAACACCTCCAAAGATATTGAGTATGAAAGATCCTATTTGTGTGGAAGGTGCCACACCCCCCTTTACGATTTCAAAAATGGATAGGTATTAGGAAAGGAACTTACTTTATACAACGTCTTACCGAAATTTAGTAGTCTAGCATTATTACCTTCAAAGATATTCAGTATGAAAGTCCCCATTTGTATGGGAAGTGCCACTTCCGCTTTTACGATTTCAAAAAGGGATAGGTATAAGGAAAGGGACTTACTTTATACAACGCCTTACCAAAATTTAGTAGTGTAGCATTAATACCTCCAAAGATATTGAGTATGAAAATTCCCATTTGTATGGGAGGTGCCACGCCCCCTGTTCCGATTTCAAAAAGGGATAGGTAGTAGGAAAGGGACTTTCTTTATACAACGCCTTACCAAAATTTAGTAGGCTAGCATTAATACCTCCAAAGATATTGAGTATGAAAGATCCTATTTGTGTGGAAGGTGCCACACCCCCCTTTACGATTTCAAAAATGGATAGGTATTAGGAAAGGAACTTACTTTATACAACGTCTTACCGAAATTTAGTAGTCTAGCATTAATACCTCCAAAGATATTGAGTATACAAGTTCTCATTTGTATGGGAACTTCCAGGCCCCCTTTTACGATTTCCAAAAGGGATAGGTATTAGGAAAGAGACTTACTTTATACAACGCCTTACCAAAATTTAGTAGTCTAGCAATAATACTTTCAAAGATATTGAGTATGAAACTTCCCATTTGTATGGGAAGTGCCACTTCCGCTTTTACGATTTCAAAAAGGGATAGGTATAAGGAAAGGGACTTACTTTATACAACGCGTTACCAAAATTTAGTAGTCTAGCATTAACACCTCCAAAGATATTGAGTATGAAAGATCCTATTTGTGTGGAAGGTGCTACGCCCCCTTTTCCAATTTCAAAAAGTGATAGGTAAAATACGAAAGGGTCTTACTTTATACATCGTCTTACCAAAATTTAGTAGTCTAGCATTAAAACTTCCAAAGATATTGAGTATGAAAGTTCCCATTTGTATGGGAAGTGCCACTCCCCCTTTTACGATTTCAAAAAGGGATGGGTATTAGGAAAGGAACTTACTTTATACAACGTCTTACCGAAATTTAGTAGTCTAGCATTAATACCTCCAAAGATATTGAGTATAAAAGTTCTCATTTGTATGGGAACTTCCAGGCCCCCTTTTACGATTTCCAAAAGGGATAGGTATTAGGAAAGAGACTTACTTTATACAACGTCCTACCGAAATTTAGTAGTCTAGCATTATTACCTTCAAAGATATTCAGTATGAAAGTTCCCATTTGTATGGGAAGTGCCACTTCCGCTTTTACGATTTCAAAAAGGGATAGGTATAAGGAAAGGGACTTACTTTATACAACGCCTTACCAAAATTTAGTAGTGTAGCATTAATACCTCCAAAGATATTGAGTATGAAAGTTCCCATTTGTATGGGAGGTGCCACGCCCCCTGTTCCGATTTCAAAAAGGGATAGGTATAAGGAAAGGGACTTACTTTATACAACGCCTTACCAAAATTTAGTAGTGTAGCATTAATACCTCCAAAGATATTGAGTATGAAAGTTCCCATTTGTATGGGAGGTGCCACGCCCCCTGTTCCGATTTCAAAAAGGGATAGGTATAAGGAAAGGGACTTACTTTATACAACGCCTTACCAAAATTTAGTAGTGTAGCATTAATACCTCCAAAGATATTGAGTATGAAAGTTCCCATTTGTATGGGTGGTGCCACGCCCCCTGTTCCGATTTCAAAAAGGGATAGGTAGTAGGAAAGGGACTTTCTTTATACAACGCCTTACCAAAATTTAGTAGTCTAGCCTTAACAATTCCAAAGATATTGAGTATGAAAGATCCTATTTGTGTGGAAGGTGCTACGCCCCGTTTTCCAATTTCAAAAAGTGATAGGTAAAATAGGAAAGGGTATTTCTTTATACAACGCCTTACCAAAATTTAGTAGTCTAGCATTAATACCTCCAAAGATATTGAGTATGAAAGATCCCATTTATATGGGAGGTGCCACGCCCCCTGTTCCGATTCCAAAAAGGGATAGGTAGTAGGAAAGAGACTTACTTTATACAACGCCTTACCAAAATTTAGTAGTCTAGCCTTAACAATTCCAAAGATATTGAGTATGAAAGATCCTATTTGTGTGGAAGGTGCTACGCCCCCTTTTCCAATTTCAAAAAGTGATAGGTAAAATAGGAAAGGGTATTTCTTTATACAACGCCTTACCAAAATTTAGTAGTCTAGCATTAATACCTCCAAAGATATTGAGTATGAAAGATCCCATTTATATGGGAGGTGCCACGCCCCCTGTTCCGACTCCAAAAAGGGATAGGTAGTAGGAAAGAGACTTACTTTATACAACGCCTTACCAAAATGTAGTAGTCTAGCATTAACAATTCCAAAGATATTGAGTATGAAAGATCCTATTTGTGTGGAAGGTGCTACGCCCCGTTTTCCAATTTCAAAAAGTGATAGGTAAAATAGGAAAGGGTATTTCTTTATACAACGCCTTACCAAAATTTAGTAGTCTAGCATTAATACCTCCAAAGATATTGAGTATGAAAGATCCCATTTATATGGGAGGTGCCACGCCCCCTGTTCCGATTCCAAAAAGGGATAGGTAGTAGGAAAGAGACTTACTTTATACAACGCCTTACCAAAATTTAGTAGTCTAGCCTTAACAATTCCAAAGATATTGAGTATGAAAGATCCTATTTGTGTGGAAGGTGCTACGCCCCCTTTTCCAATTTCAAAAAGTGATAGGTAAAATAGGAAAGGGTATTTCTTTATACAACGCCTTACCAAAATTTAGTAGTGTAGCATTAATACCTCCAAAGATATTGAGTATGAAAGTTCCCATTTGTATGGGTGGTGCCACGCCCCCTGTTCCGATTTCAAAAAGGGATAGGTAGTAGGAAAGGGACTTTCTTTATACAACGCCTTACCAAAATTTAGTAGTCTAGCATTAACAATTCCAAAGATATTGAGTATGAAAGATCCTATTTGTGTGGAAGGTGCTACGCCCCGTTTTCCAATTTCAAAAAGTGATAGGTAAAATAGGAAAGGGTATTTCTTTATACAACGCCTTACCAAAATTTAGTAGTCTAGCATTAATACCTCCAAAGATATTGAGTATGAAAGATCCCATTTATATGGGAGGTGCCACGCCCCCTGTTCCGATTCCAAAAAGGGATAGGTAGTAGGAAAGAGACTTACTTTATACAACGCCTTACCAAAATTTAGTAGTCTAGCCTTAACAATTCCAAAGATATTGAGTATGAAAGATCCTATTTGTGTGGAAGGTGCTACGCCCCCTTTTCCAATTTCAAAAAGTGATAGGTAAAATAGGAAAGGGTATTTCTTTATACAACGCCTTACCAAAATTTAGTAGTCTAGCATTAATACCTCCAAAGATATTGAGTATGAAAGATCCCATTTATATGGGAGGTGCCACGCCCCCTGTTCCGACTCCAAAAAGGGATAGGTAGTAGGAAAGAGACTTACTTTATACAACGCCTTACCAAAATGTAGTAGTCTAGCATTAATACTTCCAAAGATATTGAGTATGAAAGTTCCCATTTGTATGGGAAGTGCCACTCCCCCTTTTACGATTTCAAAAAGGGATAGGTATAAGGAAAGGGACTTACTTTATACAACGCCTTACCAAAATTTAGTAGTCTAGCATTAATACCTCCAAAGATATTGAGTATGAAAGTTCCCATTTGTATGGGTGGTGCCACGCCCCCTGTTCCGATTTCAAAAAGGGATAGGTATAAGGAAAGGGACTTACTTTATACAACGCCTTACCAAAATTTAGTAGTCTAGCATTAACACCTCCCAAGATATTGAGTATGAAAGATCCCATTTATATGGGAGGTGCCACGCCCCCTGTTCCGACTCCAAAAAGGGATAGGTAGTAGGAAAGAGACTTACTTTATACAACGCCTTACCAAAATGTAGTAGTCTAGCATTAATACTTCCAAAGATATTGAGTATGAAAGTTCCCATTTGTATGGGAAGTGCCACTCCCCCTTTTACGATTTCAAAAAGGGATAGGTATAAGGAAAGGGACTTACTTTATACAACGCCTTACCAAAATTTAGGAGTCTAGCATTAACACCTCCCAAGATATTGAGTATGAAAGATCCTTTTTGTGTGGAAGGTGCTACGCCTCTTTTCCAATTTCAAAAAGTGATAGGTAAAATAGGAAAGGGTATTTCTTTATACAACGCCTTACCAAAATTTAGTAGTGTAGCATTAATACCTCCAAAGATATTGAGTATGAAAGTTCCCATTTGTATGGGTGGTGCCACGCCCCCTGTTCCGATTTCAAAAAGGGATAGGTAGTAGGAAAGGGACTTTCTTTATACAACGCCTTACCAAAATTTAGTAGTCTAGCATTAACAATTCCAAAGATATTGAGTATGAAAGATCCTATTTGTGTGGAAGGTGCTACGCCCCCTTTTCCAATTTCAAAAAGTGATAGGTAAAATAGGAAAGGGTATTTCTTTATACAACGCCTTACCAAAATTTAGTAGTCTAGCATTAATACCTCCAAAGATATTGAGTATGAAAGATCCCATTTATATGGGAGGTGCCACGCCCCCTGTTCCGATTCCAAAAAGGGATAGGTAGTAGGAAAGAGACTTACTTTATACAACGCCTTACCAAAATGTAGTAGTCTAGCATTAATACTTCCAAAGATATTGAGTATGAAAGTTCCCATTTGTATGGGAAGTGCCACTCCCCCTTTTACGATTTCAAAAAGGGATAGGTATAAGGAAAGGGACTTACTTTATACAACGCCTTACCAAAATTTAGTAGTGTAGCATTAATACCTCCAAAGATATTGAGTATGAAAGATCCCATTTATATGGGAGGTGCCACGCCCCCTGTTCCGATTCCAAAAAGGGATAGGTAGTAGGAAAGAGACTTACTTTATACAACGCCTTACCAAAATGTAGTAGTCTAGCATTAATACTTCCAAAGATATTGAGTATGAAAGTTCCCATTTGTATGGCAGGTGCCACGCCCCCTGTTCCGATTTCAAAAAGGGATAGGTATAAGGAAAGGGACTTACTTTATACAACGCCTTACCAAAATTTAGTAGTGTAGCATTAATACCTCCAAAGATATTGAGTATGAAAGTTCCATTTGTATGCGTGGTGCCACGCCCCCTGTTCCGATTTCAAAAAGGGATAGGTAGTAGGAAAGGGACTTTCTTTATACAACGCCTTACCAAAATTTAGTAGTCTAGCATTAACACCTCCCAAGATATTGAGTATGAAAGATCCTATTTGTGTGGAAGGTGCTACGCCCCCTTTTCCAATTTCAAAAAGTGATAGGTAAAATAGGAAAGGGTCTTACTTTATACATCGTCTTACCAAAATTTAGTAGTCTAGCATTAATACCTCCAAAGATATTGAGTATGAAAGTTCCCATTTGTATGGGTGGTGCCACGCCCCCTGTTCCGATTTCAAAAAGGGATAGGTGTAAGGAAAGGGACTTACTTTATACAACGCCTTACCAAAATTTAGTAGTGTAGCATTAATACCTCCAAAGATATTGAGTATGAAAATTCCATTTGTATGCGTGGTGCCACGCCCCCTGTTCCGATTTCAAAAAGGGATAGGTAGTAGGAAAGGGACTTACTTTATACAACGCCTTACCAAAATGTAGTAGTCTAGCATTAATACTTCCAAAGATATTGAGTATGAAAGTTCCCATTTGTATGGCAGGTGCCACGCCCCCTGTTCCGATTTCAAAAAGGGATAGGTATAAGGAAAGGGACTTACTTTATACAACGCCTTACCAAAATTTAGTAGTGTAGCATTAATACCTCCAAAGATATTGAGTATGAAAGTTCCATTTGTATGCGTGGTGCCACGGCCCCTGTTCCGATTTCAAAAAGGGATAGGTAGTAGGAAAGGGACTTACTTTATACAACGCCTTACCAAAATGTAGTAGTCTAGCATTAATACTTCCAAAGATATTGAGTATGAAAGTTCCCATTTGTATGGGAAGTGCCACTCCCCCTTTTACGATTTCAAAAAGGGATAGGTATAAGGAAAGGGACTTACTTTATACAACGCCTTACCAAAATTTAGTAGTCTAGCATTAATACCTCCAAAGATATTGAGTATGAAAGTTCCCATTTGTATGGGTGGTGCCACGCCCCCTGTTCCGATTTCAAAAAGGGATAGGTATAAGGAAAGGGACTTACTTTATACAACGCCTTACCAAAATTTAGTAGTCTAGCATTAACACCTCCCAAGATATTGAGTATGAAAGTTCCCATTTGTATGGGAGGTGCCACGCCCCCTGTTCCGATTTCAAAAAGGGATAGGTATAAGAAAAGGGACTTACTTTATACAACGCCTTACCAAAATTTAGTAGTGTAGCATTAATACCTCCAAAGATATTGAGTATGAAAGTTCCCATTTGTATGGGAAGTGCCACTCCCCCTTTTACGATTTCAAAAAGGGATAGGTGTAAGGAAAGGGACTTACTTTATACAACGCCTTACCAAAATTTAGTAGTGTAGCATTAATACCTCCAAAGATATTGAGTATGAAAATTCCCATTTGTATGGGAAGTGCCACTTCCGCTTTTACGATTTCAAAAAGGGATAGGTATAAGGAAAGGGACTTACTTTATACAACGCCTTACCAAAATTTAGTAGTGTAGCATTAATACCTCCAAAGATATTGAGTATGAAAGTTCCCATTTGTATGGGAAGTGCCACTCCCCCTTTTACGATTTCAAAAAGGGATAGGTGTAAGGAAAGGGACTTACTTTATACAACGCCTTACCAAAATTTAGTAGTGTAGCATTAATACCTCCAAAGATATTGAGTATGAAAATTCCCATTTGTATGGGAAGTGCCACTTCCGCTTTTACGATTTCAAAAAGGGATAGGTATAAGAAAAGGGACTTACTTTATACAACGCCTTACCAAAATTTAGTAGTGTAGCATTAATACCTCCAAAGATATTGAGTATGAAAATTCCCATTTGTATGGGAGGTGCCACGCCCCCTGTTCCGATTTCAAAAAGGGATAGGTAGTAGGAAAGGGACTTTCTTTATACAACGCCTTACCAAAATTTAGTAGGCTAGCATTAATACCTCCAAAGATATTGAGTATGAAAGATCCTATTTGTGTGGAAGGTGCCACACCCCCCTTTACGATTTCAAAAATGGATAGGTATTAGGAAAGGAACTTACTTTATACAACGTCTTACCGAAATTTAGTAGTCTAGCATTAATACCTCCAAAGATATTGAGTATACAAGTTCTCATTTGTATGGGAACTTCCAGGCCCCCTTTTACGATTTCCAAAAGGGATAGGTATTAGGAAAGAGACTTACTTTATACAACGCCTTACCAAAATTTAGTAGTCTAGCAATAATACTTTCAAAGATATTGAGTATGAAACTTCCCATTTGTATGGGAAGTGCCACTTCCGCTTTTACGATTTCAAAAAGGGATAGGTATAAGGAAAGGGACTTACTTTATACAACGCGTTACCAAAATTTAGTAGTCTAGCATTAACACCTCCAAAGATATTGAGTATGAAAGATCCTATTTGTGTGGAAGGTGCTACGCCCCCTTTTCCAATTTCAAAAAGTGATAGGTAAAATACGAAAGGGTCTTACTTTATACATCGTCTTACCAAAATTTAGTAGTCTAGCATTAAAACTTCCAAAGATATTGAGTATGAAAGTTCCCATTTGTATGGGAAGTGCCACTCCCCCTTTTACGATTTCAAAAAGGGATAGGTATTAGGAAAGGAACTTACTTTATACAACGTCTTACCGAAATTTAGTAGTCTAGCATTAATACCTCCAAAGATATTGAGTATAAAAGTTCTCATTTGTATGGGAACTTCCAGGCCCCCTTTTACGATTTCCAAAAGGGATAGGTATTAGGAAAGAGACTTACTTTATACAACGTCTTACCGAAATTTAGTAGTCTAGCATTATTACCTTCAAAGATATTCAGTATGAAAGTTCCCATTTGTATGGGAAGTGCCACTTCCGCTTTTACGATTTCAAAAAGGGATAGGTATAAGGAAAGGGACTTACTTTATACAACGCGTTACCAAAATTTAGTAGTCTAGCATTAACACCTCCAAAGATATTGAGTATGAAAGATCCTATTTGTGTGGAAGGTGCTACGCCCCCTTTTCCAATTTCAAAAAGTGATAGGTAAAATACGAAAGGGTCTTACTTTATACATCGTCTTACCAAAATTTAGTAGTCTAGCATTAAAACTTCCAAAGATATTGAGTATGAAAGTTCCCATTTGTATGGGAAGTGCCACTCCCCCTTTTACGATTTCAAAAAGGGATAGGTATAAGGAAAGGGACTTACTTTATACAACGCCTTACCAAAATTTAGTAGTGTAGCATTAATACCTCCAAAGATATTGAGTATGAAAGTTCCCATTTGTATGGGAGGTGCCACGCCCCCTGTTCCGATTTCAAAAAGGGATAGGTATAAGGAAAGGGACTTACTTTATACAACGCCTTACCAAAATTTAGTAGTGTAGCATTAATACCTCCAAAGATATTGAGTATGAAAGTTCCCATTTGTATGGGTGGTGCCACTCCCCCTGTTCCGATTTCAAAAAGGGATAGGTAGTAGGAAAGGGACTTTCTTTATACAACGCCTTACCAAAATTTAGTAGTCTAGCATTAACAATTCCAAAGATATTGAGTATGAAAGATCCTATTTGTGTGGAAGGTGCTACGCCCCGTTTTCCAATTTCAAAAAGTGATAGGTAAAATAGGAAAGGGTATTTCTTTATACAACGCCTTACCAAAATTTAGTAGTCTAGCATTAATACCTCCAAAGATATTGAGTAAGAAAGATCCCATTTATATGGGAGGTGCCACGCCTCCTGTTCCGATTCCAAAAAGGGATAGGTAGTAGGAAAGAGACTTACTTTATACAACGCCTTACCAAAATTTAGTAGTCTAGCATTAACAATTCCAAAGATATTGAGTATGAAAGATCCTATTTGTGTGGAAGGTGCTACGCCCCCTTTTCCAATTTCAAAAAGTGATAGGTAAAATAGGAAAGGGTATTTCTTTATACAACGCCTTACCAAAATTTAGTAGTCTAGCATTAATACCTCCAAAGATATTGAGTATGAAAGATCCCATTTATATGGGAGGTGCCACGCCCCCTGTTCCGACTCCAAAAAGGGATAGGTAGTAGGAAAGAGACTTACTTTATACAACGCCTTACCAAAATGTAGTAGTCTAGCATTAATACTTCCAAAGATATTGAGTATGAAAGTTCCCATTTGTATGGGAAGTGCCACTCCCCCTTTTACGATTTCAAAAAGGGATAGGTATAAGGAAAGGGACTTACTTTATACAACGCCTTACCAAAATTTAGTAGTCTAGCATTAATACCTCCAAAGATATTGAGTATGAAAGTTCCCATTTGTATGGGTGGTGCCACGCCCCCTGTTCCGATTTCAAAAAGGGATAGGTAGTAGGAAAGGGACTTTCTTTATACAACGCCTTACCAAAATTTAGTAGTCTAGCATTAACACCTCCCAAGATATTGAGTATGAAAGATCCTATTTGTGTGGAAGGTGCTACGCCCCCTTTTCCAATTTCAAAAAGTGATAGGTAAAATAGGAAAGGGTATTTCTTTATACAACGCCTTACCAAAATTTAGTAGTGTAGCATTAATACCTCCAAAGATATTGAGTATGAAAGTTCCCATTTGTATGGCCCCCTGTTCCGATTTCAAAAAGGGATAGGTAGTAGGAAAGGGACTTTCTTTATACAACGCCTTACCAAAATTTAGTAGTCTAGCATTAACAATTCCAAAGATATTGAGTATGAAAGATCCTATTTGTGTGGAAGGTGCTACGCCCCCTTTTCCAATTTCAAAAAGTGATAGGTAAAATAGGAAAGGGTATTTCTTTATACAACGCCTTACCAAAATTTAGTAGTCTAGCATTAATACCTCCAAAGATATTGAGTATGAAAGATCCCATTTATATGGGAGGTGCCACGCCCCCTGTTCCGATTCCAAAAAGGGATAGGTAGTAGGAAAGAGACTTACTTTATACAACGCCTTACCAAAATGTAGTAGTCTAGCATTAATACTTCCAAAGATATTGAGAATGAAAGTTCCCATTTGTATGGGAAGTGCCACTCCCCCTTTTACGATTTCAAAAAGGGATAGGTATAAGGAAAGGGACTTACTTTATACAACGCCTTACCAAAATTTAGTAGTGTAGCATTAATACCTCCAAAGATATTGAGTATGAAAGATCCCATTTATATGGGAGGTGCCACGCCCCCTGTTCCGATTCCAAAAAGGGATAGGTAGTAGGAAAGAGACTTACTTTATACAACGCCTTACCAAAATGTAGTAGTCTAGCATTAATACTTCCAAAGATATTGAGTATGAAAGTTCCCATTTGTATGGGAGGTGCCACGCCCCCTGTTCCGATTTCAAAAAGGGATAGGTATAAGGAAAGGGACTTACTTTATACAACGCCTTACCAAAATTTAGTAGTGTAGCATTAATACCTCCAAAGATATTGAGTATGAAAGTTCCCATTTGTATGGGTGGTGCCACGCCCCCTGTTCCGATTTCAAAAAGGGATAGGTAGTAGGAAAGGGACTTTCTTTATACAACGCCTTACCAAAATTTAGTAGTCTAGCATTAACACCTCCCAAGATATTGAGTATGAAAGATCCTATTTGTGTGGAAGGTGCTACGCCCCCTTTTCCAATTTCAAAAAGTGATAGGTAAAATAGGAAAGGGTCTTACTTTATACATCGTCTTACCAAAATTTAGTAGTCTAGCATTAAAACTTCCAAAGATATTGAGTATGAAAGTTCCCATTTGTATGGGAGGTGCCACGCCCCCTGTTCCGATTTCAAAAAGGGATAGGTATAAGAAAAGGGACTTACTTTATACAACGCCTTACCAAAATTTAGTAGTGTAGCATTAATACCTCCAAAGATATTGAGTATGAAAGTTCCCATTTGTATGGGAAGTGCCACTCCCCCTTTTACGATTTCAAAAAGGGATAGGTGTAAGGAAAGGGACTTACTTTATACAACGCCTTACCAAAATTTAGTAGTGTAGCATTAATACCTCCAAAGATATTGAGTATGAAAGTTCCCATTTGTATGGGAGGTGCCACGCCCCCTGTTCCGGTTTCAAAAAGGGATAGGTATAAGGAAAGGGACTTACTTTATACAACGCCTTACCAAAATTTAGTAGTGTAGCATTAATACCTCCAAAGATATTGAGTATGAAAGTTCCCATTTGTATGGGAGGTGCCACGCCCCCTGTTCCGATTTCAAAAAGGGATAGGTATAAGGAAAGGGACTTACTTTATACAACGCCTTACCAAAATTTAGTAGTGTAGCATTAATACCTCCAAAGATATTGAGTATGAAAGTTCCCATTTGTATGGGAAGTGCCACTCCCCCTTTTACGATTTCAAAAAGGGATAGGTGTAAGGAAAGGGACTTACTTTATACAACGCCTTACCAAAATTTAGTAGTGTAGCATTAATACCTCCAAAGATATTGAGTATGAAAGTTCCCATTTGTATGGGAGGTGCCACGCCCCCTGTTCCGATTTCAAAAAGGGATAGGTGTAAGGAAAAAGACTTGCTTTATATAACGCCTTACCAAAATTTAGTAGTGTAGCATTAATACCTCCAAAGATATTGAGTATGAAAGTTCCCATTTGTATGGGAGGTGCCACGCCCCCTGTTCCGATTTCAAAAAGGGATAGGTAGTAGGAAAGGGACTTTCTTTATACAACGCCTTACCAAAATTTAGTAGTCTAGCATTAACAATTCCAAAGATATTGAGTATGAAAGATCCCGTTTGTATGGGAGGTGCCACGCCCCCTGTTCCGATCTCAAAAAGGGATAGGTAGTAGGAAAGGGACTTTCTTTATACAACGCCTTACCAAAATTTAGTAGTCTAGCATTAACACCTCCAAAGATATTGAGTATGAAAGATCCTATTTGTGTGGAAGGTGCTACGCCCCCTTTTCCAATTTCAAAAAGTGATAGGTAAAATAGGAAAGGGTCTTACTTTACACATCGTCTTACCAAAATTTAGTAGTCTAGCATTAAAACTTCGAAAGATATTGAGTATGAAAGTTCCCATTTGTATGGGAGGTGCCACGCCCCCTTTTCCGATTTTAAAAAAGGATAGGTATTAGGAAAGAGACTTACTTTATACAACGCCTTACCAAAATGTAGTAGTCTAGCATTAATACTTCCAAAGATATTGAGTATGAAAGTTCCCATTTGTATGGAAGGTGCCACTCCCCCTTTTACGATTTCAAAAAGGGATAGGTATAAGGAAAGGGAGTTTCTTTATACAACGCCTTACCAAAATTTAGTGGTCTAGCATTAATACCTCCAAAGATATTGAGTATGAAAGATCCCATTTGTATGGGAGGTGCCACGCCCCCTGTTCCGATTTCAAAAAGGGATAGGTAGTAGGAAAGGGACTTTCTTTATACAACGCCTTACCAAAATTTAGTAGTCTAGCATTAACACCTCCAAAGATATTGAGTATGAAAGATCCTATTTGTGTGGAAGGTGCTACGCCCCCTTTTCCAATTTCAAAAAGTGATAGGTAAAATAGGAAAGGGTCTTACTTTATACATCGTCTTACCAAAATTTAGTAGTCTAGCATTAAAACTTCCAAAGATATTGAGTATGAAAGTTCCCATTTGTATGGGAAGTGCCACTCCCCCTTTTACGATTTCAAACAGGGATAGGTATAAGGAAAGGGACTTACTTTATACAACGCCTTACCAAAATTTAGTAGTGTAGCATTAATACCTCCAAAGATATTGAGTATGAAAGTTCCCATTTGTATGGGAAGTGCCACTCCCCCTTTTACGATTTCAAACAGGGATAGGTATAAGGAAAGGGACTTGCTTTATACAACGCCTTACCAAAATTTAGTAGTGTAGCATTAATACCTCCAAAGATATTGAGTATGAAAGTTCCCATTTGTATGGGAGGTGCCACGCCCCCTGTTCCGATTTCAAAAAGGGATAGGTATAAGGAAAGGGACTTACTTTATACAACGTCTTACCAAAATTTAGTAGTCTAGCATTAAAACTTCCAAAGATATTGAGTATGAAAGTTCCCATTTGTATGGGAAGTGCCACTCCCCCTTTTACGATTTCAAAAAATGATAGGTATAAGGAAAGGGAGTTTCTTTATACAACGCCTTACCAAAATTTAGTGGTCTAGCATTAATACCTCCAAAGCTATTGAGTATGAAAGATCCCATTTGTATGGGAGGTGCCACGCCCCCTGTTCCGATTTCAAAAAGGGATAGGTAGTAGGAAAGGGACTTTCTTTATACAACGCCTTACCAAAATTTAGTAGTCTAGCATTAAAACTTCCAAAGATATTGAGTATGAAAGTTCCCATTTGTATGGGAAGTGCCACTCCCCCTTTTACGATTTCAAAAAGGGATAGGTATAAGGAAAGGGAGTTTCTTTATACAACGCCTTACCAAAATTTAGTGGTCTAGCATTAATACCTCCAAAGATATTGAGTATGAAAGATCCTATTTGTGTGGAAGGTGCTACGCCCCCTTTTCCAATTTCAAAAAGTGATAGGTAAAATAGGAAAGGGTCTCTCTTTATACAACGCCTTACCAAAATTTAGTAGTCTAGCATTAATACCTCCAAAGATATTGAGTATGAAAGATCCCATTTGTATGGGAGGTGCCACGCCCCCTGTTCCGATTTCAAAAAGGGATAGGTAGTAGGAAAGGGACTTTCTTTATACAACGCCTTACCAAAATTTAGTAGTCTAGCATTAACACCTCCAAAGATATTGAGTATGAAACATCCTATTTGTGTGGAAGGTGCTACGCCCCCTTTTCCAATTTCAAAAAGTGATAGGTAAAATAGGAAAGGGTCTTACTTTATACATCGTCTTACCAAAATTTAGTAGTCTAGCATTAAAACTTCCAAAGATATTGAGTATGAAAGTTCCCATTTGTATGGGAAGTGCCACTCCCCCTTTTACGATTTCAAACAGGGATAGGTATAAGGAAAGGGACTTACTTTATACAACGCCTTACCAAAATTTAGTAGTGTAGCATTAATACCTCCAAAGATATTGAGTATGAAAGTTCCCATTTGTATGGGAAGTGCCACTCCCCCTTTTACGATTTCAAACAGGGATAGGTATAAGGAAAGGGACTTACTTTATACAACGCCTTACCAAAATTTAGTAGTGTAGCATTAATACCTCCAAAGATATTGAGTATGAAAGTTCCCATTTGTATGGGAGGTGCCACGCCCCCTGTTCCGATTTCAAAAAGGGATAGGTATAAGGAAAGGGACTTACTTTATACAACGCCTTACCAAAATTTAGTAGTCTAGCATTAAAACTTCCAAAGATATTGAGTATGAAAGTTCCCATTTGTATGGGAAGTGCCACTCCCCCTTTTACGATTTCAAAAAGGGATAGGTATAAGGAAAGGGAGTTTCTTTATACAACGCCTTACCAAAATTTAGTGGTCTAGCATTAATACCTCCAAAGCTATTGAGCATGAAAGATCCCATTTGTATGGGAGGTGCCACGCCCCCTGTTCCGATTTCAAAAAGGGATAGGTAGTAGGAAAGGGACTTTCTTTATACAACGCCTTACCAAAATTTAGTAGTCTAGCATTAAAACTTTCAAAGATATTGAGTATGAAAGTTCCCATTTGTATGGGAAGTGCCACTCCCCCTTTTACGATTTCAAAAAGGGATAGGTATAAGGAAAGGGAGTTTCTTTATACAACGCCTTACCAAAATTTAGTGGTCTAGCATTAATACCTCCAAAGATATTGAGTATGAAAGATCCTATTTGTGTGGAAGGTGCTACGCCCCCTTTTCCAATTTCAAAAAGTTATAGGTATGAGGAAAGGGACTTACTTTATACAACGTCTTACCAAAATTTAGTACTCTAGCATTAATACCTCCAAAGATATTGAGTATGACAGTTCCCATTTGTATGGAAGGTGCCACGCCCCCTTTTACGATTTAAAAATGGGATAGGTATTAAGAAAGGGACTTACTTTATACAACGCCTTACCAAAATTTAGTAGTCTACCATTAAATACCTCCAAAGATATTGAGTATGAAAGTTCCCATTTGTATGGAAGGTGCCACGCCCTCTTTTACGATTTAAAAATGGCATAGGTATTAAGAAAGGGACTTACTTTATACAACGCCTTACCAAAATTTAGTAGTCTACCATTAATACTTCCAAAGATATTGAGTATGAAAGTTCTCATTTGTATGGGAGGTGTCACGCCCCCTTTTCCGATTTCAAAAAGGGATTGGTATTAGGAAAGGGACTTACTTTATGCAACGCCTTACCAAAATTTAGTAGTCTAGCATTAATACCTCCAAAGATATTGAGTATGAAAATTCTCATTTGTATGGGAGGTGCCACGCCCCCTTTTACGATTTCAAAAAGGGATAGGTATTAATAAAGGGACTTACTTTATACAACGCCTTACCAAAATTTAGTAGTCTAGCATTAATACCTCCAAAGATATTGAGTATGAAGGTTCTCATTTGTATCGGAGGTGCCACGCCCCCTTTTACGATTCCAAAAAGGGATAGGTATTAATAAAGGGACTTACTTTATACAACGCCTTACCAAAATTTAGTAGTCTAGCATTAATGCCTCCAAAGATATTGAGTATGAAAGTTCCCATTTGTATGGGAGGTGCCACGCCTCCTTTTACGATTTCAAAAAGGGATAGGTATTAGGAAAGGAACTTACTTTATACAACGGCTTACCAAAGTTTAGTAGTCTAGCATTAATACTTCCAAAGATATTGAGCATGAAAGTTCCCATTTGTATGGGAGGTGCCACGCCCCCTTTTCCGATTTCAAAAAGTTATAGGTATGAGGAAAGGGACTTACTTTATACAACGTCTTACCAAAATTTAGTACTCTAGCATTAATACCTCCAAAGATATTGAGTATGACAGTTCCCATTTGTATGGAAGGTGCCACGCCCCCTTTTACGATTTAAAAATGGGATAGGTATTAAGAAAGGGACTTACTTTATACAACGCCTTACCAAAATTTAGTAGTCTAGCATTAAAACTTCCAAAGATATTGAGTATGAAAGTTCCCATTTGTATGGGAAGTGCCACTCCCCCTTTTACGATTTCAAAAAGGGATAGGTATAAGGAAAGGGAGTTTCTTTATACAACGCCTTACCAAAATTTAGTGGTCTAGCATTAATACCTCCAAAGCTATTGAGCATGAAAGATCCCATTTGTATGGGAGGTGCCACGCCCCCTGTTCCGATTTCAAAAAGGGATAGGTAGTAGGAAAGGGACTTTCTTTATACAACGCCTTACCAAAATTTAGTAGTCTAGCATTAAAACTTTCAAAGATATTGAGTATGAAAGTTCCCATTTGTATGGGAAGTGCCACTCCCCCTTTTACGATTTCAAAAAGGGATAGGTATAAGGAAAGGGAGTTTCTTTATACAACGCCTTACCAAAATTTAGTGGTCTAGCATTAATACCTCCAAAGATATTGAGTATGAAAGATCCCATTTGTATGGGAGGTGCCACGCCCCCTGTTCCGATTTCAAAAAGGGATAGGTAGTAGGAAAGGGACTTTCTTTATACAACGCCTTACCAAAATTTAGTAGTCTAGCATTAACACCTCCAAAGATATTGAGTATGAAAGATCCTATTTGTGTGGAAGGTGCTACGCCCCCTTTTCCAATTTCAAAAAGTGATAGGTAAAATAGGAAAGGGTCTTTCTTTATACAACGCCTTACCAAAATTTAGTAGTCTAGCATTAATACCTCCAAAGATATTGAGTATGAAAGATCCCATTTGTATGGGAGGTGCCACGCCCCCTGTTCCGATTTCAAAACGGGATAGGTAGTAGGAAAGGGACTTTCTTTATACAACGCCTTACCAAAATTTAGTAGTCTAGCATTAACACCTCCAAAGATATTGAGTATGAAAGATCCTATTTGTGTGGAAGGTGCCACACCCCCCTTTACGATTTCAAAAATGGATAGGTATTAGGAAAGGAACTTACTTTATACAACGTCTTACCGAAATTTAGTAGTCTAGCATTATTACCTTCAAAGATATTCAGTATGAAAGTTCCCATTTGTATGGGAAGTGCCACTTCCGCTTTTACGATTTCAAAAAGGGATAGGTATAAGGAAAGGGACTTACTTTATACAACGCCTTACCAAAATTTAGTTGTGTAGCATTAATACCTCCAAAGATATTGAGTATGAAAATTCCCATTTGTATGGGAGGTGCCACGCCCCCTTTTCCGATTTCAAAAAGGGATAGGTAGTAGGAAAGGGACTTTCTTTATACAACGCCTTACCAAAATTTAGTAGGCTAGCATTAATACCTCCAAAGATATTGAGTATGAAAGATCTTATTTGTGTGGAAGGTGCCACACCCCCCTTTACGATTTCAAAAATGGATAGGTATTAGGAAAGGAACTTACTTTATACAACGTCTTACCGAAATTTAGTAGTCTAGCATTAATACCTCCAAAGATATTGAGTATAAAAGTTCTCATTTGTATGGGAACTTCCAGGCCCCCTTTTACGATTTCCAGAAGGGATAGGTATTAGGAAAGAGACTTACTTTATACAACGCCTTACCAAAATTTAGTAGTCTAGCAATAATACTTTCAAAGATATTGAGTATGAAACTTCCCATTTGTATGGGAGGTGCCACACCCCCCTTTACGATTTCAAAAAGGGATAGGTATTAGGAAAGGAACTTACTTTATACAACGTCTTACCGAAATTTAGTAGTCTACCATTAATACCTCCAAAGATATTGAGTATAAAAGTTCTCATTTGTATGGGAACTGCCAGGCCCCCTTTTACGATTTCAAAAAGGGATAGGTATTAGGAAAGGGACTTACTTTATACATCGTCTTACCAAATTTCAGTGGTCTAGAGATAATGGTTGCATAGATAGATGGAAAGATCCCATTTGTATGGGAGTTGCCACGCCCCCTTTTCCGATTTCAAAAAGGGATAGGTATTAGAAAAGGGACTTACTTCATACAACGCCTTACCAAAATTTAGTAGTCTAGCATTAATACCTCCAAAGATATTGAGTATGAAAGTTCCCATTTGTATGGGATTTGCCACGCCCCCTTTTACGATTTCAAAAAGGGATAGGTATTAGGAAAGGGACTTACTTTATACAACGCCTTACCAAAATTTAGTAGTCTAGCATTATTACCTCCAAATATATTAAGTATAAAATTTCTCATTTGTATGGGAACTGCCACGCCCCCTTTTACGATTTCAAAGAGGGATAGGTATTAGGAAAGGGACCTACTTTGTACATCGTCTTACCAAATTTCAGTGGTCTAGAGATAATGGTTGCATAGATAGATGGAAAGATCCCATTTGTATGGGAGGTGCCACGCCCCCTTTTACGATTTCAAAGAGGGATAGGTATTAGGAACGGGACCTCCTTTATACAACGCCTTACTAAAATGTAGTAGTCTAGCATTAAGACCTCCAAAGATATTGAGTATGAAATTTCCCCTTTGTATGGGAGGTGTCACACCCCCTTTCACGATTTAAAAAGGGATAGGTATTAGGAAAGGGACCTACTTTTTACAACGCCTCACCAAAATTTAGTAGTCTAGCAATAATACCTCCAAAGATATTGAGTATGAAACTTCCCATTTGTATGGGATTTGCCACGCCCCCTTTTCCGATTTCAAAAAGGGATAGGTAGTAGGAAAGGGACTTACTTTATACAACGCCTTACTAAAATGTAGTAGTCTAGCATTAAGACCTCCAAAGATATTGAGTATGAAATTTCTCATTTGTATGGGAACTGCCAGGCCCCCTTTTACGATTTCAAAAAAGGATAGGTATTAGGAAAGGGACTTACTTTATACATCGTCTTACCAAATTTCAGTGGTCTAGAGATAATGGTTGCATAGATAGATGGAAAGATCCCATTTGTATGGGAGGTGCCACGCCCCCTTTTCCGATTTCAAAAAGGGATAGGTATTAGAAAAGGGACTTACTTCATACAACGCCTTACCAAAATTTAGTAGTCTAGCAATAATACTTTCAAAGATATTGAGTATGAAACTTCCCATTTGTATGGGAGGTGCCACACCCCCCTTTACGATTTCAAAAAGGGTTAGGTATTAGGAAAGGAACTTACTTTATACAACGTCTTACCGAAATTTAGTAGTCTAGCATTAATACCTCCAAAGATATTGAGTATAAAAGTTCTCATTTGTATGGGAACTTCCAGGCCCCCTTTTACGATTTCAAAAAGGGATAGGTATTAGGAAAGAGACTTACTTTATACAACGTCTTACCGAAATTTAGTAGTCTACCATTAATACCTCCAAAGATATTGAGTATAAAAGTTCTCATTTGTATGGGAACTGCCAGGCCCCCTTTTACGATTTCAAAAAGGGATAGGTATTAGGAAAGGGACTTACTTTATACATCGTTTTACCAAATTTCAGTGGTCTAGAGATAATGGTTGCATAGATAGATGGAAAGATCCCATTTGTATGGGAGGTGCCACGCCCCCTTTTCCGATTTCAAAAAGGGATAGGTAGTAGGAAAGGGACTTTCTTTATACAACGCCTTACCAAAATTTAGTAGGCTAGCATTAATACCTCCAAAGATATTGAGTATGAAAGATCTTATTTGTGTGGAAGGTGCCACACCCCCCTTTACGATTTCAAAAATGGATAGGTATTAGGAAAGGAACTTACTTTATACAACGTCTTACCGAAATTTAGTAGTCTAGCATTAATACCTCCAAAGATATTGAGTATAAAAGTTCTCATTTGTATGGGAACTTCCAGGCCCCCTTTTACGATTTCCAGAAGGGATAGGTATTAGGAAAGAGACTTACTTTATACAACGCCTTACCAAAATTTAGTAGTCTAGCAATAATACTTTCAAAGATATTGAGTATGAAACTTCCCATTTGTATGGGAGGTGCCACACCCCCCTTTACGATTTCAAAAAGGGATAGGTATTAGGAAAGGAACTTACTTTATACAACGTCTTACCGAAATTTAGTAGTCTACCATTAATACCTCCAAAGATATTGAGTATAAAAGTTCTCATTTGTATGGGAACTGCCAGGCCCCCTTTTACGATTTCAAAAAGGGATAGGTATTAGGAAAGGGACTTACTTTATACATCGTCTTACCAAATTTCAGTGGTCTAGAGATAATGGTTGCATAGATAGATGGAAAGATGCCATTTGTATGGGAGGTGCCACGCCCCCTTTTCCGATTTCAAAAAGGGATAGGTATTAGAAAAGGGACTTACTTCATACAACGCCTTACCAAAATTTAGTAGTCTAGCATTAATACCTCCAAAGATATTGAGTATGAAAGTTCCCATTTGTATGGGATTTGCCACGCCCCCTTTTACGATTTCAAAAAGGGATAGGTATCAATAAAGGGACTTACTTTATACAACGCCTTACCAAAATTTAGTAGTCTAGCATTATTACCTCCAAATATATTGAGTATAAAAGTTCTCATTTGTATGGGAACTGCCACGCCACCTTTTACGATTTCAAAGAGGGATAGGTATTAGGAAAGGGACCTACTTTGTACATCGTCTTACCAAATTTCAGTGGTCTAGAGATAATGGTTGCATAGATAGATGGAAAGATCCCATTTGTATGGGAGGTGCCACGCCCCCTTTTACGATTTCAAAGAGGGATAGGTATTAGGAAAGGGACCTCCTTTATACAACGCCTTACTAAAATGTAGTAGTCTAGCATTAAGACCTCCAAAGATATTGAGTATGAAATTTCCCCTTTGTATGGGAGGTGTCACACCCCCTTTCACGATTTAAAAAGGGAAAGGTATTAGGAAAGGGACTTACTTTTTACAACGCCTCACCAAAATTTAGTAGTCTAGCAATAATACCTCCAAAGATATTGAGTATGAAACTTCCCATTTGTATGGGATTTGCCACGCCCCCTTTTCCGATTTAAAAAGGGGATAAGTAGTAGGAAAGGGACTTACTTTATACAACGCCTTACTAAAATGTAGTAGTCTAGCATTAAGACCTCCAAAGATATTGAGTATGAAATTTCTCATTTGTATGGGAACTGCCAGGCCCCCTTTTACGATTTCAAAAAAGGATAGGTATTAGGAAAGGGACTTACTTTATACATCGTCTTACCAAATTTCAGTGGTCTAGAGATAATGGTTGCATAGATAGATGGAAAGATCCCATTTGTATGGGAGGTGCCACGCCCCCTTTTCCGATTTCAAAAAGGGATAGGTATTAGAAAAGGGACTTACTTCATACAACGCCTTACCAAAATTTAGTAGTCTAGCAATAATACTTTCAAAGATATTGAGTATGAAACTTCCCATTTGTATGGGAGGTGCCACACCCCCCTTTACGATTTCAAAAAGGGTTAGGTATTAGGAAAGGAACTTACTTTATACAACGTCTTACCGAAATTTAGTAGTCTAGCAGTAATACCTCCAAAGATATTGAGTATAAAAGTTCTCATTTGTATGGGAACTTCCAGGCCCCCATTTACGATTTCAAAAAAGGATAGGTATTAGGAAAGAGACTTACTTTATACAACGCCTTACCAAAATTTAGTAGTCTAGCAATAATACTTTCAAAGATATTGAGTATGAAACTTCCCATTTGTATGGGAGGTGCCACACCCCCCTTTACGATTTCAAAAAGGGATAGGTATTAGGAAAGGAACTTACTTTATACAACGTCTTACCGAAATTTAGTAGTCTACCATTAATACCTCCAAAGATATTGAGTATAAAAGTTCTCATTTGTATGGGAACTGCCAGGCCCCCTTTTACGATTTCAAAAAGGGATAGGTATTAGGAAAGGGACTTACTTTATACATCGTCTTACCAAATTTCAGTGGTCTAGAGATAATGGTTGCATAGATAGATGGAAAGATCCCATTTGTATGGGAGGTGCCACGCCCCCTTTTCCGATTTCAAAAAGGTATAGGTATTAGAAAAGGGACTTACTTCATACAACGCCTTACCAAAATTTAGTAGTCTAGCATTAATACCTCCAAAGATATTGAGTATGAAAGTTCCCATTTGTATGGGATTTGCCACGCCCCCTTTTACGATTTCAAAAAGGGATAGGTATTAGGAAAGGGACTTACTTTATACAACGCCTTACCAAAATTTAGTAGTCTAGCATTATTACCTCCAAATATATTGAGTATAAAAGTTCTCATTTGTATGGGAACTGCCACGCCCCCTTTTACGATTTCAAAGAGGGATAGGTATTAGGAAAGGGACCTACTTTGTACATCGTCTTACCAAATTTCAGTGGTCTAGAAATAATGGTTGCATAGATAGATGGAAAGATCCCATTTGTATGGGAGGTGCCACGCCCCCTTTTACGATTTCAAAGAGGGATAGGTATTAGGAAAGGGACCTACTTTATACAACGCCTTACTAAAATGTAGTAGTCTAGCATTAAGACCTCCAAAGATATTGAGTATGAAATTTCCCCTTTGTATGGGAGGTGTCACACCCCCTTTCACGATTTAAAAAGGGATAGGTATTAGGAAAGGGACTTACTTTTTACAACGCCTCACCAAAATTTAGTAGTCTAGCAATAATACCTCCAAAGATATTGAGTATGAAACTTCCCATTTGTATGGGATTTGCCACGCCCCCTTTTCCGATTTCAAAAAGGGATAGGTAGTAGGAAAGGACTTACTTTATACATCGTCTTACCAAATTTCAGTGGTCTAGAGATAATGGTTGCACAGATAGATGGAAAGATCCCATTTGTATGGGAGGTGCCACGCCCCCTTTTCCGATTTCAAAAAGGGATAGGTATTAGAAAAGGGACTTACTTCATACAACGCCTTACCAAAATTTAGTAGTCTAGCAATAATACTTTCAAAGATATTGAGTATGAAACTTCCAATTTGTATGGGAGGTGCCACACCCCCCTTTACGATTTCAAAAAGGGATAGGTATTAGGAAAGGAACTTACTTTATACAACGTCTTACCGAAATTTAGTAGTCTAGCATTAATACCTCCAAAGATATTGAGTATAAAAGTTCTCATTTGTATGGGAACTTCCAGGCCCCCTTTTACGATTTCAAAAAGGGATAGGTATTAGGAAAGAGACTTACTTTATACAACGCCTTACCAAAATTTAGTAGTCTAGCAATAATACTTTCAAAGATATTGAGTATGAAACTTCCCATTTGTATGGGAGGTGCCACACCCCCCTTTACGATTTCAAAAAGGGATAGGTATTAGGAAAGGAACTTACTTTATACAACGTCTTACCGAAATTTAGTAGTCTACCATTAATACCTCCAAAGATATTGAGTATAAAAGTTCTCATTTGTATGGGAACTGCCAGGCCCCCTTTTACGATTTCAAAAAGGGATAGGTATTAGGAAAGGGACTTACTTTATACATCGTCTTACCAAATTTCAGTGGTCTAGAGATAATGGTTGCATAGATAGATGGAAAGATCCCATTTGTATGGGAGGTGCCACGCCCCCTTTTCCGATTTAAAAAAGGGATAGGTATTAAAAAAGGGACTTACTTCATACAACGCCTTACCAAAATTTAGTAGTCTAGCATTAATACCTCCAAAGATATTGAGTATGAAAGTTCCCATTTGTATGGGATTTGCCACGCCCCCTTTTACGATTTCAAAAAGGGATAGGTATTAGGAAAAGGACTTACTTTATACAACACCTTACCCAAATTTAGTAGTCTAGCATTATTACCTCCAAATATATTGAGTATAAAAGTTCTCATTTGTATGGGAACTGCCACGCCCCCTATTACGATTTCAAAGAGGGATAGGTATTAGGAAAGGGACCTACTTTATACAACGCCTTACTAAAATGTAGTAGTCTAGCATTAAGACCTCGAAAGATATTGAGTATGAAATTTCCCCTTTGTATGGGAGGTGTCACACCCCCTTTTACGATTTAAAAAGGGATAGGTATTAGGAAAGGGACTTTCTTTATACAACGTCTTACCAAAATTTAGTAGTCTAGCATTAAGACCTCCAAAGATATTGAGTATGAAATTTCCCCTTTGTATGGGAGGTGTCACACCCCCTTTCACGATTTAAAAAGGGATAGGTATTAGGAAAGGGACTTACTTTTTACAACGCCTCACCAAAATTTAGTAGTCTAGCAATAATACCTCCAAAGATATTGAGTATGAAACTTCCCATTTGTATGGGATTTGCCACGCCCCCTGTTCCGATTTCAAAAAGGGGGCTAGGTAGTAGGAAAGGGACTTACTTTATACAACGTATTACTAAAATGTAGCAGTCTAGCATTAAGACCTAAAAAGATATTGAGTATGAAATTTCTCATTTGTATGGGAACTGCCAGGCCCCCTTTTACGATTTCAAAAAGGGATAGGTATTAGGAAAGGGACTTACTTTATACATCGTCTTACCAAATTTCAGTGGTCTAAAGATAATGGTTGCATAGATAGATGGAAAGATCCCATTTGTATGGGAGGTGCCACGCCCCCTTTTACGATTTAAAAAGGGATAGGTATTAGGAAAGGGACTTTCTTTATACAACGTCTTACCAAAATTTAGTAGTCTAGCATTAAGACCTCCAAAGATATTGAGTATGAAATTTCCCCTTTGTATGGGAGGTGTCACACCCCCTTTCACGATTTAAAAAGGGATAGGTATTAGGAAAGGGACTTACTTTTTACAACGCCTCACCAAAATTTAGTAGTCTAGCATTAATACCTCCAAAGATATTGAGTATGAAAGATCCCATTTGTATGGGAGGTGCCACGCCCCCTTTTACGATTTAAAAAGGAATAAGTATTAGGAAAGGGACTTACTCTATACAACGCGTTACGAAAATTTAGTAGTCCAGCATTAATACCTCCAAAGATATTCAGTATGAAAGTTCCCATTTGTATGGGAAGTGCCACTCCCGCTTTCACGATTTCAACAAAGGATAGGTATAAGGAAAGGGACTTACTTTATATAACGCCTTACCAAAATTTAGTAGTGTAGCATAAATACCTCCAAAGATATTGAGTATGAAAGATCCCATTTGTATGGGAGGTGCCACGCGCCCTTTTACGATTTCAAAAAGGGATAGGTATAAGGAAAGGGACTTACTTTATACAACGTATTACCAAAATTTAGTAGTGTAGCATTAATACCTCCAAAGATATTGAGTATGAAAGTTCCCATTTGTATGGGAGGTGCCACACCCCCCTTTACGATTTCAAAAAGGGATAAGTATTAGGAAAGGGACTTTCTTTATACAACGCCTTACCAAAATTTAGTAGGCTAGCATTAATACCTCCAAAGATATTGAGTATGAAAGATCCTATTTGTGTGGAAGGTGCCACAACCCCTTTACGATTTCAAAAATGGATAGGTATTAGGAAAGGAACTTACTTTATACAACGTCTTACCGAAATTTAGTAGTCTAGCATTAATACCTAGAAAAAGATATTGAGTATAAAAGTTCTCATTTGTATGGGAACTTCCAGGCCCCCTTTTACGATTTCCAGAAGGGATAGGTATTAGGAAAGAGACTTACTTTATACAACGCCTTACCAAAATTTAGTAGTCTAGCAATAATACTTTCAAAGATATTGAGTATGAAACTTCCCATTTGTATGGGAGGTGCCACACCCCCCTTTACGATTTCAAAAAGGGATAGGTATTAGGAAAGGAACTTACTTTATACAACGTCTTACCGAAATTTAGTAGTCTACCATTAATACCTCCAAAGATATTGAGTATAAAAGTTCTCATTTGTATGGGAACTGCCAGGCCCCCTTTTACGATTTCAAAAAGGGATAGGTATTAGGAAAGGGACTTACTTTATACAACGCCTTACCAAAATTTAGTAGTCTAGCATTATTACCTCCAAATATATTGAGTATAAAAGTTCTCATTTGTATTGGAACTGCCACGCCACCTTTTACGATTTCAAAGAGGGATAGGTATTAGGAAAGGGACCTACTTTGTACATCGTCTTACCAAATTTCAGTGGTCTAGAGATAATGGTTGCATAGATAGATGGAAAGATCCCATTTGTATGGGAGGTGCCACGCCCCCTTTTACGATTTCAAAGAGGGATAGGTATTAGGAAAGGGACCTCCTTTATACAACGCCTTACTAAAATGTAGTAGTCTAGCATTAAGACCTCCAAAGATATTGAGTATGAAATTTCCCCTTTGTATGGGAGGTGTCACACCCCCTTTCACGATTTAAAAAGGGATAGGTATTAGGAAAGGGACTTACTTTTTACAACGCCTCACCAAAATTTAGTAGTCTAGCAATAATACCTCCAAAGATATTGAGTATGAAACTTCCCATTTGTATGGGATTTGCCACGCCCCCTTTTCCGATTTAAAAAGGGGATAGGTAGTAGGAAAGGGACTTACTTTATACAACGCCTTACTAAAATGTAATGAAATTTCTCATTTGTATGGGAACTGCCAGGCCCCCTTTTACGATTTCAAAAAAGGATAAGTATTAGGAAAGGGACTTACTTTATACATCGTCTTACCAAATTTCAGTGGTCTAGAGATAATGGTTGCATAGATAGATGGAAAGATCCCATTTGTATGGGAGGTGCCACGCCCCCTTTTCCGATTTCAAAAAGGGATAGGTATTAGAAAAGGGACTTACTTCATACAACGCCTTACCAAAATTTAGTAGTCTAGCAATAATACTTTCAAAGATATTGAGTATGAAACTTCCCATTTGTATGGGAGGTGCCACACCCCCCTTTACGATTTCAAAAAGGGATAGGTAGTAGGAAAGGGACTTTCTTTATACAACGTCTTACCGAAATTTAGTAGTCTAGCATTAATACCTCCAAAGATATTGAGTATAAAAGTTCTCATTTGTATGGGAACTTCCAGGCCCCCTTTTACGATTTCCAGAAGGGATAGGTATTAGGAAAGAGACTTACTTTATACAACGCCTTACCAAAATTTAGTAGTCTAGCAATAATACTTTCAAAGATATTGAGTATGAAACTTCCCATTTGTATGGGAGGTGCCACGCCCCCTTTTCCGATTTCAAAAATGGATAGGTATTAGGAAAGGAACTTACTTTATACAACGTCTTACCGAAATTTAGTAGTCTAGCATTAATACCTCCAAAGATATTGAGTATAAAAGTTCTCATTTGTATGGGAACTTCCAGGCCCCCTTTTACGATTTCCAGAAGGGATAGGTATTAGGAAAGAGACTTACTTTATACAACGCCTTACCAAAATTTAGTAGTCTAGCAATAATACTTTCAAAGATATTGAGTATGAAACTTCCCATTTGTATGGGAGGTGCCACGCCCCCTTTTCCGATTTCAAAAAGGGATAGGTATTAGAAAAGGGACTTACTTCATACAACGCCCTACCAAAATTTAGAAGTCTAGCATTAATACCTCCAAAGATATTGAGTATGAAAGTTCTCATTTGTATGGGATTTGCCACGCCCCCTTTTACGATTTCAAAAAGGGATAGGTATTAGGAAAGGGACTTACTTTATACAACGCCTTACCAAAATTTAGTAGTCTAGCATTAATACCTCCAAAGATATTTAGTATGAAACTTCCCATTTGTATGGGAGGTGCCACACCCCCCTTTACGATTTCAAAAAGGGATAGGTATTAGAAAAGGGACTTACTTCATACAACGCCTTACCAAAATTTAGTAGTGTAGCATTAATACCTCCAAAGATATTGAGTATGAAAGTTCCCATTTGTATGGGAGGTGCCACACCCCCCTTTACGATTTCAAAAAGGGATAAGTATTAGGAAAGGGACTTTCTTTATACAACGCCTTACCAAAATTTAGTAGGCTAGCATTAATACCTCCAAAGATATTGAGTATGAAAGATCCTATTTGTGTGGAAGGTGCCACAACCCCTTTACGATTTCAAAAATGGATAGGTATTAGGAAAGGAACTTACTTTATACAACGTCTTACCGAAATTTAGTAGTCTAGCATTAATACCTCCAAAGATATTGAGTATAAAAGTTCTCATTTGTATGGGAACTTCCAGGCCCCCTTTTACGATTTCCAGAAGGGATAGGTATTAGGAAAGAGACTTACTTTATACAACGCCTTACCAAAATTTAGTAGTCTAGCAATAATACTTTCAAAGATATTGAGTATGAAACTTCCCATTTGTATGGGAGGTGCCACACCCCCCTCTACGATTTCAAAAAGGGATAGGTATTAGGAAAGGAACTTACTTTATACAACGTCTTACCGAAATTTAGTAGTCTACCATTAATACCTCCAAAGATATTGAGTATAAAAGTTCTCATTTGTATGGGAACTGCCAGGCCCCCTTTTACGATTTCAAAAAGGGATAGGTATTAGGAAAGGGACTTACTTTATACATGGCTTACCAAATTTCAGTGGTCTAGAGATAATGTTTGCATAGTTAGATGGAAAGACCCCATTTGTATGGGAGGTGCCACGCCCCCTTTTCCGATTTCAAAAAGGGATAGGTATTAGAAAAGGGACTTACTTCATACAACGCCTTACCAAAATTTAGTAATCTAGCATTAATACCTCCAAAGATATTGAGTATGAAAGTTCCCATTTGTATGGGATTTGCCACGCCCCCTTTTACGATTTCAAAAAGGGATAGGTATTAGGAAAGGGACTTACTTTATACAACGCCTTACCAAAATTTAGTAGTCTAGCATTATTACCTCCAAATATATTGAGTATAAAAGTTCTCATTTGTATGGGAACTGCCACGCCACCTTTTACGATTTCAAAGAGGGATAGGTATTAGGAAAGGGACCTACTTTGTACATCGTCTTACCAAATTTCAGTGGTCTAGAGATAATGGTTGCATAGATAGATGGAAAGATCCCATTTGTATGGGAGGTGCCACGCCCCCTTTTACGATTTCAAAGAGGGATAGGTATTAGGAAAGGGACCTCCTTTATACAACGCCTTACTAAAATGTAGTAGTCTAGCATTAAGACCTCCAAAGATATTGAGTATGAAATTTCCCCTTTGTATGGGAGGTGTCACACCCCCTTTCACGATTTAAAAAGGGATAGGTATTAGGAAAGGGACTTACTTTTTACAACGCCTCACCAAAATTTAGTAGTCTAGCAATAATACCTCCAAAGATATTGAGTATGAAACTTCCCATTTGTATGGGATTTGCCACGCCCCCTTTTCCGATTTAAAAAGGGGATAGGTAGTAGGAAAGGGACTTACTTTATACAACGCCTTACTAAAATGTAATGAAATTTCTCATTTGTATGGGAACTGCCAGGCCCCCTTTTACGATTTCAAAAAAGGATAAGTATTAGGAAAGGGACTTACTTTATACATCGTCTTACCAAATTTCAGTGGTCTAGAGATAATGGTTGCATAGATAGATGGAAAGATCCCATTTGTATGGGAGGTGCCACGCCCCCTTTTCCGATTTCAAAAAGGGATAGGTATTAGAAAAGGGACTTACTTCATACAACGCCTTACCAAAATTTAGTAGTCTAGCAATAATACTTTCAAAGATATTGAGTATGAAACTTCCCATTTGTATGGGAGGTGCCACACCCCCCTTTACGATTTCAAAAAGGGATAGGTAGTAGGAAAGGGACTTTCTTTATACAACGCCTTACCAAAATTTAGTAGGCTAGCATTAATACCTCCAAAGATATTGAGTATGAAAGATCCTATTTGTGTGGAAGGTGCCACACCCCCCTTTACGATTTCAAAAATGGATAGGTATTAGGAAAGGAACTTACTTTATACAACGTCTTACCGAAATTTAGTAGTCTAGCATTAATACCTCCAAAGATATTGAGTATAAAAGTTCTCATTTGTATGGGAACTTCCAGGCCCCCTTTTACGATTTCCAGAAGGGATAGGTATTAGGAAAGAGACTTACTTTATACAACGCCTTACCAAAATTTAGTAGTCTAGCAATAATACTTTCAAAGATATTGAGTATGAAACTTCCCATTTGTATGGGAGGTGCCACGCCCCCTTTTCCGATTTAAAAAGGGGATAGGTAGTAGGAAAGGGACTTACTTTATACAACGCCTTACTAAAATGTAATGAAATTTCTCATTTGTATGGGAACTGCCACGCCCCCTTTTACGATTTCAAAAAGGGATAGGTATCAATAAAGGGACTTACTTTATACAACGCCTTACCAAAATTTAGTAGTCTAGCATTATTACCTCCAAATATATTGAGTATAAAAGTTCTCATTTGTATGGGAACTGCCACGCCACCTTTTACGATTTCAAAGAGGGATAGGTATTAGGAAAGGGACCTACTTTGTACATCGTCTTACCAAATTTCAGTGGTCTAGAGATAATGGTTGCATAGATAGATGGAAAGATCCCATTTGTATGGGAGGTGCCACGCCCCCTTTTACGATTTCAAAGAGGGATAGGTATTAGGAAAGGGACCTCCTTTATACAACGCCTTACTAAAATGTAGTAGTCTAGCATTAAGACCTCCAAAGATATTGAGTATGAAATTTCCCCTTTGTATGGGAGGTGTCACACCCCCTTTCACGATTTAAAAAGGGAAAGGTATTAGGAAAGGGACTTACTTTTTACAACGCCTCACCAAAATTTAGTAGTCTAGCAATAATACCTCCAAAGATATTGAGTATGAAACTTCCCATTTGTATGGGATTTGCCACGCCCCCTTTTCCGATTTAAAAAGGGGATAAGTAGTAGGAAAGGGACTTACTTTATACAACGCCTTACTAAAATGTAGTAGTCTAGCATTAAGACCTCCAAAGATATTGAGTATGAAATTTCTCATTTGTATGGGAACTGCCAGGCCCCCTTTTACGATTTCAAAAAAGGATAGGTATTAGGAAAGGGACTTACTTTATACATCGTCTTACCAAATTTCAGTGGTCTAGAGATAATGGTTGCATAGATAGATGGAAAGATCCCATTTGTATGGGAGGTGCCACGCCCCCTTTTCCGATTTCAAAAAGGGATAGGTATTAGAAAAGGGACTTACTTCATACAACGCCTTACCAAAATTTAGTAGTCTAGCAATAATACTTTCAAAGATATTGAGTATGAAACTTCCCATTTGTATGGGAGGTGCCACACCCCCCTTTACGATTTCAAAAAGGGTTAGGTATTAGGAAAGGAACTTACTTTATACAACGTCTTACCGAAATTTAGTAGTCTAGCAGTAATACCTCCAAAGATATTGAGTATAAAAGTTCTCATTTGTATGGGAACTTCCAGGCCCCCATTTACGATTTCAAAAAAGGATAGGTATTAGGAAAGAGACTTACTTTATACAACGCCTTACCAAAATTTAGTAGTCTAGCAATAATACTTTCAAAGATATTGAGTATGAAACTTCCCATTTGTATGGGAGGTGCCACACCCCCCTTTACGATTTCAAAAAGGGATAGGTATTAGGAAAGGAACTTACTTTATACAACGTCTTACCGAAATTTAGTAGTCTACCATTAATACCTCCAAAGATATTGAGTATAAAAGTTCTCATTTGTATGGGAACTGCCAGGCCCCCTTTTACGATTTCAAAAAGGGATAGGTATTAGGAAAGGGACTTACTTTATACATCGTCTTACCAAATTTCAGTGGTCTAGAGATAATGGTTGCATAGATAGATGGAAAGATCCCATTTGTATGGGAGGTGCCACGCCCCCTTTTCCGATTTCAAAAAGGTATAGGTATTAGAAAAGGGACTTACTTCATACAACGCCTTACCAAAATTTAGTAGTCTAGCATTAATACCTCCAAAGATATTGAGTATGAAAGTTCCCATTTGTATGGGATTTGCCACGCCCCCTTTTACGATTTCAAAAAGGGATAGGTATTAGGAAAGGGACTTACTTTATACAACGCCTTACCAAAATTTAGTAGTCTAGCATTATTACCTCCAAATATATTGAGTATAAAAGTTCTCATTTGTATGGGAACTGCCACGCCCCCTTTTACGATTTCAAAGAGGGATAGGTATTAGGAAAGGGACCTACTTTGTACATCGTCTTACCAAATTTCAGTGGTCTAGAAATAATGGTTGCATAGATAGATGGAAAGATCCCATTTGTATGGGAGGTGCCACGCCCCCTTTTACGATTTCAAAGAGGGATAGGTATTAGGAAAGGGACCTACTTTATACAACGCCTTACTAAAATGTAGTAGTCTAGCATTAAGACCTCCAAAGATATTGAGTATGAAATTTCCCCTTTGTATGGGAGGTGTCACACCCCCTTTCACGATTTAAAAAGGGATAGGTATTAGGAAAGGGACTTACTTTTTACAACGCCTCACCAAAATTTAGTAGTCTAGCAATAATACCTCCAAAGATATTGAGTATGAAACTTCCCATTTGTATGGGATTTGCCACGCCCCCTTTTCCGATTTCAAAAAGGGATAGGTAGTAGGAAAGGACTTACTTTATACATCGTCTTACCAAATTTCAGTGGTCTAGAGATAATGGTTGCACAGATAGATGGAAAGATCCCATTTGTATGGGAGGTGCCACGCCCCCTTTTCCGATTTCAAAAAGGGATAGGTATTAGAAAAGGGACTTACTTCATACAACGCCTTACCAAAATTTAGTAGTCTAGCAATAATACTTTCAAAGATATTGAGTATGAAACTTCCAATTTGTATGGGAGGTGCCACACCCCCCTTTACGATTTCAAAAAGGGATAGGTATTAGGAAAGGAACTTACTTTATACAACGTCTTACCGAAATTTAGTAGTCTAGCATTAATACCTCCAAAGATATTGAGTATAAAAGTTCTCATTTGTATGGGAACTTCCAGGCCCCCTTTTACGATTTCAAAAAGGGATAGGTATTAGGAAAGAGACTTACTTTATACAACGCCTTACCAAAATTTAGTAGTCTAGCAATAATACTTTCAAAGATATTGAGTATGAAACTTCCCATTTGTATGGGAGGTGCCACACCCCCCTTTACGATTTCAAAAAGGGATAGGTATTAGGAAAGGAACTTACTTTATACAACGTCTTACCGAAATTTAGTAGTCTACCATTAATACCTCCAAAGATATTGAGTATAAAAGTTCTCATTTGTATGGGAACTGCCAGGCCCCCTTTTACGATTTCAAAAAGGGATAGGTATTAGGAAAGGGACTTACTTTATACATCGTCTTACCAAATTTCAGTGGTCTAGAGATAATGGTTGCATAGATAGATGGAAAGATCCCATTTGTATGGGAGGTGCCACGCCCCCTTTTCCGATTTAAAAAAGGGATAGGTATTAAAAAAGGGACTTACTTCATACAACGCCTTACCAAAATTTAGTAGTCTAGCATTAATACCTCCAAAGATATTGAGTATGAAAGTTCCCATTTGTATGGGATTTGCCACGCCCCCTTTTACGATTTCAAAAAGGGATAGGTATTAGGAAAAGGACTTACTTTATACAACACCTTACCCAAATTTAGTAGTCTAGCATTATTACCTCCAAATATATTGAGTATAAAAGTTCTCATTTGTATGGGAACTGCCACGCCCCCTATTACGATTTCAAAGAGGGATAGGTATTAGGAAAGGGACCTACTTTATACAACGCCTTACTAAAATGTAGTAGTCTAGCATTAAGACCTCGAAAGATATTGAGTATGAAATTTCCCCTTTGTATGGGAGGTGTCACACCCCCTTTTACGATTTAAAAAGGGATAGGTATTAGGAAAGGGACTTTCTTTATACAACGTCTTACCAAAATTTAGTAGTCTAGCATTAAGACCTCCAAAGATATTGAGTATGAAATTTCCCCTTTGTATGGGAGGTGTCACACCCCCTTTCACGATTTAAAAAGGGATAGGTATTAGGAAAGGGACTTACTTTTTACAACGCCTCACCAAAATTTAGTAGTCTAGCAATAATACCTCCAAAGATATTGAGTATGAAACTTCCCATTTGTATGGGATTTGCCACGCCCCCTGTTCCGATTTCAAAAAGGGGGCTAGGTAGTAGGAAAGGGACTTACTTTATACAACGTATTACTAAAATGTAGCAGTCTAGCATTAAGACCTAAAAAGATATTGAGTATGAAATTTCTCATTTGTATGGGAACTGCCAGGCCCCCTTTTACGATTTCAAAAAGGGATAGGTATTAGGAAAGGGACTTACTTTATACATCGTCTTACCAAATTTCAGTGGTCTAAAGATAATGGTTGCATAGATAGATGGAAAGATCCCATTTGTATGGGAGGTGCCACGCCCCCTTTTACGATTTAAAAAGGGATAGGTATTAGGAAAGGGACTTTCTTTATACAACGTCTTACCAAAATTTAGTAGTCTAGCATTAAGACCTCCAAAGATATTGAGTATGAAATTTCCCCTTTGTATGGGAGGTGTCACACCCCCTTTCACGATTTAAAAAGGGATAGGTATTAGGAAAGGGACTTACTTTTTACAACGCCTCACCAAAATTTAGTAGTCTAGCATTAATACCTCCAAAGATATTGAGTATGAAAGATCCCATTTGTATGGGAGGTGCCACGCCCCCTTTTACGATTTAAAAAGGAATAAGTATTAGGAAAGGGACTTACTCTATACAACGCGTTACGAAAATTTAGTAGTCCAGCATTAATACCTCCAAAGATATTCAGTATGAAAGTTCCCATTTGTATGGGAAGTGCCACTCCCGCTTTCACGATTTCAACAAAGGATAGGTATAAGGAAAGGGACTTACTTTATATAACGCCTTACCAAAATTTAGTAGTGTAGCATAAATACCTCCAAAGATATTGAGTATGAAAGATCCCATTTGTATGGGAGGTGCCACGCGCCCTTTTACGATTTCAAAAAGGGATAGGTATAAGGAAAGGGACTTACTTTATACAACGTATTACCAAAATTTAGTAGTGTAGCATTAATACCTCCAAAGATATTGAGTATGAAAGTTCCCATTTGTATGGGAGGTGCCACACCCCCCTTTACGATTTCAAAAAGGGATAAGTATTAGGAAAGGGACTTTCTTTATACAACGCCTTACCAAAATTTAGTAGGCTAGCATTAATACCTCCAAAGATATTGAGTATGAAAGATCCTATTTGTGTGGAAGGTGCCACAACCCCTTTACGATTTCAAAAATGGATAGGTATTAGGAAAGGAACTTACTTTATACAACGTCTTACCGAAATTTAGTAGTCTAGCATTAATACCTAGAAAAAGATATTGAGTATAAAAGTTCTCATTTGTATGGGAACTTCCAGGCCCCCTTTTACGATTTCCAGAAGGGATAGGTATTAGGAAAGAGACTTACTTTATACAACGCCTTACCAAAATTTAGTAGTCTAGCAATAATACTTTCAAAGATATTGAGTATGAAACTTCCCATTTGTATGGGAGGTGCCACACCCCCCTTTACGATTTCAAAAAGGGATAGGTATTAGGAAAGGAACTTACTTTATACAACGTCTTACCGAAATTTAGTAGTCTACCATTAATACCTCCAAAGATATTGAGTATAAAAGTTCTCATTTGTATGGGAACTGCCAGGCCCCCTTTTACGATTTCAAAAAGGGATAGGTATTAGGAAAGGGACTTACTTTATACAACGCCTTACCAAAATTTAGTAGTCTAGCATTATTACCTCCAAATATATTGAGTATAAAAGTTCTCATTTGTATTGGAACTGCCACGCCACCTTTTACGATTTCAAAGAGGGATAGGTATTAGGAAAGGGACCTACTTTGTACATCGTCTTACCAAATTTCAGTGGTCTAGAGATAATGGTTGCATAGATAGATGGAAAGATCCCATTTGTATGGGAGGTGCCACGCCCCCTTTTACGATTTCAAAGAGGGATAGGTATTAGGAAAGGGACCTCCTTTATACAACGCCTTACTAAAATGTAGTAGTCTAGCATTAAGACCTCCAAAGATATTGAGTATGAAATTTCCCCTTTGTATGGGAGGTGTCACACCCCCTTTCACGATTTAAAAAGGGATAGGTATTAGGAAAGGGACTTACTTTTTACAACGCCTCACCAAAATTTAGTAGTCTAGCAATAATACCTCCAAAGATATTGAGTATGAAACTTCCCATTTGTATGGGATTTGCCACGCCCCCTTTTCCGATTTAAAAAGGGGATAGGTAGTAGGAAAGGGACTTACTTTATACAACGCCTTACTAAAATGTAATGAAATTTCTCATTTGTATGGGAACTGCCAGGCCCCCTTTTACGATTTCAAAAAAGGATAAGTATTAGGAAAGGGACTTACTTTATACATCGTCTTACCAAATTTCAGTGGTCTAGAGATAATGGTTGCATAGATAGATGGAAAGATCCCATTTGTATGGGAGGTGCCACGCCCCCTTTTCCGATTTCAAAAAGGGATAGGTATTAGAAAAGGGACTTACTTCATACAACGCCTTACCAAAATTTAGTAGTCTAGCAATAATACTTTCAAAGATATTGAGTATGAAACTTCCCATTTGTATGGGAGGTGCCACACCCCCCTTTACGATTTCAAAAAGGGATAGGTAGTAGGAAAGGGACTTTCTTTATACAACGTCTTACCGAAATTTAGTAGTCTAGCATTAATACCTCCAAAGATATTGAGTATAAAAGTTCTCATTTGTATGGGAACTTCCAGGCCCCCTTTTACGATTTCCAGAAGGGATAGGTATTAGGAAAGAGACTTACTTTATACAACGCCTTACCAAAATTTAGTAGTCTAGCAATAATACTTTCAAAGATATTGAGTATGAAACTTCCCATTTGTATGGGAGGTGCCACGCCCCCTTTTCCGATTTCAAAAATGGATAGGTATTAGGAAAGGAACTTACTTTATACAACGTCTTACCGAAATTTAGTAGTCTAGCATTAATACCTCCAAAGATATTGAGTATAAAAGTTCTCATTTGTATGGGAACTTCCAGGCCCCCTTTTACGATTTCCAGAAGGGATAGGTATTAGGAAAGAGACTTACTTTATACAACGCCTTACCAAAATTTAGTAGTCTAGCAATAATACTTTCAAAGATATTGAGTATGAAACTTCCCATTTGTATGGGAGGTGCCACGCCCCCTTTTCCGATTTCAAAAAGGGATAGGTATTAGAAAAGGGACTTACTTCATACAACGCCTTACCAAAATTTAGTAGTCTAGCATTAATACCTCCAAAGATATTGAGTATGAAAGTTCCCATTTGTATGGGATTTGCCACGCCCCCTTTTACGATTTCAAAAAGGGATAGGTATTAGGAAAGGGACTTACTTTATACAACGCCTTACCAAAATTTAGTAGTCTAGCATTAATACCTCCAAAGATATTTAGTATGAAACTTCCCATTTGTATGGGAGGTGCCACACCCCCCTTTACGATTTCAAAAAGGGATAGGTATTAGAAAAGGGACTTACTTCATACAACGCCTTACCAAAATTTAGTAGTGTAGCATTAATACCTCCAAAGATATTGAGTATGAAAGTTCCCATTTGTATGGGAGGTGCCACACCCCCCTTTACGATTTCAAAAAGGGATAAGTATTAGGAAAGGGACTTTCTTTATACAACGCCTTACCAAAATTTAGTAGGCTAGCATTAATACCTCCAAAGATATTGAGTATGAAAGATCCTATTTGTGTGGAAGGTGCCACAACCCCTTTACGATTTCAAAAATGGATAGGTATTAGGAAAGGAACTTACTTTATACAACGTCTTACCGAAATTTAGTAGTCTAGCATTAATACCTCCAAAGATATTGAGTATAAAAGTTCTCATTTGTATGGGAACTTCCAGGCCCCCTTTTACGATTTCCAGAAGGGATAGGTATTAGGAAAGAGACTTACTTTATACAACGCCTTACCAAAATTTAGTAGTCTAGCAATAATACTTTCAAAGATATTGAGTATGAAACTTCCCATTTGTATGGGAGGTGCCACACCCCCCTCTACGATTTCAAAAAGGGATAGGTATTAGGAAAGGAACTTACTTTATACAACGTCTTACCGAAATTTAGTAGTCTACCATTAATACCTCCAAAGATATTGAGTATAAAAGTTCTCATTTGTATGGGAACTGCCAGGCCCCCTTTTACGATTTCAAAAAGGGATAGGTATTAGGAAAGGGACTTACTTTATACATGGCTTACCAAATTTCAGTGGTCTAGAGATAATGTTTGCATAGTTAGATGGAAAGACCCCATTTGTATGGGAGGTGCCACGCCCCCTTTTCCGATTTCAAAAAGGGATAGGTATTAGAAAAGGGACTTACTTCATACAACGCCTTACCAAAATTTAGTAATCTAGCATTAATACCTCCAAAGATATTGAGTATGAAAGTTCCCATTTGTATGGGATTTGCCACGCCCCCTTTTACGATTTCAAAAAGGGATAGGTATTAGGAAAGGGACTTACTTTATACAACGCCTTACCAAAATTTAGTAGTCTAGCATTATTACCTCCAAATATATTGAGTATAAAAGTTCTCATTTGTATGGGAACTGCCACGCCACCTTTTACGATTTCAAAGAGGGATAGGTATTAGGAAAGGGACCTACTTTGTACATCGTCTTACCAAATTTCAGTGGTCTAGAGATAATGGTTGCATAGATAGATGGAAAGATCCCATTTGTATGGGAGGTGCCACGCCCCCTTTTACGATTTCAAAGAGGGATAGGTATTAGGAAAGGGACCTCCTTTATACAACGCCTTACTAAAATGTAGTAGTCTAGCATTAAGACCTCCAAAGATATTGAGTATGAAATTTCCCCTTTGTATGGGAGGTGTCACACCCCCTTTCACGATTTAAAAAGGGATAGGTATTAGGAAAGGGACTTACTTTTTACAACGCCTCACCAAAATTTAGTAGTCTAGCAATAATACCTCCAAAGATATTGAGTATGAAACTTCCCATTTGTATGGGATTTGCCACGCCCCCTTTTCCGATTTAAAAAGGGGATAGGTAGTAGGAAAGGGACTTACTTTATACAACGCCTTACTAAAATGTAATGAAATTTCTCATTTGTATGGGAACTGCCAGGCCCCCTTTTACGATTTCAAAAAAGGATAAGTATTAGGAAAGGGACTTACTTTATACATCGTCTTACCAAATTTCAGTGGTCTAGAGATAATGGTTGCATAGATAGATGGAAAGATCCCATTTGTATGGGAGGTGCCACGCCCCCTTTTCCGATTTCAAAAAGGGATAGGTATTAGAAAAGGGACTTACTTCATACAACGCCTTACCAAAATTTAGTAGTCTAGCAATAATACTTTCAAAGATATTGAGTATGAAACTTCCCATTTGTATGGGAGGTGCCACACCCCCCTTTACGATTTCAAAAAGGGATAGGTAGTAGGAAAGGGACTTTCTTTATACAACGCCTTACCAAAATTTAGTAGGCTAGCATTAATACCTCCAAAGATATTGAGTATGAAAGATCCTATTTGTGTGGAAGGTGCCACACCCCCCTTTACGATTTCAAAAATGGATAGGTATTAGGAAAGGAACTTACTTTATACAACGTCTTACCGAAATTTAGTAGTCTAGCATTAATACCTCCAAAGATATTGAGTATAAAAGTTCTCATTTGTATGGGAACTTCCAGGCCCCCTTTTACGATTTCCAGAAGGGATAGGTATTAGGAAAGAGACTTACTTTATACAACGCCTTACCAAAATTTAGTAGTCTAGCAATAATACTTTCAAAGATATTGAGTATGAAACTTCCCATTTGTATGGGAGGTGCCACGCCCCCTTTTCCGATTTCAAAAAGGGATAGGTATTAGAAAAGGGACTTACTTCATACAACGCCTTACCAAAATTTAGTAGTCTAGCATTAATACCTCCAAAGATATTGAGTATGAAAGTTCCCATTTGTATGGGATTTGCCACGCCCCCTTTTACGATTTCAAAAAGGGATAGGTATTAGGAAAGGGACTTACTTTATACAACGCCTTACCAAAATTTAGTAGTCTAGCATTAATACCTCCAAAGATATTTAGTATGAAACTTCCCATTTGTATGGGAGGTGCCACACCCCCCTTTACGATTTCAAAAAGGGATAGGTAGTAGGAAAGGGACTTTCTTTATACAACGCCTTACCAAAATTTAGTAGTCTAGCATTAATACCTCCAAAGATATTGAGTATGAAAGATCCTATTTGTGTGGAAGGTGCCACACCCCCCTTTACGATTTCAAAAATGGATAGGTATTAGGAAAGGAACTTACTTTATACAACGTCTTACCGAAATTTAGTAGTCTAGCATTAATACCTCCAAAGATATTGAGTATAAAAGTTCTCATTTGTATGGGAACTTCCAGGCCCCCTTTTACGATTTCCAGAAGGGATAGGTATTAGGAAAGAGACTTACTTTATACAACGCCTTACCAAAATTTAGTAGTCTAGCAATAAAACTTTCAAAGATATTGAGTATGAAACTTCCCATTTGTATGGGAGGTGCCACACCCCCCTTTACGATTTCAAAAAGGGATAGGTATTAGGAAAGGAACTTACTTTATACAACGTCTTACCGAAATTTAGTAGTCTACCATTAATACCTCCAAAGATATTGAGTATAAAAGTTCTCATTTGTATGGGAACTGCCAGGCCCCCTTTTACGATTTCAAAAAGGGATAGGTATTAGGAAAGGGACTTACTTTATACATCGTCTTACCAAATTTCAGTGGTCTAGAGATAATGGTTGCATAGATAGATGGAAAGATCCCATTTGTATGGGAGGTGCCACGCCCCCTTTTCCGATTTCAAAAAGGGATAGGTATTAGAAAAGGGACTTACTTCATACAACGCCTTACCAAAATTTAGTATCTAGCATTAATACCTCCAAAGATATTGAGTATGAAAGTTCCCATTTGTATGGGATTTGCCACGCCCCCTTTTACGATTTCAAAAAGGGATAGGTATTAGGAAAGGGACTTACTTTATACAACGCCTTACCAAAATTTAGTAGTCTAGCATTATTACCGCCAAATATATTGAGTATAAAAGTTCTCATTTGTATGGGAACTGCCACGCCACCTTTTACGATTTCAAAGAGGGATAGGTATTAGGAAAGGGACCTACTTTGTACATCGTCTTACCAAATTTCAGTGGTCTAGAGATAATGGTTGCATAGATAGATGGAAAGATCCCATTTGTATGGGAGGTGCCACGCCCCCTTTTACGATTTCAAAGAGGGATAGGTATTAGGAAAGGGACCTCCTTTATACAACGCCTTACTAAAATGTAGTAGTCTAGCATTAAGACCTCCAAAGATATTGAGTTTGAAATTTCCCCTTTGTATGGGAGGTGTCACACCCCCTTTCACGATTTAAAAAGGGATAGGTATTAGGAAAGGGACTTACTTTTTACAACGCCTCACCAAAATTTAGTAGTCTAGCAATAATACCTCCAAAGATATTGAGTATGAAACTTCCCATTTGTATGGGATTTGCCACGCCCCCTTTTACGATTTCAAAAAGGGATAGGTATTAGGAAAGGAACTTACTTTATACAACGTCTTACCGAAATTTAGTAGTCTACCATTAATACCTCCAAAGATATTGAGTATAAAAGTTCTCATTTGTATGGGAACTGCCAGGCCCCCTTTTCCGATTTCAAAAAGGGATAGGTATTAGGAAAGGAACTTACTTTATACAACGTCTTACCGAAATTTAGTAGTCTACCATTAATACCTCCAAAGATATTGAGTATAAAAGTTCTCATTTGTATGGGAACTGCCAGGCCCCCTTTTACGATTTCAAAAAGGGATAGGTATTAGGAAAGGGACTTACTTTATACATCGTCTCACCAAATTTCAGTGGTCTAGAGATAATGGTTGCATAGATAGATGGAAAGATCCCATTTGTATGGGAGGTGTCACACCCCCTTTCACGATTTAAAAAGGGATAGGTATTAGGAAACGGACTTACTTTTTACAACGCCTCACCAAAATTTAGTAGTCTAGCAATAATACCTCCAAAGATATTGAGTATGAAACTTCCCATTTGTATGGGATTTGCCACGCCCCCTTTTACGATTTCAAAAAGGGATAGGTATTAGGAAAGGAACTTACTTTATACAACGTCTTACCGAAATTTAGTAGTCTACCATTAATACCTCCAAAGATATTGAGTATAAAAGTTCTCATTTGTATGGGATTTGCCACACCCCCCTTCACGATTTCAAAAAGGGATAGGTATTAGGAAAGGAACTTACTTTATACAACGTCTTACCGAAATTTAGTAGTCTACCATTAATACCTCCAAAGATATTGAGTATAAAAGTTCTCATTTGTATGGGAACTGCCAGGCCCCCTTTTACGATTTCAAAAAGGGATAGGTATTAGGAAAGGGACTTACTTTATACATCGTCTTACCAAATTTCAGTGGTCTAGAGATAATGGTTGCATAGATAGATGGAAAGATCCCATTTGTATGGGAGGTGCCACGCCCCCTCTTCCGATTTCAAAAAGGGATAGGTATTAGAAAAGGGACTTACTTCATACAACGCCTTACCAAAATTTAGTAGTCTAGCATTAATACCTCCAAAGATATTGAGTATGAAAGTTCCCATTTGTATGGGATTTGCCACGCCCCCTTTTACGATTTCAAAAAGGGATAGGTATTAGGAAAGGGACTTACTTTATACAACGCCTTACCAAAATTTAGTAGTCTAGCATTATTACCTCCAAATATATTGAGTATAAAAGTTCTCATTTGTATGGGAACTGCCACGCCCCCTTTTACGATTTCAAAGAGGGATAGGTATTAGGAAAGGGACCTACTTTGTACATCGTCTTACCAAATTTCAGTGGTCTAGAAATAATGGTTGCATAGATAGATGGAAAGATCCCATTTGTATGGGAGGTGCCACGCCCCCTTTTACGATTTCAAAGAGGGATAGGTATTAGGAAAGGGACCTACTTTATACAACGCCTTACTAAAATGTAGTAGTCTAGCATTAAGACCTCCAAAGATATTGAGTATGAAATTTCCCCTTTGTATGGGAGGTGCCACACCCCCCTTTACGATTTCAAAAAGGGATAGGTATTAGGAAAGGAACTTACTTTATACAACGTCTTACCGAAATTTAGTAGTCTAGCATTAATACCTCCAAAGATATTGAGTATAAAAGTTCTCATTTGTATGGGAACTTCCAGGCCCCCTTTTACGATTTCAAAAAGGGATATGTATTAGGAAAGAGACTTACTTTATACAACGCCTTACCAAAATTTAGTAGTCTAGCAATAATACTTTCAAAGATATTGAGTATGAAACTTCCCATTTGTATGAGAGGTGCCACACCCCCCTTAACGATTTCAAAAAGGGATAGGTATTAGGAAAGGAACTTACTTTATACAACGTCTTACCGAAATTTAGTAGTCTACCATTAATACCTCCAAAGATATTGAGTATAAAAGTTCCCATTTGTATGGGAACTGCCAGGCCCCCTTTTACGATTTCAAAAAGGGATAGGTATTAGGAAAGGGACTTACTTTATACATCGTCTTACCAAATTTCAGTGGTCTAGAGATAATGGTTGCATAGATAGATGGAAAGATCCCATTTGTATGGGAGGTGCCACGCCCCCTTTTCCGATTTAAAAAAGGGATAGGTATTAGAAAAGGGACTTACTTCATACAACGCCTTACCAAAATTTAGTAGTCTAGCATTAATACCTCCAAAGATATTGAGTATGAAAGTTCCCATTTGTATGGGATTTGCCAAGCCCCCTTTTACGATTTCAAAAAGGGATAGGTATTAGGAAAAGAACTTACTTTATACAGCACCTTACCCAAATTTAGTAGTCTAGCATTATTACCTCCAAATATATTGAGTATAAAAGTTCTCATTTGTATGGGAACTGCCACGCCCCCTATTACGATTTCAAAGAGGGATAGGTATTAGGAAAGGGACCTACTTTATACAACGCCTTACTAAAATGTAGTAGTCTAGCATTAAGACCTCCAAAGATATTGAGTATGAAATTTCCCCTTTGTATGGGAGGTGTCACACCCCCTTTTACGATTTAAAAAGGGATAGGTATTAGGAAAGGGACTTTCTTTATACAACGTCTTACCAAAATTTAGTAGTCTAGCATTAAGACCTCCAAAGATATTGAGTATGAAATTTCCCCTTTGTATGGGAGGTGTCACACCCCCTTTCACGATTTAAAAAGGGATAGGTATTAGGAAAGGGACTTACTTTTTACAACGCCTCACCAAAATTTAGTAGTCTAGCAATAATACCTCCAAAGATATTGAGTATGAAACTTCCCATTTGTATGGGATTTGCCACGCCCCCTTTTCCGATTTCAAAAAGGGATAGGTAGTAGGAAAGGGACTTACTCTATACAACGCCTTACTAAAATGTAGTAGTCTAGCATTAAGACCTAAAAAGATATTGAGTATGAAATTTCTCATTTGTATGGGAACTGCCAGGCCCCCTTTTACGATTTCAAAAAGGGATAGGTATTAGGAAAGGGACTTACTTTATACATCGTCTTACCAAATTTCAGTGGTCTAGAGATAATGGTTGCATAGATAGATGGAAAGATCCCATTTGTATGGGAGGTGCCACGCCCCCTTTTACGATTTAAAAAGGGATAGGTATTAGGAAAGGGACTTTCTTTATACAACGTCTTACCAAAATTTAGTAGTCTAGCATTAAGACCTCCAAAGATATTGAGTATGAAATTTCCCCTTTGTATGGGAGGTGTCACACCCCCTTTCACGATTTAAAAAGGGATAGGTATTAGGAAAGGGACTTACTTTTTACAACGCCTCACCAAAATTTAGTAGTGTAGCATTAATACCTCCAAAGATATTGAGTATGAAAGATCCCATTTGTATGAGAGGTGCCACGCCCCCTTTTACGATTTCAAAAAGGGATAGGTATAAGGAAAGGGACTTACTTTATACAACGTATTACCAAAATTTAGTAGTGTAGCATTAATACCTCCAAAGATATTGAGTATGAAAGTTCCCATTTGTATGGGAGGTGCCACACCCCCCTTTACGATTTCAAAAAGGGATAAGTATTAGGAAAGGGACTTACTTTATACAACGCGTTACCAAAATTTAGTAGTCTAGCATTCAAAGATATTCAGTATGAAAGTTCCCATTTGTATGGGAAGTGCCACTCCCGCTTTCACGATTTCAACAAAGGATAGGTATAAGGAAAGGGACTTACTTTATATAACGCCTTACCAAAATTTAGTAGTGTAGCATTAATACCTCCAAAGATATTGAGTATGAAAGATCCCATTTGTATGGGAGGTGCCACGCCCCCTTTTACGATTTCAAAAAGGGATAGGTATAAGGAAAGGGACTTACTTTATACAACGTATTACCAAAATATAGTAGTGTAGCATTAATACCTCCAAAGATATTGAGTATGAAAGTTCCCATTTGTATGGGAGGTGCCACACCCCCCTTTACGATTTCAAAAAGGGATAAGTATTAGGAAAGGGACTTACTTTATACAACGCGTTACCAAAATTTAGTAGTCTAGCATTATTACCTTCAAAGATATTCAGTATGAAAGTTCCCATTTGTATGGGAAGTGCCACTTCCGCTTTTACGATTTCAAAAAGGGATAGGTATAAGGAAAGGGACTTACTTTATACAACGCCTTACCAAAATTTAGTAGTGTAGCATTAATACCTCCAAAGATATTGAGTATGAAAATTCCCATTTGTATGGGAGGTGCCACGCCCCCTGTTCCAATTTCAAAAAGGGATAGGTAGTAGGAAAGGGACTTTCTTTATACAACGCCTTACCAAAATTTAGTAGTCTAGCATTAATACCTCCAAAGATATTGAGTATGAAAGATCCTATTTGTGTGGAAGGTGCCACACCCCCCTTTACGATTTCAAAAATGGATAGGTATTAGGAAAGGAACTTACTTTATACAACGTCTTACCGAAATTTAGTAGTCTAGCATTAATACCTCCAAAGATATTGAGTATAAAAGTTCTCATTTGTATGGGAACTTCCAGGCCCCCTTTTACGATTTCAAAAAGGGATTGGTATTAGGAAAGAGATTTACTTTATACAACGCCTTACCAAAATTTAGTAGTCTAGCATTAATACCTCCAAAGATATTGAGTATGAAAGATCCTATTTGTGTGGAAGGTGCCACACCCCCCTTTACGATTTCAAAAATGGATAGGTATTAGGAAAGGAACTTACTTTATACAACGTCTTACCGAAATTTAGTAGTCTACCATTAATACCTCCAAAGATATTGAGTATAAAAGTTCCCATTTGTATGGGAACTGCCAGGCCCCCTTTTACGATTTCAAAAAGGGATAGGTATTAGGAAAGGGACTTACTTTATACATCGTCTTACCAAATTTCAGTGGTCTAGAGATAATGGTTGCATAGATAGATGGAAAGATCCCATTTGTATGGGAGGTGCCACGCCCCCTTTTCCGATTTAAAAAAGGGATAGGTATTAGAAAAGGGACTTACTTCATACAACGCCTTACCAAAATTTAGTAGTCTAGCATTAATACCTCCAAAGATATTGAGTATGAAAGTTCCCATTTGTATGGGATTTGCCAAGCCCCCTTTTACGATTTCAAAAAGGGATAGGTATTAGGAAAAGAACTTACTTTATACAGCACCTTACCCAAATTTAGTAGTCTAGCATTATTACCTCCAAATATATTGAGTATAAAAGTTCTCATTTGTATGGGAACTGCCACGCCCCCTATTACGATTTCAAAGAGGGATAGGTATTAGGAAAGGGACCTACTTTATACAACGCCTTACTAAAATGTAGTAGTCTAGCATTAAGACCTCCAAAGATATTGAGTATGAAATTTCCCCTTTGTATGGGAGGTGTCACACCCCCTTTTACGATTTAAAAAGGGATAGGTATTAGGAAAGGGACTTTCTTTATACAACGTCTTACCAAAATTTAGTAGTCTAGCATTAAGACCTCCAAAGATATTGAGTATGAAATTTCCCCTTTGTATGGGAGGTGTCACACCCCCTTTCACGATTTAAAAAGGGATAGGTATTAGGAAAGGGACTTACTTTTTACAACGCCTCACCAAAATTTAGTAGTCTAGCAATAATACCTCCAAAGATATTTAGTATGAAACTTCCCATTTGTATGGGATTTGCCACGCCCCCTTTTCCGATTTCAAAAAGGGATAGGTAGTAGGAAAGGGACTTACTCTATACAACGCCTTACTAAAATGTAGTAGTCTAGCATTAAGACCTAAAAAGATATTGAGTATGAAATTTCTCATTTGTATGGGAACTGCCAGGCCCCCTTTTACGATTTCAAAAAGGGATAGGTATTAGGAAATGGACTTACTTTATACATCGTCTTACCAAATTTCAGTGGTCTAGAGATAATGGTTGCATAGATAGATGGAAAGATCCCATTTGTATGGGAGGTGCCACGCCCCCTTTTACGATTTAAAAAGGGATAGGTATTAGGAAAGGGACTTTCTTTATACAACGTCTTACCAAAATTTAGTAGTCTAGCATTAAGACCTCCAAAGATATTGAGTATGAAATTTCCCCTTTGTATGGGAGGTGTCACACCCCCTTTCACGATTTAAAAAGGGATAGGTATTAGGAAAGGGACTTACTTTTTACAACGCCTCACCAAAATTTAGTAGTGTAGCATTAATACCTCCAAAGATATTGAGTATGAAAGATCCCATTTGTATGAGAGGTGCCACGCCCCCTTTTACGATTTCAAAAAGGGATAGGTATAAGGAAAGGGACTTACATTATACAACGTATTACCAAAATTTAGTAGTGTAGCATTAATACCTCCAAAGATATTGAGTATGAAAGTTCCCATTTGTATGGGAGGTGCCACACCCCCCTTTACGATTTCAAAAAGGGATAAGTATTAGGAAAGGGACTTACTTTATACAACGCGTTACCAAAATTTAGTAGTCTAGCATTCAAAGATATTCAGTATGAAAGTTCCCATTTGTATGGGAAGTGCCACTCCCGCTTTCACGATTTCAACAAAGGATAGGTATAAGGAAAGGGACTTACTTTATATAACGCCTTACCAAAATTTAGTAGTGTAGCATTAATACCTCCAAAGATATTGAGTATGAAAGATCCCATTTGTATGGGAGGTGCCACGCCCCCTTTTACGATTTCAAAAAGGGATAGGTATAAGGAAAGGGACTTACTTTATACAACGTATTACCAAAATTTAGTAGTGTAGCATTAATACCTCCAAAGATATTGAGTATGAAAGTTCCCATTTGTATGGGAGGTGCCACACCCCCCTTTACGATTTCAAAAAGGGATAAGTATTAGGAAAGGGACTTACTTTATACAACGCGTTACCAAAATTTAGTAGTCTAGCATTATTACCTTCAAAGATATTCAGTATGAAAGTTCCCATTTGTATGGGAAGTGCCACTTCCGCTTTTACGATTTCAAAAAGGGATAGGTATAAGGAAAGGGACTTACTTTATACAACGCCTTACCAAAATTTAGTAGTGTAGCATTAATACCTCCAAAGATATTGAGTATGAAAATTCCCATTTGTATGGGAGGTGCCACGCCCCCTGTTCCAATTTCAAAAAGGGATAGGTAGTAGGAAAGGGACTTTCTTTATACAACGCCTTACCAAAATTTAGTAGTCTAGCATTAATACCTCCAAAGATATTGAGTATGAAAGATCCTATTTGTGTGGAAGGTGCCACACCCCCCTTTACGATTTCAAAAATGGATAGGTATTAGGAAAGGAACTTACTTTATACAACGTCTTACCGAAATTTAGTAGTCTAGCATTAATACCTCCAAAGATATTGAGTATAAAAGTTCTCATTTGTATGGGAACTTCCAGGCCCCCTTTTACGATTTCAAAAAGGGATTGGTATTAGGAAAGAGATTTACTTTATACAACGCCTTACCAAAATTTAGTAGTCTAGCAATAATACTTTCAAAGATATTGAGTATGAAACTTCCCATTTGTATGGGAGGTGCCACACCCCCCTCTACGATTTTAAAAAGGGATAGGTATTAGGAAAGGAACTTACTTTATACAACGTCTTACCGAAATTTAGTAGTCTACCATTAATACCTCCAAAGATATTGAGTATAAAAGTTCTCATTTGTATGGGAGGTGCCACACCCCCCTCTACGATTTTAAAAAGGGATAGGTATTAGGAAAGGGACTTACTTTATACATCGTCTTACCAAATTTCAGTGGTCTAGAGATAATGGTTGCATAGATAGATGGAAAGATCCCATTTGTATGGGAGGTGCCACGAACCCTTTTCCGATTTCAAAAAGGGATAGGTATTAGAAAAGGGACTTACTTCATACAACGCCTTACCAAAATTTAGTAGTCTAGCATTAATACCTCCAAAGATATTGAGTATGAAAGATCCTATTTGTGTGGAAGGTGCCACACCCCCCTTTACGATTTCAAAAATGGATAGGTATTAGGAAAGGAACTTACTTTATACAACGTCTTACCGAAATTTAGTAGTCTAGCATTAATACCTCCAAAGATATTGAGTATAAAAGTTCTCATTTGTATGGGAACTTCCAGGCCCCCTTTTACGATTTCAAAAAGGGATTGGTATTAGGAAAGAGATTTACTTTATACAACGCCTTACCAAAATTTAGTAGTCTAGCAATAATACTTTCAAAGATATTGAGTATGAAACTTCCCATTTGTATGGGAGGTGCCACACCCCCCTCTACGATTTTAAAAAGGGATAGGTATTAGGAAAGGGACTTACTTTATACATCGTCTTACCAAATTTCAGTGGTCTAGAGATAATGGTTGCATAGATAGATGGAAAGATCCCATTTGTATGGGAGGTGCCACGAACCCTTTTCCGATTTCAAAAAGGGATAGGTATTAGAAAAGGGACTTACTTCATACAACGCCTTACCAAAATTTAGTAGTCTAGCATTAATACCTCCACAGATATTGAGTATGAAAGTTCCCATTTGTATGGGATTTGCCACGCCCCCTTTTACGATTTCAAAAAGGGATAGGTATTAGGAAAGGGACGTACTTTATACAACGCCTTACCAAAATTTAGTAGTCTAGCATTATTACCTCCAAATATATTGAGTATAAAAGTTCTCATTTGTATGGGAACTGCCACGCCCCCTTTTACGATTTCAAAGAGGGATAGGTATTAGGAAAGGGACCTACTTTGTACATCGTCTTACCAAATTTCAGTGGTCTAGAGATAATGGTTGCATAGATAGATGGAAAGATCCCATTTGTATGGGAGGTGCCACGCCCCCTTTTACGATTTCAAAGAGGGATAGGTATTAGGAAAGGGACCTACTTTATACAACGCCTTACTAAAATGTAGTAGTCTAGCATTAAGACCTCCAAAGATATTGAGTATGAAATTTCCCCTTTGTATGGGAGGTGTCACACCCCCTTTCACGATTTAAAAAGGGATAGGTATTAGGAAAGGGACTTACTTTTTACAACGCTTCACCAAAATTTAGTAGTCTAGCAATAATACCTCCAAAGATATTGAGTATGAAACTTCCCATTTGTATGGGATTTGCCACGCCCCCTTTTCCGATTTCAAAAAGGGATAGGTAGTAGGAAAGGAACTTACTTTATACAACGCCTTACTAAAATGTAGTAGTCTATCATTAAGACCTCCAAAGATATTGGGTATAAAAGTTCTCATTTGTATGGGAACTGCCAGGCCCCCTTTTACGATTTCAAAAAGGGATAGGTATTAGGAAAGGGACTTACTTTATACATCGTCTTACCAAATTTCAGTGGTCTAGAGATAATTTTTGCATAGATAGATGGAAAGATCCCATTTGTATGGGAGGTGCCACGCCCCCTTTTACGATTTCAAAGAGGGATAGGTATTAGGAAAGGGACCTACTTTATACAACGCCTTACTAAAATGTAGTAGTCTAGCATTAAGACCTCCAAAGATATTGAGTATGAAATTTCCCCTTTGTATGGGAGGTGTCACACCCCCTTTCACGATTTAAAAAGGGATAGGTTTTAGGAAAGGGACTTACTTTTTACAACGCCTCACCAAAATTTAGTAGTCTAGCATTAAGACCTCCAAAGATATTGAGTATGAAACTTCCCATTTGTATGGCAGGTGCCACACCCCCCTTTACGATTTCAAAAAGGGATAGGTATTAGGAAAGGAACTTACTTTATACAACGCCTTACTAAAATGTAGTAGTCTAGCATTAAGACCTCCAAAGATATTGAGTATGAAATTTCCCCTTTGTATGGGAGGTGTCACACCCCCTTTCACGATTTAAAAAGGGATAGGTATTAGGAAAGGGACTTACTTTTTACAACGCCTCACCAAAATTTAGTAGTCTAGCGTTAAGACCTCCAAAGATATTGAGTATGAAACTTCCCATTTGTATGGCAAGTGCCACACCCCCCTTTACGATTTCGAAAAGGGATAGGTATTAGGAAAGGAACTTACTTTATACAACGCCTTACTAAAATGTAGTAGTCTAGGATTAAGACCTCCAAAGATATTGAGTATGAAATTTCCCCTTTGTATGGGAGGTGTCACACCCCCTTTCACGATTTAAAAAGGGATAGGTATTAGGAAAGGGACTTACTTTTTACAACGCCTCACCAAAATTTAGTAGTCTAGCATTAAGACCTCCAAAGATATTGAGTATGAAACTTCCCATTTGTATGGCAGGTGCCACACCCCCCTTTACGATTTCAAAAAGGGATAGGTATTAGGAAAGGAACTTACTTTATACAACGCCTTACTAAAATGTAGTAGTCTAGCATTAAGACCTCCAAAGATATTGAGTATGAAACTTCCCATTTGTATGGCAGGTGCCACACCCCACTTTACGATTTCAAAAAAGGATAGGTATTAGGAAAGGAACTTACTTTATACAACGCCTTACTAAAATGTAGTAGTCTAGCATTAAGACCTCCGAAGATATTGAGTATAAAAGTTCTCGTTTGTATGGGAACTGCCAGGCCCCCTTTTACGATTTCAAAAAGGGATAGGTATTAGGAAAGGGACTTACTTTATACATCGTCTTACCAAATTTCAGTGGTCTAGAGATAATTTTTGCATAGATAGATGGAAAGATCCCATTTGTATGGGAGGTGCCACGCCCCCTTTTCCGATTTCAAAAAGGGATAGGTATTAGAAAAGGGACTTACTTCATACAACGCCTTACCAAAATTTAGTAGTCTAGCAGTAATACCTCCAAAGATATTGAGTATGAAAGTTCCCATTTGTATGGGATTTGCCACGCCCCCTTTTCCGATTTCAAAAAGGGATAGGTAGTAGGAAAGGGACTTACTTTATACATCGTCTTACCAAATTTCAGTGGTCTAGAGATAATTTTTGCATAGATAGATGGAAAGATCCCATTTGTATGGCAGGTGCCACACCCCCCTTTACGATTTCAAAAAGGGATAGGTATTAGGAAAGGAACTTACTTTATACAACGCCTTACTAAAATGTAGTAGTCTAGGATTAAGACCTCCAAAGATATTGAGTATGAAATTTCCCCTTTGTATGGGAGGTGTCACACCCCCTTTCACGATTTAAAAAGGGATAGGTATTAGGAAAGGGACTTACTTTTTACAACGCCTCACCAAAATTTAGTAGTCTAGCATTAAGACCTCCAAAGATATTGAGTATGAAACTTCCCATTTGTATGGCAGGTGCCACACCCCCCTTTACGATTTCAAAAAGGGATAGGTATTAGGAAAGGAACTTACTTTATACAACGCCTTACTAAAATGTAGTAGTCTAGCATTAAGACCTCCAAAGATATTGAGTATGAAACTTCCCATTTGTATGGCAGGTGCCACACCCCACTTTACGATTTCAAAAAAGGATAGGTATTAGGAAAGGAACTTACTTTATACAACGGCTTACTAAAATGTAGTAGTCTAGCATTAAGACCTCCGAAGATATTGAGTATAAAAGTTCTCGTTTGTATGGGAACTGCCAGGCCCCCTTTTACGATTTCAAAAAGGGATAGGTATTAGGAAAGGGACTTACTTTATACATCGTCTTACCAAATTTCAGTGGTCTAGAGATAATTTTTGCATAGATAGATGGAAAGATCCCATTTGTATGGGAGGTGCCACGCCCCCTTTTCCGATTTCAAAAAGGGATGGAAAAGGGACTTACTTCATACAACGCCTTACCAAAATTTAGTAGTCTAGCAGTAATACCTCCAAAGATATTGAGTATGAAAGTTCCCATTTGTATGGGATTTGCCACGCCCCCTTTTCCGATTTCAAAAAGGGATAGGTAGTAGGAAAGGGACTTACTTTATACAACGCCTTACTAAAATGTAGTAGTCTGGCATTAAGACCTCCAAAGATATTGAGTATGAAATTTCCCCTTTGTATGGGAGGTGTCACACCCCCTTTTACGCTTTAAAAAGTGATAGGTATTAGGAAAGGGACTTACTTTTTACAACGCCTCACCAAAATTTAGTAGTCTAGCAATAATACCTCCAAAGATATTGACTATGAAAGTTCTCATTTGTATGGGAGGTGCCACGCCCCTTTTTCCGATTTCAAAAAAAAGTACATAGGAACCATGCCGGGCTACGTACCTGACCTTTGTGTAAGTTTGGTTAAAATCCGTCTACCCGTTTGAGCGTCAAGTGGCGACACGAAGAAAAAGTGTTTACTTTTTGTAATATGTATAGATTAATAGGTATTAGAAAAGGGACTTACTTCATACAACGCCTTACCAAAATTTAGTAGTCTAGCAGTAATACCTCCAAAGATATTGAGTATGAAAGTTCCCATTTGTATGGGATTTGCCACGCCCCCTTTTCCGATTTCAAAAAGGGATAGGTAGTAGGAAAGGGACTTTCTTTATACAACGCCTTACTAAAATGTAGTAGTCTAGCATTAAGACCTCCAAAGATATTGAGTATGAAATTTCCCATTTGTATGGCAGGTGCCACACCCCACTTTACGATTTCAAAAAAGGATAGGTATTAGGAAAGGAACTTACTTTATACAACGCCTTACTAAAATGTAGTAGTCTAGCATTAATACCTCCAAAGATATTGAGTATGAAAGTTCTCCTTTGTATGGGAGGTGCCCCGCCCCCTTTTACGATTTCAAAAAGGGATAGGTATTAGGAAACAGACTTACTTTATACAACGCCTTACCAAAATTTAGTAGTCTAGCAATAATACTTCCAAAGATATTGAGTATGAAAGTTCCCATTTATATGGGAGATGCCACACCCCCCTTTACGATTTCAAAAAGGGATAGGTATTAGGAAAGGAACTTACTTTATACAACGTCTTACCGAAATTTAGTAGTCTAGCATTAATACCTCCAAAGATATTGAGTATAAAAGTTCTCATTTTTATAAACATTCAGATACATACACAACATTTTTTCAATCTATAAACTCTCATTTTGGATTAATACAACCAATAAATATCACCGTCATAAAAATTTATATCTAAAACTAAAATTATAAGTGAATTTAACCTATCTTCAAACATTAAACAATTTTTAAAGTTTCTGTGCTTTTCTTCAATATGCCTTGTGTTTGTGGATCTAAAGTTGATCGGCTCTCATTATCTAAAGTTCAGTGTGGTAATTGCACTGAATTTTTTCATATGGAGTGTGTTGGTGTTGTGCCCGCTGACATCGAGTATTTGGTTAGCACGAACAAAAAGTTTTTTTGTAAAAGCTGCTCTGCTGTTCGCCGCAAATCTATTTGTTCTCCGCTTCCTTCTTTAACTCGTGTGAACTCAGCATCGGATATCTCATTGTCATCGAACTCTGCTGTTGTCATCGTTGACACCGATCTCTCACAGCAAGCTAATGGTACGAAAATGTCCAACGACAGCAACATCAACAATAATATGCAAAGCAACGGCAACAATAAAGAGCAAATGAGTCCATCATCAATAGCTAACACACTTGCTGCTCTTCGTAATGAGAACGCGAGTATGAATGCTGTAATTACTGTTCTAAAATTTGATAATGACAACCTGCTCAAAAAAATTGATAACATGCTTGATAGTTTTTCTCTATTACAACGAAGTATTGCACAGAAAGACGATTCGATTGCTGCGCTGGCCAGTGAGGTCAAAGAACTTAAATGCCTGCTTACTGGTTTTCTTGCTGAAGCAAGCTTGAAAAATCCACCCCTAAATAATAACATGTCTGCTGCCTGCAGTGCTACTATGCCATCATTGCCTTCCACTTTTTCAAATATTGCTGCTGCTAATGTCACTACCATTGCATCTAATGCTACCAACAACAACGCTTCGGTGCCGGCATCCGCATCATTTACCTTTCCTACATTGCAGCCTATTTCTCATAACTCTGCCGCTGATAGTAATGAAGAGGTAAATATTGATAATCAACAGTGTGATGATATGCATAATAATCATACTACTGCGCGTCACATGCATGTTTTCAACTCTAATAATCTAGTGGTTGGTAGAAATACCTCTACAGAGTTAGAAGTCGCCATTATCAGGAAATGGGTACATATTTCATCATTTAAACCATCAGTATCCGAAGATATGGTTATTGATTATGTCAAAAAGCATTCGGGTATCGATGATAATTTTATTTCATGCTACAAATTAGTTAAGAAAGACACTCCGCTCCAGAGTCTAAGGAAAATTAACTTTAAACTGGGCGTGTCTCCAGATTTCTATAGTCGGCTTTTAGATCCAAATCTATGGCCAACTGGGATAAACGTCAAGCCATTTCGTAACGTTCCAAGGGACCAAGGCGAATAACTTAAATAACAGTGTAGTTAATGCTCCTAGTCCTTCTTACTCTAGTATTGAAAATCATAAACTTCTTAAAATTTATTACCAAAATAACTCTGGAATGCGTACTAAGGCTAAAGAAGTATTTTTATTTACGTCTCGATGTGAGTTCGATGTTTTTGTGCTAGTCGAAACGTGGTTAACCAACGACTTTTTTGATGCAGAGTTTTTCGACCCTAATATTTTTCAAATTTAGCGTAAAGATAGAGATGCGCTAAAAACTGGTTGTAGTAGGGGTGGGGGTGTCTTAATTGCGGTAAAACGTGTATTTAGATCGACAGTCGTAGCTCTTACAAATGCCGATTCGATTTTAGATCAATTGTGTGTCCGCATTTTCGGTACCTTTGGTAGCCTGTTTATCTGCGTCTCATACATTCCGCCAAACAGTTCTGACTACTTATATTCACTCCATACCAATAACTTTTTACATATCTATTAAAATCATGAAGACGACCATTTTTGCATGCTTGGTGATTTTAATTTAAACAAGATCGTATGGTCTGACCTGCTTAGGAATGGTGTCTTAACTGTCTCTAATGCGAGTCTTCTACATGAGATCCATGTCCTGGATAGTCTTTCCAGCATTAATCTAACACAAATCAATTATATTCCCAACATGCTTGGTAATTTTCTTGACCTTTTATTTATTGATGAGAACCTTATTTTTCAGTTACAAGAATGTAATTTCCCTATCTGCAAGTCTAATATGCACCATGTGCCGCTCTTTTTATCCCTTTAGTTTTGTACATTTCCTATAATCCGCACAATTGATCCCAGTCCTTAAACTTCAGAAATGCCGATTATGTGTCTTTAAATGCAATTCTCCATGAAATTGATTGGAATTCCATTTTTCTTTCACCTAATGTCTCCGATTGCTATGGGGTATTTCTTGAACAAATTCACGCAGTCTTAAACTCTAATCTAAGTCTGATCTCTCCTCGGAGTCACAAGCTTCCTTGGCCTACGAGAAGGCTTAAGAGACTGAAGAACAAACGAAACAAATATTTTAAACTTTTCAAGTCCACTAATGACCTAAGCTTCAGAGAAAAGTATGTCAGCCTTACTAATGAATTCAATGAACTTGATAAAACACTCTATAACAATTATATATCTCGGTATGAGGATGAGTTGAAGACGAATCCCAAAGCTTTTTGGAACTACATCCGGTCCAGGAAAGGGTGCTCGAATATTCCCAGCTGGATGGCTCTCGATGGGGTTTCCTCCTCTTCTCTGTCCGACTCTGTTAATCTCTTTGCCGACTTTTTCAAATCCAACTTCGTAAGCGATGCTGGTGGGAGCACTTATAACTCATATGGTGATGATCTTGGTCCGCATTACCTAGATTTCGGAGCACTTTCGATCACCGAGTTAGATGTTCAGATGGGTATCTCTTCCTTGCAAATGTCTCATAAAAATGATTCCGATGGCCTCTCCTCTTTTTTCCTCAAGAATTGCTCTTCGTCACTAGCCTTCCCTTTAACCCATTTAATTAACCTCTCCCTCTCCTCTGGTAATTTCATTGACAAATGGAAGATAAGGTCCATTACCCCCATCCATAAATCAGGTAACAAAAATGATGTCAGGAATTACCGCCCAATTTCAAAATTAACTACATTCTCAAAACTTTTTGAAAAGGTGGTAAAAGAAAAGTTATTCTTCTCAGTTAAAGAAATCATTGATCCCAACCAGCATGGTTTTGTTCGTGGTCGCTCCACTGTAACGAATCTTGCGGTTTTTTCTGAGTACTGTATATCGGCATTTAAGAGTGGATCTCAGGTGCATACCATTTACACCGATTTTTCTAAAGCCTTTGATACAGTATCTCATGATATATTATTATACAAGCTTGAACGGTTAGGTTTCCACTCAGTGTTTCTTCTATGGTTGCGCTCCTACCTCACGAACAGAACAACGTTTGTAGAAATTGATGGTACTGCATCTTACTCTTTTGTGGTCACCTCTGGAGTCCCGCAGGGTAGTATTCACTCGCAATTTTTACTCTATGCCGACGACCTGAAATTGTTTACTAGAGTTACCTGTCAGTCTGACGTGCTTCGGCTACAAAACGAACTCAGCAATCTTACTGACTGGAGTGTCAAAAACAAACTGTTGCTCAATACCAATAAATGTTTCCATTTAACTTTGTCGAGAACCCGGAATCGCATTAGTTCAAGTTACTCGATTTTTAACAATCAACTGTTCTCAGTCGAGGTGTAGATCAGCGTTCTGTTTGACTCTGGTTTTACCTTTGTCAGTCATGTGAACACAGTTATCCCTAAGCCCTTTTCGAATTTGGGCTTTTTAAAGCGTTATGCAAAAGACTTTAAAGATCCCTATACAAGGAAATCCCTTTTTACTTGTCTTGTCCGTTCTAAGTTGGAGTACGCATCAATTATCTGGAACCCTTTATATAGTTCTCATTCCGACAGAATCAAGCATGTACAGCGCAACTTTACTCGCTTTGCTCTCTATCCACTTCATTTTGTCGACCCCTTTCCATCCTATAATGCACGGTGTTTGCTCATAAATTCGAAATCTCTCTCTAGTAGGCGCACAATCCATTCGATAATGTTCATTTTCGACATTGTTAATGGCTTAATTGATTGCGTGACTCTGCTCGATCAACTTTGCTTCAATGTCCCAAATCGCATCCTACGTTCCCATTACCCTTTCCATCCTATTGCAGTTAAATCTAATTACCACTATCTCGCGCCCATTGCTGGGGCAGTCAGTGAAATTAACAATATTTACAAACCGCTAGATCTTGACTTTGCAATGCCGAGATCCCAGTTCGTCGATAAGATTACTTCATTTTATCCCTAGTACCCAACGCCAGCCTATTTAGTCAGTAAGTAATTTTCCTGTACAATTCTAGTCTGTAAGATATTGTTATCATAGACCGAATAAAGAATAAAGAATTTGTATGGGAACTGCCAGGCGCCCTTTTACGATTAAAAAAGGGATAGGTATTAGGAAAGGGACTTACTTTATACATCGTCTTACCAAATTTCAGTGGTCTAGAGATAATGGTTGCATAGATAGATGGAAAGATCCCATTTGTATAGTAGGTGCCACGCCCCCTTTTCCGATTTCAAAAAAGGATAGGTAAAGGGTGTTTTTTTTAGGGGTATAGAACTTCGAATTGAAATAAAACACAAGAAAATCGTTTTAAGGTCCATCAATTTGGCTTTATTGGAAGGATGATTTTATGCCATTAATGTTTAAATATGATTTCGGGCATGTGGCCGCCGCGGCTGGCTCGAATAAAGCCAATTCTACAGGTCCAATTTTCAACCACTTTTTCGAGCATATGGGGCCGTATGTCGGCAATAACGCCACGAATGTTGGCTTCCAATTCCCCTAACGTTTCTGGTTTGTTGGTGTAGACGAGCGACTTCACATATCCCCAAAGAAAATAATCCAATGGTGTCAAATCACACGACCTTGGTGGCCAATTGACAGGTCCATTCCGCGAAATTATGCGCTCATCGAATGTTTCCTTCAATAAATCGATTGTGACGTGCGCTGTGTGGCATGTAGCGCCGTCTTGTTGGAACCACAACTCATCCACATTCATGCCATCCAATTCGGGAACAAAATAGTCGGTTATCATGGCTCTATACCGGTCTCCATTAACGGTAGCTGCCTCTCCAGCATTATTGCGGAAGAAGTATGGCCCAATGACTCCACCAGCCCATAGAGCACACCAAACAGTCAGTTTTTGTGGATGTAATGGCGTTTCAAGGGTCTCATGTGGATTCTCTTCACTCCAAATGCGGCAATTTTGCTTGTTGACGTAGCCATTCAACCAAAAATGAGCCTCATCACTGAACAAAATTTTGCGATGAAAATCAGCATCGAAATCAATCTCATTTTCGGCCCATACACCAAAATCACGACGCATTGCATGGTCTCGCGGCTTTAATTCTTGCACAAGCTGGATCTTGTAAGGTCGCAAGCCAAGATCTTTGCGCAAAATCTTCCATAAAGTTGATGGACAAAGCTCCAATTGCTGTGCACGGTGGCGAATCGATTCATTCGGGTCCTCTTCAACACTTTGCTCTACAGCGGCAATTGTTTCTTCGGTGCGCACTGTTCGACGTCTCTGCGGATGCGTATTATCACATAGAGTAAACGTAGTGCGAAAACGATCCATGGTTTACCGAATTAATTGCTCTGATGGACGATTATGTCGACCATAAAATGGACGGAGCTCACGGTAAACTTCGCGAACTGAACCATTATTTTCGAAATAAATTTGCACGATTTGCAAGCGTTGTTCTTTTGTCAACCTGTTCATGATAAAATGGCAAACCAAACTGAACATAAATGACATTAGAGTTGCCAGATTTGACCACAAAATGCCAGTTTTATCTCTATTCGAAAAACAAACCTGTAAAAAAAACACCCTGTATTAGGAAAGGAACTTACTTTATACAACGTCTTACCGAAATTTAGTAGTCTAGCATTAATACCTCCAAAGATATTGAGTATAAAAGTTCTCATTTGTATAGGAACTGCCAGGCCCCCTTTTACGATTTCAAAAAGGGATAGGTATTAGGAAAGGGACTTACTTTATACATCGTCTTACCAAATTTCAGTGGTCTAGAGATAATGGTTGCATAGATAGATGGAAAGATCCCATTTGTATGGGAGGCGCCACGCCCCCTTTTCCGACTTCAAAAAGGGATAGGTATTAGGAAAGGAACTTACTTCATACAACGCCTTACCAAAATTTAGTAGTCTAGCATTAATACCTCCAAAGATATTGAGTATGAAAGTTCCCATTTGTATGGGATTTGCTACGCCCCCTTTTACGATTTCAAAAAGGGATAGGTATTAGGAAAGGGACTTACTTTATACATCGCCTTACCAAAATTTAGTAGTCTAGCATTATTACCTCCAAATATATTGAGTATAAAAGTTCTCATTTGTATGGGAACTGCCACGCCCCCTTTTACGATTTCAAAAAGGGCTAGGTATTAGGAAAGGGACCTACTTTATACAACGCCTTACTAAAATGTAGTAGTCTAGCATTAAGACCTCCAAAGATATTGAGTATGAAATTTCCCCTTTGTATGGGAGGTGTCACACCCCCTTTTACGATTTAAAAAGGGATAGGTATTAGGAAAGGGACTTACTTTTTACAACGCCTCACCAAAATTTAGTAGTCTAGCAATAATACCTCCAAAGATATTAAGTATGAAAATTCTCATTTGTATGGGAGGTGCCACGCCCCTTTTTCCGACTTCAAAAAGGGATAGGTATTAGGAAAGGAACTTACTTCATACAACGCCTTACCAAAATTTAGTAGTCTAGCATTAATACCTCCAAAGATATTGAGTATGAAAATTCTCATTTGTATGGGAGGTGCCACGCCCCTTTTTCCGATTTCAAAAAAAAGTACATAGGAACCATGCCGGGCTACGTACCTGACCTTTGTGTAAGTTTGGTTAAAATCCGTCTACCCGTTTGAGCGTCAAGTGGCGACACGAAAAAAACGTGTTTACTTTTTGTAATATGTATAGATTATGTATAAATGAAAAATCTCATTTGTATGGGTGGTGCACCGCTCCCTTTTCCGATTTCAAAAAGCGATAGGTAATAGGAAAGGGACTTACTTTATACAACGCCTTACCAAAATTTGATAGTCTAGCATTAATACTTCCAAAGATATTGAGTATGAAAGTTCCCATTTGTATGGGAGGTGCCACGACCCCTTTTTCGATTTCAAAAAGGGATAGGTATTAGGAGAGGGACTTACTTTACACCACGCCTTACCAAAATTTAGTAGTCTAGCATTATTAACTCCAAAGATATTGAGTATGAAAGTTCCCATTTGTATAAGAGGTGCCCCCCCCCTTTTCCGATTTAAAAAAAAGTGCATAAGAACCGTACCGGGCTATGTACCTGACGTGTGTGTAAGTTTGGTTAAAATCCGCCCACGCGTTTGAGCGTCAAGTGGCGACACGAAAAAAAGTGTTTACTTTTTATAATATGTATAGATTATGTATAGATGAAAAATCTCATTTGTATGGGAGGTGCCACGCCCCTTTTCCCGATTTCAAAAAAAAGTACATAGGAACCATGCCGGGCTACGTACCTGACATTTGTGTAAGGTTGGTTAAAATCCGTCTACCCGTTTGAGCGTCAAGTGGCGACACGAAAAAAAAGTGCTTACTTTTTGTAATATGTATACTAGATTATGTATAAATGAAAAATCTCATTTGTATGGGTGGTGCACCGCTCCCTTTTCCGATTTCGAAAAGTGATAGGTATTAGGAAAGTGACTTACTTTATACTACGCCTTACAAAAATTTAGTAGTCTAACATTAATACCTCCAAAGATATTGAGTATGAAAGCTCCCATTTGTATGGGAGGTGCCACGCCCCCTTTTACGATTTCAAAAAGGAATACGTATTAGGAAAGGGACTCACTTTATACAACGCCTTACCAAAATTTAGTAGTCTAGCATTAATACCTCCAAAGATATTGAGTATGAAACTTCCCATTTGTATGGGAGGTGCCACGCCCCCTTTTACGATTTCAAAAAGGGATAGTATTATTAAAGGGACTTACTTTATACACCGCCTTACCAAAATTTAGTAGCCTAGCATTAATAGCTCCAAAGATATTGAATATGAAATTTCCCATTTGTATGGAAGGTGCCACGCCCCCTTTTCCGATTTCAAAGAGGGATTGGTATTATGAAAGGGACTTACTTTATACAATGCCTTACCAAAATGTATTAGTCTAGCATTAAGACCTCCAAAGATGATTTTTGTTGGAACGATTTTCCGTCATCCCTTGTCAAGTTTGGTTTTGTGACAAACTGGTTTCGGCGTTCTGCCATTTTCAATGCCTAGTTTCGTTATGGTCTGTGTCTATCTGTTGCGTTGTTTTTTATAGTACTTGGTGCTGTGGCAGGTAATGTGTGTGTGCGCGGTATTGATACGTCTGAATTGTTATCTGTCCCAAGGGTTGTTTTTATAGGTATGTAGACATACTGCTTGTTAGCTAAGCGGTAGGTTGGGGTAGGTAGAAATCGGTGATTTTTGCAGTTGGTTTCATATTTGGTTTTTGCTTGTTCATTGTTACGTATTTGGTTGCTGTAACTGCTGGCCTGAGCTGATTTTTGTAAACTAGTTTTAAGGGTTCAAATATTTCGTCAGAAATAGTGTTGGTTTGTTCGTTTATGATCCTGCCGTCAAATGTTTTTAACTTGTATATCTCCATGTTGGCTGGAGTGTAGTTGTTCTCGAACATGTGGTTCGCGAAGTTAGATTCTGGTATTATGGTGGGTTTTCGTGTTTTTTTGTTGTAGTCCCTGATATGCTCTCGGAATCTTGTGCTCATTTTTCTTCCTGTTTGTCCTATGTAGCTGTATTGACATTCACAAGTAAGCCTATACACTCCGTGTCGTTGAATGGGTCATCAGAATTAGTGTCGGTTCTTAGTTTTTGTCCGACGTTGTTAGATGTTCTGAATGCTGTGTTGATGTTATATCTTTTAAAGAACTTTGCTAATTTGTACGTCGCTTTTCCAGTGTATGTCATTGCCGTCCAAACCATTGGATTTTCCTATACGTTTACTCTTTTTTGTGTTCCATGGCTACTTCTGAGTTTATCCACAAGTGCTTTCTTGTATCCATTATTTGCCGCTATGTTATATATTGTATTAAGCTCTCTCCAGTATGCTTCCTGTGTGAGCGGCGTTCTCTGAAGCCTATCCACTAAGTGCCTCAATGCTGCATTTTTGTGCTGTTGCGGATGGTTTGATGTAGAGTGTATAATGGTGTCCGTGGCAGTCGGTTTTCTATAAATGCCGTAGTTGAACCTATTTGTTATTTTGTCAATCCCTATACCGGAAATAGTTTTGCCGCAGCGTTGGTCTTAGCGCGTTGGTAATTTGCGCAGTTTTTACCTTATCTTCAGTTTTGTCCAGTAGTGTTTTGTTGACTATATCCATTGTACCTGTTAGTGGTATTGACGGGTATAAGTCCTTTATGTCAAAGGATACGAGTTTACGGCTCCTTGTGAGTTTAACGGTCTCAAGTCTTTGTAGTAGTTCTATCGTATTGCTTATTGTGTATTCGTGCCCTAGTTTCAGAGTGTCCTTTAAAATCGTTTTTAGATGTTTCGACAGTCTATAACCCGGCGCGGACTTAAAATTAATTATAGGTCTCATCGGCGTATCCTGCTTGTGGATTTTAGGTAACGCAATGAGTGGAGGAGCAGATGGATTCATTTGTGTTAGGGTATATGCCATCCTCTCGTCTATTATTTTGGTAGCATTTTTTATAACCTCTTTAACTTCGGTCTGGTATTTATCCGTGGGGTTATCCCTAATAATGCGGCATTTCATTTCCTCGATGAGCTTCTCTGTCTTTGCTATATATTCATCCTTACTGATTAGCACCGTTGTGTTTCCTTTGTCTGCCTTCGTTGTGACGATGTTGTTATTTTTTAGCTTTCGTTGTAGCCTTTTCAATATTTTCAGCTCCTTATTTCCTTTTTGTGCTTCCTGGGCTCTTACTTCCTTGCTTATGATTTCTCTGCACATGTGCCTTGCGTGCTCCTGTTCCTCATATGGAAGAAGCGATATTGCAACCTCTGCATCTACTATCGCTTGCTCAGTTCTTTTTGCTTCATTACTATCCGCGATGTTGTGCTTCAGGCCCTTCCCTAGAAGTTGCGCTTCTTCGTTGCTAATGGCCACTGTTGTTAGGTTTACGAACCTTTTGTTAAATTCGTGTGTTTGTTGACTGTTACTGTGATCGCGTCGGCCCGTTAACTGGTCAAATTTTCGGTTCAGTTTTACATATTTGCGTTGTAGTTCGCGTTTGATTCCCGTCCTTATGTGGTCGAAGCAGTCCATCAATGCAGTCGTGGGCAAGAGTCCGGACAATTGCAGATGTATCCTCAGTAGTTCGGTGTTAATCTTGTCTTTCTTAGCGTATAGGCTTTGTAATTCGAACTTTAAAAAGTCCTTTTCCGCCTTCCTGGTCGTGCTCCTACTTGCTTGGGTGTTAGTTTTTATTTTTATTCGCGCAAATTTCGGTGTAACATTCAATTCTAAACATTGCTTGTTGAACCAAATATTTGCCTTAGTCGTATGCATTTTTCGCAGTTTCCGTTCGTATTTCGTTAGTAGTCCATCCGTGTTTAAATTAAAAGCCTGACAGGCGTTAAGTGATTTATTTTGTTGTGTTGATCTTCCGACAGGGTAGTAAGCTGATTTTTGTTGGAACGATTTTCCGTCATCCCTTGTCAAGTTTGGTTTTGTGACAAACCGGTTTCGGCGTTCTGCCATTTTCAATGCCTAGTTTCGTTCTGGTCTGTGTCTATCCGCTGCGTTGTTTTTATAGTCCGTGAGTGCTGTGGCAGGTAATGTCAATCTATGTGTTCGTGGTAGGCATTGGAAATGGCAGAACGCCGAAACCGGTTTGTCACAAAACCAAACTTGACAAGGGATGACGGAAAATCGTTCCAACAAAAATCAGCTTACTACCCTGTCGGAAGATCAACACGACAAAATAAATCACCTCCAAAGATATTGAGTATGAAAGTTCCCATTTGTATGGGAGGTGCCACGCCACCTTCTACGATTTCAAAAAGGGATATGTATCAGGAAAGGAACTTACTTTATACAACGCCTTACCAAAATGTAGTAGTCTAGCATTAATACCTCCAAAGATATTGAGTATGAAAGTTCCCATTTGTATGGGAGGTGCCACGCCCCCTTTTACGATTTCAAAAAGGGATAGTATTATTAAAGGGACTTACTTTATACAACGCCTTACCAAAATTTAGTAGTCTAGCATTAATGCCTCCAAAGATATTGAATATGAAATTTCACATTTTTATGGAAGGTGCCACGCCCCCTTTTCCGATTTCAAAACGGGATAGGTATAAGGAAAGGGACTTATTTATTTTGTTTTGTTGTTTTTCCGACAGGGTGAATGATTGATGTATATTGGAACGATTTTTCGTCATCCCTTGTCAAATTTGGTTTTGAGACAAACCGGTTTCGGCGTTGTGCCATCATCAGTGTCGATTTTCGTTCTGATCTGTTGTAGTCGTTTGTCTTGTATTTATAGTAGGTAGCAGGTAACGTCAGCATGGGTGTCTGTTTGTATACGTGTGTGCATGTGTTGTGTGTACATTCAGAAACGGGGGTGGTTTGCATCGATCGGTTGTTTGACCTTTTATGCTTGTTTGTTGTTTTTGATCTTTTGCTGGTTTGTGCTTATTTGTCGGTGCGTGTGTGTTTGTTGTACCTGAGTGGTTGCTTTGTTTTTTGTAAACCAATTTTAAAGGTTCGAATATCTGGTCGGAAACAGTGTTTGTCTGTTCGTTTATTATTCTACCGTCGAATGTTTTTTGTTTGTTGATTTCCATGTTTTCGAGTACGAGGGAGGTGCACCGCTCCCTTTTCCGATTTCAAAAAGTGATAGGTAATAGTAAAGGGACTGCGCGTGGGGGAACGTTCAGGGAAATGCCGGTGCGAACTCACGAAGCAGTATGTAGCAAGGAAAAGAAACAAAACAATATAATGCAATTAATAAGTGATAAACAGAGGAGTTTATTTAAAGAAATCAGGTTATATACAAAGGAGTATATTTGAGGATTATTGTAAGGAAAGTATAAGAGGATATACAAAAGATTACCTTTCAAATGCCGCTGTTGAAGATTGCCTGGAGCGATACGATGGATGGTTAGCCAAAGACTGATCGTTCCAGCCAATCATCAACTTGTCCTTCCCTAGTATGGAAATGTTCACCGGCGAATTTCCCGTGAGAGTGTTGCTTTGCAGCGAACAGCTGTATCGCGAAACCTCGAGCGATTCCCAACCATTGCAAGCCTTTTGGCTTGAACATTGCCGCCAGCCTTGCAATACTGAGGAATTGCAACATACTAGCACAGGAATTTCTCTGTTGTTGTTGTTGTAACCACTACTTAACCTGCCGAGGGTGTCACCCCCATCCAACACTGTCATCAGGCTCTTCTAACGGAAGTCCAAGAAACCTCGCGGGTTCAACAGGGGTGGACCAGAGTGAAATTGGTGTTAGAAGAGTGGGCTCAGTTGAGCAGATGAACAGATTACAGTTACAGTATCCAGAACGAAGTTGGGCCAGCGTGACTCTTGTCTCCCTGGGCAGTTCGCGTTCCTCGTCGGCAACAGGTAGAGCTTGTGCCTGTAGGACTGCATTCACTGGACGAGACCTGACAAAGGAGTTTACCGACTCCGTGTGGATGAGGTTGAGGGCCCGCCGGTGCACCTTTGGATCAAACGGCGAGAAAATTTGGTGCCGGATCTCGTCATAGTGCTTCCGGAGGTGACTCCTTATTCTACTGGGAGGCGGATTTTCGTTGAGCAGGTTCCTGTTCGGGTGCTGCGGTTTATGGCAGTTGAACAGGAATTGTCTGGTCAACATCTCACAGTGCTCTTTAACATCGAGCATTTTTGCCTCATTATGAAGATGGTGCTCAGGAGACATAAGGAGGCACCCCGTGGCAGTTCTGAGTGCGGTGTTTTGGCAGGCCTGCAACCTCCTCCAATGTGTGTCTGCTAACCCCGGCGACCATATTGGCGTCGCGTAGCTCAGAACCGGCTTGCCGATTGCCTTGTACGTTGCCAGTAAAGTTTCTTTGTCTTTCCCCCAAGTACTGCCAGCTAATGACTTGAGGATTTTGTTACGGCTTTGTACTTTGGTGGCAATCGCGGCTACATGAGCACCGTATTTGAACATGTTATCAAACGTGACCGCTAAGATTTTGGGGTGAGTGACAGTCGGAAGCTTCATGCCGTAGACGTAGACGTCTAATTCCATGTTCGCCTGCGCTGTCCACGTCGTAAATAAGGTGGCCGAGGATTTGGTCGGTGACAATGTCAGGTTACGTGCAGCGAAGAAACTGGAAAGGGTTGGCAGGTAGGAATTAATTCTCGAGCAGAGCTCATCGACGGAGGGTCCAGTCGCCAGGATCGTGCAGTCATCGGCGTAGGAGACGATCGAGCCGCCTTTTGGAGGGGAAGGGAGCCTCGATATGTAATAACTATGGCACCCCTTGCTTAATTTTACGTGGTTTTGATTTTTCGCCTCTAAATTCCACCGATGACTGCCGGCCACTCAGGTAGTTGGCGGTCCAACGTTTTAGACAGGGGGGAAGGTTTGAATCTTCCAGGTCGTTAATGAGTTGCGGGTGATTAACAGTGTCAAAAGCTTTCGACAAGTCAAGCGCAACTAGCACGGTCCTGTCGTTTGGGCGAGATTGGTTGAGACCGACACCTATCTGTGTGGTGATGGCGTTTAGCGCGGTGGTAGTGCTATGCATTTTGCGGAACCCATGCTGATGTTCGGCTAATCGCAGGTTAGCGGTATAATAAGGGAGCAAGACCGTCTCCAGGGTTTTCACTACTGGCGAGAGGAGTGATATCAGTCGATATGACTCCCCCACGTTGGCCGGCTTGCCGGGCTTTAGTAGTGGCACCACCTTTGCCTGTTTCCATCTTTCTGGAATGACAAAGGTGGTCATGGACGGATTGAAGACGGTTGTTAGGTATATTACTCCCTAATAGCCGAGATGTTTTAGCATCAGCATGGATATACCCTCTGGGCTAATAGATTTGGAGTTTTTGGACCCCCGTATGGCCTCCCGAACCTCTGTGGTGGTGACGGCAGTAGGCGCTTGGTTGTTTTTGCGTTTGTGCGCTTCCCTGATGGCGCGCCTGATTTCCTTGTCAACCGGAGGATGCAGTACAAATTGCCGGCAGAAAGCGCTCGCGCATCTCTTTGGTTTCGACTGTATCTTATCACCAAAGGTGATGGATATTTTGTCGTTCGGTTTGGTCGGATTGGACAAGGATTTAACAGTGGACCATAACTTGCCAACACCAGCAGAGAGGTTACAGGACCTTAGGTTCTCCTCCCATTTGGCGCATTTGTGTTGATCAACTAGCGGGCTGATTTCCGCATTGAGATCTTGAATTTGGGGATCCGTTGAAGTCTCCGAGGATTACACGATTATCGCCTCTGAGTAACGCACTGACGTCAGGGTGGTAATCTCTCGGACAGCAGGTGGCAGGTGATTTCAAGGTCGACGCCGCCTGTCCGGACAACCATTCTTTGACGTTCCAGGAGGTTGTCCCTCGGGTCGACGTCAGGCTCAAATGGACGATATTGCACAGATTGGTGAGTGATGAAGGCGAGTCCGTCCCCAAGTCCCCTCTCTCGGTCACGTCGGTGGATGTTATAGCCGTCACAAGTCCGAAGATTTGATCGGGCGTTGAACTTCGTCTCCTGAGTGGCAGCGATCTTGGTATTCTGTTGCTTCATGAAGCTCACTATTTTACTCACTTTCCCGGTTAGGCCCTTGCAGTTTAGCTGTAGGACGCGAAAGTGCGAAGGGGGAAAAATTTTCACGCTTGGAGTCAGGGACTGGTGCGTATGCCTTGGAGGAAGCAGGCTGGGTCGCACACTGCGTCGCACTCTAGAAGACGAGGGATCCGAAGCACCAGAAGGTGGCGAATCGGTCGACGTTGTAGGTTGCGTAGCTCGACAACATGGTGCAACATACGTATCAGTCCATAGGTTCCTGTTTCCAAGTTGAGAACATATAAGCAGGTGACACAGGCCAGGGCAAGAATTGGATTTGACTGATGTCGCAGGTGTATATAGTCTCAGCCGACAAACAGAGCACAAGGTGTAAGGGGCCAGGAGCTGGTGGCTTTGACTTACATTTGGGCTAGTGCTGGAAGAAGAAGGGGAAGTTGAAAGTGAGAGGTGGGCTGTCGCTCGGCATTGCTCACATCTGAAACAGAGGTGCTACGTAAAAAGTAGCTGTGAGCGGGTGTGTGAGGTGGTGGCGCCTGTGGGCGTGAGCGGCAGCGGGTGTTACACACTACTTGCTGGGCGTTATTAGTGCTATTAGTCGTGGAGACTATTTCAGAAGCTTGTGACGGCGCGATACTGGATCGTCGTTGGCCACGGGACGTCCTAGGGCGTGAACAGCAAGGGTCCACGAAAGTTTTGTAGAAACTAGGAGGCCTATGTGTGGAGGGATCTAGCCCGGAGCACCTGGTTGTGTGCAACCATCTTTTACAAGAATTGCATTGGACGGAGTGTGAACGCTTAACGTAGATCGTCTTCCAGCAGACGCAGCACATCCATTCTCCTGGACCCGGGTTGGATTCGACCCCAGCCCGGAGCAGGAGAGTTTTGAGTAGCCCTGCTGCAAGGAGTTGCTCGGAGGATGACAATATTAGTGTAAAGGTGACAGGTTAGACAGGGTAGAGTTGAAATAACAGCCCTTGGTCGGATGTAAAAATTCGAGTCATTCCAGTACGTAGAACCGGCTGCTGTGGGAATGCAGGAATTTATCCACAATTACGATACGATGTCTACAAAAATCAAATATAACAAAAAAATCAATTTCAAATAACGATCATCACTTCTCAACTCTAAACAGGAATTTCTCTAATGTGGCAAAATAGATTTCTTACAATTACAATTCAAATTCGAAACAATATTTAATTAAATCTATGGATAAAATGTGCGTGTAAAGACATTAATTGTTGAGCTTTTCAATGGTTTTATAATTCTTTATTAACTTCAATCCAATTATTTACAAAAAAACGATACCCGGAGGAGGGTCGCTGTGCCATAGGGGACACAGGAGGCCAGAAAGGACCCAACAAAAACCGATACCCAGAGGAGGGCTGCTGTGCCTTAAAGGGCACAGGGGCCAGAAAGGACCCACCCGAATATCGAATTCTGGGCAGTAGGATACCCAGAATGATCTTGCTATACACATCGCCACCGAAGATTAAGGCTACGGCGGTCGATGTCTGGAAGCTTGGATCAGCTAATTTTAAATTTACGAATTTATCCTTAGTGGCTTGGTTAAGATGGCGGGCAGGGGTTTTTAACCCGATCTCCGGAACGACCCTCGCCACAAACGAGAAGCGAATATGTGTGTCATTGGATGAGCTTACATATAACTCACACATCTTAAAATTTGGCACCGGAAGGGTTTTTAGGCCAAGACGCTTCACTAGCAACTCGCCCACCTTACTCGCTTGCGAACACGAGTCGAGCAGAGCTCGAGTTAAAAACCTTTGCTGCCCGCCGTGAATGTATACCGCGATGGTTGGCAGCACGGTGGCGGTGCCCGAGAGCTGCGTTAAAATAGGCGGTGACTGGCGACGAGGACGCAGGCGACGATTTGAATGTAGTAAGGTATGGTGATCTTCGCGGAAGTATGCGCACCTCCCACGGCTCCGACAGTCAGTATTTTTGAAGTAGTACGATACGTAGCCGATGTTCGTAGTTTGCGTCGAGAAATCCTTTGCAATGTCGCAGTGGGTGAGTACGATGACAAGCTCGACATTGGAAGCGGGCTGTGGACGAAGACTGATTCGACGAGACGTTCCTCGGCGGAGGCGGCGATGGTGGAGGAGAAATACGTGACGACGGGGATCTGCGTGCGTTGACCGATACCAGTTCCATGATGATTATACTAGGTGAAAGAAATAAAAATATAAGGAAAGGAGTTAGTGGGGTAGGACCACTAACTTGACGATGGGGCGCGTTATCAATCCTCTTTGGGTGAGAATGTCAGCGACACGAATTCTTTTATCGGTACCTTGATAAACCTTAGTGACCCTGCCCATGCGCCATTCATTAGGAGGTAGATTTTCATGGCGGACGACTACTAAGTCGTCAAGTTCGACGTCTTTCTTTGGAAACTTCCATTTATGTCGTTTGTGTAGTTCCTTTAAGTACTCCTCCTTCCAACGCACTGCATGCTGTTGGCTCAGAGCTTTCAATTTCTGCCAACGATTAATTAACGACGTAGGATTGGCTTCGATTGAGGGCTCCGCGGGCGAGAGGAGTAGACCTCCAGTAAGAAAGTGGCCGGGGGTTAATGCTGCACAGTCAGAAACCTCGTTGGAGTTTGGCGATATTGGCCTAGAATTTAAGCAAGCCTCTATGCGACACAGCAATGTTTGAAACTCTTCGAAAGTAAATTTCTGAGCAGCAGCGACTCTTCGAAAATGAAATTTAAAGCTTTTTACCCCGGTTTCCCATAACCCACCCATGTGGGGGGCGCCGGCAGGAATAAAGTACCACGAGACCTCTTGGTGACTATAGAGGTTACACAAGGACTCCTGCGATGTAACCAGAAATCTTTTAAAGTCTTTCTTTAGGCAAGTTGACGCGCCTACGAAATTCGTTCAGTTGTCCGAAAAGATATTTTTTGGACAACTTCTCCTAGCAATGAACCTCGAAAAGGCTCTAAGAAATGTTTCTGTGGATAGATCACAAGTGGCTTCTAAGTGGATTGCCTTGGTCGAAAAACATACGAAAATGCAAACATATCCCTTAGTTACCTTAAACGATCGTCCCGAAAAAGTTTTAATATCGAAGAGTCCAGCAAAATCGACCCCGGTATTTTCGAACGTTCTGGTGAGCATTGTGCGTTCTTCCGGCACTGGTCCTTTTGTTTATAAAGAACGCAAGGCTTGCAGTTATGAATAACCGTCTTGATTAGATTCTTCGCCTTCGGAATCCAGTACCGCTGACGAAGTAAACGCAATGTCAGTGGATTTCCACCATGTAAAGAAATGCGATGTATCATCTCGACTAATAATTTGGAAAAAGAACAACTATACGGAAGAAGAATGGGATGTTTTTCATTGTAGGAAAAACCAAAGAATTCGCTAGTCGTCCATTAACTCGGATTACCCCACGATTATCTAAGAACGGATTTAACGTAAGAATTTTGCTTTTAGAGTGAATCGGGATTTTCGATGTCAGATGTTGATGTTCTTCGGGGAAATTATTCATTTGTGCCACAATTATCAGCAGAGTGCGGATTTTTGAAATTTCTTCTCCCGTGTTGGTAAGCCAGGGATACGAATGCAATGGTCTCGTGTATTTGTTGGCCCGATTGTACAATCGAAAGATATATGCGAGAACCCGAAGAGCTCTTGGTAGCGACGAAAATCTATCAAGGAGGTCTTCATAATTCGATATTCGAGGGTGACGTCTTCTATTGGCTGATTATATGATGGCCATTTTTCTACCTCGTTTACTAACCATGAGGGTCCATGCCACCACAACTTGCTCGATCGCAATTCCTGTGGGTAAGTTCCTCTGCTACCGAGATCTGCGGGGTTATCTTCTGGGTTTTGAATTTTAAAGAAAAATTTGTCTGACTTAGCGTACCATCTTATCCCTAAAGCCTTCGTAGCGCTTGTTTCCTCTAACTCCTGGAAATCCCTATCGAGCAGGTGATCATCTGGAAGGTCTGCTAAGATTTCTTTCGAATTTGATGACCATTTCCTCAAAGCGAAACCTGCGCTGCCTAATGCTCCGATGAGCTCATTGCGTGCTGTTAGGGCTGTGGATATATCATGAAATCCCGCAAGTGCGTCATCTACATACATCGAATTTCGAAGGATTTGGGCTGCTAATGGGTGTGAATCTTTACTATCCTGCGCCAATTGGAGAAGAGTTCGAATTGCTAAGTAGGGAGCGCAATTTATGCCAAAGGTAACCGTCTTTAATTCAAAGTCCTCTACGTTACTATGTGGGTCATCTCTAAACAGAATCCTTTTGTACGGCCTATCCGTTGGATTTACTAAGATTTGACGATATATTTTCTGAATATCGCTGTTTAGTACGAACCTATACATGCGCCAACGAATTATTAACAGCGTTAAGTCGGATTGAAGAGCTGGGCCTACATGCAAAATATCATTGAGGGATACTCCGTTGGATGTATTACTTGACGCATTAAAAACTACCCTTAATTTTGTCGAAGTTCTTTCAGGCTTCAAAACCGCGTGATGTGGGAGGTAAAAATGGTTGGGTCTTCTCCATATCCCCTCCGGATTACGTGTGGTGGTTTTCGAATAGAGTTCCTCACAAAACGAGTCCTCTGCAGTTTGGAGGTTTCTGTTAGGAACTTCCTCTAGTTCCCAAAATCTGCGCCGTTGGAAATCTAACGAAATGTCCTCCCCCATTGAGACTTTTGTAACAAAGCAAGAGACGTGTGCAGTGGAAGATGCTCCAGTGATGATCCACCCGAACACGGTCTCTTGAGACAGAAACTCGTTATTCACACTGCGCTTTACCCCGTCTAACTTTGAGGTATAAGTCTTCTCCTATCAAAACATCTATAGGACCGCTTTGAAGGAAGTTCAAATCTGCCAAAGGTACTTTAGGCAGTTGGTCTAATATTGATTCATCTATTGAGGATGAAGGTAAGTTACCGGTAATTTTTGGTAAACCGAATGCATTAGCATCTATGAACAGATTTGGGTCACGGGGTGAGCCCAAAACGAACGAGCAACTTTTCGAACTATTGTTGCAAACTTTTTGATTAAGTCCCGATATAATGGCGTTAGCTTTTGCGCATGGTAGCTTTAGAAGTTTCCGAAGTCGCTCCGAAATGAACTATGCTTCTGCAGCTGAGTCAATCAACGCCCGAGCGACATATGTTGACCCTAAATGGCAAATGTGAACCATCGCGGTTCCGAGAAGTGCTGAGGTTAAATTTGACGATTTCAAATTTCCTGACGGCTTGCTACTATTCGACGAAGTGGACTGTACGTTTGTATGAAATGCTTATGAAGCGGTTGTGGTTGTTGAGTCTTTGGACGTTTGTGCGCTAGAAGGCACTCGGTGAAGTAGAGTATGATGTCTACTCTGGCACTTAGAGCACGAAAATTGATTTTTGCAGTCTTTTAGGGAATGGCCTTTCAACAGACAATTCAAACAACAATTGTATTTTTTAACAAAAGCGAATCTATCATCGCCTTCAGGTCTGTCCATGCCATCCCGAATCCTAGGTTGGTAAGTGGAGCCTTTGAAACGATTTCCTTTGCTTCACCACTTGGTTTTTGAAGCAAATGGTACAATTTTTGACGTCACTAAGCCGCCCGTTATTAATATAAATCGCTGTAAAAAGATCCCGGAATGATGGCCATGAGACATAATCCCCATGGAATATGTGTGTGTCGCAAGGGGGTAAACGTAGGCTGTTGGACAAGTTGACTACTTGGGCAGGGGTTGTGGATTGAGCAGCTTTTGCCTCGGCTTGCTGAAGGTATTCACCAATGCGCGATAAGCACTCTATATAATCTTTCCGGAGGCTGCCTGCTTGGCTTCCACCGCTTCTACCTCACCCGTCTTTACTAATGAGCGCATACATTCCCCATATGCTTCCTTTGCTTTTGACCAAGCACCGATTAATTCTGTTTTCAGAACTTCTAATGAGAATTTGGTATGCTCTTTTAATGATGCGTCGGAGTATTCCGCGTTGAATGCGACGACTTGATCAGAGCATCTAGTATAAAAATTCAAAGGCATCTTGAAAATTTTATGAAATTCGGTTGTACCAAAACAAAGCAGAAATCTGCAGAAACTAGTTCAAAATTATTTTATAACCCGAAAGGGATGATACGCGCCCCCATGTAATATAAAAAAGACTATAGTCAACGAAGTTATTGACGCAATATGTTCCTATTGGGTCAATGCAAATATTTCCTACAGGGATGCTTGTGCAAATTTTAGCTCTCTTGTACGTATGTATGTGTGTGTATGTACTGCACTGACCAGCGCTAACGAAGCTGAAAAGTGGTAAACAAAGCAATAATAAAGAAAATTGGAATAAATTGTTCAATGTGGGTGTATAACTAATAAGCGTATATCGAAAATTCTAAAGTTACGAACTTCAAATAAAGCTTTTGTTTTTAAGGCTGTAAAACGATATTTTTCCCACAATAATAAAATGTCGCAAAAAACCAACAATGGTACTAATGCACTTACTGCTGTTTGCTTGTAAGGCCAAATTACACAAAGCGAGGGTGGTTTTGTATTAGGCTGAATATTAAATTTTTCCAAGCTAATACGTTTGTATGCATGGATTGTATGTGTGCACAAATATAGGAAATTTATTGCCGATTGCAACTAGAAAAGAAAAAAACCGACGCTGAGATCTTTAACTCTCACAAAATAAGTAAAAAAATTGGAAAAGGTTTCCAATCTTGAATATCGCGCACACAATATAATATAGAAACAAGTAAGGGAGAGGATAAATACGATTGTTTTGTTATTTGTGCTAACCGAATTAATTAATAATTATTTGTTTTACAAAAGGAAAATTAAAACCAAGATTTAAATTGCACTTTTACTTGAGCAAACGAATTTTCGTCGTACAAACGATTCCTAAAGTAAAAATTAATTAACCACTATGATGCCGGTAAACAATCGTATTTATCTCACTTTTTTATTTTACACTATTTGCACTATTATGTACCGATTATCCAAAAATACTCTTTTCAGTTCACTATATATCAACTTATTAGAAATAAAGAAACTAAAATTCCTACCAGCTCAACAAATTAATGTTTACACGCACCTGTTAATATCAATTTTCTGCAACTCGATGTATTTTTTTTTTCTCTTCTTCTTCTTTGTGTTTTGGTGGAAGTCACTCAATGTTGGTGTTGTTCTTCTTAAAAATTCGCTGAAAGATTTTGTGTTGTTATTGTATTTAGTTGTAGTTCGTCGAGTTCGACGGCTCCGGAGGACCAATGTTCGGGGGGAACGTTGAGGGAAATGCCGGTGCGAACTCACGAAGCAGTATGTAGCAAGGAAAAGAAACAAAACAGTATAATGCAATTAATAAGTGATAAAAAGTGTTTACTTTTTATAATATGCATAGATTATGTGTAGATGAAAAATCTCATTTGTATGGGAGGTGCACCGCTCCCTTTTCCGATTTCAAAAAGTGATAGGTGATAGTAAAGGGACTGTGCGTGGGGGAACGTTCAGGGAAATGCCGGTGCGAACTCACGAAGCACTATGTAGCAAGGAAAAGAAACAAAACAATATAATCCAATTAATAAGTGATAAACAGAGGAGTTTATTTAGAGAAATCCGGCCACCTTTTACGATTTTAAAAAGGAATAGGTATTAGGAAAGGGACTTACTTTATACAACGCCTTACCAAAATTTAGTAGTCTAGCATTAATACCTCCAAAGATATTGAGTATGAAATTTCCCAATTGTATGGGAGGTGCCTCGCCCCCTTTTCCGATTTAAAAAAGTACGTAAGAACCATGCCAGCTATGTACCTGACCTGTGTGTAAGCTTGGTTAAAATCCGCCCAAGCGTTTGAGCGTCAAGTGGCGACACGAAACATTTTTTTACTTTTTATAATATGTATAGATTATGTGTAGATGAAAAATCTCATTTGTATGGGAGGTGCACCGCTCCCTTTTCCGATGTCAAAAAGTGATAGGTAATCGTAAAGTTACTTACTTTATACATCGTCTTACCAACTTGCAGTGGTCTAGCGATAATAGTTGCATAGATAGGGGGTATGAAAGATGCCATTTGTATGGGAGGTGCCACGTCCCCTTTTCCGATTTTAAAAAGGAATAGGTATTAGGAAAGGGACTTACTTTATACAACGCCTTACCAAAATTTAGTAGTCTAGCATTAATACCTCCAAATATATTGAGTATGAAAGTTCCCAATTGTATGGGAGGTGCCACGCCCCCTTTTCCGATTTCAAAAAGGGATAGGTATTAGGAAAGGGACTTACTTTATACAACGCCTTACCAAAATTTAGTAGTCTAGCATCAATACCTCCAAAGATATTGAGTATGAAATTCCCATTTGTATGGGAGGTGCCACGCCCCCTGTTCCGATTTCAAAAAGGGATAGGTAGTAGGAAAGGGACTTTCTTTATACAACGCCTTACCAAAATTTAGTAGTCTAGCATTAATACCTCCAAAGATATTGAGTATGAAAGATCCTATTCGTGTGGAAGGTGCCACACCCCCCTTTACGATTTCAAAAATGGATAGGTATTAGGAAAGGAACTTACTTTATACAACGTCTTACCGAAATTTAGTAGTCTAGCATTAATACCTCCAAAGATATTGAGTATGAAAGTTCCCATTTGTATGGGAGGGGCCTCGCCCCCTTTTCCGATTTAAAAAAAGTACGTAAGAACCATGCCAGCTATGTACCTGACCTGTGTGTAAGTTTGGTTAAAATCCGTCCACGCGTTTGAGCGTCGTTGCGACACGAGAAAAAGTGTTTACTTTTTATAATATGTTGTATAGATTCATAAGTGCCTTCCTACTTCCACGGAGTCAGCAACAAAGGCCATCAGGCTCAAAAGCTTCCATGGCTTTTTAAATGAATTCCCAGCACCTGACCGCCCTTAGTTTCCGGTCTTTTCTTTTCGGTGTCGGTCGCATAATGATCTCCGGCGTGTTTTGCGATTGCAAGCTGGACAACGTAATATGTTTAATACTTTAATATAAAACAACTAAAACAAAAAGTCCTCATTTTCTTACCAGAACTATTGATAGCTTCTGCCACCGCTTCCCATGCTGCATCATTCGATAGCTTATTTTTGTATAGCGGCGAACATTTATTGTAAGGGCATTCATATTAAAAACTTATAAATATTAAAAACATAAATATTAAAAACTTCATATTTCAATAGAAAAATGTAATTTAATTACAAAAATTATCTGCCTCCATTACTTTTCCGCATCGAATTAAAAATTGAATGCCAACGACGTGTCAATGAATTACTTTTAATCTCACTAATCCGGCAACTCTATTATTAGAAGTAAGAAACATAGAACGTAAGGAGAAACAAAAAGAATAAAAGAAATGGACTTGGATTTTGACCTTCACCGCGTGCGTATCATTTGCTGCTAAATACGTATATAATATATACCAGGACATTACAAATTGGCGACGAGGATGATGCCCAACCCAAGCAATGCAGGCACAACCTCAAATATCACTTTGTTCCAGTCAACAAATATTCCGGAGTTCTCACCAGCACAAATGTCTTGGGACATATGGAAGGAGCGGTTGGAGATATACTTTTGTGAGGTTAAGTGCACAGATGACAACGCAAAAAAAGCGATATTGCTAAAGTCAATTGGTACGGACGCATATAGTGTAATACACAGTTTGTGCAGTCCAAGTAGCCCGTCATCAAAAGCGTACAAAGAATTGTGTGAAATGTTACACACTCAGTTCACACCACCCACAATAATTTTTCATGAACGTCGAAAATTTCACGTAGCTTCCAGACATGATGAAGAAACTGTTGCCACATGGTATGCCAGAGTCAAGAAATTGGCTCTAAACTGTAAGTTTGGTGCAAATTTAGACGCTTTTGTGCTGGATAAATTTGTAGTGGGATTGCCCAATGAAATTTTCGAACGGATTTGTGAGGATGACGAAAAGTTAACATTAGACCAAGCATTGAGAAAAGCGTTAATAGTCGAAACAAAATTAGCATCTCGTACTTTGACAGCGAAAACTGCAGCACACGAAGATGGCTCCGTAAATTTTGTAAAGAGATCTGCGCACTCAAGACAAGCAGCAAAGAGCAACAACAACAAAGCAGCGGCCAATGCAACTAATGCGAAGAATAGCTCCAACAAAAAGAAGCCATGCTGTCACTGCGGATGGCGAAATCACGAAGAAGAAGCATGCAAGTACAAAGATAGCAAGTGTTTCAAATGCAACAAAGTCGGGCACTTGGCATCAGTATGCAGAAGCAAGCAAAATAAGAGCAATGCTGTCAACTGTGTATCGAACTCAAATAATTATTTATGTAGTGATAATGATTATGCATTTTTTAATTCTATTTTTAGTGTTCAAAGTACGAATACCGCAGGCGGAGCCTACACACTATCAGTTCTAATAAATGGTGTGAAAGTAGACGCAGCATGTGATACGGGGGCTCCGTGTATTCTGATTTCGGCTTCTTTATATCAACAAATTATTGAAAGACCGAGAATAAGAAAGTGTAAAGTTCCGTATGTGGACTACAGCGGTCAGCGTATCTCAATATTGGGTGAGTTCGATGCATTGATTAAGTACAAAAGTTATGCCAAAATGATTGTTGTAGTGATAACCAAGACAGAAAACCCTCCATTGCTAGGGCGTAGCTTTTTACGGGCCTTTGGCTTCGACCTAGTTCAAGTTAATTCTATTTACCCATCTAGTGATCACGGTGCCGTTGCGAATTCAATTAAAGACGAATATTCCGATGTATTTAGTAGTGATCTCGGGGCATTTAATGGCGATCAAATATCGTTAAAATTATGTGACAATGCAAATCCAATATTTTTCAAACCCCGACCCGTCCCTTTAGCGTGGAAAGATAAGATTAAGGCCAAGATAAAAGATTTGGTAAAACAGGGCATGTTAGAACAAGTTGACAACTCTGACTGGGGTACCCCGTTAGTACCCATACTTAAAGCAGATGGAGACATTCGAGTTTGTGCCGATTACAAGGTCACAATTAATAAATTTCTTGACAACTTCAAATACCCCTTGCCTAGGATCGACGAGATCTTTGCTGCTCTGCAAGGGGGCGAATTATTCACAAAGCTTGACCTATCGCAAGCATATAACCAATTTCTATTAGATGAAAGCTCGCAATTGATTTTTACTTGGAGTACACATGTAGGAATCTTTAAAGTAAAACGACTTCCTTTTGGTGTTAAAACTGCTGCGGCAATTTTTCAAAAAAGTCTGGAAAATTTATTTAGAGATATAAAACATGTAGTGGTATACCAAGACGATATAACTGTCAAGGGTCCGAACATGAAGACACATTTAGAAACCCTGAAAGTAGTTTTAAACAAGTTACGGTCATCAAATCTTAAGCTTAATATTAAAAAGTGCCAATTTTTCAAATAAAAAATTTCGTACTTAGGGTTTAACATTGATAAGAATGGTCTTAGTAAAAATGATGAAAACATTTCATGTGTAATTAATGCGCCGGCACCTCAAAATGTTTCGGAATTGAGAGCCTTCACAGGAATGGCCAATTACTATTCCAAATTTATTCACAAATTTGCAGAAATAATGTCACCCTTGTATGACCTTTTAAAAAAGGATAAAAAATTCGAATGGAGTGGTAAATGTGAAGAAGCATACAAAACAATAAAAAGAGAAGTTACTTCGGATCAAGTCCTTTCACATTTCAATCCCAAATTAGAAATAATTCTCACAACCGACGCTTGCAACATGTCAGTTGGAGGGGTACTTTCTCACAAATTCCCTAACAATGAGATCAAGCCTGTAGCATTTATCTCCAGCGCCCTTTCAAAAAGTGAAATAAAATATAGTACATTGGAAAAGGAAGCTCTGGCAATTATTTATTGTGTAACCAAGTTAAAGCAGTATCTTTTGGGTAACAAGTTTACCTTACGAACAGACCACAAGCCATTAACGACAATATTTGGAAAGCATAAAGGACTTCCCATGATGGCGTCTGCAAGGCTGCAAAGGTGGGCACTGACCCTGTCAGGTTTTGATTACAAGGTTGAATTCATAAAAGGTACGTTGAATGATGCAGATTGTATATCTAGATTACCGCAAGTAGTAACAGTGAGTGATCATTATGAATGCAATTACATAAACCTTATTGAAAGCAAAAATTACCTCAACTTAAACTTTAAAGATATAGGGAAACTCGACGCGATCCGATCCTTTCAAAGGTATTATGGTCCTTAGAAAGAGGAAACTTGAGCAGTTTGAAGGGCGATGAATTTAAATCTTTCAAAAACAAAGAATCAGAATTGTCTGCCGAACATAACTGTATCATGTGTCCCGAAAAAATTACAACTCGCTGTTTTAGAATATTTGCACGTATCTCACCTCGGCATGGTAAAGACCAAATCCTTAGCGCGGTCATATGTTTGGTGGCCGGGATTAGACAAAGATCTCGAAGTTCTGATAAGAAATTGTGAGGCATGTCAAGAACTGCTAGACAGCCCTAACAAAAGTTCACTGATTCCGTGGAAACCCACTGACGCTTCTTGGAAGCGTATACATATAGATTTTGCTGGACCCATCAAAAACCAGTACTTATTGGTAGTTGTGGACTCCTTTTCCAAGTGGGTGGAAGTATTTTTAACTAGACACGTCACGTCAGACTTTACGATCAAAACAATGAGAGAGTTGTTTTCACGTAATGGACTAGTCGACGTAGTAGTGAGTGACAACGGTCGACAGTTCACGGCAGCTGATTTTCAACACTTCTTGAAAATCAACGGCATCAGGCACATACTTACTGCTCCAGGGCACCCATCCACCAATGGTCAAGCAGAAAGTTTTATTAAAGTATTAAAAAAATCCATCTTGTCAAACCGTAAAACCAACTTCAAAGATGACCTGGGCACTATTATACACCGCTTTTTGTTCGACTATAGGAACACGCCTCATTGCACAACAGGCGAAACTCCTGCAAAGCTTTTCTTTGGTAGGGCATTAAAAACTAGGCTAGATGCTTTGAAACCACCCACGACCAGAGACACTATACAAAAAAATCAAAGCAAACAAATACACAACTACAAAGGAAAACGTAACATTGAATTTACTAAGGACAAAACGTGTACATCAGGGATTATACGAACGCAAACAAACCGGCATGGTCACCTGCGACAATACAAAAGAAACTTGGCGTACAAACATATCAATGCACCTTCAGTCACACCAATAGATCCATTAAAAGACATGCAGATCAGATAAGAAGCAAAGACGTCAGTGGTGGTAATACAGATAGTACCATTGCAGACGGTTCAGCGAGTGACACGGGGCCCACCAACAATCACGTCACTGAGCAGCAACTAGAAAACTGTGTGGAGGCTCCGCTCTGTGATGAAACACAAACACCAAAACGTAATTTAAGACCTCGAAAGGCAGGAAAAGTAACCAAAGCTAATTTATAATTCCTCTTAAAATTACGTAAAACCAACACCTTTTTTTTGTATGTATATATTAACTTTATTATCCATATTATAAAACAATCTTAAAGGGTTGGCGTGTGAGATATCCACAATGAATTACTTTTAATCTCACTAATCCGGCAACTCTATTATTAGAAGTAAGAAACATAGAACGTAAGGAGAAACAAAAAGAATAAAAGAAATGGACTTGGATTTGGACCTTCACCGCGTGCGTATCATTTGCTGCTAAATACGTATATAATATATACCAGGACATTACAAATATGTCACGCAAAACAAAAATTGGAAATTGAGTTAGGTTTTTACGCTGTGCGGTTAACTTAGGTTGCTGTGATACAAGTTGTATGTGCATTAGATATTTTTGTCATAAAACTGCCGGAGTGCGTTTATATTAGGTTGGGGTGTCAGCGATTATGGCGTTTTACCATAGTTGGCCACTCGTTACGTCTTTCTGCCAATTGGAAACACCACGGGATCACAAATTGGTCTCCACTTCGTCCTTCCTCTGCTACTACCGGTGGGTGCTGATAAGAATACCTTCTGGGCCGAAACATCCCCATTCATTCGCACAACATGGCCTAGCCAATTATGACGTAGGGTTTTAATTCGTTGGTATTTGGCGGTGTCTGCATATAGCTCATACAGCTCATCATTAAATCTTCTTTGGTAAACACCGTTGGCATCGCGTAGGGGCACATAAATATTTTGAAGAATATTTCTCTCGAATACTCAGTTGGATTCAGTGTCCAAGCTTCTGCACCATAAACCTTATTCATTTTCGTTCTTCGAGAGAGGACTTTACTTCTCAATTGCCAACTCAGACAGAAGTAAAGTTTGCGTGAGTGATTCTTCGTTGGATTTCTAGGCTGACATTATTGTTGGTGTCAATGCTGGTTCCCAGATAAAAAACGCTAAAGAGGTTTAAAACTTATCTACGTAACTCTACCGAAGAAGTAATTAACATACTGATGTGTACATTATGCTTTACAATTGTTGAATATCCTCTCTATACGAGAAGATAAAAACTCACTTTATAAGTAATAAATTTTCTTCGGGACTTATTTATTTTCCTCAATACAAGGTTACGAAAGCAATTTCTTTTATATGAAACAAAACACTTTAGCTCTTCGCAAACAAAAATTGCCAGAAGTCAGCAAAATGTGTCACGACCTTAAGATTGACTGAATGTAATGAGCTACAAAACTGCATACTAGACTGGGTCGATTTATTAACCGATATCGCGGTTTGGGGAGTGTTTTGGTCAAAAATTTGACCCTCTCGCCATTTTTTTGAAGGGTTTTTTCAGCAAACATGCAAAAATGTTTTGGATGAAAATGAATTTGTCTCATATTTCCTGTTCCACTTAAAATTATGCGCTAAAAACCTTGGCGATACAAGTTTTTTGAAAAAAAATTTTATTTTCGGGTTTTGGAAAAGTCGATTTTTCGACCAAGTCTTTTTTTCCTGAACCCAAAGCCTATCGAAAAATCGATCGCCCAATATCGGTTAACTTTCGTCCATACAAATCGACCCACCCTACTGCATATTCCAAAAAATTTCAAAAATTCTGAAAAAATTGTAAGACTTTGAAAAAATTGCTTTGAAGCTTCGCGAATTTTGCGCACATTTTTAAAACAAGATGTGTGTCTCAAATTTCAGGTTTCGATTTAACCTTTCTTAATCCCCTACTTCCCGAAATCCTGGCTACGCCACTGAATGATACCGATCGCTGTACTCTACTCATCCTGCCTATGTTGTTGCTTCGCTCTAGTGGGGGCCACCACACAGCAACACCATAGAAGAGGATGGGGTTTACTACCGCGGTGTACAGCCTGTGCATAACTCGGGGTTTCAAACCCCATCTTTTCCCTACGGCTGCTTTGGATGCAAATAGGGCAGTGATGGCCTTCTTTGATCTGTCCTCAACGTGCATATTCCAGTTGAGTTTACTATCTAAGATAAGGCGGAAGTACTTGACCGCTTGAAAAAGTGTGCGACTAACTCCATTTAGGAGTGGTGGTATAAATGCTGGTAATTTGTACTTTCTGGTAAAATATAAAGTTTTCGTTTCAGAATGATACATATTTAGGCCGTGTTCCAGTTCCCAGTCCTCCACGAGGTTCAAGGTAGTTTGGAGTAATTCGCTTGGGGTCTGAAGATGCTTATCAATCGCCGTAAGAGCGATATCGCCGGCATGGGCTTTGATTGGGCAGAAAGTGTTTTCCAGCTTCAGCAGTAGGAGTGCCCCTAGATGCGTATCGCATCTATCTTCCAAATGGTAGCATGGAGTGCTGCTTCCACGAACTTGCCTTTGGAGTATATATGTTGAGCCTTTGAGAGGTTTTGTGAGCGCAGATTATTTCCAATGTGCGCGACAAATATTCTTTAGAAGACCTTGAGAAGAAACGATGTAAGACTTATAGGCTTGAAGTCCTTTGGATTCCAGTGTGAAGGTCTATCTCCTTTAGGTATGAAGACTATCTTCGCCTCGGTCCATTTCTGTGAAACCTGGCATAGCCTTAGGCATGCTGTATCCTTCGTTGTTGTCGGCTGTTCGTGGCTTCGTGGAACAGCCCGAAAGTGCGAGTCTATTTTAAGTTCGACCACTTCGGAGCTAAACTATGTCTAATCTCTCTCAGGTTTCTAAATGAAACTCGGAACAGTTGGACTTTTGGATAGAGCTTTACGCAGTCTAATGGCCTCTGAGTTGATTTCTATGTTGTTTCAGAAGTCCCTCTGTATTCGTTGGCTGCTTTTTTGATAATTTTTAAAGCTTCTTTATATTCGTGCCAAGAATCGGTCCGCTTAGCTTGATTAAAAAGTATTCTACTACCTTTCCTGAGCCGGGAAATTTCGGAGCTCCACCATCGTGGTCTCTTCTTATACCTCGATCTGGTAACAGATTAAGTTCACTGATTCTTCAATTTTAGCCGATGAGTCAAGCTCACCGATTGAAGCTCTTTTTCAGAATATATGTGCCCCTCATCAGATCTTAGCGCTGGGCTAAGCCTACGGTAAGAAGCGTGCTTATGAGGTGAATGCGACAAAACATTATTAAAGGCATTCCAGTCCGTTCGCTTCTTGTTTTTGTAAGCTTCACGAGGAGACAGAAACATATGTATATATGGTCATAGAAGGAGTTGTCCCTTGAAACGTGACAGTCCTCGATTTGGCCCAGTAACGGGTCAGAGACTAGTGTGATATCAAGGACTTCCTTTTTGTTTGCGGTAACAAATGATGGTTCATTACCAAAATTACTTATAATTAGGTAATTAGATAGAATAAAGTCTAAAAAGCACTCACCTCTAGGGTTAGTGTCCGTAGAATCCCATACTTCGTTGTGTTAATTGGCGCCTGCTCTTATTATTATCGGCAGCTTCCGCCTGTTTGCCTCCTTCAATGCGTTATTAAAGCCGCTGGTTGGAAATTTCTGGTCGTCATGAGCCATATAGGCTGCAATCATCCAAATCTTCCTACCTTCTAGTTCTAGACTGATGCTCACAGTACCTGCGTCACTAAATTTTGATAGCAGAAATATATTTTTTGGAATCGCTCCATTTCCTGTGCACAAGATTTTTAAAACTTCCATAGGATTTATAGTTTTTCATATAAGATAATAAAAAACCGTAGTATTCATACATCACATATCATATAAAAAGAATTAAAAAAAATGTTGCAATATATAAAAAATTATGTTAAAAAAATTTTGTTGTATTTTAAAATAGACTCAAAAACAATTTTTCGAAGTTTTTATTTTTGGACCTTACTTTTAGTGCGGGACTAAAGAGGTTAAGAAATTTTATTGATTATTTCCAAATATCCTAACTCGGTTAAAAATGATATCAACACTTACAGACAGCATGTCTTTTTTTAAGAACAAATTTGCTGCTGCTTTTTGACGGCATTATAGTAAAAATAATTTTAAAAATTTTTTGATTACATATTTCTTTATCTATTATTTAAAATTAATTTATATGTTTGAAGTATGTCTGTGTAATATATAACAGTGTTAATTTTTGCGTCTCTATGTTTAGTAATATGTTGTGTCCAATAAAAAGAGACACCCAAAGAAGGTGCAAGATAGAAGCGAAATATTCAAGTTTCAGTGGCCGAATAGCTCTAAAGCATACAAATATTGGAACAACAAAGGCTAAATAATATTTTTACATTTTATTTACAGGTCTTCCACGGCCATCTATATATTCTTTCTCTGCGAGCCAATATACCTACCCAATGCTTGGTCCTGATATTACACCTTCATGGTAAGTTCATAGTACTTTATATTAATTACCAAGGAATTATTAAGTGTATATAATATTGCTTTAAGAAGGTTTAGGTCTTAACAACATTAAATACCCAGCTGTGTAAAAGTCGTCGTGGTAAATTGTTATGGAGTTATGAGCTATAGAGGTTTTAAACTTCTTGTACTACCATGTGGGCAATACCAGGCTCATTCTGTTCAGCTAAATTGCAATCCTATAAATAAAAATGAATGTGTATCTGTGTGTCTGGCGTCCAAAGTACTGAACCGATCCTCATGAAATTTTCACAGTACATTCTCGGGCTCACTGGTTACAACATAGGCTATAAGTTAACTTTACCAGAACTTGTTTTACTAAAAAAATTATTTTTTGGAGCTTAGCTCCTTTATTACTCACAAGCACACTTACTGCTCAGCTACTGCATTTGATGTTATTTTGCTGAGTATGCGGTTCCCACCAATTGCTGTTATTTTGAGTGTTGGATTTAGCACCTGTGTTCCTGTTGCTGGCGCTGCTGATCCCATCGTTTCAATTGCGATTTTGTTTATTTGTTTATTTTTATTTCGGTGTTATATTCTGTTATGAAATTTGTACATGTGCTAACGGTTTATGTTGTGAGAACGTAGATATGTTTTTGTTTTTGATGTCTTATGCATTATTTTGAAAAGTGGGCGTCGTCCTTCACCGATATTTGTTATTTTCAGTGTTCGTACTATACACGTCCATAGAATACTTCGTATCAAATATGGGACCCTATATCTATCTCCATTATTTTTCACCGTTACAAACCACTGTTATACGGACAAAACTATAATACCCTGTGTACTAGTACAGCTAGATATAAAAATTCTTAATAACGGTGTCGCTCCAAACATCCTCATTTCTGTCATGAAAATCTCTGGCAAATGCGGTTCGGAGTCAGCGTTGAAATACATAGTAGAGTTTTACGCCGATCGATCACTCGGCGGCAGCGTGTTTGGTATAAATAATTTAACTACTCAAATGTAAGAAGTAAACTCCTCTCTGTGCAAACAAATATCACGTACCTACAAGTCCGTCAACATATTTGTGAAGATGTGCCACTCGGAATAATGGCAAGGTATATGGAGTACACATAATGAAATTTAATGATGACCCGTATCAGCTTTACGCAGGTATGAGCATTATTAATTAAAGCCCAAGGGCTCCACTGGTCATGTTATACGAATGAAAAGAGACACTATGACCCAGGAAGTTTTTCTACAACCGTATAAGCAGCAGTGAAAAGTTATAAAGTTGTCCAGGAAATACTTTACCTTATCCGTCAATTGCTAAAACATGCCGAAAAATTTCGGGAGAGGTATCAATATTTTCGATTTAACAAAAATTGAAACACGTAAAATGTCTGATATTGTTTAGGCCACCGGCCTAAATATCACGGTCGCCCCTCGTATTTGTGCAGCTTTACGTATCTGTCCGTGCTGTTAGTTTTATCTCTTTTACCGATAACAGCTCTTACCCCTCCGAACCTAACGAAAGTAAGCATTCGGCGGCGGTACAGAACAAAATTTAAAGAAAGGGCTCGGACACTTGATTATCGAGCGTACAAGAGTCACCAGCAGCCATCCCAGGTAATTATACAAGTTCCATCACTTTTCCTATTTTCTCATATTCACAATACTGTTGTACAGGGTGGCTGATGAATTTTGCTAAGTTAAGAAACTCAAATAATTTTTTTTGCAGTGTATGGAATTCATTTTTCTTTTATTCATTCAATTTTATTAAATATAGCTTAATTAGTTTTAAAAATAATGGAATTTAAATGCCCCCCCTGCTCGTCGATGCATGTGCGGCATCTTACCAAAAAGTTGTTCATTACTGCTTGGAGAATTGAGACAGGAATAGCCGCAATTGTTTCTCGAATGGATTGCCTTAGTTCATTCAAATTTGTTGGTTTTGCTTTGAAGACTTCCTGTTTGCAATAACCCCACAAGAAAAAGTCAGGTGCAGTAAGGTCAGGCGACCTGGGTGGCCAACGGAATGTGGAGTTTCTGGATATCAGCTTATTGCGAAATTTTCGTCGCAATTCTGTCATAACAGGTTGGGCTATATGAGGAGCTGCACCATCTTGCTGAAACCACACAGAGTTGAAAGAAATTCTCATTCGGCGTAATTCTGGATAGAAAAACTCTCTCAACATGCTCAAGTAACGGTCTCCAGTAACCGTAACGGTGTGACCGTTTTCTTCGAAGAAGTAGGGCCCGACAATGCAGCGTGATGAAACTGCACACCACACTGTGACACGAAGTGGATGCAATTCCGTCTCATGGAGTATCTGTGGGTTGGAAGCACTCCATATTCGACAATTTTGTTTGTTTATGTTGCCGTTTAAATCGAAATGGGCCTCGTCAGACAGGAAAAGACAGTTCAACATGTTTCCATCCTCTTCCACCATTTGAAGCATCTTCTGGCAAAATTCCAAGCGAATCGGCAAGTCTGCAGCGTTCAGTTTGTTGGCCATTTGAATTTTATATGGGAATAAGTCCAAATCTTTGTGCATAATTGACTGTAATGACTGTCTGCTTACACCCATTTGAGCAGATAAGCTTCTTGTCGAAACACGTGGATTGTTTTGTATGGCAGCAGCTAAAGCAGCGATTGTTTCCTCCGTTCGAACTGAAGGGTTTCGATGGTAAGGTCTTCTGTTGACTGTCCCATGCTCGGCAAAATTGTTTACAAGTCTTATTATGGTCCATCTGCTCGGAGGATTGCCGCCAAACGTGCGCCTATACTCTCTTTGAACCGAAACTACGGACTCCAGTGCGTGATAGCGGCGGACAATCCAAATTCTTGTTTCAGTGTCCCAGTTACCCATTTTTGTTAAATGTAAAAGTCAATCTGCAAAATAAAAAAAAAATTTACCAGATTCATTAAATAGAAAAAAAGTTATTTAATTTTTTTTTGGTAGCGGCTTTCATTAGCCACCCTGTATATTTAATTTCACCTCCACTTAAATAAGAACCACTTATCCATTGTAATTATTTATATTGAATTCCGGTGTTTATTGATTTATTAATTCGTTGCCTTTCTTTCTTTCCTATCCCTATTACGTGCGAGCGCGCCCCGTCATTGGAACGACTCCGCCGTAAAAACATTGGTCCTATCGCGCCAGGAAAACAGAGAACAACTTTTAAACATCAACATAAATATTATCCGGAGCAGTACAACCTTTGTAATTCAGTGCCATTAAAATTTAAAAATACACGGAGATAATTAAAGAAATATTCAACAAAAACACAAACGACCAGAAAGCTACAGCAGCGAGTGACGGCAGCAGAAAGAGACAACCACAGATCGCTTCACAATACAGATCGCATCACACCATACCCATCACATCTTCGCATACATATCACATCATCATATTCAATCAGCTCATACAGTCCATTAACACACAGTCCACTTTAACAACATTATTGCAACAGTCGTCACGCATCACACTCATTATACATGGTTTTTTTTGTTTGGTTTAGCACCACTTTTTTTTTAACATACGTGAAAAACGTATCGAGTGAATTTTGTGAGTGTTTCTTGGAAAACAAAGCAAGCGAGAAATTCGTGTTCTCGTGGGCACACTTTCGCCCTTTGACTATCGGTTAAGTCCCTCACCAGTAGTAAGACTTATCCGACACAGCTCAAGGCAAGCAGTCAGTGAATTTTTTTATTTTTTTTTGTATACACATCACTGCACTGTATATCTCTTATTTGCCACATACTGTGGAAATTCTTTGAGTGACTACATCGCTTGATTCTCACTTGGTTGATGCTTTTTTATAGAGCCAACACAAAATTCACTACAAACATTACAAAAGCGTTGCGCATTTACGACAGTATCACTACATTGGGTGGCTTGTGTTTTTTTTTTTTTTGATATTATTGCTTCCAAGACTTATTAAGTGTATCAATATAAATTTCAATAAACAATTTTATACATTTCCACATTTCGGGAAAAACACAATTGATTTTGTATAACACTTCTATATTATTTTGGTTTGGCAATTCAGGGAATTTCATTCACTGTGGTTTATTTTCCCCAAGGCACACTAAATCTGTACCGAGATTTCTATCTGTGCCACTTTCAAATTACACTTCTTCACTTTTAAATTTTTTTAGACACACTAAATCTGCATCCAGATTTCTATCTGTGTCACCCTTAACTTCGCTTAAATTCCAAGCACAAAATTCCTGAGTCGTTACTTCTGGGATAAACAATACGCTGGCAGCGCAAGTGAAAGAGTCATGCTCCATTCAGCTAGGTTCCTTAATCAACCCCTTAGTAAGAATCGACACAGTGGTATTGGTCCTACCCCAATTAACAGGGGATCTTCCTACTTGCCAAGTGAGCGCAATGACTCGGCAAGCATTCCCTGATCTAATCTTGGCGGATAAGAGATTCTTCGTTAATGAGCCAGTCGACCTCATCCTAGGAGGCGACATATATCCACAAGTCATATTAAACAGTATACGGAAGAACGTAGTAAACACGCTTCTCGCCCAAGAAACCGTATTCGGTTAGATCTTAACTGGTTGTGCAGACGCACCTAAGCCAACCAATACGCGGGTATCATTTTTCACTGAAATAAGCCTGGACAAGCAGTTAACCGCTTTCTGGGAGTTGGAGGATGTCCCGAAGAAAAGGGCACTTAATGAAGAGAATGCCTATTGCGAAGCACTTTTCAAAGCCACAACGGAAAGGAACTCCGATGGGAAATATGTTGTCCCCCTTCCATTTAAACATGATTTTCCTAATACTATCGGCTTAGGGCCTTCTCTAAACGGTGTTTGCTCTCAATTTTATCGAAATGAGACGCGCCTTGCTAAGACACCGGCCCTACAAACAGAATATAATAGAGTATTAGCGGAATATGAGACGTTAGGACATATGTCAAAAGTTCCCACCTCATTCTACAGATTGCTACCACATCATGCGGTTATAAAAGAAGAAAGCACGACCACGAAGGTCCGGGTGGTATTCAATGCTTCGTGTCCTACTGCTAATGGCACAAGCTTAAATGACGTACTTCATACAGGCCCAGTCCTTCAGGCCGATTTGACTATCCTACTCCTTCGGTGGAGAGTTTTCAAGTATGTCTTTAATAGCGATATTGAGAAAATGTACCGCCAGATCTGGATAAAACCTAAACAGACAAAGTTCCAAAGGATAGTTTTTCGACCCAATCCAGGTGACCCCATACGCGTCTACGAATTAAAGACCGTGACCTTTGGAGTTAATTGCGCCCCGTATCTGACCATAAGAACACTGCATCAACTAGCGGACGACGTGGAGAGCTCAGCCCCTACAGCAGCAGATATTCTTCGCACAAGTATGGACGGACGTTGATGACGTTCTTGCGGGGGGGCATAGCATCGATACAACCATCAAAGCTCGCGATGAAATAACGCAGGTCCTACAGTCGGCAGGCTTCTCCCTACGCAAATGGACTTCGAAATGCAGCAAAATACTGCATGGAATACCCAAACTTCATCGGCTAAACGAGGACTTTTTGGAGTTCGAGGACTCAAGTATGGTCAAGACCCTAGGCATCCGTTGGAACGCGCATTCCGACTCCTTTTATATTACGGCAAAACTCATCGAAAATAGGGATATTATAACAAAAAGGGCAATACTTTCAGCCATCGCCAAACTCTTCGACCCGTTAGGCTGGTTGGCACCGGTCGTCATAGTAGCCAAAATACTTATGCAGAACATATGGCTAGAGGGGACTGCCTGGGACGAAAGATTGTCTACACTAACCCTAGATCGGTGGCAGAGCTTCATGCAGGACTACCACGAAATCAATAAAATTCAAATACCTCGATGGGTGCATTTCACGCCATCCAACGTTGTGGAAATACACGGGTTCTGCGATGCATCAGAAAAAGCCTACGCAGCCACAATCTTTCTACGAGCAAAGATAGGGGACCAGATCTACGTCAATCTATAATGGCGAAAACAAGAGTCGCCCCAATCAAAACAATTTCCCTGCCCCGATTGGAGCTCTGTGGTGCAGTCTTGTTGGCCGAAACCATAGAATCTGTTATAGAAAACTTTAACTTAGGCACTTTCAACGTTCACCTATGGACTGCCTTACCTATAGTCTTAGCTTGGATCAGAAAACCACCGTGCGCTTGGTCAACATTTGTGGCACACCGAGTAACGAAAATTGTAGAAAAGGTGGGAAATAAAGCCTGGCGACACGTAGATTCTGCATCAAACCCAGCAGACATGGCCAGCAGAGGACTATCAGCGAAGGATATAGTAAACCACACTTTGTGGTGGCAGGGACCTTCTTGGCTACAAGAAGACGAGACAAAATGGCCAACTCAAGAAAAATATTATGGTACAAACGTCGAAGAGAAGAGAGTACAAGTTCATACAACTAAGCAAATACAGGATAACGAGGACATTCTCGAAAGGTTTTCTGATTTTTCAAGGGCTTTGAGGGTCATATCATACATTATGAGGTTCTCTCAAAGAACTAACCTCAAAACAAAATCTTCTTTCAAAGCGGAGTCATACCTCATTTCGCCCGACGAAATTAAGGATACGACTCGCCGGCTTATCAAAATATATCAACAGAAACATTATTCTGAAGAACTAAGGGATTTTAAAACCGGGAAACCCATTGGGACTAAAAGTGAAGTCCTTCCTCTGAACCCCTTCGTCGCCAGCCATAATATCTTGCGAGTGGGTGGTCGTCTCTCTGCATCCCATGATCTCGCCTTTAACGAACGCCATCCAATTATCCTCCCTTACGCCTGCTGTTTCACCCGTCTGCTCGTCCAGTTTGTCCACAAGATCTCCTTGCATGGCGAAAACCAACTAATGCTGCGGCTCCTACGCACTCAATATTGGATTCCTAAGGTGAAAAATATGATCCGGTCAACCATCCATAACTGCAAGGTCTGCACGATCTTCCGAAAACGAGCGGCGACCCAACTGATGGGCGACCTTCCACCAGAACGCACCACCTTCTCCCGCGCGTTCACAAACACCGGTGTAGATTTCGCCGGACCTTTCGACATCAAGTCCTACAGCGGGAGAGAATGTCGTCTATCAAAGGGCTACGTTTGCCTCTTTGTCTGCTTCACGACCAAGGCTATTCACTTGGAGGCCACTTGTGATCTTAGCACCGCCTCGTTCTTAGCAGCGTTGGACAGGTTTGTTGCCAGACGAGGATGTCCAAAGAACATCTACTCCGACAATGGAACTAACTTTGTCGGAGCCTCCCGAGCCCTCCGCTCAGAGTTCAAGGCCTTTCTAAAAGACGCTCGCAACCAAACCCAACAAGAGTTTTAAAACTCACTTTAAAATGATCGCTTCCGATCATAAATTTACTCTTGAAGAGTTCTCTACTTTGTCGAATCGAGTCTTGTCTCAACTCTCGACCACTTAGTCCATCTTCCAACGAGCCGTCCAGCTTGGAGCCACTGACTCCGGGATATTTCCTCGCTGGAGGGCATCTTTTAGCACCACCGGAGATCGACGTTAGCGAGAATCGCGCCTCGCTCGTCAACCGATGGGAAACACTTAAGTCCCTACACCAAACGTTTTGCAAACGATGGAAAACTGAGTACCTCACCGAACTGCAGAAACGTGTAAAGTGGAAACATCCACAATCAAACCTGAAACAAGGGGACCTAGTCGTTCTAAAGGAGGATAACCTACCTCCCGACGAATGGAGACTAGGACGAGTCTCCCAACTACACCGTGGACCAGATAACCGAGTCCGAGTCATCGTGCTTGATACCGCGAGGCACCAGACTACCAGACCAATCACGAAGTTGGTCCCACTGCCATCCGGTAACAAGGATGGTGAGAACTAATCTTATTCCACTTCTAAATCTCCCTAATTCCACTTCTAATTACATTACGAATTAGTGAGGTCATGGCTTGGTCGAAGCGACTTAACAGAAAGTATTCGCGAAAATGTAACGAGGCCATTAAATTACAGTGTTAGTCACTTAAGAGTCTTACAAAATTCAACAGAATGAAAAATTTTGGCTCTTGAATTAGACCTTTTTGGCTTCGAAATCGAAGATTGCATACGTGTTAAGCTTTTGTTTTTTTTCCAAGGCACGCGAAATTGCAGAACTGGAAAGTGCAAGCGGCAAATCCTTTTGTCTGAGTTAACACAAGAAATTAGCAAGCCTTTTCAATTAGAAGAAATCAACAATTTCAGTGTTGTATCCGCCGTAAACATTGTGGTCCACCTTGCTGGCATACAAGCATATAAAATAAAATCACGAGTTAACAAAATTGAATTTTTTTTTCCTTATTACAACGCACTCTAAGAGCTTATTTTATATCAAATTGTGTGTGTAAGTATTAACTCGTTTGCTAATTTTCGAACTGAATAGACGTGCCGTCGTGATTTTCGTAGTGGTGTAAACTTAAATCGCCTTCCGTCTCAGTGATAGATTAACAAAAAACTTGTACCGTAAAATTATATTTCGTAATTAAACTAAAAGAATTGGAAGATACCCAAGCTTCGAAAACCCGCACCCCACTTCAAGGGAACCGCTGTTGTTAACGGTGCATTCAAAGATATCGATTTGATTGACTACAAAGGCAAATGCCTAGTACTCTTTTTCTATCCCTTGGATTTCACATTCGTTTGTCCAACTGAAATTATTGCTTGCTCAGACCGTGCTTCTGAGTTACGCAATATTGGATGTGAAGTTGTCGCTTGGTCAACGGACAGTCATTTTACACATTTAGCATGGATAAATACTTCACGTACACAAGGTGGACTTGGTGATTTGTCTGTACCACTATTAGCAGATAAATCAATGAAGATCGCCCGTGATTATGGTGTTTTGGATGATGAGTGGCATTCCATTCCGTGGGCTCTTCATCATTGATAAAGCACAGAATTTGCGTCAAATCACAGTGAATGATTTGCCTGTGGGTCGTGGTGTTGATTAAACTCTGCGCTTGGTACAAGCATTCCAAGTTACCGATGAGCATGGTGAAGTATGCCCAGCTAACTGGAAACCTGGTGAGAATATAATGATTGCTGATCCCAAAAAATCTAAAGAGTACTTTGCACTTGCCAGTTAAATAACTCGCATTAACGTAAATGTGGAGTGCAGTTGCAACAACAAATTTGCTCAAGAAAAATAAGATACCTACATCCAATAAATTTAATTTTGCTAAACAACAAAAAATTTTGTATGATATTTCGGTAATTCTATACGACAGCACGTAACTGCTAATATACGCCCAAAAATCTCGGGAAATGTATCAAACGACGGGTTTTAACCTCCGTATCAATAATCCGAAAGCGGAAGTTAGATATTTTATGTCTGTTCAGAGATATTTGCAATCAAAGTTGAAAATTTTCTCTCATTTTCATGTGGTTGTTGTAATCACAGATTAGGGTGTACCGAAAAGTGCAAAAGGTGTGTTCTGCGCAGAAATACTGTGGACCGCGTAGCCGGTGTTGGACGTATAGAATTACCGATATTTTTTAATTTGTGATATAATCTTCGATTCCTCGATTTTTGGTGCAAAAATAGCATAACATTTTTCAATGGGACTAAATGAACGATATTACCACGACATGGATTTGATTTCCTCATCCCATTTCTTCCTAGACCAATTGTCTACGTCACGTTCTCCCACATAGAAGCCGATCTTCAAATGCGGACATGTTTTCAGTTCCTTCGCTTGTTGACGTGCCAAGTCGACTGTATTACACATGCACGTATGTATATATGTAAAATAAATGAGCTGGAAACGCTTACGTGGCACTATCGCATAGGGAGAATTAATTCTTCACACTTCTTATATGGGATTGAGCAAATCACCTGAAAAGAAAAGAATAAACTTTAATATAAAAAGAAAAATTACCAACATAAAAATACACCTTACCTCGTGAAATATTTTCATTGTGACATTCATTCAGAAATGTATCCAGTGCTGAATGAATGAGCGTAGCCACTTCGCGTAACGATTAGTGCCAATCCGAGTTGGCACACACGGGTATTTAATCGTTACAAAAATCCCCCAATTTTTTTGGCGTACCGTATTGAGCGGAATTTATTCGCCACCTTATGCGAAGTACGGGGGAAGTCGAAATATAAGTATATATATATATATAATATGATTTAGCCTAGGTACAATATTGACAACTACGTATGTATGCCAATTGTGCCGTTTAAAATAAATTCGCATGCCAGTACGCTGTTAAACGGTAAAAATATAATTAAACACATAAATACGAAAGATAATGTGGGGAAATATACTTCAATTGAACATTTATTGACAGATTATTTGCTTCCCCCCGTGGTTTTCATTTGTCACGGCCAAGAACTCGCGACGTCTGGCACAACAAAATGGAAAATATTTTTCACCGCATTTTTCTGAATTTCAACCGATTCGATTAAATTTGTTCATGGATGTATTACCCCATCTGTCGCGATGCATCGGTCTCCGCCTCTACATTGCCAAGTGAGATAGACATCATCGGTGGGATGTGGCAGCACAGAATCGCTGACTACATCTGCAGCACATAAATTGTGGGTGATTTACTAGCTGACAGACCACGGTGTTAATTAGCTGGTTATGCCTCACTACACGAACCAGCGGGAATGCATGTATAAATGAATGCATTTCATATAAATTTATACATATAAAATTGCACAGTCACATAACTATTTCGTGAAGGCAGAAACCTTCACACTATTCTCCCTTTTCTAAACGGCTTCACCAAAATATGTTAACTCTCTATTTCCAAGGAGTTACCCAACACATAAATTACGAAGGCACTTCTACTTTTTTCGGTGGGAAGGAAAGTGTCAAAACGTGACAAAGCTGCCAGAAGGGAAATATTCACGCAACAAACTTAAACGTTTACAAACGTTTAAACTTTTAACATCCTTTTTAATCCTTTCGAAAAAAAAAATAAAAATTTAATATGCCAAACCAAAATACAGTCGGTTATGTTCACAAGCCACCCAGCCATACAAAGATTATGGGCCTACTAACGGGTTTATTTTTAGAATGACTCATTTTACTGCCACACGTGCAAAAACGGAGCGGTCCAACACCTTTACCATCCCGTGTCGACTATGCAACAACAACCAAGGCATACGGTTTTGCCAGAAGTACCGAGGTATGTCGGCAGAGGAAAGACTACGGGTGGTACTTATACACAAGTACTGCCCCAATTGCTTGTCCCCTTTCCACCGATCGGAAATATGCCCTAGCAAGGACCGCTGCTATCGCTGCAACGAGTCTCACCATACGTCTCTTCACATGGACGACGTCACGGTACCAGTCCCCGCGCACCCCCAGCCAACGGTTCCGTCTAGAGAGGATGGCGGAGAGACCTCGGACGACGCGCTGTCCATAACCCTCACCGGGACAACCAAGTCTTGGGCGGAGCAAGTAGCAGAGGAGCAGGAAGAAGAGGAAGCTATGAGGGCAGCAGCCACAGCCACTCCCCGGCTCGGCGCCGGAGAGTACGCGAGACAAAGACGGCCCGAACATCAACACCACGTCAGGGAGGCGCGGAAACACGTCCTTTCCGCCCATCCTCAAGGCCTGTTAAGGTGAATCGTGGTGGCTCGGAAACACGTCCTTTCCGACCATCTCAAGGCCCCACTGATGTCCGTCGGGGTGACGCTGAAACACGTCCTTTCCGCTCATCACGACGCCCAACAGGCCGGACGACACCTTACCCGGCCCGCAAATTTGATAGTGACACCACAATTGCCACCTCCAACGCCACCGCTGCGACCTTCCGGACCGGTAGAGCCGCCAACGTGCCTGCCGCAGCCATCATCATGCGATCGTTTGTCGCCATCGCCCCCACCGCCATGGTGTGCATTGAGTCCGATGGCGCACTGCACTTCGTCCGTGCCCTGGTCGACCCGTGCTCACCAACCACGGTCATTGACGATGAACTCGCTACCGAGCTACATCTAGAACGTGTTGGTGGGACCCGGCCGATCAGGTGCACGCTGGTACTTCGGGGGAAGTTCGGTGTGACCAGAAGGGTCACAACTCAAGCAACGGTCCTTGCACGCTACCATCGAATGAGCCCGGTCTCAACCATCGACGCAACGGTAGCGGCTCCCTTCCAATTCATGAGGTTGGCGGATCCTGAGTTCTTCCGGGCCTCTCCAGTTCGCCTTACGCTAGGCGCCGACGTGTATGCCAGCCTGATGCTAAGTGGTACTCCTCCGTCGAGTATTAACGGGCTGCTAGCACAGGCCACGATTTTCGGTTTAGTCGTATCAGGGGCCTACCAACAGTAAGCTTCCAATTACCTTCGACACGATACTCCAGAAAGGAGAAATCCAATAATAAGGTGCATTGAACTAGGCAAAACCATGTACTTATTTAATAACCTTTCTTTTCTTATCCCCAACAGGTGTCAAGGGGAGGCTGCGGGTAGTGCCGTATGATCCCTATACTTAGTTTTTTTTGTTTTTGATAAATATTATGATGTTTAACACATATTTCATTTCACTGGGTGTATATGCTAACTTTTATGTAAACCGGAATGGTTGCTGGCGGCGGTCATTTGATTACAGGTTGCGTGTCGCAAGGGGGCCGGCATGTTTAGGCCACCAGCCTAAATATCACGGTCGCCCCTCGTATTTGTGCAGCTTTACGTATCTGCCCGTGCGGTTAGTTTTATCTCTTTTACCGATAACAGCTCTTACCCCTCCGAACCTAACGAAAGTAAGCATTCGGCGGCGGTACAGAACAAAATTTAAAGAAAGGGCTCGGACACTTGATTATCGAGCGTACAAGAGTCACCAGCAGCCATCCCAGGTAATTATACAAGTTCCATCACTTTTCCTATTTTCTCATATTCACAATACTGTTGTATATTTAATTTCACCTCCACTTTAATAAAAACCACTTATCCATTGTAATTATTTACATTGAATTCCGGTGTTTATTTATATATTAATTCGTTGCGTTTCTTTCTTTCCTATCCCTATTACGTGCGAGCGCGCCCCGTCATTGGAACGACTCCGCCGTAAAAACGGATATTGCTATTTCTTTTTACTCTGTAGTATTGCTTTTAAACGCATGCTTTTAAATGAATTTATTTAAAACATGTACTAAAGAATTCTTGCATAAAAGACAGTTTACCTACTACTCATACTATAAATGCAAGCTTACTTTAAACAAGTTGCATCCAAATCCGGTTTGTAGTGTCCGAGATCTTGTCCTTTAAAAGTCTAACACTTTATTTTATAATATTTGTAACGATATATAAATTTGAGACATAAAAGTTATTGGTACATGAGTATTTTATTACAATTAAAAAAAGTGCGAACAATTTCATTTTATTTTGCTTTTTATACCTAGTAGTGCTACGCACACAAGGTGTATTAACCTTAGTCGCCTAACGGCAGTACGCAACAGCCTAGAGGGATCACGATGGATATTGACTTAGATATATCAAAATGCTCAGGACGAAAAGAGAAATTGATTAAGCCATGTCCGTCAGTCCGTCCGTCTGTGAACGCGATAACTTGAGTGGATTTTGAGATATCTTAATGAAATTTGGTATGCGGGTTCCTTGGCACTCATCTCCGAGCGCTATTTAAAATGGGCGAAATCGCATGATAGCCAAGCCCACTTTTTATGTATAGAATATTTTCGAAAACAAAAAAAGTGATTACTCAGTACATAATACAACTATAAGGATAAAATTTGGTTCATAGATTTATATTGAGGCATTAAATAAATTTTTTGAGACATTTTTTAAACTTTTCGTTGACTTTTGATTAAGTCAAATTTAGAAATGTTATTAATCATAAATAAAACACCTTTCAAGAAATCGAAACGAAATTCAGACGCAGGTTTCCAGGTGTGCAAGGAATGTTTGAGGAAACACCGGGCGAAATCGGTTAAGGTCTTTTATATGAACGTTTTTGAAGAGGATCTTAGCTATATTAAATAGGCAATAACTTTGTGTAAAATAGATTTATATCATTTATATTTCACTTTAAAGTTTCTAAGAAATCCAAAAAATACAAATTTTCGAAAATGGGCGTGGCCTCGCCCCTTTTATAGTGGATTATTTCATGAAACTTTTTTCGCCATAACTCCGCCAAAAAATTGATTTGTCGAAGCGGAATTTGGTGATAATGTTCAATATATAAAGGTGACTGTTTGCTGTAAAAATGGGCGAAATCGGTTAATCTCCACGTAGAGTTTTAACATACGAGGTGTGTTCAAAAAGTATCGCGAATTTTGTGTTTTTTCAAAAATTATTTATTTATTCATGAATATCTATTTTGCCCCTTCAAAGTAATCCCCATGAGATATTATACACTTGTGCCAACGGTTTTTTCCAATCTTCGAAGCACTTCAAAAAATCATTTTTTTGTATCTTGTTCAGCTCCTCCTTCGATGCCGTCTTTATCTCGTCAAGAGAAGCGTAACGTCGTCCTTTCATGGGCCTCTTCAGTTTAGGGAACAAGAAAAAGTCACAGGGGGTCAGATTTGGGGAATACGGTGGCTGCGGCATCATTAGTGTGTTGTTTTTGGCCAAAAAGTCGCGCACAAGCAACGATGCGTGAGCAGGGGCGTTATCGTGGTGCAAAAGCCAATTTTTGTTCTTCCACAAATCCGGGCGTTTCTGGCGGATTGCTTCGCGCAAATTGCGCATAACTTGCAGGTAATATTCCTTATTGACCGTTCTTCCCTGTGGCAAGAACTCATGATGCACCACGCCCCTGCAATCGAAGAAAACTGTCAGCAAAACTTTCACATTCGACCGAACTTGGCGCGCTTTTTTCGGTCTTGGTTCGTGCGGCAGCTTCCATTGAGATGATTGAGCTTTGGTTTCCACGTCATAACCATAAACCCACGATTCGTCACCAGTTATGACCCTCTGGAGCAAATTTGGGTCGTCGCGGACAGAGTTTAACATCTCATTAGCAATGTTCATGCGATGCTATTTTTGGTCACAATTGAGCAATTTTGGTACGAATTTCGCGTAAAAATCGAAGACGATCCAAAACACGTGCAAGCAAAGCAGCTGTCAACAATTAACTGAACATTCAAAATGGCCGAGCTTGTCGGCATAAGTGAGAGACATGAGTACCAACATAACGCCACAAAAAATTCGAAATTCGAATATACGTAACCAGCGAAAATTCAAAATTCGTGATACTTTTTGAACACACCTCGTAGTTCTGAAAAATTTGTTTGTAAAATTTAAAAAGCGATATTTCTACAACTAAGCAAAATGTATCAATCAGATTTTGAACACAAAAGAAGATTTTTTAAGAAAAACTCGACCGCAAAAAATTTTTGTCAATTTTGAAGAAGTAGGCGTGGCGCCGCCCACTTTTCAGCATAAAATTTCTGCTACTTTCAAAGGCAACCGCTTATAAGTCAATATTGATATTTCAATGAAAATTGGTCAGCTGCTCCTCAGTTGTTGTTGTTGTTGTGGTAACGACAAAAACACTCCACCAAGGTTTTGGGAGTGTTGTCGAATTAACAGTCCTTGGGCGGATTTGAACCCGGTACGCTCCGGTACTCCCGGACTGTCGTGGTAGCGATTTATGACCAGTAAAACCTTCTAGGTCATGTCACCCCTCCTTCCGTAAGGAAGGATAAGGTGGGTAATGAGAGGTGGGAGGCATCATATCCGTAGATCAACCACCGAGTTGCACGTCATTACCTTTGTGCATATTAGTCGCCTCTTACGACCGGTATGCCTACCTCGGGCATATTCTAAACCCCTAACCCGCAGGGGTTAGCCAAATCGGAAAACACAAAAGCAAAACATTCGGGCACTTAGTTAGTAGCCCACTGCAATTGCATAAACATTAAATGTATGCAAGTGTGAAAAGAAGAAGAGAAAAGTTCACTAAAATGATCATCACGATGAGCGGAGTCGATTTAGCCATGCCCGTCTCTCCGTCCGTCTGTCTGTCTGTCCGTCTGTCTATTTGAACGCAAACTGGTCTCTCAGTTTTACAAAAGAATGCTGAAATCCGTTGTTGGCTTTCGCCGTTTTATAATATATTAGCAAACCCGGTAGACGTTGTTGGGACGTTTTGATACATAGAACACATCTATATATAAAATGTCATTAACTTGAACCAAATAAACTCCTAGCTATACCGAACTGCAGCTTTATATAAAAAGCTTGGAAAAACCCCAGCCAAAAGCTGTACACAGACTGTGTCGTGCCCAGCGAACTCCTGAACCTATATCAAAAGCAAAAATAAAACCCGAAATATGTGGGCGTTGCACCTCCCACTTTTCCAAAATTATGTAGATATTGACTAAGTGACACATATATAAAAATATGACTAATTTAGACCAAAAAAGGTTGGATTTATGACGAATTGAAACTTTATATAGCCTGGGGGCGTGGTTCCGCCCACATATCCAAAAATATATATTTTCTATGCTGTACCCAGTGAACCCAGGTATATATTGTGAAAATTTCATAAAGATAGGTTGAGTACTTTGGCGCCTATAAAAGACACATTTTTTATATCTATTTTTGTTACGCACACAAGTATACGTATTACTCATGAACATGAAATGTTTGTACGTATGAGAAGAAAAAGAAATAGTCCCATCAAAAAGTATACTGAAATGATCAGGAGAATGAGCTGATGTAGCCATGTCCGTCTCTTGATACGTCTATCTGTCTGTCCGCCTGTCTATTTAAACGCAAATGCGAACTGAAGGTATTAAAATAGACCTTCGTAAATTGGGATGACATAATAAATCACTACTAGGTATATAATGTTCGGTTCCACCCGAACTTAGACTTCCTTACTTGTTTAGTATACATTCATAAACTGTAATATACAAGGTGGCGCAAAAGTAATCCTCCTATCAGAAAATGCTATACATTTTGCGATTGGCCCCTAAAGTCAGTTCTGTTTTGACATTTGTGTAGTAAAGACATGCGAAATACACGTTAATAAACAATGTAACGCTACACTGCTCCAGAACGCGGAATATTGCTGACAATTTATTTGACCAATAATCGGTCGGGGCCAAACGGTTACTGTGAATGGTGAGCGCTACAGAGCAATGATCAACGAGTTCTTTTTGCCGCAACTTGATGAATTGGGATTGGAAAACATGTGGTTCCAACAAGACGGTGCAACAGCACACACTGCACGTGCCACAACCGATATGCTGAACATCGGAAGCTTACTTTTGAGCCACCTTGTATGTATAACATGTGCAATAAAGTCCAAAATATTTTGACTAATTTCATCTACTTTTTTGGAGTTAAAGTGCAATCTATCTTCATACATATCTTTAAGTAAAACTGGATGGATAAGGTTGGGCGAGGCCTCGCCACGTGCTTTTTGTCCTTACTCATATCCCTAAAAATTAATGTTCAATACACTGCTTATCGTTTTTTTTATATTGGACAAATCCAGTGTATCTTATAACTTTAAACGAGCTATTCCTTTATATTTGTATAATTGTGTATCCAGACTATTTTGAAAACGGCTCAACCGATTTGGATTTAATTTAGCATGTAAATAGTGTACCACATTCTTAGAATTTTTACCTAGATGTTACCAGACAGGATGTTTTACGGGGTTGCCACTTATCTGAGTTTTGTTTTAAATGAAGTGAAATATGCCAATATTTTTATCAAACGAAAGGTATTTCCCTGTGTATTAAAATAAAAGCATTTCTAAGTAGGGATTCCACCTTAATTTAAAACGATTTATCTATACTACTTATAAAATAAAGTCGCTAAAAAGCTATGTACGGAATTGGCTTCGCACAGAATGCTCCGATTCGAAACCGGTTTTTTGCATTTTAAAGCTTAGCTGTATGAGATGGACTTTTTTTATATAGTGCGAAGGAATATATAAAGGGGGCGTGGCAACAAAATGTGGTAAAAAAACATAAATTTTTGGTTTACACAGCCATGCATCATAACCTAATCAACCGATTAGAATGAATCTTCCTTGAACTTAAACTTTGAAATATTTACTTTCGTTCTGCATCAAAAAAAAAATAGGTGATTTCTTTCTTATTTAACCAAAATTGTTTAAACAAAAGCAGCACTTTTTCCAAAAAAATATGTTTTTCTGTTTGTTCGCTGCCAACCGAATAAGTCACCTTGCTTTAAGCGACAGCTGTGAATGAAATTTGATATGTAAATAGTGTAACACATCCAAGAATTTTACTTAGGTGTTGCCACATGAGATGTTTTTACGTTGTTGTCACGTATCTTAATTTATTTTAAATGAAATAAAATATACCAATTCGGGTAGCAAACGAAAGGTATATTCCTGAGTATTTAAAAAAAACATTTCTAAGTACGGTTGCCACTTTTTGTTGACACCTGAGCTTTTCGCGTAGGTGCTTGGGAAGTTCACTGAAACAACCTCAAAATCAAATTTTGACATTTAACTAGTGTACGTTAAACGGTAAAATGGTATTGTTATTTGAAGTATTTTTAGTCGGTGATATTTAATAAAAAAGTGAGGTCTTAAAAGTGTATATAGCAAAAAAATTTTATTAATAAATATTCGAGTGGGGATGTGTGGAAAGTATATCTAAGCTAAGAAGTAACAAACTTTTGACTTGTTGCAGTGGAAATAAATTCATCTATGTGGCCCTATTCTTTCTGGATTATTTTATAACTACTGACAGCCTCTAACCATACAATTCAACGGAAAGTCTTGTAAATTCTTGTCTGAAATATGGGAACACTTTTTCAGAAATCACCTCGGAGTATTTATGTGAAGTCATACTTTGTTACCAATAAAAAAAGATATCTTTCTATTTTTACAATATGTTCTTAAAACCTATTTTTGAAAAGCTCCACTGCTGGTAAGTAAAATTATAATTATAATTATATAAGTATCTAAAGCAAACTAAATTGTATTGCAACCTTGTATGGCGATTTACTCAAATCCACTCCGGCTTCATTAAATGTTTGCCTGTGCCTTGTTTATGGTCATTCCAAACCAAAGGTTTAATCAAATTAAATGCTTTTAGTCATAAGAAGGCTGAAAGTAGACGAAGTAACGGATAGAGTTCAAATAGATAGCTTTCAATGTGTGAAGTGCGTCAAGCTGAAAAATTAAAAACTATGAAAGAATAGTGCGATAGCATAATAATACATCTAAAAATTTGACTTGACAAATCTCTGAGCACAACGCAATACACTCTGCAGATACAGTATATCACCGTCGGCGCATCCGTCGGCCGAACAGTGTTGCCGCGGCCTTCGTAAAAAGTGTATCAGTTTCTGAACAAAAAATTTATTAAAAGAATAAGTATCAACAATTTTAACTTTTACTCAATTAGTTAATAATAACCTTTTTTATCGCAATCTATATTTATTTATATAAAATTTAATAAAATAATAATTTTCCAATGGAAGCATCTAATTAGTTTCTTTTGAATTGTTAAAAGAGATATTCTTACATTTCGAGGCAAAAACAAGGCTATGAATTTGTTTTTCCTAAAATTTTGCACTTTGAAGCATGATTAAACCAGGAAGAATCACTGGGTAAGCTGACTGCCACATTATGATTGTATGTATGTATATGTACTAATGTATTTATTGTTTCTTGTATATGGTTAAATTGTATCTTGTTCTTCTCTTTATATTCTAATTCCTTGCCTTCTACTTTCAACGTAAGCCTTACGGTCTCATTTCAATACATATGCCACTTTCTTCTGTCAAACATTCGACTTTAAATACTGCAATATTGAACGTGAAGACATAAACAATTCAAATTATTGTATATGAAGCAGTTATACCACAATATCAGTTCCTACAGAATGTAAATTTCAGTTTAAATTGAAATTTTTAGTTGTAGTTCTTACTTTAAAATAACTCTGAGCGCGATTTCTTTCATTCCACTCTCTCGAAGTACCTTCATCCACTACTTTCCACTCCGATTCGCAAAAGAAGATGCCAAACTAGTAGGAGTAAAAAATGCATAAGGACTGAATATAGGACTTAATATAGTTCATTTTCATGCGCAGTGTTAATGCAGAAAAACTAGACTATGTGAGAAATTGTTTTGCTGATTCTGCCGTTGATGTTGTACGTGATACCGAAACTTGGTTCAGTGCTGATGTAGCCAATTTCTCGTATGATATTGCTAACTACGATTTGATAGGAAATTAAGGAGGGGGGAGGAACAGCGATACATTGTCGATCAAACCTTAAAATCAAATTGCTGGTGCAATCAACAAATTCCGAGACTGAGTTCAAATGGTGTTGGTAAAATGTTAGTATCATGTGTATATAATCCTCATAAGTCGTGCGTGGTAGATATGTTTTTAGATGAATTGTCTATTTTTTTACTTGACTGTGAACATTATGTAGTCTGTGGAGATTTTAATGTTAATGGACTTGTTGATGACTTCTATACCAAATAACTACTAGACCATGTAACGACAACGGGCCTTTTTATTTAAAAAAAATCTATATCTACCAGATAAGCTAACGATGGTTATCCTTGCCTTTTAGATATTTTTAAAACTTCTGACCATGAAAATATGAAATTTGACCAACTATTTTTTATATCTGACCACGATCTCTTTTCTTGTTCATTGGATGTAGTGCCGTTGATGTTGGTTTTCCGTTTCGTGATTTTAAGTCCTTAAATGTTGATAATTTGTATCGTGATGTGTATAGTGTTTGTTGGGAGAATTGTCGGTTCTATGAGTCAGTTGATAATAAGCTTCAATTTTTATATAAAAACCTGGTAACCCTTTTGGATGTCCATGTTTCTATTCGTAATGTTTGCCCTGTTAGCCGATCATGCCCATGGTACACTAACAAAGTCTGTGCGGCAATAAAGAAATGCAATAAGCTGTATACGAGATGGAAAATACTTCTATTATTTAACCTGCGTCTATTTTATTTAAAGTATTTTAGTTTTTATCAGTTTGCTTTTTCTTTCTTCAATTAATGCTTTTTATCTTTTTGTGTTGCCACCTTTTTCTATTTTCTCACACTTTCTTATTTTCTATATGTTAATTGCCCTGTAGAGGGCAGCGTCAGCCACAATGAGGTACCATATTTACATTTTTAATACTTCGGACTCCCTAATCTCAATCCCTTCATTCCCTTCGCAGGTAGTCATAACCTTACGGCTGGTACACAGTAGAAATAACGACTGTGTAAGACATACTCGTGTTCTGACGGATTACAGCTTCGGCCAACTTGACTATAATCGACCACGATTATTTCAGTTTTTCTTTTAAGTACACTAGTTACCTCTTAGTTAATATCATAAGCTTAAATATCCTAATTTATCATAGTTGATTAGGTGTTGCCTAAGTGCGTATTAAGGGGTATTCAGATGCGTTAGATGTCTGTCGACCACATTTTAATACGAGAGGCTTCTACGATCTCGTTGTAGGGTAGCTGAGTCAACTGGCAGTTTTCTATGTCTCTTATTACGTACCGGTCATGTGCCACTACCTTATGAATGACATATGGGCCTCTATACTTTGGAATAAACTTTAGTTCCGGCTGTTGTTTCGATGTTACGGATAACCACGAAGTTACCGACGGTATACGTTTCAGCGATCAGCGAAATACCTTAAATTATATCCTTGTGATTTTTCTATGGACGCTAGATGTCTCGAGATCTCCAGTCAAGCTAGAAGTAGCTGTATCTTCCAAGTGTTCCGTCAGTTCTTCGAATACAGTACCTCGCTGTTCCACACCGAACAACAAAGTACTCGGAGAGTAACCAGTGGTGGAATGTATGGTATTATTACTGATACTGTATTCTGCCTGACCAAGCAGCATGATCAGTGGGCTCGGAAATTTTACTCAAAATGACTTTAATGACACTGTTCACTCTTGCCACCTGTCCATTTGCTTGTGGGGATCCAGTGGCTACTTTTACATGAACGGACAAATTTTGTGAATAACTCAATGACTACCAGGATATATTTCCGCTTTCAATTAATAGAAGGCAGATGGCCAAAATGATCAACATGTATAGTGTCGAACGATATCGGTTTCTTGGTGATACTATGGATATTGCCCTTATTCACACAAGCGGGGGCTGAATACATGATGCATTTGATGCAGTTTCGAATAAAATTTTCGATTTTGTATTTCATTTTGGGCAGCCAGTAATGCTTTTTGAGCTTATCGCATGTCTTATCGACACCCAAGTACCGGATTTTTTTGTGAACAAGCCTCAAAATATTTTCCTCTATTTCATTTGGGACATACATCCGCAGGGAACCCTCCCCCTCTTTCCTAAAGACAAGTCCATCTACTAACTCGAAGCTTGGTACGGGCCTACTTCCATTTCTTAGTTCCTTTATGTTTTCATCGCGGTATTGTGCTGCTTGGATGTGGAAATCTGTTTCATTGGCATCCGCAGCTGAAACAGTTTCGCAAAGTGTATCTTCGATTGCTCCTCTAGGGCGGCGACTAACGAGTCAGACTTGTCGGCGGTTCCAGCTTCTTGGCATCGGCTAAGTGCATCGACATTAGTCATGTTGATTCTACCTCTGTGTTGGATCGTGTGGTTGTAGTTTACAAGTTCTATGGCTCACCAGGCTATGCGCCGAATGACTCAAAGTCATTGTAATCGAGTTACATACAGTACGTAACTATCTTGAACTGGATCCCTTCCAAATAAACTCTAAAGCGTCGTAGGGAATGATGGAGAGGGTATCCAGTTTAAAGCTATGATATCTTGCTTCCGCGGCCGTTGTGGCTCTGGAAAAGTACATCACCGGGTGTAAGCGGCCATCCGTCTGCCTCTGTAGCATAACCGGTCCGAAACCATAACCGGCCCTAACTTGGAAGTTATTCCTTACTGCCACTTTGTTCAACGGCCGGTAATCAACACACTTCCGTAACTGACCACTTTTTTTCTCTACCAACACAACAGCGGATGCATATGGCGAATCGTTTGGCCTAATAATGTCGTCAGCTATTTTCCTAACTTCCACTTTTGCATAGTAAGAGAATCTTCTCGGTGCCGAATGGAATGGTTCGTCGTCAACTAGTCTTACCTTTATCTCAAATTCATAGGGTTTACATTCAGTACCTCTTGGGGCTAAGTAGTTATCCTCTAAAATTTTCTTAAGACGTCTACACGTTAAATATCACTGATTCCTACAAAAGTACTCCCATAGGGGCTACTATAAAGTAGGCATAACCCGTCGCCACAAGCTTCCTGAGACAACACCATTGGTTTTGATTTGGCCAACACATCGTCTTTACTTTCTTATTGGCAGTTTATGTGTTGTGAATCTGTATATCCCTCTAATCCCTTTAATAAGATGTTTCATCTACCACAAAGTTTGGTTGTAGAAGGCTCAAGAACCCCTCATCTGAAATTACCTCTATGCAGGGTAGGTATTGAGACGTCTTTTTTTACCAGCTTAGAACACGATAATGAAGTCCTATGTAAGTCAATTTGCTTACCCACGTTATCTTTGGTATCATCTTCAGATATAGGGTTTTTCGTCATCTGTGTATCGCCATGTATACATCGGTCTGCAAAAATCAGGTCAGTGCACGAAACTTGTCGTGGAGAGCAAGGGGCGAATTTTTAGAAAAAAGACTTAAGACAATTGAAAACGAATGAACTTATTCTGGAGAGACTCAAATCCAAACTGAAAACTTTTCTTTATTTAATATCAAAAGAAAGTGTAAATGAACAATGGTAAAAGTGCTTATTACTAATTAACGTGAATTGTTTACTTAAATTTGCAATGCTTAGTCTAGCTATAATTTTGTATTGGGCCGGATGTTGTTTGCTATTTAGTTGCATTATAGTTAACAAGAATTGGGCAATATTAATTGTTGTTGACTCTACATTTTATTTATTAATTATTGGACCGGAAGTTACTTTTACTTATTTTGTTATACTTAATATGAATTTGTCGATATCGTCCGGTGCTGAGTCTGCACTTACATAAGTTGACGAATTAATGGTAGTTGGGGGGTTATTGGCATTATACATAACTCGCGCCTTAGTGCCTGATATGCGAACATGCGAATTAATATTATTATTGACACGTTTATGTTACATCTTTTCCCACTATGCATTGTTAGCCACATTATTTGTCTTTTGTTTGTGGTTACCATACAACCTTGAAATTTGAGTACAATATGGGTGTCAAGCGAAAGGGGAGGAACATAATTTCATTTGGACTTTGCCATATATCGATATATTTATCGATAAATGAGTTATAGGTTAAAATGTGTATTCATGGTATTTGGATATACAGGGTGGCTGATGAAAGCCGCTACCAAAAAAAAATTAAATAACTTTTTTTCTGTTTAATGAATCTGGTTAATTTTTTTTTTATTTTGCAGATTGACTTTTACATTTAACAAAAATGGATAACTGGGACACTGAAACAAGAATTTGGATTGTCCGCCGCTATTACGCACTGGAGTCCGTAGTTTCGGTATAGAGTATAGGCGCACGTTTGGCGGCAATCCTCCGAGCAGATGGACCATAATAAGACTTGTAAACAATTTTGCCGAGCATGGGACAGTCAACAGAAGACCTTACCATCGAAACCCTTCAGTTCGAACGGAGGAAACAATCGCTGCTGTAGCTGCTGCCATACAAAACAATCTACGTGTTTCGACAAGAAGCTTATCTGCTCAAATGAGTGTAAGCAGACAGTCATTACAGTCAATTATGCAAAAAGATTTGGACTTATTCCCATATAAAATTCAAATGGCCAACAAACTGAACTCTGCAGACTTGCCGATTCGCTTGGAATTTTGCCAGAAGATGCTTCAAATGGTGGAAGAGGATGGAAACATGTTGAACTGTCTTTTCATGTCTGACAAGGCCCATTTCGATTTAAACGGCAACATAAACAAACAAAATTGTCGAATATGGAGTGCTTCCAACCCACAGATACTCCATGAGACGGAATTGCATCCACTTCGTGTCACAGTGTGGTGTGCAGTTTCATCACGCTGCATTGTCGGGCCCTACTTCTTCGAAGAAAACGGTCACACCGTTACGGTTACTGGAGACCGTTACTTGAGCATGTTGAGAGAGTTTTTCTATCCAGAATTACGCCGAATGAGAATTTCTTTCAACTCTGTGTGGTTTCAGCAAGATGGTGCAGCTCCTCATATAGCCCAACCTGTTATGACAGAATTGCGACGAAAATTTCCCAATAAGCTGATATCCAGAAACTCCACATTCCGTTGGCCACCCAGGTCGCCTGACCTTACTGCACCTGACTTTTTCTTGTGGGGTTATTGCAAACCGGAAGTCTTCAAAGCAAAACCAACAATGAACTAAGGCAATCCATTCGAGAAACAATTGCGGCTATTCCTGTCTCAACTCTCCACGCAGTAATGAACAACTTTTTGGTAAGATGCCGCACATGCATCGACGAGCCGGGGGGGCATTTAAATTCCATTATTTTTAAAACTAATTAAGCTATATTTAATAAAATTTACTGAGCTTTAACATGAATAAAAGAAAAATGAATTCCATACACTGAAAAAAAAATTATTTGAGTTTCTTAATGTAGCAAAATTCATTAGCCACCCTGTATGTGTCCTTCAGTAAAGACTTACATAATTTTGGAAAGGACATCCCACGTCCACATATTTTGGTGTTTTGCTTGTGCTTTATTAATGTTTAAAGTTTATTGTCGATCACAAGATCAGATTGGGAAGAAAATGTAGAAACAAAAAGAAAATATAGGGGTAAATGAAGAATAAGCGTGTAGTGGGGATGGAAGAGAATACAATTTGTTATATGAAGCCAAGTCAGATTTTAGGCAGGACAACGTCTGCCGGGTATTCTAGTGCTGATAAATTCAAACAACTCAGCATATCTCGGTGTTATGACAACCTGTTCCAAGATCTGGCTACGGAGTTGCAGCTACATATATTTGTAGATGAGAGCGAGTTAGCGTTTACTGCCGTAGCATACTACCGCACATGGAATACAGGTAATTATAGTGTGGAATTTCTCGCAGCCAAGTGTCGTTGTAGTCCTTTGAAGCCAATGTCGACTTCTCTACTAAAATTGCAAGCTGCAGTATTCGGAATACGTTTGAGCAATCCATTACAGGAACAGTGGAGACAATAATATTTTGCACGGACTCGAAAACGGTTATTTAGTTGATTTGATCTGAAGCTCACCAATACAAAGATTTGTGCGCAATCGTATTTCAGAAATTCTTAACGCATCTGATGTTAAGAAATGGCGGTGGGTTCCTGGTTCTTGAACCCAGATGCCGACACAGCTCGACCACTAGTAAAATGTTTACCGAAAATAATAAGTGGGTTAGTGGACCTGATATTTGAAATAAGATAAAAACAAAAGGCCAATATTGGCGGACGTGAATAATGTGTGCAAATATGCCAGCTAATGGCGCGATATCAGAAAAGTGTAATGATATGGGTAGGAGCGAGTAAGATTCAGTGGTTACACGTCTCTGGGCGTTTTGGCATTCAGCTGAAAAGAATTAGCGTAGCAGATTGTAACGCTCCAAAGCCGAAAACTTAATAAATTGACTTCCCCTTACTCATCTGCCGGTAGAAAGTACTGATGCTGACCCATTAACACCTAATCATTTCATTCTGGGTCGGCCAAACTATGTGCAAACTTCAGCCGACTCTCCAACAATATTTGTGTAAGAAAAAAATAACGGATTTTACCAGGTCTTTGACAAACCTTTTGGTACAGATGGGTTCTAGAGTGTCTACAAACTTTGACCAGACGCAAGAAGTATTATAAAAAGATAAATGCAATTAAAGTTGGCGATGTTGTGCTTGTGTGTAACTGCAATGACAAAATAGGTGAGTGGAGGATTGGAATTATGTTGAGAGTAGTAGGCACGGCTAGGTACCATCAGCGAGAGGCCAATTTGTCCAATCTGTCGAGCCCAATCCTGGACCAAGAGATTGGATCTGCTGCGTTTGCTGGAAGAAAATTTATATCAAACGGTCGTATTCGGTACAATGCGCCAAGTGTAAGAGATGGTTACATAAATCTGGATGTTCAGGGCTTAACTCTGCCATCCACAGACCCCGTACTTTCTTCAGTACTTTTGAGGCACCTTGCTGTACACGTCCAAGGACGTCCTGCGTTAGTCGCCGCTCTGGCACTCCCTTACCGCTTCTACTTACTTCCAATAGCCACAATAGTGGCTCAGTCTATACGACTGGCAGCACCGCTGCCATCCCCGCCTTACCCACTCCCGACTGTCGCTCACGCACACCAGCGTCTCCATCTCACACGGCCGCTCAACACTCCTATCCCCTCCGGAATAGGTCAGATATGAGCATCGCCGAGCGTCACTCCCCTCTTTCTCTGCCCCAAATGCCCCCCCCCCCCCTTGCTTCCAGCCTGCATGTGGGGCAGGAACACCACCTTCTAGTACCTTTCACTACGTGCACCGTTTGTCGGCAAAGATTATATACGCCTGCGACATCGGTCAAGTGCAACAATTGCTTTGGCCCGTGTCACATCCTTATGTGCTCTCGACCCTCACGCCTAGTATGTCCCCCGTCTCCCCTCCTACACACTTCAAAATTTTGCAGTTGAACTGTAACGGATTAGCTGGAAAGATCACGGAGATCACTGACTTTATGAAAACGCACAACATCAAAATCGCCGCGATACAAGAGACAAAATTGAACACGACATCGGACTTACGAACTTGTGATGGGTATAATGTACATCGAAAAGACTGTCCCAGCGGTTTTGGGGGTAGCCTTGCGTTCATTACACATCACTCTGTATAATATAATCTATTTTCCCCTGACGTCGACCCCAGGGGCTCTACCTTAGAAAACCAAGGCATAGCAGTCCGGTCAGGAGACGCCGACCTGCAAATCATAAACATCTATATTCCTCCTGTCACGTGTTGTCCTAGAGATGATCATCCCGACATTAGTGCGTTGCTAAGGGGCGATAACCGTCTAATCCTAGGCGACTTCAACGCGCATCACGATCTCTGGCACTCCAACTTACCAGCAGACAGCAGAGGACACGCAATTGCAGACCAAATAGATAACTCAGCATTATGCACAGTCAATGGCGATGCCCCCACTAGGGTGGCAGGTAACTGCCACAGTTCGCCAGAGATCTCCATAACGAGCGCGGGCTTTACTAACTTTGTCATCTGGCGACCGATGCTTACATTAGCTTCAGACCACCTTCCCTTCTTACTCTCTGTTGAACGGCCGACCGACTTCATAACGACTGATAAAATAACATACATCAATTTCACCAAAGCGGACTGGGACCGCTTTACTGAATATACAAAGCACTCCTTCGCTGCCTTACCCACTCCTACGGACGTACGCAAAGGCGAAAGAGAGTTTCGCAAGATCATTGATTCAAGCTCATGCCGCTTTATTCCTGCTGGCAGAATACCAGAAATTCGTGCGAATTTCCCGGCAGAAGCTGCGGCGATGGCAAGAGAACGTGACCAAGTGAGACTCATCAATCCCGCAGATCCCAGAATAAAAGATCTCAATGCGGAAATTCGTAGCACTGTCAACGAACACAAGCTGACCAAGTGGAAATAACACCTGGAGACATGCAACCTCTCCGGCGGAGTCGGACAATTATGGTCGACTGTCAAGGCCCTATCCAATCCGACCAAACAGAAAGACAAGGTCGCCATTACTTTCGGCGACAGCGTCAAATCGGACGCCAGGAAATGCGCGAGCTCCTTTTGCCGGCTGTTTATAATGCATCCACCTGCGGATAGGACTAAGAGAAGAGCCTTCCGACGTGCGCGCAAACACAAACACTCTACTGCGCCCATTGCCGTCTCAGTCGCAGAGGTTAAGGATGCCATAATGAAGGCCAAACCCTTAAAATCCATCGGACCTGACGGAATCGCCATGAAGATGATTAAAGACCTGGACCACGAGGGGCAGAGTTATTTAGCGGCTCTCTTTAATCTCTCTCTAACTACCTTCGTTATACCTGAGATATGGAAACAAGCGATTGTAGTTCCCCTACTAAAACCAGGGAAGCCGGCGAACCTAGGAGAGTCTTATCGCCCGATATCCCTCCCTTCGCCGGTAGTGAAATTACGAAAGCCCATTCTGCTTCCTTACTTCATTACAAATCTAAAATTGGCCGATCATCAACATGGTTTCCGCAAAAATCACAACACGACATCCGCTTTGAACGCCATTACAACTCAGATTAATAACGGTTTGAATCAACACCCACCAAACCATAGGACGGTTCTCGCGGCACTTGACCTGTCAAATGCATTTGACACGGTCAATCACGCCACACTCCTCCGAGGTCTGGATAAGACACCGCTCCCTGCCGGCCTTAAGAGGTGGACCGCTAATTACCTCAATGGTCGACAGGCAACAGTCAAATGCAGGAACAACAAATCTAGACCACGAAGAATAAAACAAGGGGTGCCGCAAGGTGGTGTTCTCTCTCCTCTTTTGTTTAATTTCTATATTTCGAGACTTTACCCCCCACCACGGGGAGTCTCCATTGTTTCCTACGCTGACGACTGCACGATAATGGCCTCGGGCAAGGGTCCCTCTGTTGACGAACTCTGTATTAGAATCAACAGTTACCTCCATGACCTTTCCAGCTTCTTCACCGAGCGTAATCTGACCCTATCTCCGACTAAATCGACGGTGACCCTGTTTACTACATGAAACGCGCAGATGGGGCAAGAGTTAAATGTTCACGTAGACGGAGTACCTCTACGTACTGTCAACCACCCAAAAATCTTGGGTGTGACATTTGACAACGGCCTCACCTTCGCTGGTCATGCCACCGCAATAGCCTCAAAGGTACAGAGCCGCAATAATATCCTCAAGTCACTGGTCGGCAGTACTTGGGGAAAAGACAAAGAAACATTGCTTGCTACATATAAGGCTATTGGCCGGCCGGTTATTGACTATGCTGCGCCTATATGGTCGCCCAATCTTTCTGACACCAACTGGAGGAAATTGCAAGTCTGCAAAACACCGCCATCAGAACTGCTACGGGATGCCTACTTATGTCATCTGAGTCTCACCTCCATCAAGAGGCAAAATTGCTCAATGTTCAAGAGCACGCGGAACTCTTGAGTAGACAGTGCCTTCTGAACTGTCATAAACCTAGTCATCCAAACCGACATCTTTTGGATGTAGCACCGCCCCCCAGAGACATAAGGAGACATCTCCGTAAGCATTACGATGAGATCCGGCATCATATCTCTTTGCCGTCTGATATGCGGAACCATAGACGGGCTCTAAATGACCTCCACACCGAGTCGGTAGACAGATCTCTCAGATCTCCGCCTGTGAATCCCGTTCTTAATACCCAACCACCTGAATTGGCTGAAGAGGAGCATGTACTTCCGAGGGAGACTAGAGTCATACTAGCACAACTTCGCTCTGGATATTGCAATAGGTTAAACTCTTACTTATCCAGACTGAACCCCATGATACCATACATCTCTTCTCCTGGTCAGTTGAACCCACTCTTCTAACACCTACATCACTCTGGTCCAACCCTGTGGAAACTGCGCGTTTCCTCGGACTTCCGTTAGAAGAGCCTGATGACAATTTAGAGTGATCGAGCCCATTGGGCAGGGCGAAGCACTGTTAACAACAACAGCGATACGCCAGCATCAGAGCTAGCAATATTGGATGTACGTGGTGATTTTCGATTCGCAGAAGCTCCTTCTACTCACGGAGATGTTGAAAACGGATACTAGGCTTAAACATTTGAAATAACTTTTAATACTTTTTAATACAACCATGTTTAAGTATAACAACTGAATTCGTAAAGTTGAAACGGTTTCTTCCAGGAAGCACGAAGAAATAAATAAAAGAAAAATTTTATTTTCTTAATCTTTGCATTTGTAATAATTTAAAAATTTTCCATAGATATTAAACAAGGCTTTTTTTAAAATTAAACTAATGTCGAATCCTTAATATCTTCGTGAATATATGTGTGCACATACGAGGTGTGTTCAAAAAGTATCGCGAATTTTGTGTTTTTTCAAAAATTATTTATTTATTCATGAATATCTATTTTGTCCCCTTCAAAGTAATCCCCATGAGATATTATACACTTGTGCCAACGGTTTTTCCAATCTTCGAAACACTTCAAAAAATCATTTTTTTGTTTCTTGTTCAGCTCCTCCTTCGATGCCGTCTTTATCTCGTCAAGAGAAGCGTAACGTCGTCCTTTCATGGGCCTCTTCAGTTTAGGGAACAAGAAAAAGTCACAGGGGGCCAGATCTGGGGAATACCGTGGCTGCGGCATCATTAGTGTGTTGTTTTTGGCCAAAAAGTCGCGCACAAGCAACGATGCGTGAGCAGGGGCGTTTGCAAAAGCCAATTTTTGTTCTTCCACAAATCGGGGCGTTTCTGGCGGATTGCTTCGCGCAAATTGCGCATAACTTGCAGGTAATATTCCTTATTGACCGTTCTTCCCTGTGGTAAGAGCTCATGATGCACCACGCCTCTGCAATCGAAGAAAACTGTCAGCAAAACTTTCACATTCGACCGAACTTGGCGCGCTTTTTTCGGTCTTGGTTCGTGCGGCAGCTTCCGCGCACTTAATTTCGTTTTTCACACAAAATTTGATACAGGTTCTTTGATCCATTTTTTTGAATAGGTAGAAATCGAAGACGATCCAAAACACGTGCAAGCAAAGCAGCTGTCAACAATTAACTGAACATTCAAAATGGCCGAGCTTGTCGGCATAAGTGAGAGACATGAGTACCAACATAACGCCACAAAAAAATTCGAAATTCGAATATACGTAACCAGCGAAAATTCAAAATTCGCGATTCTTTTTGAACACACCTCGTACGTTGTACTTGCCGGCGCATATGTCTGATACGATAGTCAACGTTTAAATCAGACCTGCTAAATTCCCCTTACCATTGAGTATTCAATTAACGGTTTTCAGAAATCCGCAATTAGTAATTGATTAGAATTGGAGAAAAATTAAAAAAAATTTAAGATATCAAAACAAGTAAAGAAGTCTAAGTTCGGGTGGTACCGAACATTAAATACTCAGCTGTGTAAAGGTGGTTGTGGTAAATTGTTGTGCAGGTTTGACCTATGCCTGACAAGTCTATTTTAATACTTTCAGTTCGCATTTGCGTTCAAATAGACAGACGGACAGACAGATAGACGTAGCAAGAGACGGACATGGCTACACCGACTCAGCTCATCCTCCTGATCATTTCAGTATACTTTTTGATGGGACTATTTCTTTTCCTTCTCATACGTACAAACATTTCATGTTCATGAAAGGTATGAAAATCAAAAAAGATATACAACTTCGCTCTTGCAGTGTCGTATGAACTACTTGCCCGGATATTTTACTTTTCATCCTGATCGTTTTGATATGCATTAATACATATATATATGTCGATTCGTTTACGCCGAATGAAGTAATATACCTTGTGTGCGTAACAAAAATAGATATAAAAAATTTGTGTCTTTTATGGCGCCAAAGTACTCAACCTATCTTTATAAAATTTTCACAATATATACTTGGGTTCACTGGGTACAGCATAGACAGTGTGCAGTTTTGAAAAAGTGGGCGGAACCACACCCCCAGGCTATATAAAGTTTCAATTCGTCATAACTCCGAACTTTTTTGGTCTAAATTAATGATATTTGGATATACATATGTGCCACTTAGTCAATATTGTTATGGGTTACCTGAGACTGAAAGTCATTTTAGCTGATTCAATTGCTGGACTTGTGCGGTTGGTTGGGTGTCAGTTTTGATTCACCTTCCGGTTTGACGTTTAGCTACGGGAAAGTGCTGATTTTTGCTGAAGTGGCAGCACAAATATTCCCATAGAATGGAAAAGACACCAATAACGGAACTTTTAATTGCCAGACAAACAAATGGTTGGTGTGTTCTTGGTGTGCCCAGAGTTAAATTTCGGGTAACCAATAAGTGTCAAATGAGCGAAATGGGCAAATGGCCCGAAAAGGGCGACGTACAATGAATTGTCGTGACGAAGTGGGTAAAAGAAGTAGAGTACAAAAACATGTACAGACTATAAACGTGTATTGAAATTAATGCAAGATAGCGAAAACAAAACCCACAAAAATGCTAAAATCATTAAAAACATGAAGTCACAGCCAAATTGACCAGGGTGGGAGACACGTGGAATCCTGTCCTACCTTAAGACAAAAATGGCAACTAATGTAATTAATTTTGTAAAAACATAATAAAAATGAACTTAAATGGTTTCCTTTGGCGACAGAATTCGGTTATTACACGCCATGCAAGCAGTAATGTCAAAGGCTAGGTCAGATGAGGAGCTTCATGTGCCTCCTATCCCCAAACCCAGCAACATGGTGTCCCGCGGGTTACTAAGGGAACACACCAAACGCATGTTCTAGAACCTTCCTTTTTTCGCGCGCCAACGAAAGCGTGCCTTCAGGGTTCGGACTTGACCAAAATTGCAGTAACTTTCATAGTCACTACACTTTAGCCCAAATTTACTACGTTTTGTGTTTCTCTCTGAATAGTTACAAGTCAATTTGTTTTATCTATAAACCCTCCAAGAAAGTAAAGTTAATTATCATCCATGTTCTTGCATCTAATCTTGCTTTATCCAAAAAAATTTTCCTTAATACAAATAACCGATGAGCAAAATAGTAGCGAAAGTAAATGTACTTAATTTCTTTTCTTTAAAGCCCAAAGTAAAAGTATAATTAACGTACTTTCAGCTCTAAATAATTTCTACAGTCAAATGATCATTAAGTCTACTATGGGGAAAAAAAAAGTAAAATCATATCTTCCATTTAGTTTCAATAGTTTTATGTTTTATATTCCTGTACTGTACTGTACTCATACCAAATTAAGTAGTACAAAAAGCATTGAAAATAAAAGTACTAGTTCGAACCCTGATGGCAATCCGTTCATAGCAATCATCTGATGGTAACGACCAATCAGATTGTTCCACCTGGCAATAATCACGCCACGTCAACGGGCAACGGAACTTTTCCATTGCGCAGTCGCGTTAAGTGAATAATTTTGGGCATAGCAGCGTCACCGGCATTCGAAGAATTCAAAAAAATATACCGGATTTGAACGGGAGCGGTCGTGCGCGTGTAAAAAGAAAAAAAAAATGTTGGTATCATTTCGAGAAAAAGTTGTTTTAAAAAAGTTATAGAAGTGTCTGAAATAGTGAAAAGAAGTTGGTGCAATTAATAACTGCAAGCCTCCTTTAGTTGGCTGAATTATGCGCGTGCTATCAAGAGTGTAAAATGTTTGCTAGTAGTTGATTAACAGCGCAATATGGAACAAATTCAACCACACCGGCACTATTAATAAAATGTATTAAACAGTAACTACATAAACTAGATCGCTTATGCGTCTGTGCGTATGAAACGTTCTATTAAAAATGTTAATCAAAAACTACTTTGTGATTAAACAAATTAAATCGACAAAATCTTAAAAAAAGGATGTTATAATTTGTCAACAGCTAAATCAGCAAAAAAATACATCAAATCATTTACATTCGGCAGATTGTTGTATTTAAAAAACCCGATGTTGAGGCCAAACAGCAACTGCTCTGCGTAATACCAATAATCAGCGTGGAATGCAATTAAGCCAGCAAAAAGGATTGTGTGTGTGTTTATCTACAACAAGCTCATATACAAATTGTTATATTCGAAGCGGAAAAATAATGCAGCCACAGTGAACTTCTTGACGAAACCGCTGTTTTGTGTTACACATTAAATCAAAGTCAATGTACAAAACAAATAAATAATATGAACTAACGAATATAACAGAATACGCTCTTTACGCAATTGACTTGTCGTCAACGAATCTTAAAATGGCACATTTTACAACATTAACCAATAATTTGGTTTGGTGTTAACTTTTGGCGAAATCAGATTTATTCCTTTTGCACATCAACCATTTCTAAATTTTGCTGGCAGCTAAGTATCCTCATGGTCACCTGTGCAACAAGAAAAACGAACTCGAGAATCTGTCCCATATTTGGTAAGTTGGTGTAACTCGGACTATACAATTCCAGCAATGCAACAAGAGCAACAACGACCGCGCAACACAGCGCTAACAGCACAACAACAAACGCGCCACTTACAAATCCGGCAGTAATAAATGCCGATAACAACAACCGGTAACAAGACCGGCAACAATAACCATCACTAGCAACTAAACCGGTAACAACAAGTCCGGGCACCACAAACCCGGTAACAACAACATCAGTAACCACCCGTAACTACAAAACCGGCAAGACAACCAGCATCGACAACAGCAGGGGCCGCCCTCCTCTAGGCCCACTGCAAAACCACCCGGATTGACAACAACAACGAGCACTGACAACAGCGAGGGCCGCCGTAATATAGGCCCGCCACACTAACTCAGCAACGACAACAACAACACAGCAGTAACATCAGCGAGGGCCGCCGTAATATAGGCCCGCCGCACTAGCAGCAGCAACAACAGCACCAGCAGTGACAACAGCAGGGGCCGCCGTAATGTAGGCCCGCTGCACTAATACCAACCACAACAACAGTAGCGCCCGACCAACAGCCTACTGCAACAATGGGTGAGATCAACCTGATGTAGTTAGTTCTGTTTTTTTTTGTAAATAATATAGAATTAAATTAAACAAACTAAATTTAGCTTAATCTAACTTAGTTTAAATTGAACTTAAAGAGCGCATAAAACCCCAGGCCTTAGTATTTAAAAAAAAAAAAAATTTGATGTGAAATGAAAATTGATTTACTTTGACGCATTCCTCAAAAAAAAAAAAATTTGACTTCATATTAGAGCAATGCGTTTAATTGTTTGTTTTCTTTATTATAAAATCTAGTATTTAAATAGCCAAATTATCAAGTACTTCAATTCTTTAAAATTACAAGAATGTGAGTTACTTAATACTTTTGCTGCGATTTTACAAAAACAAAAATGTTTGCTTATAATGCAAAATTCTTTATTGCTATTTAAGCGTTTACTAATAAGTGTTTAATGTACAACTTTTTTTTTTGATTAGCATACGTATACATGAAAAACAATACAAAAAGGTTTAAACAAGTAAATTAAATTTCAACTGCTTTACTGCCCTTTTTTAATTTATAAATATAATTAAATTTATAGCTATTGTTTTTTTAAACCATCAGTTTTCCATTTACATTGAAAATTAGCAAAAGAATTAAAAACTATATGATATAAAATAATTTTAATATCGATTTCCATTTAAATTGTAGTCCGTGGACCGTTAGGGTCATTTATTAAATTTAGTTACACTTTTAGAAAGTTAAGACAAAGTATGGGCGAAAAAAAAAAAAAATTAAGAATTTTAAGATATAATGTCCCTTCGATTCCAATTAAACTTCTAAATACATAAATATTGATACAAAGATTGTAGCCTAGAAGTAATTCTCAATGATATTGTGACGAATTCGATGATTCCTTGATTATCAATCCTGGGTTCGATCACTATAAAGTCGAATAAACACACGCACAGATAATGTAAGTAATAGCTAGTTTTATTTACTAGTAATAAACGCAAAACAATTTTAAGAGTTTGATAACTTTACAGTAGTTCACTATTGAATGCTTGAAAATAAACTGATCAGTCTGCCTTGCTTGGTCACTGCCTTATATAGTCCGACAGGGTGCTTGCCTACGCACCGAGAACTTTCTTGGTTGTTCGCTTTTCGTGTTCTGGAAGGGTCGGTGTTATTTATTGGCATCTCCTCTTTGCATCGTATTCGCAAACACTCGCGCCATCTCTCTTCCTCTTCCTAGTTACACGCTTGCATGCATAAGCGTAGCCATCGTTATCTCAGTTGTCTGTTAACTAGTGGTGGGAGTGTTATTGAGTTAGGGATGGTACATGCTTGCGAATAATCGCCACACTGCCCTCCACCTAAGTCTGATCGTCCCGATCAGACACATTGCCGGAACCAAACGCAGCTAGCCTCTCCTGTCCATCAACAATCTGAGACAAAACACCTCCTATAGCATAACCACTCGCATCTGTATCCAGAATAAACTTTGAACCTGGAATTGGATATGCTAACATCGGGGCAGTGCATAGTCGTTCCTTCAATGTTTGAAAAGCCACCTCCTGTTCCTTCTTCCATTCAAAACTCATATTCTTTCTCGTAAGGTCATGGAGACTACTAGCTACGCTGGCAAAATTCGGTACAAATCGGCGATAATACGTGCACAGCCCAAGGAAGCTCCGTAACTCATGCAAATTTCTCGGTCTTGGCCAATCCTTTACGGCTTCGATCTTTTCCTTAGCAGTGCAGATTCCCTCCGTAGTTACCTTGTGACCCAAATAACTTACTTCCTTTTTAAACAAGGAACACTTCTTAGGACTTAGTTTCAGACCAGCAACAGCTATTCTTTGGAAAACTTCCTCCAAGTTCTTTAGGTGTTCCTCAAAGCTTTTTCCCAGCACGATGATGTCGTCGAGTTACACCAAACATGTTTGCCAGTGCAATCCTTTTAGTATCTGGTCCATGAGTCTCTCAAAAGTAGCTGGAGCATTGCATAGCCCGAAGGGCATTACCGTAAATTGCCAAAGCCCTTCTCCAACGCTGAAGGCTGTCTTTTCTTTATCTTCATCCTTCACCTCCACTTGCCAGTAGCCGCTTTTCAAGTCCAGTGTGGAAAACCATTTCGTTCCAGATAACGAGTCCAGAGTATCGTCGATTCTTGGCAATGGATAACTATCCTTCTTCGTTACGTCGTTCAATTTTCGGTAATCCACACATCATTTTTCCATCCTTCTTTTTCACTAGTACTACCGGTGAGCTCCATGGACTAGCTGATGGTTCGATCACGCCGCTGTCACTCATTTCCTGAATAATTTCTCTTACCACTTGTCGTTTGGCCAATGGAATACTACGAGGAGCTTGGCGGATTGGTCTTGCATCACCAGTATCAATTTGATGCTTCACAACTTTGGTCCGACCTGGTTTGGAACCATCCTTGTCAAATATGCTCGAGTACTTTGATAGAAGTTCCTTTGCCTTTTTCTGATGATCTTTTTCGAGGCCTGCCGTCCACGACATGATATCATCTGAAAGATTAATCTTGATGGTGGAATCATTTTCCTGAAGCTGTTCACAATTGATAACTACCTCGACCTCTTGGCATTGTCCCAATATTGCTCCTTTGGAAAGTTTAATCGGCGATTTGAACTCATTAAGTACTCTTACCGGTACACGTCCATCTTGTTTTGTCATAGCCAGGGTTTTTCCTACTAATATGTTCGTCCTTGATTTGTTTGCTGCCTCGACAACCCACAACTTGTTTGTCCCATAATCTCCATCAATCTTTCCCCATATGATTGCTTCCGACTTCGGTGGAATTTGTTGGCTCTCCTCCACAAGCACTCGCTTACTAACGTATTTGTTTTCGTAACCAAAATTTAATGGCACATCCATGTTCTGGTAATTCATAATCCTGTTTTGCATGTCGATCTTGATGCCTTGCTCGCTTAAGAAGTCCACACCAACTATGATTTCGTCAACAATATCTGCTACTATAAAATTGTGTAGAACGGCCACGTTCCCAATAGCGATTTCACATGTTACTTCTCCTAGGACATGGGTGTCCTCACCCGTGGCCGTACGTAACTTTGCTCCATGCAATGGTCTCACCTCCTTGTTGACTAAATCAGATCGAATTATGGAATGTGATGCGCCTGTATCCACAGTTAGTAAGTGCTCTATTCCATCCACATATGCAACAACAGTAACATTACTAGCTTTCCTTCCGATCTGTGAGACAGAGATTATGGGGCATTCAGTTGCGGGAGCCAGTCCACGCCCCTTTCGGCTGGCTTGATTTAGTTTAACGACTGATTTGGCTGGGAAATTGGCTCACCTCCTTCAGCTTTGCGTTTTCGTCCACCTGAATTGCTGGGGTTACTGGAGCCAGTGCCGCAATAACGTGCTATGTGACCTGATTTTCCGCACTTAAAGCATTTAATGGCACCATTACTATTTTGCTGTACTCCGTTCAACGCTTCCAGAATTGTGTCTACCCAGTCTGGCCGTTCTACCTCCACGCGGTGAGCCTTGTACGTCGGCTTACTTAATAGCGAAGCTGTCTCCTGCGTTAGAGCATGAGATACCGTCTCAGCAAATGATCTCTTGGGATTTGCATATGTGGCTCGCTTCGTCTCCACGTCACGTATTCCATTTATAAAGCTTTGGATTTTTACCCTTTCTGTGTATTCTACGGGTGCGTCTGCGTTTGCTAGATGGGCCAATCTCTCGATGTCCGATGCAAATTCCTGCAAAGTCTCATTAGGTTTCTGGGAGCGATTCTGTAGCTCTATTTGGTATATCTGCTTCCGATGCTCGCTACCATAGCGTCTCTCAACTGCATTCATTAATGCTTCATAATTGTTCCGTTCTCCGTCAGGAATAGTCTGCAAAATTTCGGCTGCAGGTCCCTTCAATGCCACGAATAATGCAGCAACTTTGTCTTCCATGCCCCAATTATTCACAGCTGCCGTCTTCTCAAACTGTAGCTTAAATACCTGGAAAGGAACAGAACCATCAAATGACGGGGATTTTACCTTGGGAGTATTCGCTAAAGCAGATGGACGGTTCAGTTGCAACTCCTGGATACGGCCCCTTAACGCATATACCTCGGCCTCTATTTTATCTTGAAATTGTGCAATTTTTGCATCTTGCACTTCTAGTTTCGCTGACACCTTTGCTTCCTGTTCTTCCAACTGCGATGAGATATATGCTTTCTGTTCTTCCATTTGAGATCTCATGTATGCCTTCGTTTCATCTAGTTGAGCTGAAATCTGGGATGTAATACGTGTATCCTGTTCTTCCAGCTGAGATACTATGTGTGTCTTTTGTTCTTCCAGCTGTGTCGATATGCTAGATGACATCTGAGTCAATACAGTCAACAACGCATTAGTGTCCACACTTGCGGCTGGAATTGTAGACTCCTTCTCTTCCATTTTTGTCGATGCTTCTTCCACAAGCTGAAACACATGATCGTCAACGTTAATTCCTTCAGCTTCCATAGCCTCTCGCAATCGTGACTGTAGCTCTGATTTATTGCCTGTGGTATTCAAGCCACGCTGTTGCAGCTCATTTTTGAGTTGCTGGATCTTCAGCTCATTCAACTTTGCCATGCCTTTGTTATCCTTGAAATTTCTCGGTATTTATTTAACAATATCCCTTCTGACACCAATTGTGACGAATTCGATGATTCCTTGATTATCAATCCTGGGTTCGATCACTATAAAGTCGAATAAACACACGCACAGATAATGTAAGTAATAGCTAGTTTTATTTATTAGTAATAAACGCAAAACAATTTTAAGAGTTTGATAACTTTACAGTAGTTCACTATTGAACGCTTGAAAATTAACTGATCAGTCTGCCTTGCTTGGTCACTGCCTTATATAGTCCGACAGGGTGCTTGCCTACGCACCGAGAACTTTCTTGGTTGTTCGCTTTTCGTGTTCTGGAAGGGTCGGTGTTATTTATTGGCATCTCCTCTTTGCATCGTATTCGCAAACACTCGCGCCATCTCTCTTCCTCTTCCTAGTTACACGCTTGCATGCATAAGCGTAGCCATCGTTATCTCAGTTGTCTGTTAACTAGTGGTGGGAGTGTTATTGAGTTAGGGATGGTACATGCTTGCGAATAATCGCCACAATATAATAGGGAAATAATATTGGTATAAGCGTAGATCTATAATTTCATAAAGCAGTTATAAATAAAAACTTAAACAAAAATTTATTTATTAAAATAAATGAACATAATAATAATAATATGTGACTTAAAAATAAAATAAAATTCGAAAACCCTAACTTAATATATCTAATCAAAAAAAAAAAGTAAAAACGGCCAAACCCAGACAAAATAAAATAAAATAAAAAGAATAACATAACTATCTAATAAGACCAAAAAACAATTTTTTTTTAGAGAAAACTCGGTACAACCAAATTAATTTTTTTTCTTTTTGGCGTTTGCTATAAAATAGTTATGCTAGCGTAAGTCGATTTAATTAGTTGTAAATGAATTTTAAATAAAATTGTTATACAAATGGGAATGCTGACGTCCACTTTTATTTAGAAGGCGTATAGGAGGTTAGGTAAGGGGCCATCGGGATTAGGTTTGGTGCACCGATGGCCATGGATGAGGGAGAGTTAGCACCAGGGCGTCGCAACAACACCCGCGGCGCCCCCTTATAATGTTCGGCCTCTTTTTTTTATTTTTTCTTTTTCAGCATGGTAACCGGTCATTTCCGGTTCGTTTTTTTTTATTTAATTTTCAGGGTTTCTTTTCGGTTAATTTAAATTTATCTTTGTTTTCCTTTTTCCGTTCGTTATTTCAGTTTTAATTTCGTTTCCATTTTCGGTTATTTTTGAATTTTGATTTCTAGTTAAAATATTTTGGTTGCCCGTTTCTTTTGAATTTATTTGATTTTCCGTTTTATTTGAGTTTTTGTATTTTGAAGTCAACGGTCCGTCCGTGGCATCCGGGTTTAACCGGATGTTGTTTTTTTATATAGGTGTTTTTGCGCGGTTTTGTGCATTTCCTCGCCTTTAAAAGGCATGATTTGACCTTTTTCTGTTTATGGCGCAGGACAGTAAGGTTGGCAAGAGCCCACCCCAGCCGACAATGACTAGCCACAGTACGACCCTAATATCATGCCGACCGCCTTCCTTACTGCTCCATTTTTGTTGCGATACCATAACAATATCTACATAATTTTGGAAAAGTGGGAGGTGACACGTACACATATTTTGTGTTTTGTTTTGCTCTTAAACTTTCACGATAGGTTCAGGAGTTCGCTGGGCACGACACAGTCTGTATATAGCTTTTGGAAAAGCCCACAGGTTATATAAAGCTGCAGGTCGGTATAGTTAGGAGTTTATTTGGCTCAAGTTAATGACATTTTATATATAGTTCTATGTATCAAATCGTCAAAACAACGTCTACCGGGTTTGCTAGTACATTATAAAATGGCGGAAGCAAAGAACGAATTTCAGCATTCTTTTTTTAAAACTGAGAGACTAGTTTGCGTTCAAATAGACAGACGGACAGACAGACAGACGGGCATGGCTAATTCGACTACGCTTATCGTGCTGATCATTTTAGTGAACTTTTCTCTTCTTGTTCTCATAGTTACATACATTTAATGTTTATGAAAATCAAAAAAGATATATAACTTCGCTATTGCAGTGGGCTATTAACTACGTGCCCGAATATTGTGCTTGTATGTTTCCCAATTTGGATAATTTTTGGAAGGAGTATAATACATACTACTGAGAAGCAGCTGACCAATTTTCATTGAGATATCAACATTTAATTATAAGCGTTTGCCTTTGAAAATAGCAGCAATTTTATGCTGTCGAGTTTTTATTAAAAAGCTTATTATGTGTGCAAAATCTGATTGATATAACTTGCTTCGTTGTAGAAATACCGGACATTAACCGATTTCGCCCATTTTCACAACAAACAGTTACCTTTATATAGTGAACATTATCACCAAATTTCGTTTCGACAAATCAATTTTTGGCGGAGTTATGGCATAAAAGTTTTGTAGAATAATCCACTATAAAAGTAGGGGGGCCACGCCGTGGAAACCTGCGTGCTGAATTTCGTTTCGGTATCTTGAACGGTTTCATGGCGGTGCCACTCCCACTTTCAAAAATTTCTTGAGAGATTTATTTTATGCCCTAATATCAATGTATACACCAAATTTTATCTTTATAGGTGTATTATATACTAAGTAATCACTTTTTTTGTGTTTTCGAAAAGATTCTATATATAAAAAGTGGCGTGGCTATCATCCCATTTCGCCAATTTTAAATAGGTAAGTAACCTGCATACCAAATTTCATTATGATATCTCAAAATTTACTCAAGTTATCGTGTCCACAGACGGACATGGCTTAATCAATTTTTCTTTTCGCCCTGAACATTTTGATATGTATAAGTCAATATCTATCTCGATCCTTTTATGGCGTTACGTACTGCCGTTAGGCGACTAAACTTAATATACCTTGTGTGCGTAGCACTACTAGATATAAAAATGAATGTGTGTCTGTGTCTCTGGCGTCCAAAGCACTTAACCGCTCTTTATGAAATTTTCAGAGTGTATTTTTGGGTTCACTGGTTACAGTATAGGCCTTACATAATATTGGAAGTGAGCGATCTCAAGCCCCATTCCATATAAATGTTTAAGCTTGTATAGCGTCCACCGTTGTATGACCAAAACTACAAGGTGGCGCAAAAGTAAGCTTCCGATGTTCAGCATATCGGTTGTGGCACGTGCAGTGTGTGCTGTTGCACCGTCTTGTTGGAACCACATGTTTTCCAATCCCAATTCATCAAGTTGCGGCAAAAAGAACTCGTTGATCATTGCTCTGTAGCGCTCACCATTCACAGTAGCCGTTTGGCCCCGACCGATTATTGGTCAAATAAATAGTCAGCAATTTTCCGCGTTCTGGAGCAGTGTAGCGTAACATTGTTTATTAACGTGTATTTCGCATGTGTTTACTACACAAATGTCAAAACAGAACTGACTTTAGGGGCCCATCGCAAAGTTTATAGCATTTTCTGATAAGAGGAGTACTTTTGCGCCACCTTGTATAATACCCTGTGTACTTGCACGCTGGGTATACAAATGAATGTGTGTTTGGCGTCCAAAGTACTTAACCGATCTTTATGAAATTTTCACATTAGATTCTTGAAATACTAGCATTCTATCTGCATCAGTGGAGGAGATATGGCATATTCCGGTTTCCTACCCCTCTTTTATAAAGCTTTGGTCCAAAAGTGCGCGTGGTCGTCCACCGATTTTGCTTATTTTCTTTGGGCGCACTCTAGTTGTCTATATTATATCTCGTGTTAAGTTTCGTAATTCTATCTTACACCGTTTTGAAGTTATGAACAGTCGAATTTGAAATTTGCTTGACTCATAAGTGGGTGGTGCCACGCCCATTTTCCAAAAATCGTATAAAGAATAAGAAAATTGATTTTGAAATTATATTAGTATACCTGTTTCAGTTAATTAGATATGGGCAGTTCAATATTTCTACCTATTTTCCGTATAACTTTCATGAAAAAGTAGGCGTGGTCTTAAAGCGATTTCGCTTATTTTCTACGGGTGCATTCATCACAATAGTATGCCTCCTACACAATTTCGCTAGACCAGCGTAAACGGTTGTGAAGTTATTAAGAGTCAAAATTTGAAAATTTCTTCACTCATTTGTGGGCGGTGCCACGTCCCTTTTCTAAAACTTCATAAAATCGTCAATGGGACAACTAAATTAATAAATCTAGCAAATTTCATCACTGTCGCTGCTTTTATTATTGAATCAACCCATTTTATATGTTTTTCTAAATTTTCGATATGGAAAAGAGGGGCGTGGTTATGATGCGATTTCGCCCATTTTAAACATCAACCTAACTTGGCCGAAAAGCAACCTGTGTGCCAAATTTCATTGAAATATCTCATTTTTTACTGAAGTTATCGTGTCCACGGACGGACGGACGGACGGACTTGTCTTAATGGATTCCTCTGTTCATTTTAAGAACTTTGATATATGGAAATCCATATCTATCTCTATTATCTTGTACCGTTACAAACCACAGTTATATGACCAAAACTATAATTCCCTGTGTACTAGTACACGTTGGGTATAAAAATGTGTAAAGTGTGGTGTCATCATTCCCCGGGCGCTAATCATAAACAAAAAATAGCTGAATGATTTTTATTGTATTATACATATTTGAGTTGATTTGATTTTCTTTTTTTCCGACAGGGTGGATATTAAATGTATATTGGAACGATTTTTCGTCATCCCTTGTCAATTTTTGTTTTGTTACAAACCGGTTTCGGCTATCCGCCATCTTCAGTGTATGTTTTCGTTCTGATCTGTGTCTATCCGTTGTTATGTATTTATAGTCTGGATGCTGTGCCGGGTACTGTTAATATGCGTGTACGAGTATATGGTTCGTGTGTTAGGTTCATGTGTTACGAACGCTCCCGAACGGGAACCGTTAATTAGTTTGTGGATGTTAGGTCAGGCAATGTTAATCGTGGGTTTGAATAGTCTATATTGAAGGATGTTTTTGTGGCTCGTTACTTAGGTAGAAGTCGGTGATTTTCGTCTTTTGGTTTGTTTTCTGTGCTCGCTCGGTTATTGTTATTCGTTTGGTTATTGTTTTTGTAAATTAGTTTTATCGGCTTAAATATTGCTTCAGAATTGGTGCTTGTTTGTTCGTTTATTATTTTCCCGTCAAAAGTCTTTAGTTTGTATATTTCCATGTTTTCAAGCACATTTAAGCGTCGACCTTTTCTTTGTACGTGAAGTGTTCTGGCTGTGTTTTTGATGTTTGCCGGGGTGCATTTGTTTTCGAACAGGTGATTAACAATGTTCGATTCTGGTGTGATGATGGGCTTCCGTGCTTTCTTGTTGTAGTCCCTGATGTGCTCCCGAAATCGTGTACTTTGTTTTCGTCCTGTGTGTCCTATGTAGCTGTGCTGGCATTCGCAGGTAAGCTTGTATACCGCATATTCGCTAAACGGCTCCTCTGAGTTAGTGTTGGTTCTTAGTTTTTGTCCTACGTTGTTCGATGTTCTGAACGCTGTGTTGGTGTTGTGTTTCTTGAAAAAGTTTGCCAACTTGTACATCGTGTTTCCAGTGTATGTCATCGTCGTCCAAATTTTGAATTTCTCCTCTGCGTTTTCTCTTTTCTGCGCCCCATGGTTCCTTCGGAGTTTATGCACTAGGGCTTTTTTGTATCCGTTACTCGTAGCTATGCTGTGTATGGTTTTGAGCTCTTTCTTGTACGATTACTGAGTGAGTGGCGTTCTTTGGAGTCTGTCTACTAGGTGTCTTAATGCTGCATTCTTGTGCTGTTGCGGATGGTTTGATGTAGAATGAATTATGGTGTCCGTGGTTGTTGGTTTTCTATAGATGTCGTAGATAAACTTGTTTGTCAGTTTGTCAATTCTTATTGTTAGGTCCAGATAGTTCAGTTCTCCACCTTTCTCAGTTTCCATAGTGAATTTTATGTTCTCATTCTGCTTGTTTAGGAATTCTAGTATTCGTTCCTCATTGTTGGTATTCAATACGCAGATGATGTCGTCGATGTACCTTGCGTAAAATGTCACTCCCATCTTGGTTTTTAGTTCTTGCATATATTTTATTTCCAGGTTCTGCATGAATGCTTCCATGAGAATGGATGATGTTGGGTTACCCATTCCCATTCCGTTTGTCTGTCTATATATTTTATTGTTGAATTTGAAGTAGTTTTGCTGTAGAGTTGTTCTTAGTGTATTTGTAATTTTTGCTGTACTGACCGTATCCTTTGTTTTGTTAAGTAGTGTTTTGTTTATTATGTCCAATGTTTCTGGAAGCGGTATAGACGGGTACAAGTCCTTTATGTCAAAGGATACTATTCTGCTGTTCTCTGTGAGTTTAACGGTTTCAAGTCTTTCTATTAGTTCAGTTGTATTCCTTTTTGTATGTTCATGGTCTAGTTCAAGCGTGTCATTCAGTATAGTCTTCAGATATTTTGACAGTTTATAACCCGGCGCTGACTTGAAATTAATTATAGGCCGCATTGGCGTATCGGGCTTATGTATTTTTGGTAGATTTTTGTTGGAACGATTTTCCGTCATCCCTTGTCAAGTTTGGTTTTGCGACAAACCGGTTTCGGCGTTCTGCCATTTTCAATGCCTAGCTTCGTTCTGGTCTGTGTCTATCCGCTGCGTTGTTTTTATAGTCCGTGGGTGCTGTGGCAGGTAATGTCAATCTATGTTTTCGTGGTAGGTAACGTTAATATGCTAACATAAAAACAACGGCTCGAATACTTCACGTACAAGGAAAAGGCCGGCGGCTCAATGTACTTGAGAACATGGAGATATACATGTTAAAAACATTTGACGGCAGGATCATAAACGAACAAACCAACACTATCTCTGACGAAATATTTGAACCCTTAAAACTAGTTTACAAAAAACAGCACAAGCCAGCAGGTACAGCAACCAAACACGTAACAATGAACAAGCAAAAACGAAATATGAACCAAACTGCAAAAATCACCGATTTCTACCTACATCAACCTACCGCTTAGCTAACAAGCGGTATGTCTACATACCTACAAAAACAACCCTTGGGACAGATAACAATTCGGACGTATCAATACCGGGCACACACACACGCACAGAACGCCGAAACCGGTTTGTCACAAAACCAAACTTGACAAGGGATGACAGAAAATCGTTCCAACAAAAATCAGCTTACTACCCTGTCGGAAGATCAACACAACAAAATAATTTATTTTTGGTAGCGCTATTAGTGGTGGAGGAGAGGGGTTCATTTGTGTCAGAGTGTATTCAGTCCTGTCGTCTATTATTTTTGTTGCATTTTTATAGCCCCTTTGATTTCGGTCTGGTATTTATCGGTGGGGTTCTCGCAAATTACGCGGCATTTCATTTCTTCTTCCTCCTTATTCGTGTTCCTCTGATCTTGATTTTTTATGTCTTTGATAATGATCTCCCTGCACATGTGTCTGTGTTCTTGTTCTTCGTAGGGGAGAAGCGATATTGGAACCTCTGCATCTACTATGGCTTGCTCCGTTTTTCTTGCCTTGTTGCTGTGTACCAAGTTGTGCTTTAGTCCCTTCTCAAGAAGTTGCGCTTCTTCGTTGTTGATGTCCACCGTGGTCAGGTTCACGAACCTATCGTGAAATCTATGCATTTCTAGGTTGTTGTGCTCGCGCGTTCCCGCCAGTTTGTCCAATTTCCTGCTTAACGTTTTGTATTTTTGTTTGAGTTCGTTCTTCATTTCAGCCTCTATCCTATCGAAGCAGTCCATCAGTGAAGTTGTAGGCATAAGCCTCGCTAGTTGTCAGTGAATTGCCAAAACTTCCGCGTTTGCCTTATCCTTCTTGGCATATATTATATTTGCTTGATTCAATTTGATTTTCAATTTACTCCCAGAGTAATATAAGGAGTGTTAATCTCTTCATATAATAAAATTGTATCAGGTCGATGTTTGTACATTACAGATATTCAAGAAAAATATATAAAGGAGGGATTATTATTGAGCCAATAGAATCCAAATCAACAGGTTGTAGAATTTTAATGTAAGAGATCCTTTAATTCGATATCTCGACGGGTTTCGGAGTTATCGACAAAATGTATGCATAATATGGGTATTAAACGAAAGTGTAACGACAGCCTTTGAGCATTTCTCTGACTACGCGCAAGCGGGTATATGAACAGATGCAAAGGCAACCGCTAACCGAACCACCTTATCCGCGTTTACGATATTAGCGTAGGGTTAAATGTTGCTTGCGCATATGCGTGCCGCTTAAGGGTCGAACGCGGATTGGTTTACCCTAAGCAGGCAGGCGATTCGTGCCTTACGGTGTCCAAAATGCCTCAAGGGTTAATGGGTATAAAAGGGGGTCCCGCTGATCGACAGCAATTAAAATCGAAAAGTCGCGGTCTTAACTAGTGCCAAAAGTGTTGTGAAAATAAAAGTAATTTTTCAAAGTGCGTTGTATTCACCTTAAAGTGTAGGTGCGCGAGTGACAAAGTCTACTTTATAAAGTGCGGTTTCACGCTAAAAGTAAACGCGATCGCATAAAATAAGAATGCACCTTGATACCAGGGAATCCTCCCTAGGTATCTCACCAGCGCAAGGAGAGCCGCCACCACAGGGCGTGAAAATCCCCTCAAGAAGCAGCAAAGTCACCGGTAAGTCAAATTGTGAGATTTAAATTTTGTTTGAAAGCCTTTTTTCTGAATTTTTACCCGTGTCTAAAATATATCTTTGTGAATTTTTATCCAGATAAATCTTTGTGCGAAGTTATAACCTTTCTCTTAATTAAGTGCAGTAAATTTTCATTAAAATAAATTTTTCATAAAATCCAAATTTGTTGATACACTTTCTTTTTGATCTATTTTCATTTAAATAAGTTTTTGCGGTAGATATGTTTTATTGATTCGGCGATTTTTTTCTGTAAAAAGAGTGGTTGAATTAATAACCTAGGTTATCCTTTACTAAAATAAATTCGGATAAATTAGTTCATGAGTCCATTTAGCAGAATTGTCTCCATAGAATTGTTGTTGGCAGTTTTGATCAAAATCAATTTTGAATGATCATTCTATATTTTCCGAAATTTTTGTAAATAAATATTTGTTGAATTTCCATTGAAATATTTGCTTCAATTGTTCATTTATTAGATTTTTTCCGATTAAATCTAATTTCAAAATTCAAGCATATCAAAATATGCATAAATGCACTTAGGTGTACATAGGTGTGTACATATGTATGTACACGAGCATGTAGGTAAACAAAGGGTAGATGAAAAGAAGAAGAAGACATTTTTTTTGAAGCCAGGTTAAATTTGAAACGAAAAAAAAATCGCTGAATTTAATTCAAAAAGCCAGAAAAAATTTTTATCAAAAATACTGGAGAATAAAAATATTTAAAAAAAAAACATATGTATGGATATACGTTCTCTTGTTGCAGCGAGCACGAAGCCAGCCGAGAGCTGCGACATTTTTTGCTACATGAACTCACTGCTACACAAGTATACACCTAAATCCATACATAAAACTACACAAATTATTGGGCACTAAACACAGGAAACATCAACATCACACATTCACACATTAGCGAAATATTCAGGGAGTAATTTTTTTTGGCCAAAAGGTCCAAATCCGGGGGATATCTGTGGCCAAAAGCGTTAGCATAGATCCCTGCCAGATTGCACAAACACACAGACACGCACACATAACACGGAGAATTTTTCCACGACGATCCAACACGAGCCACGAACACCGAACATTTTTCCCAAAATCAGCAATACTACGTGTTGCAAAACATCATCATCAGCATCATCGACGTGCTGCTAAGCATTTTGTGGCACGACCACCGACACCCGTAGCAACATTAGCCACTTCAGCAACATCAGCAACACTCACCAGCAGCATTTCTCACTACACATACACACTAACACCCACGAGCACAGAAACAGCAAAGCGGGAGAGCAGACAAGCGCAGCTCACGGTGAGCGCGCTCGCCAACTTGAAATTTTTAAATTTTACTACTACACACTCTTCACACAGTTTTTGGTATATATTAGGGTGCACCACCCATGCATTTTTTTGTTACAAGTTGTAAATTTAAGTTTGGAGTTTTATTCGTGAATTCATTCATTTTTTCCTTTTATTTATTTATGATATTAGTTTTATAACTTATTTAATATTAGTTCTTTGAATTTGGAATTTCACCTACCTTTAAGTTAGTACTAGCATATTTTTTTTGCATACGCACCAATGCCTACCCAGGCTTAAACATTTTTCGGTTGAGGGACATTAGCCTAGTTGGCAACAACATTGTTTTCACTTTCCGGTTGTTTGTTTTTTTTCATAAATAATATAATTTTTATTGTTAGTTTTGCTGGCCTTATTTAATTATATTTAAGTTATATGTTGGTGAGCTCAAGGCCAAAATTGAAATGAAACACGGTGTTTTTATTTTTAAAATTTTTAATGGTCGGTCGATATTTCGACTTCAATCTGAAGTCATTATCAAGACTATTGTACACAAAACATGGAGGAAAAACATAGATAAAAATATATTAATTATATTGCAAAACATGAATTTACGCTCTGGCATTACAACTTACTTGCATGAATATGCTTTGTCGACTGTTTAAATATTAGAAAACATGTAATTGAGAAGAAGGTGAAAAGCAAACAATTAAAGTACCGCAAATATAAACAACAAAACAAAAACTAAAGACAAGGATTTCCGGCCACAGATCGAATTTAAAGCTACGTAACGCTTCGTCTGAAAACAAGACTGCCTTTTCATCCCATTGCACCAATACTGGACATCATCCTGACTTTGAAAATGTTAAAATCCTCGCCAAAGAAAAGCACTACAATAAACGCTACATTTTGGAAATGCTTCACATTATGAACACAACACACAATGTTCACTCAGAGCGCCACAATCCAGATAACATCCCGCTACAAACAAGTTTGAGGAAAACAACTAGCATGTAGGATGGCACATGTTGTTTATATATTTTTTTTGTCTTGTTTATAATTTAATGTAAGATAGTTGGTGCATATACATGTTTGTTTACATATACTGTTCTTTAAAATTTGTTTATATTTGCGGTACTTTAATTGTTTGCTTTTCACCTTCTTCTCAATTACATGTTTTCTAATATTTAAACAGTCGACAAAGCATATTCATGCAAGTAAGTTGTAATGCCAGAGTGTAAATTCATGTTTTGCAATATAATTAATATATTTTTATCTATGTTTTTTCTCCATGTTTTGTGTACAATAGTCTTGATAATGACTTCAGATTGAAGTCGAAATATCGAAAGACCATTAAAAATTTTAAAAATAAAAACACCGTGTTTTATTTCAATTTTGGCCTTGAGCTCACCAACATATTTATAACTTAAATATAATATAATTTTTTTTATTCGTCAGTAAATTTGTAGAAATTTCAGTTTTTTGTTCTTTGCTTGGTTTCTTCTGAATTGTTGTTTTCCGGTTGTTTCATTTTTAAATTTCCTTTTCCTTTTTTTTTTACACTTTTAGTTTCCACGCGCACTTAGTTCTTCCTTGTTTTTTTTTTCTTGTTTCGGTTTTCGATTTAGTTTTATTAGCTTTTTGCTTTGCACTTTCACTACTTTCACGTCTCTTTCTAATTAAAAAATTTTTTTGTTTGCACATGCATGAAATAATGCACATGCACCGAACCGACACCTTAAACTAATATCAAAAGACATTAGTTCTGAAAAATCAGCTTTGACCACGCGGTCAAAGCCCTATAACAGAACCACTGTCTTTTGTCCAGCACATGTTGTTTTTTTTTCCTCTACTTTTAGCTTAAGAGTTGTTTTTGGTACCAAATTCATCCGGATAAGCAAGGTAACAGTTTTTGTAATAGGAAAATTACATATGCACATGCCTTTTTAGGTGTGAAGTTTTCTCTGAGCAGGGCACACATACTTATACATATAATTTGGTTGACATTTTTATTGAGAGTTAGCGCTCACAAGTGCGCTCTTATTGATATATGTCTATACGTGTGCTTTTGCACAAATAGTTAGATCTACATTAGGCCGGTTTCGAATTTCGAAAAAAAATTTTTTGTAAGAGGTTTTTTTTTTCAAATAACGAAATAACATATTGTTGTAGATAAGGCTAGTTTGAATAGATAATAGTAAGTTTTTTTATTGTTATAATAAACATTGTATGAATTTGAAATTCGCTGGTATAAGCTATTTTGTTGAAGTTTATGGGTTGAAGAATTTTATCCTTAATAGCGGATTTCATTGATAATATGTCGGACTAAAGACATACTGTTGTTGGTGCAGGTGTTGCCCTTGTGGCAACTGAATGGTAAGTTGGGGTAGTTGAGAAAAGGATGAAGTAAACGTAAGTACCTAAAGACGGACGCTAGTCAGGTTTAAGGGGACTCTACTCGGGAAGCGGAGCCATAGTAGAGTCCAAAGGCTATTCACATCCCGTGAACAGGAGGGGTGGGAAGGCTCCACCTGACTCGGCCAGGTTTTCTCCCGCTTTCCGATGTATCTGTTTCTCTGTTTGGTTTTTTTCTTTCCCCAGGCATGAACCTAATTTTGCTATGCAACTGTTGGGAAAGGAGAAGTGGCAAGAACCGCGCCTCTAAGCCGACGAGCCTCAGCCGGGCTACCACCATGCCACCCCGCCACTCCTCCTCTCCCGCACCAGGCAGTTACGTAACAAAAGGTGTTAATAAGTGCTGCAATAAGCGATGTGACGAAGTCCCATATCTCAACTACTCTCGAAGAAACAATGATTAAGACCGGACACAGTCTATTATAAGTTCTGAGAAGCAGAGAAGCGTGGGCGGTCTGCAAGTATAGGGGTTCAACCTTTATGTTTATTGCCTATTATATTTTTTACGTATATGTAATATTATATGGTTTTGAAATTGCGGTAAGGGGGGAGCTAAAAAAAGTATTGTGAAGCGCGCGCGAGTGAAGCTCCCTACGCCAATGTTTCCAACATATGAACTAGTACTCGTAGTACGTGTTTAGCATCACTAGGACGGGCCGAAATATACTTTTTTGAATTCCCAACATATGTATTTATATTTTGTACATATTTCTATTAACAAACCAAAAAAATGTTTATCTATGGATTATTTCTTATCACAACAGGCTTTCAATATCAAAAAGCAATCCTCATAAAAACACAAAAAATTTTGTATACCAAAGTACCATTGCTATGGATGGGCACAAGGCCAAGGCCAATTATCAAAATTAAAAAATTATTATTCTTGGCCTTGAGTTCATTTATAGTCACGGTACTTTACAAACACAAAAACTTGTACCTGTACACCAATACGTAGGTTTTTAATCAGAATGATCATATTCTTTTATTTGAATTTTGAAAACTTTAGCCAAAGTGAATATTCATTATATAAATTATTCTTAAACTGATAGTTTGAATCAATTCAATCAAAAAACATAAAATTTTTTTAAAGCAAAAAGAACAAATAAAAAAATTAAACCCTGTTTATCTTCAACTTCTTGCTTAAACATTTTTTTGAACAAAAATAAAATAAAAATTTTTTACTACAACCACTACAAACGATACCAATGCCAATAAAGTTTTTAATTTTTTTTTTCAGCAAAAATAAAAAAAGCTTTTACTACAACCATTCAAATCGTTTGTAGTTATGCGTTTAAAGTGTTTAAAAAGTGTAATTTTTTTGAAGCACAAAAAGTTGGTCACTCCATAAATTCACAAAATATTTTGCAGAAACAACAAATCAGAATGAATAGTTCTGAAACAGAAAAATCAGAAACCACTTTTCAGGAACAAAAAATTCAGAATAAACAATTTGGAATATACGTACATGCATATGCATATAAAGAAAAAATTATACAACTTACAACTTAGAGTTGTGGGCAATGGCGACCATATAGCTAATTAAATCGTCTTAAAGTTTGTTATTTTCAAATGAGATTACAATGCCAATCAATCATTGATCGAAACCTCTACATTTCTTCTTGAGTTTTCGACGTAAAAATTGCTGTACTTTTGTTTCTGTTATAGTATGTTCGTCTTTTATTTTATTTATGAAAGTGAATATGTTAGGGTTGTACCAATAATAATAATAGTATATAGAATTTTATATATATGTAAATGTAAGAATTAATCAGAGGGCAATACAAACACAAAAGCAAACTCCTGAGCGGTCGTCCAACACTATTAAAGGAAAAATGGCAGTCCCCTCATTTGTTCTTTCTTATATTGCCAACTTAAAAAAAATTGTGTGACACTGCTGAGTGCCAGTATTTCCATGTGTGCATGTGATTCATCTTAGTGTATTCGGTTATAGCAACACAATAGAGGTGCCAAAAGACGCGTTGCGATGCCAAAAATTATAATCCATAGCGGAAAAGTTATATTCAAATTTATAAAAGTGTTCGGTGGAGAAATACTGTGGATCGCGAGACTTAAATAACATTTTAAATATAAGTATAAGTAGCATTTTCGATAAAAAATATGCTTTTGTTTCATAAGTTCGGTAAATAACATATTAAATTATTTAGCACGTAATTGCTAAAACCGTTTGCCGTTTGATTTGTTGTAATCACACATATTGGCTGTGCGGAAATGTAAAAAAGTGAGTTTTTTACAGAAATACTGGGGATCGCGTAGCCGGTGTTGGATCGGATAAGGTTTATTTTTGTAAAGCGCTTCCGAAGGCCGCATACACAAGAGGTGTTCTGTGCATAAATACCATGGATAACGCCCCTGTTTTGGGATAGGATATTTGTGGGTTTTAGCCAATAACTTTTCATGGAAACAAAATATTTATTTTCCGCTTTCGGATTATTGATACCGAGGAAAAAACGCGTCCTTTGATACCTTTCCAGAAATTTTTGGACGTGTTTAAGCAGTTAGGTGCAGTCCTATAGAACTACCAAATTATACTATACAAGCTTTAAATAAATAACTTGGTGAGTTTTTGGCACTGAAATTAGCTAAAGAGTGAGTAATTCTTTTTTAAAACCAGGTCACATCGCCCCAGGGGAGACAAGCAGGGCACATCCCTTTGGCAGCACAACGCCAAAACGAAGCGCTACAACAACAACAACACGCCTTAACTATTTTGGTAGGAGCACGCAACAAAAACAATCTCACAAGCATATACAGTCCACAGACAGGGGTTATGCGCTGATAGAGATCAATTGTTTTGGGAAAAGCAACAACAATCACACACCACAACTTCACACATCAGAAAACATTCACTTCATGGTACTATGCCGTCATGGTATGACCTTAGTTGCGGTAAAGGAAACCACAGCACCACCAACAGGATCAGCACGGAGCAAGACTTTTTAATACATTTATTTTTAAGTTTTACATTTCTTTTTAATAAATTTTCTTTTATACTTATGGATGTGCTTTGCATAGAGTAAGAAAAAAAAACAGTACAGCGAACTGTCGTCATGGTTAATCGAAATATATAAAATTTCGGTGCCCTGGGCTAAAAGAGGAAGGAACCTTGAATCGCGTGCAATTCCATTTTAAAAACTTTTAATTTTTAATTATTATTTTTTAATTATTGTTTTGCAAATTATCATTATTTTCAGTCATTACTGCTCAACCCTATTTTCGTTTTGTTACTGCGGTTTTCCTTCTTTCTTTTCCTTACTTCTTTTGCGATTTCTATGGTTTTTTATACCTTTCATGAACATGAAATGGTATTATAACTTTGGTCCGATATTTGTAAGTATGAGAAGAAGAAGAGACAAACCTATCAATAAGTATACCGAAATGATCAGGGCGATGAGCTGAGTCGATTTAGCCATGTCCGCCTGTCCGTCTGTCTGTTTGTACGCAAATTAGTTCCTCAGTTTTTGAGATATCTCGATGAAATTCGGTATGGAGCCGCCAATTCCCATGAGATTAATCATTCGTCGGAATCAGCAAGATCAGAGCAATACAACGCATAGCTCCCATACAATCGATAGTTTCGATAAATGGGTTTTAGGCGATAAATTTTGCAATTACGAGGTGTGTTCAAAAAGTATCGCGAATTTTGTGTTTTTTAAAAAATTATTTATTTATTCATGAATATCCCCATAAGATATTATATCTTCGAAGCACTTCATATTTTTGTATCTTGTTCAGCTCCTCCTTCGATGCCGTCTTTATCTCGTCAAGAGAAGCGTAACGTCGTCCTTTCATGGGCCTCTTCAGTTTAGGAAACAAGAAAAAGTCACAGGGGGCCAGATCTGGGGAATACGGTGGCTGCGGCATCATTAGTGTGTTGTTTTTGGCCAAAAAGTCGCGCACAAGCAACGATGCGTGAGCAGGGGCGTTATCGTGGTGCAAAAGCCAATTTTTGTTCTTCCACAAATCCGGGCGTTTCTGGCGGATTGCTTCGCGCAAATTGCGCATAACTTGCAGGTAATATTCCTTATTGACCGTTCTTCCCTGTGGCACGAGTTCATGATGCACCACGCCCCTGCAATCAAAGAAAACTGTCAGCAAATCTTTCACATTCGACCGAACTTGGCGCGCTTTTTTCGGTCTTGGTTCGTGCGGCAGCTTCCATTGAGATGATTGAGCTTTGGTTTCCACGTCATAACCATAAACCCACGATTCGTCACCAGTTATGACCCTCTGGAGAAAATTTGGGTCGTCGCGGACAGAGTTTAACATCTCATTAGCAATGTTCATGCGATGCTGTTTTTGGTCACAATTGAGCAATTTTGGTACGAATTTCGCGTAAAAATTGAAGACGATTCAAAACACGTGCAAGCAAAGCAGCTGTCAACAATTAACTGAACATTCAAATTGGCCGAGCTTGTCGGCATGAGTGAGAGACATGAGTACCAACATAACGCCACAGAAAAATTCGAAATTCGAATATACGTAACCAGCGAAAATTCAAAATTCGCGATACTTTTTGAACACACCTCGTGAGGAACGTAAAGTTTTGCAGGTTTATTACCTATTATGTATGTAATGTGTGTAGGGAAAATCAGCCAGATCGGACCTACATAACATAGCTCCCATACAATCGATTGTTTCGATAAATGGGGTTTGGGCTATGTATCTTTAAATTAACACTTTTGCAGAGTGTGTACTAATTGTAAAGGATCGGACACTTAACACCGTGATGCGTATTCATGAAAGGTATAAATTCTTCGGCACAGTCGAAGACAGCCCTTTCCTTAATTGTTTTTTGTGCAATTCAGTACAGCACGGTGACTACATACACAATTGTAGAAAACGCCAACTTTATACATATTTTAGTTTTTTATTTTTGTTAATTTCATGGCAACTTTTGCAAAACGTTTTATTTTTTTTATTGGTTACCTGAACTCGCTAACGCCACCTTAAGCAACATCTCTCCGCGGTTCGGACTTCACTTCCGCAGTCCGGATATTTAAAAATTTCAGCACTTTTTCGTCATCCCAAAAGGAGGGGTTTCAAACACATGGCCTTTGCGGACTGGGTTTTCTGAGACTGATCAGTAGCGCAATAGCCAAGATCACGACCGTGTGATCTGCCTGAGCAAGCGAGAGCGGTCTTTGTGCGCATGATCGAGCGTAGATGGTAGAGCATATATGCATTTGACCTTTTTTCTTTTCAGCACAGGCACTCTGCATTGGCCCCATTGGATTGAGTGACTTCGTGAGTCATCATTAGATACTTGTACATATGCTGCATGTATGTACATTTATTACAAGGCCACTTCTCTACGATATTAGAATGTAGGACAGGAGTTCGAAAAAAGAGCAAAAACCGAAAAAAATATATGTACATACATACATTTTCCTACAAGTGTGCACACAATCACACGCCCATATTCTTGCAAATCTCTCTTGTTCTTTGTTTACATATTTTTGTTTAGCATATTTACATATGTACATAAATGGCCTTGACCTTGAACTGATTTCACATCTGGGTCAGTGGGACAAGTAGAACAGCTGATCATAATGTCACTGGTAAGCACATTAGGGGGTATCGGAATTTGTGGTATATTTTTTTTATGAACTTTTGGGTTTAGCTATCCGCCCATTTATTTCTACTTCAAAATATTTAATTAAAAACTTTCTTCTTTGATAGGATTTCTTTTTGTGAATTCTCCTTAGGATAAGCATTTTTCTCCCCACAAAGGTACGTATGTAGATAGCTTAAAAATTGAATGTCTACCTTTGAAATAACTAACTAGGACTAAGGATAAGTCGAGAGTAGATTTAAGAAACCAATAAAGCGATTGTAATTTTGGTTGAAAAATATGTGTATCTCAGCTAATATGCTGGGTTAAATAATTCCTTCTTGGTGTGGGTGCTGCACTTGTGCGCGGTGGAGGTGAGTAGTAGGAAAAATTACTGAATGACAGACGGACAGACTTGGTTTCCCGCAAGTTGAGGGAAAGAGGGTGGGACGATTCAGCCTGACAGAACAGGCATTTTATCTATTCCCAGAATTCGCTCTTCTTAAAGTCTTTCTCTCCTTTTTTTCTTTTTAGACCATTTTCTTATGTCCTTTTTATTTTTATTCACATGCAGGTCTAAACCCCTTTTGTTCATGTGACTGTAGGTGGAAAGTACCCTGCCCCAAGCCGATGAGCTAACCTTGGATGTAAGCATACCTGTTTGTCACCACTCCGCTCCAAACAAACTACCAGCAACATAACAATGATTTCGGTATTCTGTAAGAGAAAATCACAAAAAGTTCATTAATGCTATGTGGTGAAAACACACTTGCACACATCTCAAGTGCAGGATTTGACGGTGCATGTACAAATATCGCGATAGCCCAGGTAGTAAGCATCTCGAATACAACGTGTGACACGCAGCTTCGAGCCCAGGATCACAGACAATTTATTATTTTTATCTTTTGTTAATTAAATATTATTTTTTTTAAATATATAAATGTTTCTAGACTTAAAAAATATAATTTTCTAATTTCTTTAATTTTTACTCCAAATTTTACTGGTTTTGACCTGCCTAGAATCAGCTGACAAATTAGAGACTCTTTTTTGAGACTAGGGATGTGCTACAGCTTACTGAATACCAAATTGTATCAAAATTGTAATTGACCACAAAATGTTTCTATCAGTGACTAGATGCTGCTTACAGAATCCACCTATTTCATTCACATCAAATCCGTTTACTTTTAAAGATCTTTAGGCTTACATACCCGTATCTAAGTAAAAAGTTGCGTCACTATCAGGGGCGACGAAACTTCGTTAGCCCGGGTCGGTAGTTCGGCTGGTGATTACAGTATACCAGGTGAAAGAAATGGGTCGTCGATTTATTTAAAAAGGTCAACGGGTTTCAGGAAAGGAACTTATTGTTCTTCGTATAATAAGTTTATTGTCCATATATAATACATAAAAATTATGATTTCAACACAGCCATTCGTTTGGAATTCCGAGAAATGGAATCATCCATAATTATTTCTAGATCAAGCTTATCAACTGCAAGCTTAGATAACAATTCAATACTGCGACATGGTTCAGACGTTTGTTTGTGAATGTTTTTCACCCTAAAACAGAAAAGCTTCGCTCGTTGGGGCAAGACGATACTGGAATCGTAAAAAGTAGTCTGACGAAGCGTACATATTCAGGTACAAAAATTGTACAACATCTTTCAACGATCCTGGATTTTGTAGCTTTGCGTCGCATAATACATAGACCCATATCTTTATCGCACACGAAACACCTGCTCTCCTGAACGTGTGATTTGAATGTCTCTTTCCTTCTTTCTCGCTGCAGTTCAAAGCTGTGCTGTGACCAGCCAATCTGAAGCTCCCGTTCTAGGGACGTGCAGTAGTGGCATAAGCCACATATATTTAAGTACGAGAGCGCTCTCACAAAAGCACCGATCGGAGTCCCTCAGGGACTCTAGGACGGATGTAAGGCACTACCTGCCTGACTGCATTATAATACGCTGATTGGTCGGAATCGAAATATACTGAACGCGTGCGCAAAAATCGAAGTAAACATTTTTTTCTTCTCGAATTTTCAGGTGGGTAATTACCCACCATCGGAAATTTCAAGTGGGTAGTACTACCCACCATACCCACGTCTTCCGCCGCCACTGGTGACTATTATTTATTGTGTATACAAGGGAAAATTTTCATGCAAATTTTGCGAACGGACAACAAAATTTTATAAAACAATTAAAGAAGTAGAGAAAAAGGCAAGTACATATATTTATAAATATTGTAATTAGTATATTATCTAGTGAAAAGTGAATTGTGTGCGCCAATGTAAAAATGAGATCCTTCCGAAACGCCTTATGGAAGGAAAAAAAGTTTTGAGGTTAGTGCGGTAAAATATGAAGGAATAGAGGAATTTGCCCGTATAGCTGATGAAGGTTGTGACTTTATCATGAATAATGATGAAAGCGGTGAATTGATTCCTTTAAGCCCAGAGGCGAATCTGGAAAACGATAATCGGTTTAGTGGTACAAAAGTGCTAAGCGCAAGTGTGGATCAGAACGTTAATGTTGCCGCTAATGCGCTTACAAAAGTAGGCAATAATGACAAAATACTGGGACCGATTTATTGCTAACTTTAAGAGCCGTTGCTAACGTTGGCGTTAAGGATTTACCTTTATGTGCTAAAACGTTACTCGGAACAGAAGAAATAAAAAAGGGGGGTTCATTCCATTCCGAGTGGTGAAATCATTTATGTTGGGATACAAACGCGTTTTAACAAAAATATTTCAATGTCCTCGAAGTATATAGAGAAGTTAAATAGATATTGACATTGGTGGACTTAAGTTGTTAAAAAGCTCAAACAAAGTTTTGTGGCCAATTTTATGCGCAATATTTGGCTTTCCCAAAGAAAGTTCATTTGTAACTGCATGCTTCGCTGGGACTGAAAATCGTGGGACATCTAAGATTTCATGTAAGGTTTTTACGAGGAAGTTGCCTTATAAAGTGAAGTTGCCCTTAAAGTTGGTAAACATGAAATATTAAAAAACTTCAAGGTGGGTTTGTTTACTTGCGATTCGTCTTCTCGGTCCTTCGTAACTAGCACTCTTTCTCATAACAGTAAAAGGGGTTGTCCTAAGTGTACACCAGTAGATGGATACACTCTTTTCTAAACAAGTTGTTCAGGATGTGGCGAGCGGGAGTACACCTTAAGATTTCGCGCACACCAATTTGTACTCACCAACGTACCTATGATGGAGCGCCGCTCACTAGCTAGTCATATGTACACACCAAAGTACATATCTACTTCTGCATATACTTACATATATCCATCATGCAGGTATACTCATTTCTGGTTATGGACATATTTTGGTCAAGCGGTACATTGTACTCACCAACGTACATCAACAACAATAGCCTATGATGGAGCGCCGCTCACTAGCTAGTCATCTGTACACACCAAAGTACATATCTACTTCTGCATATACTTACATATATCCATCATACAGGTATACTCATTTCTGGTTATGGACATATTTTGGTCAAGCGGTACATAGAATCACGCCATCCGAACGAACACATAAATGTACCTACATATGTATATATTTACCCGCTGGTTTCATTGTCACACTTTGTCTTGTATCTCAATGAGAAAATAAAATCATTAGATTTTGAACATTGGACGAGTTCAGGCGTTTTTTCTATCCTTAACATTTTGGTGCCTCCTGTGAGGAATGATCAAAATTTATGTCGAAATGGCGGAATTGAAATTGCGAGCATCAGCAATTACAGCCATCAAAAGAATTCGGGATAGGGTGGCGTCGCTTCAACCCGGGGTGTACGACGAGTTCCAGCTGGAGCAAGAGTTGAAACCACTTGGTGGGGACGGCAGAAAATAGTGAGGTGCAAGCACACGATCAGTTATGGCAAGAGGTCGAAGACATCTACAACACTGCCTGCACTATGCTAAGCCGCGCACTGATAGGCAAGAAATCTCACGCCATAACTACACCGAAGTGGAACAATGAGAATGAAGTTAAGCTCGAGCGACTGGCTGTTCCAACCTTCGATGGAACTTTTCAAAATTGGTTGGCGTTCAAGGATGCCTTTGAAGTCCTTGTGCACAATACGGAGTATCCAGAAGCTTACAAGATAGGCAAACTCAGACAAGCAGTAAGCGCCAGTGCGGTCCCCTTAGTTGGCAGCGTATACTCTGGGGGGTATGCAGAGTTGTGGCAAGCACTGACCGAACGATTTGACAATAAGAAACTGCTCGCGGAAACGCATGTGTCTCGACTTCTCAACATCAAGCCGGCATTGGATGACTCCTCCAGGGCCTTATTAGCAATTGTGGATTCGGTGCAAGAATCGGTACGGGCTCTTCGGGTTATGGGATTGCCAGTGTCCAACTGGGATGCTATAGTTGTGCCAGGGGTAGTGTCGAATCTGCCACTGATCACCCAACGTGAGTGGAATATGGAATGCTCACCCACTGAAATTCCGAAATTAGAAGAACTTATTTCTTTCTTGAGTCAGCGCGCTCACAGTCTGAGTACGGCACTTACGACGTGGAACAACGGAGCTGACGCAGGACCTCGTAGCAAAAATCGTGGCAGCGCACAATGTGCAGTCAAATCACACGTGGCAACGTCCGGAGAAGCCAGGTGCGCGTGCTGCACAGGAATGCATCGTATAACAAAGTGTCCACGGTTGCTCGCCATGGACCATGGAGACCGTAACGAGGCAGTGAAATCTGCCAGGTTGTGCTTCAACTGCCTCAAACCTGGCCACGCGGTAAAACAATTTCCGTCGGGCACCTGTCGCCACTGTGGTCACAAGCATAATTCACTGTTATGTCGCGCAGCTCAAACAGCCACGAGCACAGTATCGTCAACGCCAGCGGCCACCACACTTCCTCAACCAGTCGTGCCATCCATAGGTGTCAGAGGCCAGAATCTTTGACTAAAGTCGTCTGCGGTCACCAATTTTACCGATGCAAATCCTACTGTTTTTTTGGCGACGGCCTGCGTATATGCATATGGTGACCCAACCAAGCAACAACTAACCCGTGTGCTTTGTGACCCCGGATCGCAGGTCAGTTTTATCACAAATAAGTTAGCTAACTCTTTATCTCCCCGCAGAAGCAAATTTGATGTCCCTGTCCAGGGAATTGGCGCTCACTCTCTCACGCGGTCGCGAGGAACCGTGGCAGTTACATTGAAGTCGCTACATTCCACGTTTGAGGTTCAGATTGTTGCACTTGTCATACAGTCAATCACTACGGCTATCACATCAGTGCCCATTGACATGTCACAGTGGCCGCATCTGGCTCAATTGGAGTTGGCTGATGCCAATTTTGGGACCCCCAGTAACATCGACATCCTTATCGGAGCGGATATCTGGGGCCAAGTCGTCGAAAGCGAGCTGAAGTGCGGCGGTATCAAGGAGCCTCACGCCCAACGAACACGCTTTGGATGGGTTGTTTTCGGCCCAGCCTCAGGCACGCAGTCTGCCAACTTGCCAACACTTGCATTCAGCACACAGATGGTCGAAGAGGATGGACACTTGGAAGAGCTCGTACGTAGCTTTTTCAAGCTAGAGGAGGTTCCTTCCGAACACTATAATGAGGATGACGAGTGCGCCCAAATCTTTTCGTCAACACATTCACGCACAGCAGAGGGCCGCTACGTCGTGTCTATACCTTTCCGTTCCGATGCGCCACCATTGGGAGAATCATTCACCAACGCTTTACGTCAGTTCCATTATCTTGAAAGACGACTCGTAGGGAATAATGAACTTCGGCAGAAATACAGGGCGTTCATGCGCGAATATGTCGAGCTTGGCCACATGGAGCGTATCCAGGACCGAGGTGAGGAGACATCCACCTACTATATTCCTCACCATGCAGTGGTGGAGAAATTCCGTGTCGTTTTCAACGCATCGGCACGAACAACAACGGGCGTCTTATTGAACGACATCCAGTTGGTGGGGGCCACTATCCAGGATCCACTACTCAACATAATATTCCGCTTCCGGCGTTTTCAAATAGCTTTGTCAGCCGACATTGAGAAGATGTACCGGCAGGTACTGATCAAACCTGAAGATAGAGATTTCCAGCGCATTCTTTGGAGAGAGTCGCCATCAGAAGAGGTTGCCATATATCGGTTGAAGACGGTAACGTACGGCATGGCCAGTAGTCCTTGCAACGCGATCCGCGCCTTGAACCAATGCGCCTACGACAACTTCAAAACGGTCGACGACAATCGTCAGGCCACCGTTGCACGGGATACAATCCTCTCATCGTTCTACGTAGACGACTTCCTTACTAGTTGTGATACAAAGGAGGAGGCCCTCATTCTCGCTGCCAATGTGAGCTCAATTTTGTCCAGAGGTCAATTTCGGTTACGCAAGTGGAACTCAAATCGTGGTGAGTTCCTATCACATTTCACGTGTAATAACAAGTCTCTTTCAGAGTTCGTCATTGAGTCTCCAACAGCAACTGTGCTTGGGCTTCGGTGAGATCCAAATACCGATGAACTCCTTTTTACGGGGATCTTTAAAGACCACAGCGGCTCATTGACGAAACGGCGTGTCTTGAGTGGGGTGGCGAAGCTATTTGATCCTACCGGCATGCTGGCGCCAATAGTGGTTGCCGGAAAGATCTTCATCCAGAAGCTTTGGGCTGCTGGGCTGCCCTGGGATGCCCCACTGACAGAATCTCTTCACAAAACATGGACGGAATTTTACAGCGAACTTGATAGCATAAATCATATACGCATTCCCCGATGGCTGGGAATGACAGTGGGCGCATCCACAACTTTATTTGGATTCTGTGACGCCAGTCCGTCGGCATATGCGGCTGTCATTTACTTTAAATCCACATACGCAGGTGGGCACTCAACAGTATCACTGGTAACGGCACGCACCAAGGTAGCGCCACTCAGAGGTGCCACCATACCTCGTCTAGAGCTGTGTGCTGCTCAGTTGTTAGACGTGACATTTGAAAACGTTCGTGTAGCCCTCCGATTAACAGACCCGTCATACTACTTGTGGTCTGACTCCCAGATTGTATTGTGTTGGTTAAGAAAACAACCCACCACGCTTAAGCCTTACATCTCAAATCGTGTGCGTCAGATTCAAGAGCTCACATCACCGGACCGTTGGCATTATGTGAGATCCGCGCAGAATCCAGCTGATTGCGCCAGTCGAGGTATCCGCTCATCTGATCTTGTTAATCACCCCCTCTGGTGGCATGGCCCACAGTGGCTCCTAGATGCACAGCTTCCCAGTTTGTCCGACCTCAGATTAACTGATGAGGAACGTTGTGTTGCACAAAGTGAAATTCGAGTGTCGTCTATGGTAACAACAATCATTTCGGTCCCTGAGCTTAAGACACGTCTACGTGACGGACGAACAATACTGCTAATTCACCGTTTTAGCTCGCTCTTGAAGCTCCTACGAACCGTAGCACTAATACTTCGCTGGGCACCTGCACGCCGACTGACACGAGGTACTATTGTCAGCCCCGCCGAAATGGATAACGCTTTAATGATATTGGTTCGAAAGGAACAAGAAACACACTTTGCGGCTGACGTTGCGCAGTTACGAAAGGGATCAGGTATATCCACCTCGAGTCAATTAAAGTCATTAAACCCTTACGTAGACGAAGATGGAACGTTGAGACTCGGAGGTCGAATCAGTAAGGCAGACTTGCCAGAAGATCGTCGGTTTCCCATAATTCTACCAAAATATGGGACCCTTGTCCAGCTGCTTATTAGGCATGCGCATGAGATCACTCTCTATGGCGGTCCACAACTTGTGCTTTAACATCTCCGTGCGCGCTATTGGATCTTGAAGGGAAGACAGGCGGTCCGCAGCTACATTCAGAGTTGCGTTATTTGTAGGCGTCATCGAGGCGCGGCCCTCTCCCAGCAGATGGCATCGTTACCAATCCAGCGACTGAAGGCAGCGCGACCCTTCGTATCCACAGGCGTCGATTACTGTGGCCCGTTCATTGTGCGCGTCGGCATAAAACGATCGCGTATCAAGGTAAAAACGTATCTATTAATATTTGTTTGTATGGCCACCAAGGCGGCCCATATAAAGGTTGCGGAGGATTTATCATCACAAGCGTTTTTGGATGCCTTCACGCGATTCATCAGCAGACGAGGTCCATGCAGAAATCTCTATAGTGACAACGGTACTGCGTTTACGGGCGCCAATCGCTTGATGCAAGAAGACTTGGCTGCATGGCAAACCGAAGGTATTCAGCAAGCAGTGGCTAACATCGGTACGAACTGGCACTTCATTGCACCGGGAGCACCGCACCAAGGCGGGCTGTGGGAAGCGGCGGTGAAATCAGCCAAGCGTCATTTGGTACGTATCGTTGGAGCGCAGACCCTAAGGTATAACCAACTACAGACGTTGGCGGCTCGCATTGAGGCATGCTTAAATTCGCGGCCAATCACACCATTGTATTACGATCCAAGTGACAAGCTAGCGTTGACGCCAGCCGACTTTCTGATTGGTGATTCCCTAGTGGCAGTTCCTGAAGCCGATGTCACTTCTATTCCACTCAACCGCATAAAGCAGTGGCTCTTGGTGCGCCGACTTCACCAAAACTTTTGGCAACGGTGGAGCGAAGAGTATTTGGCAACCCTGAAGACTCGCAACAAGTGGCAGAAGCCGTCGAGGAACGTGAAAGTCGGTGACATCGTTGTTCTGAGGCAGGAGAACTTGCCCCCTACTCACTGGCGATTAGGACGCATAACCGCTACTCACCCGGGCAGCGATGGACTAGTTCGTAATGTTACGCTGCAGACTATGAACGGCACAATTACTCGGGCAGTACAAAAATTGTGCAGATTGCTTGGCGGCGAATATTTCGAGTCCGACGACTCGACCGTGCAGGATGTTCAGGATGTGGCGAGTGGGAGTACACCTTAAGATTTCGCGCACACCAATTTGTACTCACCAACGTACATCAACAACAATAGCCTATGATGGAGCGCCGCTCACTAGCTAGTCATATGTACACACCAAAGTACATATCTACTTCTGCATATACTTACATATATCCATCATGCAGGTATACTCATTTCTGGTTATGGACATATTTTGGTCAAGCGGTACATAGAATCACGCCATCCGAACGAACACATAAATGTACCTACATATGCATATATTTACCCGCTGGTTTCATTGTCACACTTTGTCTTGTATTTTAATGAGAAAATAAAATCATTAGCTTTTGAACGTTGGACGAGTTCAGGCGTTTTTTCTATCCTTAACACAAGTTAAAGAGTTGCAAACAGATTACTCTTTTAAAAATAGACTGGATGTGGGGCATCACAACTTGCTTTTTAGAGACCAGCCAAATATTTTGGAAATCACTTCAAAATTCCCTCTTGACCTTTGACTTAGGTGTAACGAAAAAACAATTGGTTTTTTACGTTAAATAGAGAAATGTAACAAAAATTAATAAAAAAACTTCCATATATCTCTATTTTTCTTACTTCCGCATTCGGTAGAGTTTGTAGAAGCTTAGATGAGATAGGTAAATTGGTTCTGAAGGATTGCATAGATGGCGATTCGTATTAATATGTCCTCCTTTTACACTTGGAAATATGACTGCTTTCATGTGAAACATCTTACAAAATTGAGGGAAATGTTGTTCAAAAAATATTAGAAGAATTTGTGGACTTATTCGGCACATTATATGGGGACCAACTAATTTGGTGGAATGTACAAATCAATACGGACCGCTGAGAATTTCCCAGCATATAAATTTGTGAAAAATTATTAAGAAACCTAACGAAGTTCTGCAACAAGTATATCTAAGGACCAAAGAAAGTGCAGATCTTCCTCTAAAGAAACATTAATCAGTGCTTTCGACCTAAACTTTAAAAAAGAGAAAGGCTCATTTTTCTACAGTGCGAAATCTGGTCCTTTTAAATTTTGTATCTATAAATACAAAATCAGGACAGGAATTTATGCTTGTACATAGTTTTCAGCAAACTCAGAATTATTTTCAAGAACCAATAGAATGTTTGCTCGGTTTGGAAATACTTAAAGCATCTAAATTGAACAATGAGCTAACTAAAATTTTTAAACCGATATGCAGCATAAATACTTCTGTATTCCTTATGGAAATAACTTTCTTTTAGTTCCAATTTTACAAAATCATTCCTTCTCTATTTAAATGTTTCTTAATGTATTTTTTAATTCAAAAGTAGTTTGTAGTAATAAAGTTAGATTGATATTTACTAGTGATTGCAAATGAAATCTGCACCAATGTTATGTATTGTTTTAGGAAAATGGATCACCAAGGCATTGAAGACAACATTTTCGATGAGTCAATGTATCGGAGCGCAAAATCAATGGATCGAAGCGAAACACCCTGAAGTAAAAAACTAATAGTTTCAATAAACAATCCACTACTTAATCTTTTTCAACTAATTTACTTTCAGCTGAAACCGTTGCACCTGGAAAGAGAAAAGTATTCCAAATGGAAACAAGCAGAGATTACAGAGAAAAATACAACAATACAAGTATAAAAGATTTGTTACTGTTTTCATTAGTTTTCTTAATACTGATTCCAATTTATAGCACACAGAAATATCCTACAAGAAATTTTGCCCAATCAAAGGAGCATAATTCAAAGGCTCGGCGTCCTGGAAAATGAAATGTAGATAAGTATACATATATCGTATGTGTGATAAGGGTTCGAGGGTTTTTCAACGCCACCCAACATTTAGGGCTGTTTCCTTTTGAGTACATCTACAATTGTGATATACGGGGTGGCCCAAGATAACCAGTACAGTACGAGGGCTCATATTATAAAGGACGGAACTCAAAATTAAAGTCTGAAAATGGTTTTCTGGTGTGCTTATATAAGTTAACACAATCGGTTACGCGATCACCTCAAAGTTGCGGTTCTTAACACTGCACGCGTATTTGCCAATATGCCTACCATGCATCAAGCAAATAGGACATGCAACAATAGTAAACAACAATCAGCAATAACCTGTGAGCAATGGTAAACAACAGTCAGCAGTAAATGGTAACAAACAAATTGATTGAGCAACCATCGATCAGCAGTTATTAATTTGGCACATGGAAGTGCAACGTGACCGTAGGTGTAATTTAGAATTAAGCAATGATTGTAATTTAGTTTTTATCTGAACTCAAACGAATAAAGAATAATAAGCGGACACGAGTCCGCCAAGTTTTCAAAAATGCTAACCGCAAAATAAAAACTTAACTGGCGCCCGAGCAGGGACCAGTTTAAGTTCGCGAAGTCGTGTTCTTTAAAAGAAGTTAATATTTAAAAGCCGCCTGCGGAAAGACAGCCGGGAAAAAGTTCGCGAAGCCCTGTTCTTTTTAAAAAGTTAATTTCCGATAAAGCCGCCTGTGGAACGGCAGCCGGGAAAAAGTTCGCGATATCGCAACACCTAAAAAACGTGGGATTTGTTATAAAAGCCGCCTGTGGAACGACAGCCGGAAGCGAGTTCTTCAACAAAAAAAAAGTGGTGAAAGAACTTAGTGGTTTCCCCAAACGAGCCTGAAGCAGGCGTACACATAACAATAGGTTAAGAATACATTTTATTTACTCGAAGAAACTAAAAGGAAATAATATGTGAAATTCAATTTTATATATCATTCAACAAACAGATTGTTATGTACGGACGTGTTTTTGATCGCTCCGTGTATCTACTTATTATTCCGTAATGCTGAAGTGTTTAAGCTGTCGAATTGAATTTGTGAGAGAAGATTTTATCTCATGTGGTATCTGTGGACATAAAATTCATTTCAAATGTGCTAAATTAAATAACTCAATAGCAAATCTTTTAAAGACAAATGCAAATCTTATGTTTAAATGTGACAATTGCGTGAATTGCACAATATCAATATGCCTCTCTGACTTTAATAAAGTATGCTCATCATTGGCAGAAATCCAACAAATTGTTGTTAGTGCTAATAACATTCATAGTTCTATGGCAAAAAAGCTGAGTGATAATAACAGCAATGCATATAATACGCGCTCTCGTGGAAAGTTCGTTGACTCGCCGTCGAGCTGCATTTCGCCTAATATACAAAAATCAAGCAAGAGTACGATAACTCCACAAACAACACAAGGTGCCGCTGCTGGCGTCACTGCTTCTAATAAGTCAAATGTTGATGCTGCTGCGTTATCATCGACTTTGTCCTCATCTCTTTCGTCCTCAGAAGCAACAGCTAAACGATCTGTAACTGATGCCGAGCTCTCGCCTGCTATGTCGGCTAATAAACAAAAATCAAGCAAGAGTACGAAAACTCCACATACAACACAAGCTGCTGCTGGCGTCACTGCTTCTAATAATTTAAATGGTGATGCTGATGTGTTATCACCGACTTTGTCCTCTTCTCTTTCGTCTACTGAAGCAACAGCTAAACGATCTGTAACTGATGCCGAGCTCTCGCCTGCTATGTCGGCTAAACGTTTACCTTCTTATGCTTTTATTTGTAGCAATGCAAATAATAATATCGATGCAAGTGATACTTGTAATCGCCCTCTTGTACAATTTCCCTTTCTCATTGACAACAACTATCCCACTTCACCTTTGCCAACTAACGAACAAACCGATGTATGTGATGCTAGTGTTGTTATTGTTAATAATAATATCAATAATAATGATCTAACTAGTGATGTAGAAAATAATAAAACCGAGTTTGTTGAAGTGGGTGCAAAGGAGAAAAAAAGTGGCACCAATGCAGTAGCTGTATCCACTAATGGATCAATGAATGAACCAGCTTCTGCAGATGTTTGAACCAAAATGAATCCCTCCTACGCTGAAATCACTGCCTCTGCTGAAAAGGTCTCTGTCGCAGTGAACATGAATGTAAAAAGTAGTGTAAATACTTCAAAGAAAGCGCCTACAATTGTTGGTAGTAATCTAAAAGGTGATCTTGATCTAGCTGTTCGACTCAAATGGCTACATTTATCCTCCTTTAAGCCGACGGTAAATGCTAGTGATATTATTGACTATGTATCCAGAAATGTGAATATCTCTCCATCTCTAATTCACTGTCATAAGTTAATTAAGAAAGACGTTGACTCTAGCTCGTTAGTAAGATGCAATTTTAAGCTTGGGGTCTCGGTTTCAATATATAAGAAATTGCTTGACCCGTCGGTATGGCCAATGGATGTCAAAGTTAAGCCTTTTCATTTTTTTCCGAAGGCAAAGGTCCAAACGCCCAAGCCATAGTAAACCGTTTAACTCCCAAAGTCAATAATAATTTAAGTATTTATTATCAAAATATATCGGGTATGAGAACCAAAGCTCAAGATATTTTCCTAGCCACCTCACGTTGTGAGTATGATGTCTATGTCATAGTTGAGACCTGGCTTAATGACAATTTCTTTGATGCGGAATTCTTCGATGATAAATTATATCTCACTTATCGTAAGGATAGAGATCCAATTAAAACTGGGTGTCTAAGAGGCGGTGGGGTGCTGATTGCCGTAAGACGTTCCCTCCTCTCCTCATTCGTCCAGCTCTCTAACAGTGACTCCCTACTGGACCAACTCTGTGTCTCTATTTGTGTACCAACTGGTAATATGTTCATCTGCGTATCGTACATTCCACCTTGCAGTAATGATTCGTTGTACTGTGCCCATGCGAATAATATTTTTGACGCTTATGAAAAAAACGCAAATAGTCACTTTTGCGTTTTAGGAGATTTCAATCTAAATAAGGTTGTTTGGTCTAATTTAGTAAATGATAATTTATTAACACCAACGAATGTCAACTGTGCACATGAAATAAATTTTTTAGATACTCTTTTTAGTGCCAACTTTATTCAGATTAACTCATTTGTGAACAAGTTAAAAAATATTTTAGACCTAATTTTTGTCGATGATAATTTAGTCCCGCATTTGACGGAGTGTCATTTCCCTGTTTGTAAATCGGATATGCATCATGTACCCTTATCTCTAATATTAGAATTTCTGAACTTTGTGCCTACAAGCAATACCAATAAAAATATTCGCTCCTATAACTTTAAGGATGCGAATTTTGACTCTCTTAACTCAAATATTTCTGAAATTGACTGGAAGTCTATTTTCTCTGGGAAAAATGCGTCTCAATGCTTTGAAACTTTCCTGCTCGATTTGTCTGATTTGTTTTGTAGAAATCTCTCATTGCTGCCGGTTAAACAGTACAAGTTACCTTGGTATACTAAAAGATTAAAAAAGCTAAAAAATCAAAGGAATAAGTATTTTAAATTGCATAAAGCAACCAATGATACCTCCTTTAGGGATCAATATTTATGGTATATGAGACAGTTCAATGTTCTTGATAAGTTTTTGTATAACAAATATATTTCTCGGTTCGAGAAAGAGCTGAAAGAAAATCCCAAATCCTTCTGGAATTTCGTCAGATCGAAAAAAGGCTCTTCTAATATTCCAACCTGCGTCAAATTTAATGGCATTAGTTCAAGTAGTTTGGCGGAAACAGCAAACCTTTTTGCTAACTTTTTCAAACCCAACTTTGTTGTGGACTCGGATATCATTGATAATGAACTCTTTATTGGTACAACAAAATCCTTAGATTTTGGGTCTTTGTCGGTATCTGAATCAGACATAATTACTGGGATATCCTCCTTGCAATCTTCTTTGAAAAAGGACATTGATGGTTTGTCTTCTTTTTTCTTTAAAAAATGTAGTATTTCCCTGTGTGAGCCATTGTGCCATATTTTTAACGTCTCGTTATCTACTGGCTTCTTCATTGATCGTTGGAAGTTGGCGTCCATCACACCAATCTTCAAGTCCGGTAATAAAAATGAAGTAACAAATTATAGGCCAATATCTAAATTGTCGACCTGCTCTAAACTTTTTGAGAAAGTAATTAAAGTCAAGTTGGATTTTGCCATTAAAGGGATTATCGATCCTTGTCAGCATGGTTTTATAAGAGGGCGTTCAACTGTTACAAATCTTGCTGTGTTTTCCCAGTTCTGCATGTCCGCGTTTAAGGATGGATATCAAGTTGTATACAGATTTCTCTAAGGCATTTGACAGAGTCTCTCATAAAATACTACTGTGGAAACTCGAAAAAATAGGCTTCCATTCAACCTTTCTAGCATGGCTGAAATCATACTTATCAAACAGAATTTCATTTGTCGAAATTGAGAATATGAAGTCTCATAAGTTTTTAGCAACCTCAGGCGTGCCGCAAGGTAGCACCCTCGGTCCAATTTTATTCATAATTTTCATCAATGATGTAGGTTTGTATTTGAAGCATTCCAACTATTTACTATATGCAGATGATTTAAAACTGTTTAGAAAGATTAAATGTCCATCGGATGCATTACTCCTGCAGAATGATTTGAATGCCCTTAATGCTTGGGCTCTTCAAAATAAACTGCAACTTAATATTAGTAAATGTTGTCATGTAACGTTTTCTAAATCTCTGAATGCCTTTTCGTCAGCATACTCGATCTCAAATGTAGCTCTTGCTTCGATAAAAGAGTTTCGCGAGCTTGGTGTAATTTTTGACTCTTCCTTCACTTTTATTAACCATGTTAATTTTCTTATACCAAAGGCTTACGCTAACTTAGCTTTTTTGCGACGGTACGCGAAGGACTTTAAAGACCCATACACGAGAAAAGTCTTGTATAGCTCTCTAGTGCGATCCAAATTGGAGTATGCATCGATCATTTGGAACCCAATATATTCTTCAAGATCTCTGAGAATTGAGAGGGTTCAACGCAAATTCATACGATTTGCTCTTCAACCTCTCAATTTTCAGAATCCCTTGCCTCCGTACAATGATAGGTGCATGCTCATCAATCTTCCGCCACTCGAAGCCAGACGCTCTGTTCAACATTTGTTGTTTATCTATGACATAGTATCTGGAGCTATTGACTGCTCAGCTCTTCTTGAACAGCTTAGTTTTAATGTTCCCAATAGAGCTCTCCGGTCTTATAATATATTTTTCATTCCAATCCTCAGATCTAATTATCTTAGCTTTGCGCCTCTCATAAGAGGGCTCGAAGAGTTTAATCGACTTTCTAGAAGTCTTGATATCGATTTTGCAATGCCAAGGTCCAAGTTTAAATTTCGTATTGAGTTTTACTACCGATTAAATTAATTTTATAGTTAAGATAGTTGCTAATTAGTATTAAGTAATATGTAAATCTAGTCAGTAAGGTTTGTTACCATTGACTTAATAAAGATAATAATAATAATAATAAGTACAAGAAATCTAAAGAAAAAATAGATAGAGAAGTGAATATTTAAAACAAAATCATTTAAATTCAGTGAAAAAATATTTATAAGAATTTTATTTAATCTAATAAATTTAAACGCCAGGGTAAACAATTTTTTTTTTAACTTGAGTAGAATTTGATTTAAGAGGCGATAACATTTAAGGCTCGAATATCCATACTTCAATATAACTAAAGGCCGGCTCAAATAATATTAGTTAAATTTAAATTAAAATCATAGTAGCAAGAACCAAACAAAATGACTAATCCTAATGGTATTATCCGACCTCCCGTGCTTAACACAGCAGCACAACCACCAGCTCCTTCCATTTCCTCTAATTTAACCCCCAGCTAACAATAACGACATCAGGGATTGTCAAAGAAATCTTAGGACAGGAAGGGCGGAACTTCGTACAGGCAGCTCTTAACCCTAATGCAAAGTTTTCTAACATAACCGACAAAACAATTGAAAAAAATCTTTCGACTAACATAACAGAACTTGACAAGATACCAGATGTTTTCAGATGCCTGCGTGAATTTCGGGCAATCCAGGGGAATATAACTCGTGGAAAAAGAGCGTATATCGCTTTCTACAAATCTACGAACCTTTAAGAGGATCACCCAAATACTACGGTATTCTTAACGTAATACGCAATAAGGTCGTGGGTAATGCCGAAATTGCCCTCGAATCCTACAACACACCTTTAGACTGGAAGGCTATCTCCAGATGCCTTACTCTCCACTATGCAGACAAACGCGATTTAGGTACCCTCGAGTACCAAATGATTTCCTTAGTTCAAGGCAACCTCACTATTCAGGCATTCTATCATGCGTGTATTCCCACTTGTCCCTCATTCTTAATAAAATTGGATGCATGGAAGTCGGTGTGGAATCTATGCATCTCCTTACAAGCACTTATCGTGACAAAGCCCACGAGACCTTCACCCGAGAACTAAAAGACGATTTGCCAAGACTTCTTGGCATGAGGGAACCAGCAGATCTCCCTCAGGCCCTCCATCTATGTCTAAAATTGAAAAACCAAAACTTCCGCTCACGCTATGCGTTGAGTACCAACACTCAATGTAAGAAGCCCAAGGACTTTCGTCCACCCCTAGCACCCAAGAAGCCAATGAATGATTTTTACCCTCAGTTGGCCTACAGTCCAGGCCACAGATGCCACCACAAAACTTTGCTTTTAATCAGCGCCCTCAATCACCTTTAAATAACTTCCTCAACATGCAACATTATAGACCACGTAGTCAACCTTCCCCGAAGCCTCAACTTCCACGTCCAGAACCAATGGACGTCGACCGATCATTACATTCAAGAGCGGTTAATTACATGAATAGACCTCCAATAAACAACCCCGTTAAAATACCCTTAAATTCATCTCAACAAGTTCCCTTAAAACAACAAAGGAATTTCCATATAGAGGCAGGTGCCCAACAAGGCACTGCACAATATCAAGATTACAACAGTACGAAAAGGACCAATACTACCAGTATGACTGGACTCCTACTGCACAAGAGTATGAAGCCGCTTTGGCTAATGAAGAAAACGGACAATCAGAGCAATCATACGCCGAGGAAACCTTACCGACCGAAACTCAAGATCATATCGATATTCATTTTTTAGAATGAGCAGTTCTTCGTTGCCCTATATAGAGTGCAGGGCGAAGAACGGAAATATTCTGAAAATGTTAATTGATACAGGATCAAAAGTACATTTGACCCTACCATGTCATGAAAAAAATAGCAAATGACAAACCATTTTTTGCAAACTCTATTGCTGGACAAATACAGATAACACACCATACACTTATTAATTTATTTGGCAGGCCAGATACAAATCTAAAATTTTTACTTCTCCCCACCTTGAATTCGTTTGACGCCATAATTGGTAACGATAGTCTTAGGACCTTCGTGCCACCATAAACATTCACGATGACTCCCTTACATTCGGTAACGGAATTAGAATAAAAATTAAACAGCAGCTCTCGCCATTAGTTAATCAAATCGACGTTAGGACCGACCATATGACAGAAATTCAAAAACAGCACATAACTCGTGTCACAAAAAAATATCCTCATCTATTTACAGAGCCAGATGACAAGCTGACCTACACTACTACCGTAGTAGGAGATATCAGGACCACTTCAGATACCCCAATCTATACTTAATACTATCCCTACCCTTTAACAATGCGAGATTTTGTGACTAAAGAAATAGAAAAATTGTTAAGAGATGGAATTATTAGGCCATCTCGTTCACCATACAACTCACCTGTGTGGGTTGTACCCAAAAAATTAGATGCCTCAGAACAAAATAAATACAGATTAGTAATAGATTATTGAAAATTATATACATTAACAATAGCTGACACATACCCAATCCCAGAAATAAACGAGGTAATCTCGCAACTAGAAAATAACGTATATTTTTCTGTTCTTGATCTAAAGAGCGGCTTTCACCAGATTCCCTTGAAGGAATCGGACATCGAGAAGACAGCTTTTTCGATTAATAACGGCAAATATGAATTCACCCGACTCCCTTTCGGATTAAAAAATTTACCCGCTATCTTCCAACGAGCGCTAGACGACATCCTAGAAGAACATATAGGTAAAATATGTTATGTCTACATTATGACATAATAGTATTTGGCAATAACGAGCAAAACCACCTAGAAAATGTCGAAAAAGTTTTCCATACGCTAGAAAAAGCGAAAATGAAGGTCCAATTGGACAAGTGCGAGTTTTTCCGTAAGGAAGTGGAATTTTTAAGTTTCATCATATCCCCCTCAGGAATAAAAACTAATCCCGCTAAAGTAAAAGCAATTCAGGAATTTCCGTACCCAAACACATTAAAGGACTTATGGTCCTTTCTTGGCATGTCAGGCTACTATCGACGCTTCATCAGAGATTACGTCAAGTTAGCGAAACCTCTGACCTCGCTTTTAAGAGGGGAAGATGGACGTGTGCCCAAAAACGCCTCAAGTAAAAAGCTAGTTGTGCTCGATAAAAATGCCCTAGACGCTTTCAATAAAATTAAGTCTTCATTAATATCTAAAGAAGTCGTACTATCATATCCAAACTTCAAACAAGAATTTCACCTCACTACTGATGCATCAAAATGAAGAGATGGGAATGCATCCTTGAAGAATACAACTACGAAATGAAATATAAGCCCGGAAAAACGAACGGTGTCGCAGACGCACTATCCAGACCACCCCAGACTGACATCAATACTCTTACCACTACAGACCACACCAATACACACAATAAAACAAATACTAATTATTCCTTTTAGGAAAAATGAACTATCTAAGACTTTTACTCCGCTGGACTACGATCACAACTTCCTACTCAGACGTACAAGTACTGGACTACAGTCAAGCCCAACTAGTAACAACAGACAATCGTCTAGCGAAAATACAAGACGGAATAGTAAGACTCATCCACCTCATCGAGCTGGAGCGATACGAAAACTTTTTGGTAGACACATACAATGAGATAACTAAGGTAGTCCATAAATACAACTCCCTTTATCCCATCCTACAACACGAAACCACGCAAGCCTTTGAACTCCTTAACACCCTTAAGCCTGGAAAAGAAAAGAGATCAATTGATATATTGGGAACTGCATGGAAATTTATAGCTGGTTCCCCGGATCATGAATATCTCGATATAATAAACAACAACCTAAATAATCTTAATCAAAATAATGATAATCAGTTAATCACAAACAATCTCTTCGAAAAGAGAATAAATAACGTAACAAATTTGTCAATAAAATGTTAAACATAATAAGAAAAGATGAAAATGTTATAACGGAAATTGTAATAAACTTACAAAATAAAATAAGATTAATCAAAGAAGAACTAATAAATATTAAATATGCAATCCAATGGGCAAAAGCAAACATTATAAAATCAATAATTTTAAATAACGAAGAAATAGAATATTCAATTAAAAAATTAGACAAGAACAAATACCATTTAAAAATGCCGAAGATGCATTAGAATTACCTAAAATTAATATTTTAAGCAAGAATATGAGAAATTTATATATGATTAAAATACCATTAACTAGAAATCAAACATTTAGAAGAATTATAATAAGACCAGTAAAAAGAAAAACTAATGTTGTAATAAAAACTGAATATAAAGAAATTTTGAAAAATAAAAATTTATTGTATGGAATAAAAGCCAAATGCGAAGAATTCAATAACTTAGCAATCTGTAAGGAAAAACATTTTGGAAATATAAGTAAGGATAAATGTATAACTAGGATAATAAGTAGCTTAAATTCAACCTGTTCTACAATAGACGGTCACGATATACCTACGCTAGAAGAAATAAAATCCGTAATAATCTTGCTCAATCAATTCAGTGGCGTATTAGAATCGAACTCGTCATCCCAAGCCATAAATCTTCTATAATACAACAATTAAAATAAACGATCAGACTTTTAGCAATATCGAAACAGACATAATTGAAGCTATTCCAGCAATATTACAGTTATCTCCATCCGAAAAATACCATATTGAGTTACTCTCATTGAAAGCATTAAAAGAGCTCCATATTAACAATACCCACCGTATAAGCCTCCTCAAAAAGGCAACTTTCTCCATAGGAAGCCTAACAGCAGCGGCATTCATAATCACGGCCATATTCCTTGCTTTCCTTAGAAAGAGGCCAATAAAAATACAATACATAGCGAAAGAAGTGGTAAGCCCAACAATTAACCAATCAATTAACACACCAGCCGAGATTGATAATATTCCAACTTATGTCAAGTTCAACGGCTTACCTTTCTACTGATGATCGAGGACGATCATATATAAGGAGGGAGCAGTTAACACAATAGGTTACGCGATCAATGGGCATAGGGCATGCAACAATGGTAAACAACAATCATAAATAAATAACCTGTGAGCAATGGTAAACAACAGTCAGCAGTAAATGGTAACAAACAAATTGATGGAGCAACCATCGATCAGCAGTTATTAATTTGGCACATGGAAGTGCAACGTGACCGTAGGTGTAATTAAGAATTAAGCAATGATTGTAATTTAGTTTTTATCTGAACTCAAACGAATAAAGAATAATAAGCGGACACGAGTCCGCCAAGTTTTTTAAAATGCTAACCGCAAAATAAAAACTTAACTTTTATATGGCTCAAATTTCACTATAGTTGAGGCTAAATTTAAAAAACGGCATTCAATATGACACATCTCATAAAATTTTGGCTTTCATACCAGGGTTACGTGATTTTGATTTGGTTGAATCACGAATCCCAAAATTTTATTTATTTTTTATTCCAAAATGCCAAACAAGCAAAGTAAACTTAAAATGTTTAAAAAGCTTCCCGAAATAAATGTTATGTTTACAAAATTCTAATTTTTCGTTTATAAAACGTTTGAAAATAAATGTTTTACAATTGTAAACATTGGTACTTCACTTTTAAAGCAAAATGATTTATGATATTTTGTTCTCGGAATTTATAAAAAAATTACTTTAAACTTTGAAATAAATAAACTGAAAAAACTTACAAACTTACTGCAGCAAATTTACCTTAAATTATTTTTAAAAACTTATACAGAAATGCTTGTTGGGTTTTTCAAATCAAATATACTTTTGATTTGTGGTACCATTTTTCTTCCAAATCAAAGATACTTTTTATTAGTAATTCTGTTTTTTAAATAAATCAAACATATCTCTCTATTTTGGGATTGAAACGTGGCTAAAGTGGAGAAGCAAAACAAATTAATCAAATAAAAAGTATTTCTGATTTGAAATCAAAAAGCATTCGAAATCATTTAACCCAGTTTCATACTATACCGGCTGGTATGGAATGCCACATACATATATGCAGTATTGCATTTTGAAGAAAAATTTAGGTAGGGAGAGTTTGCAAATGAAACGGTAGTTTTTTCTTTCTTTTTCTTTTTGGTATTTTAAGTTATTAAAAGTCATATAATCGGTTTACAGTGCAAGGTTGCTGATTCCGTATCAACTTCTTAAAGTATTTCTTGATTACATTTCAAGCCGTGACTTCCTTAAAAAAATGTTTGTTTACCATTTTAAACTTATTTTTCTAAGCTGATGATATGTTCCTTCAATCTAAAATTTTCCTTTCAAAAAGCCATGCAACAATGTTCATATTTTCCCTTTTAAAAGTAATCCGTAGACGAACTTCACTAAATTTTTTTTCCGTGTATTTCTGTAGACATATTTCATTAGGAAGAACGACGACCTACCTTTAATCCAAAGCTTCGGAAATGTATTGAGCTGAGCTACAATAGGTGGCGCCAGAAAAGAGTTGCCTTAGCCGGGCTGAAAGCAAACAATGAGATGCTCGTTCCTTTCTTCTAATTAATTACTATTTTACTTGTATGACTATACTTTTAACCTTACTTATTTAATGTAATTTGTATTAACTTAAACATACTAAAAATATAAATCAATTATAACTCAGTTAATTAATTTAATCATAATTTCAAACATTAGCTAATAACTAATAGCTGCGGGTTAGGGGTTTAGAATGTGCCCGAGGTAGGCATACCGGTCGTAAGTGGCGACTAATATGCACAAAGGTAATGACGTGCAACTCGATGGTTGATCTTCGTATATGATGCCCCTCACTTCTCATTTCCTATCTTATCCTTCCTTACGGAAGGAGGGGTGACATGACCTAGAAGGTTTCACTGGTCACGACAGTCGGCCAGTACCGCAAGGGAGTACCGGAGCGTACCGGGGTCAAATCCGGCCAAGGACTATTAATTCGACAACACTCCCCAAAACATTGAGGGAGTGTTTTTGTCGTTACCACAACAACGACAACAACAGCTTTATTATTGAGGCTCAATTGCTCAATTTTCATAGAAGTAAATAACTAAACGAGTATTGTAATAAACTGTCAACTTTTATAATTGCATACTTATTGGTTAATAATAACGTTGAAAACTATTTTTAAAATAAATTTGGTTATTTGATCACATAATTTTCCTATTAAGTACTAAGTTTTTCGATTTTCAGATTTTAACATAATTTATAATAATTTGGAATGTTTAAAATATCTGTTTTTCATTTAAAATTCATTACAAATTTTAGTATTTCCTTAATCACATCATTCTCCTATTAATCTATAATTTTATTTTTCATTTCATAATCACTAAAAATTCAAACCAAAATTTCAAAAGATTTATCTTGATTATGATAATACTAGCAACCCGCACCTTATTTCACACAGGTTGATAATGTTTAAAACAACTTTATAATTAACATTACATCCATACGTCCGAAGTGAAGAAACGCTACCGAGCTCTTTCGCGAATTCATCAAATGCATGGCTCACCACAGCTGTCGCTTAAAGCACGCTGAGTTATTCGGTTGGCAGCGAACAAACACACAAACTGATTTCTTATCCTGGAGCAGTGGAAACAACTGGATGTAAGCAGAAAGAGCAAACAGCGAACAGCGGACTTCTTCTTCTTTCAATGGTCATCTAACCGACTGGGCGATTTTGACCGTCCCACATGGCTCGCCAGTCGTTTCTTCGTTGCGCTAACTGGCGCCAATTGGAAACACCGCGGGATAGCAAATCAGTCTCCACTTGGTACTTCTATCGGAGTGGTGGTCTCCCTCTTCCTCTGCTTCCGCCGGCGGGTGCCGATAAGAATACCTTCTGGGCTGGAGCATCTTCTCTCATTCGCACTACGTGGCCTAGCCAGCGAAGCCGCTGTGTTTTAATTCGCTGAACTATGTCGGCGTCTGCGTAAAGTTCATACAGCTCATCATTAAATCTTCTTCGGTACTCGCCGTCGCCAACGCGTAGAGGTCCACAAATCTTTCGAAGAACCTTTCTTTGGAATACTCCCAGAGCCGCCTCATCAGATGTTGTTAGTGTCCACGCTTCTGCACCATATAGCAGGACGGGTGCCATGAGTGACTTGTAGAGTGTTATTTTCGTTCGTCGAGAGAGGACTTTACTTTTCAATTGCTTACTCAGTCGGAAGTAGCATTTGTTTGCAAGAGTAATTCTTCGTCGTATTTCTAGGCTAACATTATTGTTGGTGTTAATGCTGGTTCCCAGGTAAACAAAGTCATTTACTATTTCGAAATTATTGCTGCCAACAGTGGCTTGGTTGCCAAGGAGCGAATGCGCTGACTCTTTGCATGATGACAGAAGGTACTTCGTTTTGCCCTCGTTCACCACCAATCCCATTTTCTCCGCTTCTTTTTCTAATTTGGAGTGAGCAGAAGTTACGGCGCGGTTGTTAAGGCCAATGATATCAATATCGTCAGCATATGCACGCTTTTATAAAATATTGTTCCAGCGCGGTTAAGTTCTGCAGCTTGTATTATTTTCTCCAGCATTAAATTAAAGATAGGGGGTCACCCTGTCTGAAACCTCGTTTAGCTTCGAACGGCTCGGAGAGGTACCTCCCAGTTCTGACCGAGCTGGCGGTGTTGCTCAAGGTCATTTTGCATAGCCGTATAAGTTTTGCGGGGAAGCCAAATTCAGACATAGCTGCATATAGGCAGCTCCTTTTCGTGCTATCGAAAGCGGCTTTAAAATCAACAAAGAGATGATGTTTGTCGATTCTTTTCTCACGGGTTTTTTCCAAGATTTGGCGTATTGTAAAAATCTGGTCGATGGTAGATTTACCAGGTCTGAAGCCACACTGGTAAGGTCCAATCAGTCTGTTCACATCAGGCTTCAGTCTTTCGCACAATACGCTTGATAGGACCTTATATGCGATATTCAAAAGGCTGATTCCGCGATAGTTGGCGCAGTTTGCAGGATCGCCCTTCTTGTGGATTGGGCAGAGAACACTTAGATTCCAATCTTCAGGCATGCATTCATCCGACCAAATTCTGCATAGAAGCTGATGCATGCGCCTTACCAGCTCCTCGCCTCCGTGTTTGAATAGCTCCGCAGGCAAACCATCAGCGCCAGCTGCTTTATAGTTTTTCAATCGGGATATTGCTATTCGCACCTCATTATAGTCGGGTTATGGAACGTCAATTCCACCATCTTCGATTGTGGGCTCGGGATCGGCATCTTCTCTGGTTTCTTGCTCAGTTTCTCCATTTAAAAGGGCAGAGAAGTGATCCCTCCATATTCTGAGTGCTCTATGAACATCGGCCACAAGGTCGCCATTCTCATTCTTACAGGAGTTTGCCCCGGGTTTGAAACCTTCTGTCATTCGCCGAATTTTTTGATAGAATTTTCGGGCATTATTCCCGTTGGCCAGCATCTCAAGCTCCTTTATTTCACGCTTTTCTGCCTCTCTTTTTTTCGCCCGGAAAAGCCGCCTCGCTTCCCTCTTCAACTCGCGGTAGTGTTCACACACACTCCTCGTTGCATTCGATCTCAGCGTTGCCTTGTAGGTTTCGTCCTTTCTTTTCGTTTCAGCGCGGCACTCTTCATCATCATACCAGTTGTTTCTTCGCGTTTCCCGGAATCCAATTACTTCTTCGGCTGCGGTACGGAGTGCTCCTGCGATATGATCCCACTGCTCATGCATTAAACTATGTTGAATTGCGCTCTCGGAGAGCAGGTGTGAGAGGCGATCTGCGAAATAATTGGCGGTCTGTTGCGATTGCAGCTTTTCGACGTCCAGCTTTCCCTGCGTTTTTTGTTGCGCCTGTTTTGTCGTACAGAGGCGGGTACGAATCTTGGCTGTTACTAGGTAGTGATCAGAGTCGATGTTAGGTCCTCGTATTGTGCGAACATCTAAAACGCTGGAAGCATGCCGCCCGTCTATCACAACGTGTTCGATCTGGTTGCGTGTTTTTCGATCGGGGGACAGCCATGAAGCCTGATGGATCTTCTTGTGCATAAACCTAGTGCTGTATATGAGCATGTTTCGGGCAACGGCGAAGTCGATCAGCCTGAATCCATTTGGCGAAGTCTGATCGTGGAGACTGAACTTCCCGACAGTGGGCCCAAATACACCATCCTTACCCACCCTGGCGTTAAAGTGGCCAAGCTAGACTTTGATATCATGACGTGGGCAGCGCTCGTATGCTTCTTCCAGGCGCTCGTAGAATGCATCCTTTTCCACGTCGTCCTTCTCTTCCGTCGGTGCATGAGCGCAGATAAACAATATGGTGAAAAATCGTACTTTTATGCGGATTGCGGCGAGACGCTCGTTCACGGGTGTGAACGACAGTACTCGGTGACGGAGTCTCTCTCCCACCACAAATCCCTAGCCGAATCTGCGCTTGTCTTCAAGCCCACTCCAGTAGATGTTGCAAGGTGTTTTCATCGTGTTTCCTCGCCCCATCCATCGCATCTCTTGTATGGCGGTGATGTCAGCGTTTGCTTTCCTCAGGACCTCAACCAGCCGGGAAGCGGTACCTTCCCCATTAAGGGACCGGACATTCCAGGTACATGCTCTTATCTCATAATCCTTATTTCGTTTGCGGGTGTTGTCATCTAAAAAAGGGGTTCTCATATCCGAGACTTTGTTGTTGAATTTCATTGGAACGTTGTTTTATGTGGTGGGTCCCAAACCCAACGCACAATTCGTTTCACGGGAGGTTGGATTCTATTACACCTTTGCATAGCGAGCCGCTTGATCCAAGAAAGACGCCCGCTTGCAGCCGCACCACATGATGATCAGACGCTGCTGTTTGAACCCCCCAGCAAGCCCTTAAACCGATTATGTCGGAGTGGCTTTACCAGGTTGGCGTCTTCTCGCGTTTAGCTCACCACCAAACGGGTGTTCGGTGGTTACCCAGAAGATACTTGGGCGCAAAGCCCGGAAGAAATGAGCTGCTTGAACCGCATGCAAAAGAATCGCTCTGGCCATTCCCACGTGAATGGCGATCAGAAACTTTCCCCACTTGCGTGGACTTCTGCACACGGCCCCATCCTCAGCGAACAGCGGACACAGTATAATAAAAGGGAGACAATAAATTAAAAGCAGCAGGCACCAACAATTTCACAGCAGCTTTTCTGTATTGGTTTGAGTACTTGCGAGAATTACTTAAAGTCGATTGATTTGCCACTTATTTACTATTAAAACAGTTTTAGGAGGATAATAATGGTAGTTTAACTATGTTTCATATTAACCTTGTAATATAACAGATTTTTAAAACAAGAAAAAAAAGCACAGAGCGATTAAAAAAACACGTCCGCACGAGCCAGAGTTACCATATAAATATTGGTTGGTATAATCTCGTCAACATATGTACTCAATAATTACAACATATTTATAGACACATATGTACATATGTATATGTACATAGGTTGGCATGCACGTGGTAGAGAGAAATAAAATGAGCTTGTTTTACTGATTGAGTACATACCAACCAATATTTATTTAATTGCCAAAAAGGCGCAGCAGTTTTTGAGTTTTTCGTCCCGTGAAAAAAATTAAAACTCAAAATAAAATTTTTATTCTTGAAGGATAAAATATCGCTCAACGAATAAGTTTTATTTTCATCAAAAAAATAAACCCCAAACATGAGTTTTATTTTCGTGCAAAAAAAATGAAACTCAAAAAATGATGATAGGCATGCACGTTCATATACTTCAAACTGTCCTCCGACCAGTTTGTAATAATTCTTAGTTAATTATTATTATTTTTGAATAGAGGAAAAATGTAAAGCAACAAACATATACAGGCTATAGCTATAGTACTTTTTCAAAAACAGCCACGATTTCTCGTCAGACTAATTCGTATAGTTTTGCTATTTCAGAGGATCTTGTGGTGAATCGAACCCACTTACTCTGATTGCACGGGCAGCCGCTTAACCCATAGGCTATGCTGCGTATAGTTTTGCAAGCTGCTTAATTCCAATTTTCCTCTAACTGTTGTTTCTACATACAGTTCCAAATTCGGCAATATTTTACTTGCTACGTAATAACTTTCCTATAAATTTGCATGGAAAAGCGAGCAGCTTTAAATCTCGAATACCATAGCATCCTTACCTCAAAACTCACTAAGCTCGACTTAATTCGTTATTGAAGAAAACCATAGATATGCTAAGGATTATCCTGACCAAATTTCCATTAGGGCCAAATGAGCATATAGACACGCATTTATTTTTATTTATGGGAATGCATATTTTCATACCCCTTTTCTTCCATGTATGGTAAGTTTTTCAATAAGTTATCTATAAGAATTGACACTTCAGAGAAAGAGGTAGGCTCTTTTAAGTTTTGCTAAAAATAATATTATGATTGAAGAAAATTGATAAAATTAAAGAATAATGATTGGTCTTGAAGAAAAAGGATAAAAATAATAATTATTATTGAGGAAAATTTTATAAAAATTAAAGATGATGATTATGGCTGAGGAAAATGGTGAAAATTAAGAGGTAATTATTATGCTTGTGTAAAAACGATTAAAATCAAACATAAAAGTTTTCAGCGATCAACAATATTTAAATCGAGTTAAAATTATTATTTATGATTAAAATTGTTAAAATCAAATTTGTAATAATTAAATTTAAGTATTCATGAAACGAGCTCAAGGCCAAGAATAAGAATTTTTCACTTTTTGAATTTTTATGGAAATTTTCATTGCTTTTATTTATTAATAATCATTTTAAATAATTATTAAAAGTTTTTGATTGTTAGCTTACTGGTTAGCAGTGCGTGCCAAAATTTCTCTGATGAGTGAAGTCTAGCAGCTTCCGAAATGGATCTATAAGAAAAGCTATGGCAGTTGTCTCTAAATATTTTTCCTACTCTATTCAATCAAAAAACTTTTAATAATTAATTAATATGATTATTAATAAATAAAAACAATAATAATTTTCATAAAAATTCAAAAAGTGAAAAATTATTATTCTTGGCCTTGAGCTCGTTTCATGAATACTTGAAAATGTACAGGCCGTAAATCAACAAAAATTGTTGGTATAAAAAGGCAATAATTAAATTTAAATAAAAAAATTTTACTCAAACTATAATCATTATCTTGGATTGGTATGGATATAATTCAAAAAATATAAATCATTGAAGATTGGCACTGTGTTTTAAAAATTGTTTTGCAATGCATACTGATTTTTATAGTCGAAATAATGAAGAATAATTATTATCATTAGAAACTGACGAAAAGTTTTTGAATTCCTCACGCATACATTTTGTAGCACTACGGGTGGTTTAATGCATTATCTTACAGGTAGCGTTCTAGCTGAGATTGGCTTCTGAATTTTTGTTTTCTGTATTCGTGGCGGGAACCAAAAAATGTATTTACTAAGCAAAACTGTATAAAATTTTACAGATTCCAAAAAAATAGGGTTTTTCCAAAGAGGGTCACAGCGTGATGGAGCTGGTAAAAAATACAGTATGCAAATAAGGGATGCATTCAATTAGTTTTAGCAGTTTTTTGAGTAATGCGCCCAAGCATCCTCCCTCCTTTTAAGTTTTCGCGAGCATTTGCATTAAGAAATTTAACTAATATTATGTGTACGACAGAATTTTTTCAATTTAAAGTGTTTTTCCTTTTCTAGTAATTTTCCATTTCGCTTTTCGCCAGCTCTATTGCCTTCGACACATAGCTCCCCGCAACATGTACACAATTCGCATTCAGCTACAGTGCCATCGGCTTCATCTAAGCAAGACTCTCATCACGATCCAACAACGAATCAGCGGTATCCAAGGTAAGATTTCGTCGAATATATTGAGGTACCAGAGTTAAGGTAAGCCAATTAAGATTGAACGCACAGATTTGAATAACTTATTATGAAAAATTCAACCCGGCTACTCAATTTATACTTTATTTTAAATAAGTGTACAGCACAGAATAGATATAGCAGCTGTATTTAAGTAGAACTTTGTATAAACAGGACCTTGAAAAAACAAGTGAAGGGGGCGCTGTCTTCATCTGCGCGGAAGCCTTTATACCTTACATAATTACAAAACGAGATTTTCACTATCTGATCTTAGTTTACAATGAGTACAAACATGTGGAATTTTAAGTTCTTGCATATTTCTTTGAAATACATATAGCCCGAACCCCGCTTATCGAAACACGCCCTTGTATGGGGGCTATATGTTCTGTTAGTTCCATCTTACTGATTTTCACTAACCCCATTACAAACATAAAAAGAAAAAAAGCTGCAAAAGTTTAAGTTCTTAGTTCTTTATTTACAGAAGACATGTCCCCAAGCCCTTTTATCGGAACAATCGATTGTATGGGGGCTATATGTTATACCAGCTTTTACCCGCGGTGTAGTGTAGCAGAAATATATATTTACACTTTTATATTTTCACACGCATTAGGCAACGAACGTAACCAAGCAAAGCCCAGCGACTGTGTATTTCTGCAAGCGCAGCACTTTTCCATTAGCATAGAATCAAGCTAAGCCAGCACAGGTATTTTCATTTTGTTTTAGAGGAGAAATCAACGAAAGCCTTAAAGTCAGTGTGGGACTTAAACCAGCATCAAAACTCCTACCGTCTTGTACCGATCCCCCCGATACTACCGTTAAGTATGCGGGAGGTTGTTTTTAGTACTAGTTTCAGCGTCTGTTGGTCAGCGTTACTGTACTTCTATTTCAGTTCAGAGCTAAGAATTTCTTGTTAGATTTTCATTCTACTAGTCTGGAGTGTTATTGAAAGAAGGTCGCTCTTTTCCAAAAACGAAAAATGTTTATAAATGTAACTACATACGCATGTAATAAGCAATTACAACTACTCTTTCATTTTGGCTGATTAATTCATCTGAAGCGAGGCGGTTGGGATGGCCGTTTTTCCAGTCCGCATCTATAATACTTACATACATTTCCAATCAAAGAAATTATTCTCCCGATGTCTTCAATTACAAAAAAAATGCAGTGGAGAGGCCTTGTCTCCGGTCACGTGTCATAATGTCAATGGAATTAATGTCACCTTGTCTTCAATCTGCTCCTTCTGGTTTAGGTCAAGTGGACCAGGCGGTTGGCAGGGCCGTGTTACCAATCCGCATCTGTGGTACATTGGTACGTTTCCAATCAAGCTCTTATTCGCCCAATGTCTGCAATTACAAGGCAGTGCAGTGTATAGGCCGAGTCTACAATTTGCGCCTTTTGGCATAGGTCAAGTAGACCAGACGGTCGGAAGGGCCGTGTTTTCAACCCTCATCTGTGCCACTTTCCATCAAGAACTCGCGCACTTATTTCCACTACAGTAGAATAAAGATAGAGAGGTAGGGTATCCAATTTGTTCAAACCGAAATTCGCTCAGATATAGGTCAAGTGGGCTCTCCATATCATGTCACTGCATGACAGGTTGGAGAGGCCTTGTCTCCCATCCGTTCCTTGTTCTTTGCGTTTTTTGCTCTTTGCCTTGGTCTTCCCTGCTGCGCTGCAGCCGTTCCAGACTTCTTAGCCACTTCATGGTTTCTGCGATTACGTCACACGTTGCAGTCCATTTTAGTTTACTTTGCAGCATATGCCCAACCAGTGACTCGGGAGTGTAGTCCTCGGACCGTGAATTTCTGTCTTCAAAAATGATAGCTGCTTCCTTTGCCAATGTGTCGATTGGGCCGCGTATTTGATGCGTCTTTAATTACGACGTCGGTCTTGTTTCACCAAAATATTTATAAGCAACGCCAGAGTTTCACACGCTTAGCTAAATACTTACGCTAAAACATTTCTCACGCTTAGAGAAATGTTTACGTTTGCATATGCGCTGGCTTGCATGCGTTACATGCATATAATAAAGTACCTGGGTGACCGAGCCTTGCTCGGTATTTTTCAAATTTGTCGCATAATCTTACTTACCAAGAGCATACATTTCCAAAATAGATTTCCAAAACATCAAACACTAACCACAAAAACTCACTTAAGCCTGTTTGGTGGTTAAGGCTCGATGATTCGACAAAAATTTTCTGTTTTAAATGTTTTAAATTTATTTTTGACAGGTACCCCCTTTAAAATTGTGTCAAAAAGTTTAAAATATCTTGTTGTTGTTGTTGTTGTTAACAGTGCTTCGTCCTGCCCAATGGGCTCGATCACTCTAAATTGTCATCAGGCTCTTCTAACGGAAGTCCGAGGAAATGCGCAGTTTCCACAGGGTTGAACCAGAGTGATGTGGGTGTTAGAAGAGTGGGTTCAACTGAACAGGAAAAGAGATGTATGGTATCATGAGGGGTCATACCACATGCAGGGCACGTATTTGGTATGTTGGGGTTCAGTCTGCATAAGTAAGAGTTTAACCTTTTACAATATCCAGAGCGAAGTTGTGCTAGTATGACTCTAGTCTCCCTCGGAAGTACACGCTCCTCTTCAGCCAATTCAGGTGGTTGAGTATTAATAACGGGATTCACAGGCCGAGATCTGAGGGATCTGTCTACCGACTCAGTGTGGAGGTCATTTAGAGCCCGTCTATGGTTCCGCAGATCAAACGGCAAAGAGATATGATGCCGGATCTCATCGTAATGCTTACGGAGATGTCTCCTTATGTCTCTGGGGGGGCGGTGCTACATCCAAAAGATGTCGGTTTGGATGACTAGGTTTGTGACAGTTCAGAAGGAACTGTCTACTCAAGAGTTCCGCGTGCTCTTGAACATTGAGCAATTTTGCCTCTTGATGGAGGTGAGACTCAGATGACATAAGCAGGCATCCCGTAGCAGTTCTGATGGCGGTGTTTTGGCAGACTTGCAATTTCTTTCAGTTGGTGTCAGAAAGGTTGGGCGACCATATAGGCGCAGCATAGTCAATAACCGGCCGGCCAATAGCCTTATATGTAGCAAGCAATGTTTCTTTGTCTTTTCCCCAAGTACTGCCGGCCAGTGACTTGAGGATATTATTGCGGCTCTGTACCTTTGAGGCTATTGCGGTGGCATGACCAGCGAAGGTGAGGCTGTTGTCAAATGTCACGCCCAAGATTTTTGGGTGGTTGACAGTAGGTAGAGGTACTCCATCTACGTGGACATTTAACTCTTGCCCCATCTGCGCATTCCATGTAGTAAACAGGGTCGCCGTAGATTTAGTCGGAGACAGGGTCAGATTACGCTCGGTGAAGAAGCTGGAAAGGTCATGGAGGTAACTGTTGATTCTTATACAGAGTTCATCAATGGAGGGACCCTTGTCCGAGGCCATTATCGTGCAGTCGTCAGCGTAGGAAACAATGGAGACTCCCTCTGGTGGGGGGGGGAAGTCTCGAAATATAGAAATTAAACAAAAGGGGAGAGAGAACACCACCTTGCGGCACCCCTTGTTTTATTCTTCGTGGTCTAGATTTCTTGTCCCTAAATTTGACTGTTGCCTGTCGACCATTGAGGTAATTAGCGGTCCACCTCTTAAGGCCGGCAGGGAGCGGTGTCTCATCCAGGTCTCGGAGGAGAGTGGCGTGATTGACCGTGTCGAATGCATTTGACAGATCAAGTGCCACGAGAACCGTCCTATGGTTTGGTTGATTTTGATTCAAGCCGTTGTTAATCTGCGTTGTAATGGCGTTCAAAGCGGATGTCGTGCTGTGATTTTTGCGAAAACCATGTTGATGATCGGCCAATTTTAGATTTGTAACGAAGTAAGGAAGCAGAATGGACTCTAGCAATTCCGCTACCGGCTAAAGGAGGGATATCGGACGATAGGACTCTCCTAGGCTCGCCGGCTTCCCTGGTTTTAATAGGGAAACTACAATCGCTTGTTTCCATATCTCAGGTATAACGAAGGTAGTTAGAGAGAGATTGAAGAGAGCCGCTAAATAATTCTGTCCTTCATGGCCAAGGTGTTTGATCATCTTCATGGCAATTCCGTCGGGTCTGATGGATTTTGAGGGTTTGGCCTTCAGTATGGCTCCCTTAACTTCTGCGGCTGAGACGGCAATGGGCGCAGTAGAGTGTTTGTGTTTGCGCGCACGTCGGAAGGCTCTTCTCTTAGTCCTTTCCGCAGGTGGATGCATTATAAACAGCCGGCAAAAGGAGCTCGCGCATTTCCTGGCGTCCGATTTGACACTGTCGCCGAAGGCAAAGGCGACCTTGTCTTTGTGTTTGGTCGGATTGGATAGGGCCTTGACAGTCGACCATAGTTTGCCGACTCCGCCGGAGAGGTTGCATGTCTCAAGGTGTTGTTTCCACTTGGTCAGCTTGTGTTCGTTGACAATCCTACGGATTTCCGCATTGAGATCTTTTATTCTGGGATCTGCAGGATTGATAAGTCTCACTTGGTCACGTTCTCTTGCCATCGCCGCAGCTTCTGCCGGGAAATTCGGACGAATTTCTGGTATTCTGCCAACAGGAATAAAGCGGCATGAGGCTGAATCGATGATCTTGCGAAACTCTCTTTCCCCTTTGCGTACGTCCGTAGGAGTGGGTAAGACAGCGAAGGAGCGCTCTGTATATTCAGTAAAGCGGTCCCAGTCCGCTTTGGTGAAGTTGATGTATGTTATTTTATCAGTCGCTATGAAGTCGGTCGGTCGTTCAACAGAGAGTAAGATGGGTAGGTGGTCTGAAGCTAATGTAAGCATCGGTCGCCAGATGACAAAGTTAATAAGGCCCGCGCTCGTTATGGAGATGTCTGGCGAACTGTGACAGTTACCTGCCACCCTGGTGGGGGCATCTCCATTGATGATGCTGAGTTATCTATTTGGTCTGCAATTGCCTGTCCTCTACTGTCTGCTGGCAAGTTGGAGTGCCAGAGATCGTGATGTGCGTTGAAGTCGCACTTAGCAACGCACTAATGTCGGGATGATAATCTCTAGGACAGCACGTGACAGGAGGAATATAGATGTTTATGATTTGCAGGTCGGCGTCTCCTGACCGGACTGCTATGCCTTGCCATTCTAAGGTAGAGTCCTTGGGGTCGACGTCAGGGGAAAATAGATTGTATTGTACAGAGTGATGTGTAATGAACGTAAGGCCACCCCCAAGACCGCTGGGACGGTCTTTACGATGTACATTATACCCATCACAAGTTCGTAAGTCCGATCTCGTGTTCAGTTTTGTCTCTTGTATCGCGGCGATTTTGATGTTGTGCGTCTTCATAAAGTCAGTTATCTCCGCGATCTTTCCAGCTAATCCGTTACAGTTCAGCTGCAGAATTTTGAAGTGTGTAGGAGGGGAGGCGGGGGACATGCTAGGCGTGAGGGACGGATGCGTTTGCCTAGGTGGAGGTAGGCTAAGGCCTAAACTATGTCGCAGTCTAGAGTTGACAGCGCCATGGCCGATGTTGTCTGGCGTGGAGGGCGGCTGTGTACTGCAACAGGGGGCTATGAACGAATCCGTCCAAAGGTTGCCGTTTGCGAGCCCAGAGCACATAAGGGGTGTGACACAGGCCAAGGCAATTGTTGCACTTGACCGATGTCGCAGGCGTATACAATCTTTGCCGACAAACGTTGCACGTAGTGAAAGGTACTAGGAGGTGGTGTTTCTGACCCACGTGCAGGCTGGAAGCAGGAGGGGGCATTAGGGGCAGAGACAGAGGGGACTGACGCTCGGCGATGCTCATATCTGAAATAGTCCGGGGGGGATAGGAGTGTTGAGCGGCCGTGTGAGATGGAGACGCTGGTGTGCGTGAGCAACAGTCGGGAGTGGGTGAGCCAGGGATGGCAGCGGTGCTGCCAGTCGTGTAGACTGAGCCACTATTGTGACTATTGGAAGTAGTTAGAGGCGGTAAGGGAGTGCCAGAGCGGCGGCTACCGCGGGACGTCCTAGGACGTGTACAGCAAGGTGCCTTAAAAGTACTAAAGAAAGTACGGGGTCTGTGGATGGCAGGGTTAAGCCCTGAACATCCAGATTTATGTAACCATCTCTTACACTTGGCGCATTGTACCGAATACGACCGTTTAATATAAATTTTCTTCCAGCAAACGCAGCAGATCCAGTCTCTTGGTCCAGGGTTGGGTTCGACCCCAGCCCGTACCAAGAGACCATGGAGCAACCCAGCTGCAAGGGTTTGCTCCGAGGACGACAATTTAAGGGTGGAACGGGACAGATTGGACAGGGTTACACTGAAATAACAGCCCTTGGCCGGGTGAGAAAACCCGGGTCATTCCGGTGCGATAGAACCGGCTGTTGTGAAAATGTTTAAAATATCTTAAAAAAAAAAAATCTTTAACTCATTTTGTATCATGGCTATGAATATGCTGCAAAGTAGTTTCGAATTGCATATTTGATATCGCTTTCTGGAATATAAGTTTTTTTATCTACTTACAGATCAAGTAAGTTTTGAATAAAAATTATTAAAATAAACAACTAAAGCTGAGGCTACATCTAGCAGCACTACACTACATGACAAAGTATTCTTTGCATGTATTCTTATGGAGCATATCACACCTAGCGACAGCAGCACCACACGACACGATATAGTTGATCAAACAGGCAGCAATTTGGTCGTGCCGTGTAGTGCTGCTAGATGTAGACTCAGCTTAATTCATCATTTTAAGTTTTTGAGTGATGTTTGCCATGTTATGTTATATTTTTTCAAGTACCTCGAGATGCCACGAAATTATGTCCACATGCGCACTCCGAATTTCATCCAAATCGGTTAAACTGTTCCCGAGATAGTGGTCGATGTAAGAAGGAATAATTAAAATGCAGTCAGGTGGCAACCCTAGGTGGTCATCCTACTTAAAAATATTCCGGTTGGTATACGGCCTCAAATGCCTTCCGTTTGATACCCATATTGCCATATATTGCTTAATATTTAAAGCAAATTCGGAAAGGTGGCAAGCCTCTAAGGTTCCTTTAGTGGCAACATCCAAGTAGAAACTCTTAGAAAGAAGCATACTATCCATCCACCAAATTTCATCGAAATCGGTTTAGCCGTTCTCGAGATAGTGGTCGATATCTGAAGGAATAAATAAAATGGGGTCAGGTGGCAACCCTACTCGAAAATACTTTGGTTGGTATACGGCCTAAAATACGTTTCTTTTGATACCCATATTCCCATATATTGCTTAATATTTAAAAAAAAAATTGATATAAGTGGCAACCCTGTGAACCACGTGGCAACACCAAAGTAGCACCAAATTTGATCCAAATCGTTAAGTCGTTCCTGAGATAGTAGTGGATATACAAATATACAAGAATAACTGGTTTAAAGTTATAAGATAAATATCGCATCTACAAGGTGGCGCAAAAGTAAGCTTCCGATGTTCAGCATATCGCTTGTGGCACGTGCAGTGTGTGCTGTTGCACCGTCTTGTTGGAACCACATGTTTTCCAATCCCAATTCATCAAGTTGCGGCAAAAGAACCTTATTTGCAACTAATTATTTGGAACATATTTCATGGCGATCTTACCAGCGAAATAGATCCTGCCAGCCCAGATAAGCAGACTGCTATTATACTTGTAGCAGACTGCTAACGTCTAATCAGAAGACTGCTATTTTCACACGTAGCAGACTGCTGATATCCTGGCAGCATAATAGTATCGACGAGAGCTGTAGTAGTGGGAGCAGTAGCCAAGGTAATACAAAAACGTCCAACAAGCGTGGGGGATCAACAACTATGATAGAGGATAACGCCGGCAATAGCAACGATAATCAGCTACAGCGACAAGTTCAACAACAATAATACGAAGGTGGTAAAACAGCAGCATATCATATTATATCATAGCAGCAGCATATCATATCATACACGCATTTTTATACCTAGTAGTGCTACGCACACAAGGTATATAAACTTTAGTCGGCTAACGGCAGTACGTAACGGCATAAACGGATCGAGATAGATATTGACTTATATATATCAAAATGTTCAGAACGAGAAGAGAAATTGATTAAGCCATGCCCGTCCGTCCGTCCGTCTGTGAACACGATAACTTCAGTAGATTTTGTGATATCTTAATGAAATTTGGTATGCGGGTTCCTTGGCACTCATCTCCGAGCGCTATTTAAAATGGGCGAAATCATATTATAGCCACGCCCACTTTTTATATATGGAATATTTTCAAAAACACAAAAAAAGTGATTACTCAGTACATAATACACCTATAAGGATAAAATTTGGTGAATACATTGCGACTGAAGCATAAAATAAGTTTTTCAAGAAATTTTTGAAAATGGGTGTGGCACCGCCCATTTTTGATTAAGTCAAATTTAGAAATGTTATTTATCATAAGTCAAAAACCGTTCAAGATATCGAAAAGAAATTGTGCACGCAGATTTCCAGGTATGCAGGAAATGTTCCAGGAAAAAATTAGCGGGATCGGTTAAGGTCTACGCCCACTTTTATATGAAAGATTTTGTAGAGAATCGTAGATATATTAAATAGGCAATAACTTTTGCGTAAAATAGCTTTACACCATTTATATTTCACTTTTAAAGTTTCCGTAAACAAAGAAATCCAAAATCTTAACATTTTCAAAAATGGGCGTGGCCCCGCCTCTTTTATAGTGGACTATTCCACAAAACTTTTTATGACATAACTCCGCCAAAAATCGATTTGTTGAAACGAAATTTGGTGATAATGTTCTATATCTAAAGGTAACTGTTTGCTGTAAAGATCCTAGAAATCGATTAATGTCCACGCCCAGTTTTTTAACATAGTTCTGAAAATTTTTTTTGTAAAATTTAAAAAGCGATATTTCTATGTACAACTAAGCAAGTTATATCAATCCGATTTTGCACACAAAATAAGCTTTTTAAGAAAAACTCGGACGGAATTTTTTTTTTCAATTTTGAAGAAGTAGGCGTGGCGCCGCCCACCTTTTAGCATAAAATTTCTGCTATTTTCAAAGGCAATCGCTTATAATTCAATATTGATATTTCAATGAAAATTGATCACATGCTTCTCAGAAGTATGTATTATACTCTCGCCAAATCGGGAAACACACAAGCAAAATATTAGGGCACGTAGTTACTAGCCCACCGCAATAGCGAAGTTATATATCTTTTTTGATTGTCATACCTTTCATAAACATTAAATGTATGTAAGTATGAGAAAAAGAAGAGAAAAGTTCACTAAAATGATCAGCACGATGAGCGTAGTCGAATTAGCCATGCCCGTCTCTCCGTCCGTCTGTCTGTCTGTCCGTCTGTCTATTTGAACGCAAACTAGTCTCTCAGTTTTACAAAAGAATGCTGAAATTCGTTGTTTGCTTTCGTCATTTTATAATATACTAGCAAACCCGGTAGACGTTGTTATGACGTTTTGATACATTGAACACATCTATATACAAAATGTCATTAACTTGAACCAAATAAACTCCTAGCATACCGAACTGCAGCTTTATATAACCTGGGGGCTTTCCCAAAAGCTATATACAGACTGTGTCGTGCCCAGCGAACTCCTGAACCTATCGTGAAAGTTCAAGAGCAAAACAAAACAAAAAATATGTGGGCGTGGCACCGCCCACTTTTGAAAAATTATGTAGATATCGACTAAGTGACACAAATTTCATTAATTTAGACCAAAAAAGTTCGGAGTTATGACGAATTGAAACTGTATATAGCCTGGGGGCGTGGCTCCGCCTGCTTTTCCAAAACTATATATTGGCTATGCTGTACCCAGTGAACCCAAGTACATATTGTGAAAATTTCATAAAGATCGGCCGAGTTCTTTGGCGCCTATGAAAAATCACATTTTTTATATCTATTTTTGTTACGCACACAAGGTATATTACTTCATTCGGCATAAACGAATCGAGATATATATTTATTAATGTATATCAAAACGATAGGGATGAAAAGTAAAATATTCGGGCAAGTAGTTAATACCCCACTGCAAAAGCGAAATTGTATATCTTTTTTGATATTCATACCTTTCATGAACATCAAATTTTTGTACGTATACTGAAATGCTCAGGGGGATGAGCGATGAGCGGAGTCGATGTAGCCACACCTGTCTCTCGATACGTCTATCTGTCCGTCCGTCTGTCTATTTGAAAGCAAATACAAACTGAAAGTATTAAAATAGACTTGCGTAAATTGGGATGACATAATAGATCCCTACTAGGTATATAATGTTCGGTTCCACCCGAACTTCAGCAACTTAACGTTGCTCACCAAATAGCAGATGCTTACAAACTTCTGCTTAGGGTCGATTTAAGAACTTTTTTTTAGCACTAAGGCTATTTCCTTATGCAAGAGCCAAAGCGAGAGGAGTTCGACTCTATCTTTGAAAGGTGGCAACAATTTTTTATCGAAAACAAGCAAGCCAGCGAAGCTGAAGTTTCTGAAAGTGCCACTGAAGAGGTTTGAGCAAGGTTCGTTACCGATATCTATTGAAGAGTATTGGCGACGGAATAGGCTAAACAGGCAAGAGAGAAAATTCCTGCCCCAATAAAAAGGAAAAGATAAACACGGGGCGGAAAAAAAGTTAAAAAGAAAAAAAGAAATAGCCAAAAAGTATCAATTATTAAATTTTGCAACTTCGTATGAAGAAAAAATAAAATTAAGAGAGCAAATCAAAATGCTTAGAAATAGAAAATAAGAGTATAATTTTTGAATAAAGATATATAATCATTTATAATGAATCGAAAACCTAGAAGTTTCCTTTTGTTTTAGACAATTCTCAACTAAAGATTGAAGAGGGAAATGTAGATAAGGAACTAGAATTTTTGACCACTTTTTGGAAATCTATAGGAATGAATAGATAACCAGCAATAGAAGATAAATTAAACTCCACAACATTAGACATAGAAACAGATTTAATGTTGGAAAAAAGATTTCCAAATAGACATGCTTAAATAAAGAATGATAAAATTGAAATAATTGTTGCCGGAAATTTATTTTTAATGGGTTCACCTCAATCAAAGATTGAAAAGCCAAGCGCTAATATTATCAATTCAATTAAGGATTAAGTGCTGACGGTCTAGATAAATTATAAAAAAAGTTGTTGTTCTCTAAATACCGCAATGAATAAATGGGACGATATTCTTCAAACACTTATAGAAGAAAAAACTTTGGCCGAAAAGTCCTACAAGTGCATAAACAATAATATAAAAGTAAAAACTGAAACCGTGTTAAAACACCTATTGATAATAGTAGATTCATTAAACAAGATAGGTCAGGCTATACGTAATGTAAATAGTCAACTAACTAGCGCTCACCAAATACATAGATGCATACCAAATATTTTCTAGTGTTAGAGACAAATTAGTGTCCTCACTAGCAAGATATAGTATTGAGGTGCTCGGCCCAACTTCGTTCCAAAACGAAGTAGAAATATACTTTACCACCTTCTTATTGGAGTCTCAATCCGATTTAAAAGACGACCAGAAAATAGAAAGCCCCTATTTGCTAATAGAAACCAACAAAATGGTACAAACCGCAGTAGAATTTACTAAGACGGATTGGTCAGTTCTACCTGAATTTGATGGTAAGCCAGAAAATTTACATGGATTTTTGGATGCACTTGACATCCTCAAGCAAATCAAGGACAGCTACGAGACCTTAGCAGTTTCAATGATAAAGACTAAATTGAAAGGTATGGCTAGAGACTACATAAGTTCTGAAAGTTCTATCCTAAAAATCAAGGAAACATTGAAGAATTCGATCAAGGGTGAATCAGTTGGGGTTTTGACAGCAAAACTTCTAAACACCCAACAACGCAGTAAAACAGCAAACCAATACACTGCAGAAATAGAAAAGCTTACAAAATCTTAAGAAGGAGCATACATATCTGATGGTTTAATCGCAGATTTAGCAACTAAATATCCAACTCAATCAGCTGTAAAAGCTATATGTAAAAATTGCTCCAAAGTAAAGGTAAAAACGATAATGCAAGCTGGAACGTTCACTTCGATTACCGAAGCTATTTCAAAATTTACAAATAGTTGCACGGAGGTAACTGGTAACCTTAACTCCCTATTACACATACGCCAGCTTTTCCGTGGTAACTTACTGAGACGATATCAAACTAACAGTTATAGAAATAATCAAAGGCGCGCATTCCCCACGCGCTTGAACAATAATAATCAGACTAATAATCAAAGACAGGGTAGAAATTTCGGGAATCAATCACAAGGTTCCAATCGCAATAACACCCGCAATGTACGTAATTGCACCCAGCAGGAAATGTGTTTGTGGATTAATAGCAAACCAGTACCCGCTAGATCAGAAGTAATAAGACAAGTTAATATTAAAAGTAATAATGAATTCATACCTCATCAACAACCAGCTGAAAGCATTTTAATTGCTAACACCATAGTAAATCTATATCAAACATTTGTAAGAATTATTAATACAACAGACAAAAGTGCTACTATTCAGGAATATGAGATAAATACAGAAAACCTAGATGACTACATTATTATAAAAAACAAACCTGAAACAGAAAATAATAATAAAGAGAAATTAGAAAAGTTAAACAAAAATTTCCCCTGCTTTGCTACAGAACAGCTTAATACATTATGTACGGAATACATTGACATATTTGCACTAGAAACAGAACCAATAACCAGTAACAATTTTTGCAAAAAAAAAAACTGTACATGAACGATGACAATTCAGTCTATAAAAAAAATTACAGATTATCACAAGCGCATAAAGGTGAAATAAGTAAACACGTCAAAGCATTAATCAAAGATGATATAATGGAACCATCTACGTCAGAATACAATAGCCCAAAAAAGATGGAGAATAGTGATTGATTACAGAGCAGCAAACAAAAAATTAGCTGCAGACAAATTTTCACTTCCAAGAATGGATGATATTCTGGATCAATTAGGAAGAGCAAAATATTTTTCAGGTTTAGACCTAATGTCAGATTTCCACCAAATAGAATTAGATTCAAACTCTAGAGATATTACATCATTTACAGCAGACGATGGTACATACCGTTTCAAAAGATATGGCTTGAAATTAGCCCCCAATTCATTTCAAAGAATGATGACTTTAGCATAAGCAGGCCTTAAACCTTTTCAACCATTTTTATAAATGGATGATTTGGTAGTATTAGGTTGTTCCGAAAATCACACGATGAAAAATTTTGCGAGACGTATTCTCAACCTGTAGAATATATAATTTAAAATTACACGCCGACAAATGTTTATTTTTTAGTCAAGAATTCACTTATCTTGGACATAAATGCACGAGTAAAGTAATTCTGCCAAGCCCAAAAATTGTTCAAAAATACCCAGTACCAAAAACTGCTGATGAAGTCAAACGATTTGTTGCATTCTGCAATTATTACCGAAGGTTTGTGGCAAATTTTGCATCATAGAATTTTAACAGGATTATGTAAAAAGAATGTTTCCTTTGAATGGACAGAGGAATGTCAAAAGGCTTTTGTCTATTTAAAGGAGGTATTGAGTAGTACAAATATTTTACAGCATCCAGACTTTGGTAAGGAGTTTTGTATAGCAACGGATGCTAGCGGCTATGCCTGTGGCGCAGTTCTTAGTCAAGAATATGAAGGCAAACAATTACCAATTGCCTATGCGTCAAGTTCATTTACAAAAGGCGAACAATGGAAAATAATTAGTAGCAATTCACTGGGCTTTCACTAACTTCAGACCAAACGTTTATGGCAGAAAATTTTTAATCAAAACAGACCATCGACCATTAACATACCTTTTGGAGAAATATGACTTTGAGGTGGAGCATATAGCGGGGAACGAAAATTATGTAGTAGACGCACTATCACGAATAGATATCAAAGATCTTAGAGAAATGTCAGTAGAAGCATGCAAAATAATGAAAGTTACGACTCGATCGGGAACTAAGCGAAATAATAGTAATAATATTAAAAATGAAAAAAATAAATGTCGCAATAAGAACTCTGTAATATATGAAGCGCTTAATAAATATGAAGTAAAAAGACTACTCCAGCTCGTTTTCACTAAAAACACTTCGTCCAATGGCATTTCATCAAATAAGAAAAATAAGAAATTTAAGAGGTAAGATATGTATAAAAATTAGGAAAAATAAAGAATAATTTTAATGTGCGCTTGGCAGCTCACAATAATTAATTTGTTTAATTTAATTATTACATGGCGATCCTGGCTCTATTTTAGTAGCACGCTGCTGTTTATACTAGCTGTTAACGCGTTAGGGTTAGTGGTCAAAAGAAAACTCACCTCCAGTTTCCTGGAGTGCCTTTATTTATATTAATTTTCCTTAATCTAACTATTGTATGTAGCCCGCATGTACATACATATGTGAATGCATATGTACATTATATGTGTTACATGCATGTATCTTAATCCTAAGTAAACCCAACAGCGTAGATAGCACATGAATGTGAAATCTATCACTTCAACTATTCAAATGTAATTAAACATATTGTGTACTAAAGTTTGTATTATCTAACTGTTACCCATACTTGAGTCCCATCGTTATCGTCCTAGACAACAAACACAAGAGTGCGATAGCGGTCTCGCCTAATTCATATTAACCAAATATGTATAGGTATGATGATCCGTTGTGCATGTATGCATTATATCCACATACATGTGTGCATCTACATCTGTTGAGAGCTGTTCAAAACTCTGAACATACTGCCCACGTTAAAATGTTTACATTTCAAAACTAAATGCTTTCAATACATTTACCCTTAAACATGATATTTAGTTATTATTATTATTTTTTTTTTGAACATACAAGAAGCTTCTCAGCGTTTATTTAGCTGTCGAGAATACTGTTTCAGTATACAAACATATCAGTTACACCTACATTCCTATCCATATATTTATTATTTGCCTACACACATCTAACTTCCAAGTATGTATCCTCCAATTGGATACGCGGACCTTGCAGCGCTGCGTGAAGATTTGTCGTGCTCATGCCATAGTGTGCAATGTGATGCCAGTCCAAATCCAGCGGAAATCTCCAAATTGTTTTTAGTTTAGCTAAGGTTTTGATAGTGCCCTTAATTTCAATATAATTGATAGGTGGAAGATGCTCGGTAATGCTGATCTGTGGTATTTCAAATTCAGCATTTGTGCTTATTGTTTCATATGCCCAAAGATCGACATTCGTTGATGACTCAATTGAAGGACTTGTGTACTGCCGTTACAATTTACTGTTGCCTGTTCCTCTCTTGCCAATGAGAATAGGTGACTGTAACTGAGTAAACCAGTGCTCTTGAAGCGGCAAGATGTTGATCTTGCAGCTTGCTGGCAGCGTGTTTGGATCTTTCAGTAGGGACATCTTACATTTTTGTATATCTCCTATCCTGAAGGTAGGATGCCATTGCGAGCATACAGTCAACTTTGGATTGTGTTGACATCGACTGAACATATTATAGAATACTGCCCTATTTTTATCCAATAGAATACGAGGACTATTGACCTTTATACTCGCAAAGTGCCCATCGTGTATGGTGGGGTAAGAGTAAATAGAATATCCTTCAAGCTTAGGTTTGCTAATTAAGGGTATTTTTATATCAAATAATATATAATCTTTAGTTTTTTTTGCGGTTGTAGTTGCCATGTGGCCCAGTACTAATGGGTCAGCATCTGGTAGCTCTAGGCCTTGATCGATGTTTTCGCAAATCAATTTTATTTGCTCCTGGAATTTGTTCATAGGTAATACTCATAGCAAAAAGTTACCTCTAGAATTCCAAAACACATTAATGATGTCTCTCTGCATCAACTCAAATTTTACCATTTCTTTATTAAGTGCCGTGATCGCTTCGAACAGCAACTCATAACGGAGGTGCGATTTTAGTGTTGTCCTTAGTGCCTGAAATGAAGTATCAAGTACTTTGTAGTTGTCTTCGTCAACCTGATTCTGCCTTTTGAATACATCTAATCGAATTTTGAATTATAAAATCGAGAAGATAGTTCTCATTGTCTTTGGCTTTTCTATTTTTTCTTGTAGCATATCAGCATGTTCTTCGTCCATCAGACCAAACAGGGAATGATACATTGAACATATGAACGCTAGCACTGATCGCGATTTTCTCTGAGTCCTCCTCCCCGTCAGCGCGATGATTTTGTGGGTTTGATAGATGTGTGAATATTTACTTTGTAAATGCTGAATCATCGTGTTCACTTCCCATTGCGAACTCGAGGCCTTAACAACTTCAAGAGAACTTCGAATGTTTTCTTTTTCCATTGTGTATGCTTGCATATCGAGGTGAACAATTAAATCCCATGCAGTCCTCGTTAGCGCTACAGGTCCCCTTTTCCCGCAAAATATTCCTGCTCTGCTCTGAATATATTAAACATTAACGTTTTTGCATGCTATGCATGGTAAAATTACCAAATTTGTATTCTTTATACGAGCCGACCGCCACGCTATTGTTTGATCATTTTTTTAATTGTAGGTTCTGTTTTTTTTCCTCTTCTTCGGTAGGAAAAGGACAAACATTGTGTATCGATCTTTCGATACACCATTGCTGGTTCTTACATCTACCATCCTACATTTTCCGTCTGGGCCAAGTATGGTGGTTATTAAAAGCCCTCTTCCCCACTGCATCGGTGGAATATTTTCTTCTTTGAGGAGCACTAAAGTATCAATCTCAATATTTGTATGTGTCTCTCTCCATTAATTTCTTTTTGGTTCTTCGCTTAAATATTCAAAATTCCAGCCTTTCCAGAATTCTTTTGCGTTGTTTTCTATTGCTTTCCAATGGTCTTTTATTCCATGTTAGTTTTGATTATCGGTATTTTCAAAGATCGTAAGCGGTCTTGAATTAAGCATGGCTTCAATTTGAGTCATTAATAACTCTGAAGAAATGCTTTTTTCCTCTAATATCAATCAACAAGCAAACATAAAAAATTCGAGCACTGCTCCAACAACAATCGAAATGCTTTTTTACTGATCTGACTGCCGCTTCCCATAGCCCTCCTACATGGGGAGATTTAGTTGGTATATTTACCCAAGTAATTTCTTTCTCGTTGCAGTATGTTGTGAGCTCGTTTTTAAGATTACCGTCGTGGAAAAGCTTATAAACCTCGTCAAGACTATTGGCTGCTTAATAAAGTTGGTGCCATTGTCAGAGTATATTTTTTTGAACAACTTCGTTTCCCTACGAATCTTTTAAGAGCTCCTATAAACGCTGCTGAGCTTAAGTCTGAAACTACTTCCAAAAACACAGACATAAGCTTTGCCAGCTCTTGTTCCTCTTATTTTATGGCGAATCCAAATTGGACCTAAGAAATCTACTCCTACGTTATAGAAGGGTCGTGTAGCCATTACTCTATCATGTGGCAAATTTCCCATTAGCTGATGTAAGGGCCGTGGGCTAGCTTTAAAACATATGTAGGATCTGTTTACTATTTTGCCTGCTAGTCGCCTGCCGCGCAGAATCCAAAACTTTTCTCTGCTTATTGCTAATAATCCCTGCGGACCAACGTGTAGATGTTTTTGATAGAGGTACGTCATTAGAAATCATCATTCATCTTCATACTGCCTGCTACTCTGATTATAATATCATTTTCTAAGACTGGAGCTCTAATGTGACTATTTTTGAATTTCTTGGTATCTGCTTATCTGCACCAATTAACTTTAACTCCAAACTGTAAATCTCTGACTATGAATTTTAAGGCTTGGTGTTTATAAAAGGGTCTGTCTTTCCGTTGCTTTTTAAGGAAGTCTACAAATCTTAAAATGTTCTGTAGAAATTCAAACCTATTTCTGTCTTTGATAACTCTTAGTATGGAATGCTGTTCTATTACGACTGAAACTATTTTAGTCTTCTTGATTTCGGGTATACTTAAGTCTCCTGAGTTAAAGATTTACATTGATGTATAATCACCTGTTTGCAGCATTGATCGTCCTTTTAACCACATTTCGTTGTTGATTAGTTATCCTGGTGCCATTCTTCTGAATATAATATCCGCTGGGTTTTGCTTCGAAGATATATGCCTCCATCGATCAATGGAAGTGTTGCATTGGATGAAATGAACCCTATTGGAAACAAATATCTGAAGGCGCAACCAATTCAGCAGAATTGTAGAATCTGAATAAAAATATAAAGAACAATTTATTTTTAATTTCTAAGATCTTTTGCATTAATTCTACGAGGAGTTACACCTAAGGCTTTCACATCGTTAGGCAATTCTTGATTTAATTCTAAGTGATTTTCTCTGTTATTAATGTGAATAATTCTTAGAAGCTCTATGTTATTAGCACACCATTTTCTAAGATTAAAACCATACTTTATCAAAATATTTTTAATGTTTTCAGTTTCTTGTATTGACTTCAGCTCGTCTAGATTGTCTCCACCGGTCAGTAGATCGTACATATAAAAATCTGTCTTCATTATCTCGGATATTTGCGGATATTGGGTTTGTTCTTTTTCTGCAATCTTGTGTAAACATTTAACCGCTAAGTAAGGTGCAGTTCCATAAGTAACTGTTTTAAGAGTGTAGATAATTAAGGGTTTATTTTCTTTTTCTGTCCAATAAATTAATTGGTATAATTCGCCTTCATGTCCAATCCATATTTTTCTAAACATTTTCTCAAGATCTGCAGTTAAGACATATCTTTGCTATACCTTAGCAAAATATTAAATAAATCCTTTTGTAACTTTGGTCCAGTATGCGTAATTGAGTTCAAAGAAATATTTTTATATGTCTTGCAAGAGGCGTCCAAAACTACCCTCAGTTTGGTTGTATTGCTATTGGGTTTTAGAACACAATGGGGTGGTAGGTAATATTTCGCATCTAGTTGATTTATGACTCATATTTTTTGTATTGTTTGTTTTTGTATTCGCCCATGAATTGTTTGTATTGAGCTCTCAATTCAGCATTATCTTTAAACCGCTTTTCCAAGGAGAAAAATCAGCTTTTTGCATGTAAGGATGAATCACCTATGCCAACATTTTTCTCTTTTAATGGGAGACCTACTATGTATAAAATTACCATCTGTATTGAGTTCGAAACTATTTTCGAAGTGCGCCTCACATGCTCTTTCTTCTGTGGTTTGTCCAACATTATTATTTTTCACAGATTCAATTTCCCAAAATTTCTTTAATTGGTTACTTATGTTTCTGTCTGAATTTGTAACAATGCCGCAATGTACTGAGCTTGATTTGTTGCTAGCTGATCCCTATATTAGCCATCCTAAGACACTATTTTGGAAACGATAATTTTCATTCTCAACCTTAATTTTCGCTTCCTTTAATATATCAAAAAACATGTCAGCATCTAAAAGTATATCTATTTTGTCTGGATTGCCAAATGAAGAATCTGCAAGATGAATCTTACTCGGCATTTTTGATATTTTTATAGATTCTGGGGGAATCTGTGAAACTATATTTTGTACCACAAATTCCTCAATACCTGTTTCAAAATTATCAATTAAGGATTTTATTTGCAGATTAATCCTCTCATTTACATCGGTTTTATTTTGCCCAATGCCTTCAATAATAAGTGACCCTTTGGTTGAACTAAGGTTAAGCTTTTTTCAGAGTTATTTTGTTATTAAATGCACTTGTGAACCATTATCGTGCTCTAAAGATTTTCCCATTGCCCGCTTTAATGCCAATAATGGCAGTGGCAAGTAAACAATATTACAATTACTGGTGTCATCTGCTTTGGATTTTACAATCACACTTTTCCTTTGGATTGCTTTTCTTTTGACTTGTGTAGCATAAAGTGATGACTACCATTACAACTTTTACAATTAATACTCTTGCACTCCTTTGCACTGTGCCCTTGTCTTTAAACATTTACTGCACAATTTGTTTTGCAGTATTTTGTCCCACCTTTCTTGAGTATTAAATGGCCAAAACTTTTGGCAGTAAAAAATAGGATAGGAGAAGTTGCATCTCAGTACGCACCTCTTTGCACTTTTTGTGGCCTAGGTGATAACACCGAACTTTGTATTTGTTTCGTGATTTAGAAATTTTTCTAATGAATCTAGTGGTCTAAGGGACTTGCACCCTTAAAAAATGAATCTCTGTAACACCTGACTACGGCAATCCGCTTTCGAAGTTATTGGAATGAGAGCTCGAGGTTGCCCAAGCTGGAGTCTATAAAAGCGGATGCAACATTAATATCTCTCTTTTATCAATCAGCATCAAATATATAGTACATCAGCATTCCGCGTGGCAAAGAAAACATTGGTTAGACATCGCATAATTTTTCACGGATTCAACAATAAACATAAGTTTACCTATAAATAAGTATATTAATAATGTTTTACATCATATTATTTTCATTTGAATTTATACATTGAATTAACCTTATGTACGAGTATTAATAAAATAGGGGGATGGGGTCATTTGCAGAAGTCCACGCAAGTGGGGAAAGTTTCTGATCGCCATTCACCTGGGAATGGCCAGAGCGATTATTTTGCATGCGGTTCAAGCAGCTCACTACTTCCGGGCTATGCGCCCAAGTATCCTCTGGGTAACCACCGAACACCGGTTTGGTGGTGAGCTAAACGTGAGAAGGCGACAATCTGGTAAAGCCACTCCGACATAATCCGTTTAAGGGCTTGCTGGGGGATACAAACTGCAGCGTCTGATGACCATGTGGTGCCGCGTAATTGAATTTAACCTCCCGTGAAACGGGTTGTGCGTTGAGTTTGGGACCCACCACATAAAAAAACGTTCCAATGAAATTCAACAACAAAGCCTCGGAAATGAGAACCCCTCTTTTAGATGACAACACCCGCAAACGAAATAAGGATTATGAGATAAGCGCATGTACCTGGAATGTCCGGTCATTAAATGGGGACGGTGTTGCTGCCCGGCTGGTTGAGGTCCTGAGGAAAGCAAACGCTGACATCACCGCCATACAAGAGATGCGATGGACGGGGCGAGCAAACACGATGAAAACACCTTGCAACATCTCCTGGAGTGGGCTTGAAGACAAGCGCAGATTCGGCTAGGGATTTGTGGTGGGAGAGAGACTCCGTCACCGAGTACTGTCGTTCACACCTGTGAACGAGCCTCTCGCCGCAATCCGCATAAAAGTACGATTTTTCACCATATTGTTTATCTGCGCTCATGCACCGACGGAAGAGAAGGACGACGTGGAAAAGGATGCATTCTACGAGCGCTGCCCACGTCATGATATCAAAGTCGTGCTTGGCGACTTTAACGCCAGGGTGGGTAGGGAGGGCGTATTCGGCCCCACTGTTGGGAAGTTCAGTCTCCACGATCAGACTTCGCTAAATGGATTCAGGCTGATCGACTTCGCCGGTGCCCGAAACATGGTCATATCCAGCACTAGGTTTATGCACAAGATCCATCAGGCTACATGGCTGTCCCCTGACGAGCAACCAGATCGACCACGTTGTGATAGACGGACGGCATGCCTCCAGCGTTTTAGATGTTCGCACAATACGAGGACCTAACATCGACTCTGATCACTACCTAGTAGCAGCCAAGATTCGTACCCGCCTCTGTACGGCAAAACAGGCGCAACAAAAAACGCATGGAAAGCTGGACGTCGAAAATCTGCAATCGCAACAGACCGCCAAGTATTTCGCCGATCGCCTCTCACACCTGCTCTCCGAAAGCACAATTCAACTTAGTGGAATGCGGGAGCAGTGGGATCATATCTCAGGAGCACTCCGTACCGCAGCCGAAGAAGTAACTGGATTCCGGCGAACGCGAAGAAACAACTGGTATGATCATGAAGAGTGCCGCGCTGCAACGAAAAGAAAGGACGAAGCCTACAAGGCAACGCTGAGATCGAATGCAACGAGGAGTGTGTGTGAACACTATCGCGAGTTGAAGAGAAGCGAGACGGCTTTTCCGGGCTAAAAAAAGAGAGGCAGAGAAGCGTGAAATAAAGGAGATTGAGATGCTGGCCAACGGAAATAATGCCCGAAAATTCTATCAAAAAATTCGGCGAATGACAGAAGGTTTTACACCCGGGGCAAACTCCTGTAAGAATGAGAACGGCCACCTGGTGGTCGATGTTCAGAGAGCTCTCTGCTCTTTTAAATGGAGAAACTGAGCAAGAAACCAGAGAAGATGCCGAACCCGAGCCCACAATCGAAGATGATGGAGTTGACGTTCCACAACCCGACTATAATGAAGTGCGAATAGCAATTTCCCAATGGAAAAACAATAAGGCAGCTGGCGCTGATGGTTTGCTTGCTGAGCTATTCAAACACGGAGGCGAGGAGCTGGTAAGGCGCATGCATCAGCTTCTATGCAGAATATGGTCGGATGAATGCATGCCTGAAGATTGGAATCTAAGTGTTATCTGCCCAATCCACAAGAAGGGCGATCCTGCAAACTGCGCCAACTATCGCGGAATCAGCCTTTTGAATATCGCATATAAGGTCCTATCAAGCGTATTGTGCGAAAGACTGAAGCCTGATGTGAACAGACAGATTGGACCTTATCAGTGTGGCTTCAGACCGGGTAAATCTACCATCGACCAGATTTTTACAATACGCCAAATCTTGGAAAAAACCCGTGAAAAAAGAATCGACACACATCATCTCTTTGTTGATTTTAAAGCCGTTTTCCTATATGTCGCTATGTCTGAATTTGGTTTCCCCGCCAAAGTTATACGGCTATGGAAAATGACCTTGAGCAACACCACCAGCTCGGTCAAAATTGGGAAGCACCTCTCCGAGCCGTTCGAAACTAAACGAGGTTTCAGACAGGGTGACCCCTATCGTGCGATTTCTTTAATTTAATGCTGGAGAAAATAATACATGCTGCAGAACTTAACCGCGCTGGAACAATATTTTATAAAAGCGTGCAACAGTTGGCATATGCTGACGATATTGATATCACTGGCCTTAACAACCGCGCCGTAACTTCTGCTTACTCCAAATTAGAAAAAGAAGCGGAGAAAATGGGATTGGTGGTGAACGAGGGCAAAACGAAGTACCTTCTGTCATCATGCGAAGAGTCAACGCATTCGCGCCTTGGCAACCAAGCCACTGTTGGCAGCAATAATTTCGAAATAGTGAAGGACTTCGTTTACCTGGGAACCAGCATTAACACCAACAATAACGTTTGCCTAGAAATCCGATACTCTTGCAAACAAATGCTACTTCGGACTGAGTACGCAATTGAAAAGTAAAGTCCTCTCTCGACGAACGAAAATAACACTCTACAAGTCACTTATCGCACCCGTCCTGCTATATGGTGCAGAAGCGTGGACACTAACAACATCTGATGAGGCGGCTCTGGGAGTATTCGAGAGAAAGGTTCTTCGAAAGATTTGTGGACCTCTACGCGTTGGCGACGGCGAGTACCAAAGAAGAATTAATGATGATCTGTTTGAACTTTACGCAGACGCCGACATAGTTCTTCGAATTAAAACACAGCGGCTTCACTGGCTAAGCCACGTAGTGCGAATGAGAGAAGATGCTCCAGCCCAGAAGGTATTGTTTTCATCGAAAAATCGAATTTTCCCAAACCCGAAAATAAAATTTTTTTTCAAAAGACTGTTATCGCCAACGTTTTAAGGGCATAATTTTAAGTGGGACAGGAAATATGAGACAAATGCATGCATGCTGAAAAACCCCTTAAAAAAATGGCGAAAGAGTCAATTTTTTTAAGAAAGCACTCCCCAAAACCCAAAAATTATTTTTTTTTTTCAAAAAATTGTTATCGCCAACGTTTTTAGCGGGAATTTTTGGGTCGGATGGGGTATACATAAAAATTTTTAAATCAAATGAAAAGTAGGTCATGAAAAAAATTTTAAAAATCAAAGTCGAAAAAAGTCAAAAAAATTAAATTTCACAGGCTCGAAAAATATTTTTTGGGTATGTTAGTGGAACTTTTTTTCCTGAGCCCAAAACCTATCGAAAAATCGATGGCGCGATATCGGTTAACTATTGTCCATACAAATCGACCCACATATATACTTCAGTACATGAACTTATATGGGTATATTATTATCAAATAAACCAGAGTTCCATATCAATGGAAAATCTTTAAAACGTGCTCAAATCTTTTCACTAGTTGTGGTATTTCTTTGGAGTTAGTTAAGGAATTCTCATACTTTAATCTCAGGCTATTGTCCAACTTTTCTACAAGTATATAACATTATAAGGTTTGTAACATTTTTTCATTGGACAAACTGAGAGTTGCTAAGGCTTGTGTGCTTTCAGAGATCTTTTCCTTAAACACCTGCACACTAGGAGCAGTCTCAATCACTACTGGTACATCTAAAAGATTTTTAAAATACGTGTTTTAAAATAATCTCTTATTTGTATATTTTTCATTAAGAAGATTCCAGGCTACACCGAAATTTGTTGAAGTTGATGGCAAATTTGCAATACAACTTGCTGCTAAAGCTTTTAGTTTTGTTTTTAAGATACACATTTTATATGTATTAGAAACATTTTTGGCAACTACTAATTGTTCAAGTAATTCTTTGAACGTTTGCATAGTGGCCAGAAAAATCAGGTATGTCTATTTGTGGCCGAAGATATTGAACACTTGAGCTTTGATTTTTATTTTTTCTTGTTAACTCATTGAAATTGTCATTAAGCTCGTAGAACTTTTAGGTCAGTTCGTTTTCTTCAAACTGATCCAGAAGTTCTATTACAACATCTTTAGTTTTTTTCCAGAGTTTTCTCTGTGCCTTCTAGTGAACATTCAATGCTCAATCTTTTTTTCAAATCGTTAAGTAGGCTTGCTTCCTTCTGCCTTTATTTTAGAGGAGTTTCCTAACTAAGTAATTAATTCACTTACCCTTACGTGCACTGTTGTATACAGCGTACTTACTTTGCCAGCAACGTCGTTTTTTGAGTAATCATTTTTTTTTGTTTTTGAGTCTTTCGCTGGTTCTAGGTGGGAGCTGTTGAATGTCTCCTACAGCTCATTCATGCACTCCAGCCCTTCACTCACCGCCATGGCCTTAAAGTGAAGGTTTTGTAAGGCACTCGCAGTAGGGAAAATTTTTTTTCTTTTTTACTAAGGTTAAGCTTATACAAAACAACAATTTTTTTTGTACGCGATTTTGTACGCACTAGGGGTCACCAAAATGTTAAGGAATCACGACGCGTTAGGGTTAGTGGTCAAAAGAAAATTCAACTCCAATTTACTGGAGTGTCTTTATTTATACTAATTTTCCTTAATCTAACTGTTGTATGTAAGTTGAATAAACGTTAGTTTGTTCTTTTTTTAATCGGGCAAAGTGGCCGTCTTTATTGAAATCAGAACCAGACTTAAATTAAATTACAATTTTTATCTTATTTATACTAAAATTATGCCTGCTCTGCAACCCAAATTTTCTTATGTAAAAGGAATTCATTTATTTCCTATGTGTTGGGAAAGACTTCATTTATTTCCTATGTATTGGGAAAGAGCTCATTTTGGAGAGAAATTCGTTTACAACGCATTTCTCTACTTGACCCATTTTTGATAAATGCCAACTCGGCATGTTGCCATTGGGCAAGCATAGTATGTGTGATTGTAATATGGCACCGAATGGGATAGTTAAATGTCGCTTTGAAGTGAGTTTACTTGGTGCGGCTGAAATATGACGAGTAATTTTGATATTTCAGGCGACTTATGAAGTTGATTGCTTGGGGATTTGCTTAGGTCGGCCGAATTATGACTGATCATATTTCGGGCGTAAATGTTCGGCAAGGGCTTACTTTATTGTAAGTAATTACTGTGAGTAATTTATTGCGACATGGGCTTGCTTTATAGCAAGTAATCGTTATGGGTATTTGGGTCGGCTAGTTTATGATGCGCTACCATATTTCAGACGACGTGGGTGGCAGTAACTTGTGTAACGTTAACTTGTAGCACGTATAAACATATGTGTATGCATATGTACCTTATATCTGTTACATACATAAAGGGTGTTGTTTTTAGGGGTATAGAACTTCGAATTGAAATAAAACACAAGAAAATCGTTTTAAGGTCCATCAATTTGACTTCATTGGAAGGATAATTTTATGCCATTAATGTTTAAATATGATTTCGGGCATGTGGCCGCCGCGGCTGGCTCGAATAAAGCCAATTCTACAGGTCCAATTTTCAACCACTTTTTCGAGCATATGGGGCCGTATGTCGGCAATAACGCCACGAATGTTGGCTTCCAATTCCCCTAACGTTTCTGGTTTGTTGGTGTAGACGAGCGACTTCACATATCCCCAAAGAAAATAATCCAATGGTGTCAAATCACACGACCTTGGTGGCCAATTGACAGGTCCATTCCGCGAAATTATGCGCTCATCGAATGTTTCCTTCAATAAATCGATTGTGACGTGCGCTGTGTGGCATGTAGCGCCGTCTTGTTGGAACCACAACTCATCCACATTCATGCCATCCAATTCGGGAACAAAATAGTCGGTTATCATGGCTCTATACCGGTCTCCATTAACGGTAGCTGCCTCTCCAGCATTATTGCGGAAGAAGTATGGCCCAATGACTCCACCAGCCCATAGAGCACAGTCAGTTTTTGTGGATGTAATGGCGTTTCAAGGGTCTCATGTGGATTCTTTTCACTCCAAATGCGGCAATTTTGCTTGTTGACGTAGCCATTCAACCAAAAATGAGCCTCATCACTGAACAAAATTTTGCGATGAAAATCAGCATCGAAATCAATCTCATTTTCGGCCCATACACCAAAATCACGACGCATTGCATGGTCTCGCGGCTTTAATTCTTGCACAAGCTGGATCTTGTAAGGTCGCAAGCCAAGATCTTTGCGCAAAATCTTCCATAAAGTTGATGCACAAAGCTCCAATTGCTGTGCACGGTGGCGAATCGATTCATTCGGGTCCTCTTCAACACTTTGCTCTACAGCGGCAATTGTTTCTTTGGTGCTCACTGTTCGACGTCTCTGCGGATGCGTATTATCACATAGAGTAAACGTAGTGCGAAAACGATCCATGGTTAACCGAATTAATTGCTCTGATGGACGATTATGTCGACCATAAAATGGACGGAGCTCACGGTAAACTTCGCGAACTGAACCATTATTTTCGAAATAAATTTGCACCATTTGCAAGCGTTGTTCTTTTGTCAACCTGTTCATGATGAAATGGCAAACCAAACTGAACATAAATGACATTAGAGTTGCCAGATTTGACCACAAAATGCCAGTTCTATCTCTATTCGAAAAACAAACCTGTAAAAAAAACACCCTGTATATCTTAATCCTAAGTAAACCCAACAGCGTGGATGGCACATGTACATATGTGAAATCTATCACTTCAACTATTCAAATGTATTTAAACATATTGGCCGATAGACATAGTCAAATTAAAATAGAGTTTTATCAACTTAAACATGATTCTACATATAATAAACATCACTTTGTGTCTGTCATAGTCAACTTAAAATACATTTTATGTATAAGACGGAGTTTTAATTTTAAAATGACAAAAATGTCATTTTAACATTTTAAAATCACGGTTTGTGTCTACGGTGGTGCTTGTGATATCGCTTACTCCAAACTTGAGTTTGGCTTTTTTCCCTTGTTGCTACAGATATGCTTTGGTTTGCGAATTAAATATCTGACACAGGGTGACCTTGAAAAACATAAAAAATATCTTCGTACCACCAACAGACTTAATTTTTTCCATAAGAGGAACCCGGTTACTTTTCATTTTAGCTAAAATCTTTGTTTAATATGACTATGATTGACCAACATTTTAAATGTTTTTTTACGTTAAGTAAAGATTTTAATTAAAACGCGTGTTAAGCAACGACTATGATTATGGGCCATTTTATTTAGTAAACATGTTGTGTACTCAAGTGTGTCTTATCTAACTGATAACCATACTCGACCAAGACGACAAACACAAGAGTGGGATAGCGGTCTCGGCATAAAGCATACGACCCAAATATGCATAGGTATGATCGTTATGCATGTATTCATTGTATCCACATACATGTGTGCATCTACATCTATCAAAATGAAAGGAAAACTAAAAAGAATAGTCATAGAAAGGCAACTCGCAGCGCTATTCTCAAGTCTTCAATATACATTCGAAGAAAGCTTACTGATCTCCTGCACTACTTTTCAGAACTAAAAATATTGGTCATGGACAACGAAAGAGGATTTCTAACCCCTCTTGTCTTGAACTATGTCCGTTCACTAGATATTGAGGTCTACCCAACCCCCACACAACGAAGTGAAAGCAACGGTCAGGTTGAGCGCTTGCATTCTACCTTGATTGAAATATAACGCTGCATTTCTGTAGAATTTGGTGGATTAACTCCGAAGGAACGCGTCTCGATAGCATTAGACCGGTACAACAATACCGTTCACTCTGTTATTAAGCGAAAGCCAGCAGACGTATTCCTTAACAGGACTTTTAGGATCAACTACCAAGGTTCGGTGGACTTCAGAGAGAAAACGTATGACGACGTTAAAGCCTTATTGGAAGGGGAGCAGGAGGTCAGGATCGCAAGGTTGAACAATAAACGTTCTACCCCACGCACCTTCAGTGCGGAAGACAAATTAGTTATTGTAAACAAACAGATAAAGGCTAAACAAAAGCCACTATTCAAGGAAGAAACTGTTGCTGAAAACAGAAACTGCTTAAAATATAAGAACAATCTTACAGCCATTGGGCTGGTAAATAAACCCGCATAAAGCGGCAATATATAAGACGAATGAAGGCGTTCACAAAAATAAAAAAAATAAAAAAAAAAAGTAAAAAAAAGGGGAAACATTCCTCGAAAAAAGAAGAAAATACTAATACATTAAACTGAACTAAAAAACTAACTCACTAATCCGCAACAAAAAACGGTAAATCAAAAAACCGAATACTAACAAGTTAAACTATACTTAATCTAACTTACTAATGCTTTCTAATAAACTAATAATAACTGAAAAGCTAACTGTCAGTAAATTCCGCTTAACATCACTCCGGGTCCTCCTACATTCCCGTCGAATCCGGACGACCCGAACTCCACTCACTAGTTATAGCACTAGCATTTAGGAAAGAGATGACAATTAAATTAGATACAAGTCATAATACTTGAAATGTTACATAAATTTTACATATTTAAGTCTTCAGCTTCAAGATAAGATCCGAAAAATCGTAAGATAGCATTTAGATGAGATGTAAATTTTCTGATTAAACATTTTTCTTTATATAAAATCCGATAAATAGCATTAAGTTCATGGAATATTAATTTTGAAATGTAAATTTTTCACTAACTATGTATATTAGTTATAAGGATATTTGTACCTGGACTCCTAGAATCTGCCTCTGTGCGTCCGCACAAGCATACATCGTATTCGATCTGCACTCGCCTATGGTAACCGTAGGAAATGGGTATGGCTGGATAATCAGCGGATACTTCAAGATAATTCATGTGATCAACCAAGCCCGACATGAAGAAATCGTAGGTCGCCTGGAAGCCGAAGTCACCCGGCTGAATGAAACCAATGATATCACGGATGTCCTTGCCTATCACTTAGAGAAGGTTCAAATTCAACTTAATGAGCTAAAGGGTCCAAAACACAAAAGAAGTAAGCGTACAATTAATTGGATAGGATCGGCTTGGAAATGGATTGCCGGTTCTCCCGACGCGTCCGATTGGGATGAGGTACTTCGATCCCGGGGTTCGCTAGTACTGAACAACAACCAACAGTACAAGGTAAATAATGAAATATTTAAGAAAACTCATGAGTTATTGCAGGTGGTCAACGGCATTGTAACCATCACAAACGGCATCCTGGGACATGACCACGTTATGAAACTATCAGAGGAAATCCTGCACAAGGTAATGATCCTGAAGGAAGATGTCAATGAGTTTGTTCAAGAATGTCAAATGGCCAAGGCCGGAGTGGTTAACAGCAACCTGCTAAACAAAGAAGAAATCAACGAATTGATCAGCGAAATCGAAGTCCTTCCATATGCTAACGTCATCGAAGCCATCGAACACCCTGAACCATCAATATACACGAATGGTACCTTGCTACTTTATGTTTTGTCCATGCCAAAGGTGGATCAAACGAGATTCAACAATCTTATCACTCGAGCAATTACCAAAAATGGTCTTCGGCTGGATTTAAGGTACAGCCAAGTTCTAATCAGCAAGAGGGAAACATATGGCATCAAGGATAAGTGCATTCACCTACCAAGTGCAATGGTATGGAAGAAGGATGCATTGGACTTACTACGCGAAGAGGATTGTTTGCCGCGACTGCTCAAAGGTGGTGAGACCAGTTGCCGCTACGTAAGCTGCAACGACTCAACGATCGAAGTCATCAAAGAGGACACCATTCTATTGGACAACATCAATGACACAGTATGGTCAGGTGATACCCCCAGCTATTTGAACGGCTCTTATATTCTTCAATTGGGCAACGAAACTATACGAATTGATGATAAAACCTACTGGAGCATTAGCAGCTCAGGCGTTCAAATACTCCCACCGGTGCCATCCACTATAACCAATAAAAGCCTCGCCGTCAACCTTAATCTTGTCCACGAGATGACTATTGGCAATGTTAAACTCCTGAGATACCTAAAGGACAAGACGAATTGGTTTTCAGCTTCGGAAACTCTAGGCTTGTTTTTGCTATTATTTCTCATTTGGATAGTTTGGAGGAAGCTAACAAAAGGGACAGCACTTCCTAAACTAAGATTGTCCATACTACAGACGGATATTCAGGGACGAAGAACGGAAGACACATGTCCACACTCAGATCTGCGGGACGCAGATCTTTAGAGGGGGAAGAGTTAACACGCATCAGTTGCGCTCGCTGCGACGCTCCCACGGCTGACCAATACACGTGCCGCTAAGTCAGCACAATTACATTCTCACGGCGCACGGCAACCTAACACCCAAATTCAAGGCCATGGTTAGTACCAGCGGTTAATACGTATGCTACTGCATTTCTCCAGACGCATCGTCAGCATAATTCTATTTCACATGCTTGTGAAATAGAACCTACACATAACGCAACTGTGGGAACTAACGGGCGAACTTATTCACAGACAACGGGCTGTCAACAATTATGCAACAGGTACGCCGCTGCTGGGCATCGGCTATAAAGGGAAGCAGCTACCACGGAGCAGTCAGTCGAGTTCGGGACGCGGTTCAGAAGCTTTAAGTTTAGACTAAGTTCAGTGTAATAAAACTTAATTGTGAAACACCAAAGTAATAAGTGTTTAAATAACTAACCTTGTCAGGATATCTGGGCGTGTTTTAATTATTTGTAGATTTTTGAGTTACACATTAAAAAATTTGATTTTTTTAAATGATTTAAATAAGTTTAATAAAATAAACAATATAATGTAATATGTAATGTAATCATAAAATAATGAAATGCTATTTAATGATACATTTTTGTCAAAAATAATAGGTGAATAAATCGACTGCGACAACTATTGATAAATAACTGTTGCATCGAATTTCGGAACGACTTTTATAGGAAAACGGTATGCATTTTTTTACGAAATATAAATAAATAACTGCTCAATATAACAATTGTTTAACATGTCGAAGAATGCACATACATATACATAGATATTCAACGAACGATTGTTGGCTAAACAAAATTAATATTTTTAAGAAAAGGACCTTGAGTCCTTTAAGTTATATATAATGTTATATGTATTAGCTAAGTGGGGTTTCGTGCAAAAATGCGTATGTGGTTCATTTATAGAACGGCAGATGTGCAAAAATATAAAAATTCATTATATTTCATAAAAATCGTGTATAACTCAAATTAACTTCATTATAAAGATATCTATATATATGTGTTGTGAGGGCTCCACAAGCCTTGGGGTCCTCACACCCTCCCCTCACCTGCCGCAACAAGACTTACAGTCACTTTTCCCTCTAACTTTCCCGTTCGGCGTGCCTGCAGTCGCGTTTGCTTTGTTACGCCCGTTTGAACTACTTGGCCGTGCCTCCTGTTGACGTTTCTCGCTCTCTGGTCTTTCGGTCTTCGTTATTTCGGCCTCGTGGTATGCCTTTAATTCGCTTACGTGTGCTCTCCTAATCTTGCTCTTGTGCACTTTTTTCAGTTCTACGATCACCGGTGACACGCAGCTCATCACTCGGTGGGGGCAACTGTATTTGGGTGCTAGTTTCGCCGCGAAATTGTCTACTGCTTTGGACAACTGATGCTCTTTTACCAATACTGAGTCGCCTATAGCCGGTTGACATTGTCTTCTACGTAAGTTGTAATACCTTGCTTGCTCTGTGGACGCGCTTTGCTGCCTACGCCGTACCATGTTGTACACTTCCTTCATCCGTATTCCCTTCTCGCTCGTCTTGGTTCTCTACCTTGTATCACGTATGCTGGGCTATAACCAGTTGATTCGCACACACTCGAATTTAATGCTAACGTTATCTCTGGTATGAACTCGTCCCAATTCCTCTGATATATGCTGCTAAACTGTGCTATTAATCATATACGAGTATATTATTTCTGTAAGGTCTTTTTGTGTTAGTTCCTAATTTTCTGCTCTCATTTGGAACCAACATTAATAAATAAGGTATCGTTTTAAAGGTTGGGGTTAGCTCTACTTGCAAAACCATGTTTTAATTAGCGGAGTGCTTTTGTTTAAACGTATTTTATAATATCAATTCTTTAAAATAAACGATTGTGAATGCACAAAAAAATCAATTTGTACTGCAACGTTATTGTGACTTTGACATGCACATGCCTCGCGACATCTACATTTGAATACTAAGACTGAACAGTGCTAGAATAATTAAAGGCATTGCGAATATCATAGCGCTCAACCCACTGCGAGCGGGCCATCTACACTTGAACATTGCTAAAATAAGTGAATAAGACTGCGTTCACATTGGGTCATAAACTCGAGTTAAAGGGACATTTTTTGAGTTAATTCATATTGATGTTGTCAATCAACTCAAGTTTATGGCTCAATGTGAATGTAATATAAGTGGTGGAATTTCAAATAGCTGTTTGCGCATATTTGTATAATTTTTTGTGGTCTCACAACAAGTGTAGCTGAAAATCTTTTTTTATAATTTGAGAAAAAGGTTTGAAAAATCCTGGACTTAACTAATAAAAGGTTTCAAACCATTTTTGTTTTTTTTTTTTGCGCAAGGCGCGTACGGGTTTACCTAGTCGTTTAATACTACGATTCGCTCTCTCTGTCGGTTTCGCTTGAAACTTCTACTCGCGAACTGTGGTTCGTTATCTGTTATTAATACTTTTGGTGATCGAAATCTAGCCAAAATTCGTTCTGTTAACCCACGTATTAAACTCTCCGTTGTTACCTTTCGTATTGCCACAACTTCTACCTACTTTGAAAATCTATCCACGAATACTAAAGCCATCGTGTTGCCATGCTTTGAACGCGGAAGTGGTTCTAGGAAATCCACGCATATTGTTGCCCAGGGTTCCTCCGTGCCTGCTCGGGCGCCATTTGTGGAGGACTTTCCAAATTTCCGGGATATATTCAGTCCGTCCAGGATTCCTCCGGGATTCGTGTCAGCATCTTACCGTCCGCTTGTTGTTGGCTGGGTTTATAAATCTGACATGCTGCACATACTCCCTCACGTCTCTTAACATATCTGGCCAGTAGTAATGTGTCATCGCTCGTGCAATCGTCTTTCGTATTCCCATGTGTCCAGCGCTTGGTGTGTCGTGAATCTCGCTTAGCACTTTTCGGCGTTGTGGTGTGGGTACGCACAACTTCCATGGAATGGAATCTTCACCATCCATATGACTTACAATTCGCCTGTATACTTTCCCGTCTTGGATAACGTAGTCCGGAAGCTTCTTTGGTGCCTTCATTACTTCATTTTTGATTCGTGCCAATTACAGCTGTTTTCGTTCGGCTGCGTGGTCATCGTTCTAAGTTGTTCCTCTAATGGTTGCCGTGATAGTGCGTCCGCTACGACGTTCAACTTCCCATTTCTGTACTGGACGTCAAATGAATATTGCTGTAGCTAGAGCGCCCACCTAGCAATACGACCTGCCGGACTCTCGATTGCGTTCAGGCACTTCAATGCAAAGTGGTCTGTGATCACCGTGAAATTGTATCCTTCTAGCTATGGCCGCATTTTCCGTATCGCCCAAACTATGGCCAAACATTCCTTCTCTGTCGTCGAGTAATTTGCTTCTGCTTTGTTCAATCTCCGGCTCGCATATGCTATCACCCGCTCTTTCTTCTCCACTCCTTGTGTGAGTACAGCTCCGAGGACAAAGTCACTCGCATATGTTTGCAATCTAGATCTCTTCTTCAAATCCGGGCAAGCTAATACCGGTGCTTGTATAAGCTCACTCTTCAACGATTCGAACGCCGTCTGCTGTTTCTCGGACCATTCCCATTTGTTTCACTTCTTTAACATCGACGTCAATGGATTTGATTTTGAAAAATCAGGAACGAAACTCCTATACCAAGACACTATTCCTAGAAACCTTCGTTGTATATTGCCTGGTGGTGTGGGCTCTTTTATCGCCGCTAATTTGTCTGGATCGGTGCGTATGCCCTCTTCGCTGACGACGTGGCCTAAGTACCTCAAACTTTTCTTAAAGAACTCGCACTTCTCGGGATCAGTCTTAAGGTTTGCTTGCCTCAGGCGCTGAAAAACTTCTGCAGTTGCCTTATGTGGTCTTCCAATGTGCTAATTGTTGTTATAATATCGTCTAGGTACGCGAAAGCATGTGGTTCTAATTCGGGACCTATGACACGATCAAGTGCCCTCTGAAATGTTGCTGGAGCGGAATGTAGTCCGAATGGCATTACTTTCCACTGATAAAGTCCTCGTCCAGGTATCGTAAATGCGGTATACTGCTTACTGCCTTCCTCCATAGGGATCTGCCAATAGCCGTTCTTTAAATCCAGGCTGCTGATAATCGAGCACTTCTAAGCCTGTCTAAAATATGTTGTATGCGTGGCAACGGATATGCGTCTGGTACTGACCGGGCGTTGAGCTGCCGATAATCGATAGTCTCCACTTGCCGTTCTTCTTCTTCGCTAAAACTATAGGTGCACTGTGAAGGCTGTGCGATGGTTCAATGCAACCCTTCGCTACAACCTCCTCAATCTCCTTGTTAATTATCTCCTGCATCTTCGGTGTTGAATTGGGCGGTCATCTCGCATGACTATTTATTTTGAGTTCGTACTCTGTTTTTATTCCTTTTTGTTGCACTATAAAAGATCGTAGATCTTATTGTACTAATATTTTCTTGCAATAAATGAAATGAAATGAATAAGTGAGAAAATGAAAATATTTCACCGTTAGGAGTTAAATTTAGCGTTTATTTTGAAGCTTCTTAAATTTCTCAATATGAGCATGAAGCCGGTTTCCATTTTGGTTTTTTGTTTTGGATATACAGACGGTGCTGCCAATGTAGCAATTTTCCTTTAGATCTGGCTTTTTTGAAACCCATTCAGCAGGGGAAAATTACAACTTCAGTATATGGTATTCTGGTTTTTTTTCTTAACCACAATTTAGACATGTATAAAGACATTTGATATTGACTTTTATAGCATTTCAATAATATATTGTAGTATACGAGGTGTGTTCAAAAAGTATCGCGAATTTTGAATTTTCGCTGGTTACGTATATTCGAATTTCTTTTTTGTGGCGTTATGTTGGTACTCATGTCTCTCACTTATGCCGACAAGCTCGGCCATTTTGAATGTTCAGTTAATTGTTGACAGCTGCTTTGCTTGCACGTGTCTTGGATCGTCTTCGATTTTTACCTATTTTTTTACCAAAATTGCTCAATTGTGACCAAAAACAGCATCGCATGAACATTGCTAATGAGATGTTAAACTCTGTCCGCGACGACCCAAATTTGCTCCAGAGGGTCATAACTGGTGACGAATCGTGGGTTTATGGTTATGACGTGGAAACCAAAGCTCAATCATCTCAATGGAAGCTGCCGCACGAACCAAGACCGAAAAAAGCGCGCCAAGTTCGGTCGAATGTGAAAGTTTTGCTGACAGTTTTCTTCGATTGCAGGGGCGTCATGAGTTCTTGCCACAGGGAAGAACGGTCAATAAGGAATATTACCTGCAAGTTATGCGCAATTTGCGCGAAGCAATCCGCCAGAAACGCCCTGATTTGTGGAAGAACAAAAATTGGCTTTTGCACCACGATAACGCCCCTGCTCACGCATCGTTGCTTGTGCGCGACTTTTTGGCCAAAAACAACACACTAATGATGCCGCAGCCACCGTATTCCCCAGATCTGGCCCCCTGTGACTTTTACTTGTTCCCTAAACTGAAGAGGCCCATGAAAGGACGACGTTACGCTTCTCTTGACGAGATAAAGACGGCATCAAAAGAGGAGCTGAACAAGATACAAAAAAATGATTTTTTGAAGTGCTTCGAAGATTAGAAAAACCGTTGGCACAAGTGTATAATATCTCATGGGGATTACTTTGAAGGGGACAAAATAGATATTCATGAATAAATAAATAATTTTTGAAAAAACACAAAATTCGCGATACTTTTTGAACACACCTCGTATATGTAAATGACCTGAACTTATTATTTCTTATGGCTGTGTGTATAAGTTTACCTTAAGTCCTATATCAATCAGAACAAAGAAAATTCTTTAAAACAAATTCATAAAACTATATACTTATGTAAGTATTTATCTTACATATTTTGTTATGGTAAATTTTTAGTAATTTTCTTGCGGTTTTTTGCTTTAAAAACTTAACAAATTTAAGTCAAGGTAAGAAATTCAATTTTATAAAAAAAAAATATAAATAATTATTGTCCGAAACCTGGGCTCAAACCATGAAACGCACGCGTCTCACTCGAAACGCTTATGCCTGCTTCAGAAAATATTTCCACCATTAGGAGTATAGATACATATTCATATTGCTTTTCAAAATGAATGAAAAGTTCATTTGGAAGTTCCACAAATTTCTCAATATTAGCGTGACGCCGGTTTCCATATTTGTTTTTTTCTTATATACAGGCAGTTTTCCTAATTTTGCCTTTACATCTGGCTTTTTTCTGTTAGGTATCTAGTTTACAATTTATTCAGCAAAAATAATTTGAATGTGTTCACAATACGAAGTTTTTAATTCAATAAAAATAAAATTTAAAATGTCTGATGTACAAATTTTCAGTGACCTAAAAGAGAGCTATGATCATTTCAACAAAATCAAAGTATATATATAGTTGAGTTGAATTAATATGATTTCTAACAAACTCCCACTCAACTCAAATGTATATATGTACTATGGTTATACATATGGAAATCATTTTACTAAATCTAACATATTATAAAATTTCTTATGTTTCTCTTTAGTTAAACTTTTTGTTAACAAATCTGCTAAATTTTTCGTTGTTTGAAAGTATTCAATACAAATCTCAATACATACTCTTCGCTTATGAGTTGTTGGATTCTTGACTAAAAATTCTGGGCCTTGATTATCACATTTGATCAATGTAGGTGTTTTACATAAATCCTGCAATCCGATTTCACGAAATACATTTCTCATGAATATAACTTCTTTTGTACCCTGTCACATTGCAATATAATCAGCTTCCATTGAACTTAAAGATATTGAGTTTTGTTTTTTTGCCTCCCATGCCACAGGACTATTAGCAATAAATATTACAAAGCCGCTATATGACTTCCTATCGATTGGATTTGAACCCCAATCAGCATCTGTAAAACATAAAAGTTCGTTTTTAGATTTTTCGTATTTGATAGTAAAATCTTGGGCTCCTTTAAGATATCGTAAAACATATTTTGCTACAATAAAATGATCTTTGTGAGGATGTGAATTAAATTGGGATAACTTGGATAATGTATGTGTTATATCAGGTCGTGATATAGTTGTCAAATACATTAGTCCACCTATTAATGACTGATACTTCTTTATATCAATCAAATCAGAACAATGCTCTTTACAACACTTGTCTAAAACTACTCCACTTGCAAACGGTGTTGATGCTGGCTTGCAATCGACCATACTCCACGTTTTTAGCAAGTCTTGTATATATTTCTTTTGATGTAGTAAAATATCTGCACGTTCTTCTCGCTCTATTTCCATCCCCAAAAAATATGATACTGGTCCACGGTTAACGGCATCCAATTCTTTATTTAATTCATTAAAAATCCACTTCATTGATGCTTCTAATGAGCATGCAATCAACATGTCATCCACATAAACCGCAACTATATTCATTTCGTTTCCTTTTTTCATAATACAAGGTGGCGCAAAAGTAAGCTTCCGATGTTCAGCATATCGGTTGTGGCACGTGCAGTGTGTGCTGTTGCACCGTCTTGTTGGAACCACATGTTTTCCAATCCCAATTCATCAAGTTGCGGCAAAAAGAACTCGTTGATCATTGCTCTGTAGCGCTCACCATTCACAGTAACCGTTTGGCCCCAACCGATTATTGGTCAAATAAATAGTCAGCAATATTCCACGTTCTGGAGCAGTGTAGCGTAACATTGTTTATTAACGTGTATTTCGCATGTGTTTACTACACAAATGTCAAAACAGAACTGACTTTAGGGGCCAATCGCAAAATTTATAGCATTTTCTGATAGGAGGATTACTTTTGCGCCGCCTTGTATATGGACAGTTATCAGACTTACACCTCATAAATCCCATGTGTTCCAATACTTCATTAAATTTTCTATTCCATTCGCGTCCTGCCTGTTTTAAGCCATAAAGTGATTTTTTTAACTTACATACTTTACTTGGAAACTGTTTATCCTCAAACATCTCAGGTTGTTTCATGTAAACATCTTCATTTAATTGTCCATTGAGATATGCAGACGCTATATCAACCTGGTAAATCAATAAATTATACTGTACCGCTATCGATAGTAACAGTCGTATTGTAGAGTGACGAATTACTGGCGCATATATATCAAAATAATCAATATTATACTTTTGACTACATCCTTTTGCTACCAAACGAGCTTTAAGTTTTTCTATGCTACCATCAGCTTTACGCTTAGTGACAAAAACCCATTTACTCCTAATAACATTTTTACCTTGCGGTTTGTCTACAAGCTCCCAAGCCTCATTCCTACTTAGTGCATCATATTCCCTTTGCATTGCCTTCCTCTACTATTCTGCATTACTTTGATCCATTGTCTCCTTTACTGTTATTGGATCTCTTTCTATGGTTGTTATCTTGTTCGCTTGAGACAACTTCTCAGTTTTGTAAATTTTCTTTCGTCTTCCAGGTAAACCATTCCTTTCCATACGTGGTCTTCCTCGTTTTCTTTTTAAACTTTCATTGACTTCCACTAAGTCATTTGTTTCATTATCATGATCATCTAATCCTTGTTCACCTGCAACGGAAGTATGATCATTTAATTGGTTATAACTTTCATTACTTGAACTATTTATATCCTTCTTTGTTAATTCAAAAGTAAATACATCGCTATTATCAAATTCACAACTATCCTCCTTCTTACTATTTGTATTACTTTGAAAAGAGTTTTCAAAAAATATTACGTCTACAGAAATTAAAATTTGGTTTGTTTCCTTATTATACAACCTGTATCCTTTACTGGAATATCCCGCAAAAATAATTTTTTCTCCTTTAGGTTTTAATTTATTTTTAGCTGGACGTTTGTCCAGTACAACAACATCGCATCCGAATGTTTTAAAATGGTTTATATCCAAACCAGCATTCATATGGAGTTTTTCCCTTGAGTATTTTTGAAGGCGCCCTGTTGCGTATATATGTTGCTGAATTTACCGCTTCTGCCCAAAATACATATTGCAATTTCGATTCCTCCAACATACATCTGGCCATTTCCAACAAAGTTCAATTTGCTCTTTCTGCTATACCATTTTGTTGTGGTGTGTAACAAGTTGTTGATTGATGCTTTATACCATTCTCACCAATAAAATTATCAAATTCCTTATTGAAGTATTCCTTGCCATTATCGCTACGTAAAGTTTTGAATTTCTTACCCGTTTCTATTTCTGCTTTTCGCTTGAAATCTTTGAATGTATCTAGAAAAATCATCAATATATGTAATATAATATAGTGACTGGCCGTGTGATGCAGTGCGCATTGGCCCACATAAATCGCTATGAACAATATCCAAAATTCCCTTACTAATTACGTTATTGTACACTTGAAATTGTTGGCGAGTTATCTTGCATAAGGCACAAGTCATACAATTGAATTCCTTCGGTACATTGATTGCCAGTCCTCTGACCAATTGCTTTCCAGACATTTCCCTTATATCATTTGCGTTTAAATGTCCTAAACGTTTAAGCCAAATTCCAAAATCTAAATTCTCTTTTCCAAACATTACAACATATTCGTTTTTAAAATTAGCAACAAAAATTCCATTTGATAAGTTAGCATCAAATACCTTTTTCTCATTTTTATCTGAAACTACGAGGTGTGTTCAAAAAGTATCGCGAATTTTGAATTTTCGCTGGTTACGTATATTCGAATTTCGAATTTTTTTGTGGCGTTATGTTGGTACTCATGTCTCTCACTTATGCCGACAAGCTCGGCCATTTTGAATGTTCAGTTAATTGTTGACAGCTGCTTTGCTTGCACGTGTTTTGGATCGTCTTCGATTTCTACCTATTCAAAAAAATGGATCAAAGAACCTGTATCAAATTTTGTGTGAAAAACGAAATTAAGTGCGCGGATGCATTCCGAATGTTGACTGTGGCATACGGAGAAGCTACCTTGGACCGAAGCAACGTTTATCGGTGGTACAAAATGTTCTCAGAAGGCCGAGAAGATGTGCAAAGAAGAACAAAAATTGGCTTTTGCACCACGATAACGCCCCTGCTCACGCATCGTTGCTTGTGCGCGACTTTTTGGCCAAAAACAACACAGATCTGGAAAGAGTCAAATATTTTTCTATTATAAGATATATGTGAAGAAGCACCACTGTCAAGAATCCATCCTGGCCTATCATTTTCATTATCACACGCACTCAAAACATAATTCTTGTTATTTTTATTACGACAATTCGCACGAATATGGCCAAGCGAAAAATATTTTATGTTCTTCTTATCTTTCCAAATTTTTCTTTTATTGTTGGCATTAGCTACCAATACCTTTTCACCATCTCGAAAATCCTTTTTACCTCTAATATTTTTATTTTTAAATGATCCAGTTTCGGAAGCTCATTCCTAGTTTCAAATGCTATGACAAATCCCTCCATTTCCTCCGGTAAACTGCACAATAACAGGATACTTAAAATATCTTCGGGAACAATCGAGCAAAATTCGTTTAATAGAGTCGCATACTTCCTTTCTCCTTTGAATTGAAATTTCACCAATTTTTTAAATAAGTTTACCTTCTTTTTAATTTTGTTGTGTTGATCTTCCGACAGGGTAGTAAGCTGATTTTTGTTGGAACGATTTTTCGTCATCCCTTGTCAAGTTTGGTTTTGTGACAAACCGGTCTCGGCGTTCTGCCATTTTCAATGCCTAGTTTCGTTCTGCGAAATATTTGATAAACAAAATATATTTTGCCAAACTATTATCCTTGATCCTCTACAAGCAAAGGCCCATAACCTTTGTTAGGTATCTAGTTTACAATTTATTCAGCAAAAATAATTTGACTTTGTTCAAAATACAAAGTTTTTAATTCAATAAAAATAAAATTGAAAATTTTTGATGTACAAATTTTCAGTGACTCAGAAGAGAGCTATGATCATTTCAACAAAATCAAAGTATATATATAGTTGAGTTGAATTAATATGATTTCTAACATTTTCAAGTCCATTTCGGGGGAGAAAATTACAATGAAATGATGGTTTTCTAGCTTTTTTCCCCAACCACAACTTAGACATACTTAAAACACATTTCAAGTTGATTTTTAAGGAACGTTATCATCTTAACTGGTCAAATTTAGTCTACATATGTAAGGGTTCGGATTATATGTCTGCCCTTTGACAAATAAAAATATTTGAAAAGAAAATAGTTGATGTCTTCAGGAAAATTTACACGATTTCTAACCACTTCGTAAATATAAAATTGAACAAGCTACAAACTATGTTTTTGGTTTTTTGTATTTCGGCTCCCTGGAAAAACCGGATAAAAATGATGAAAATTATCGAAGTTATCTACCGAACTCTGATAAATTTCGAGATTTCTATCGAGCTTCTCGTTCCGATGGAATTGGGTTGTGATATGTATATATGAATATTCTAATATTATGAGGTCTTAAACCGAAAAATATTAGGTTAAAAATCGAAATTAAACAAAATCAATATAAGAAGTTTTCATATATTGAAAAACAATTTCAATTTAATAAGAAAAAACAACAAAGTTGTACAGAGAACATGTATTCGAAGCTTGGAACACACGCGTTCTACCTCAGACGCTTGCCACCTGCGCTACTTCGGTATGTAGAACAACGCCATCAGATATTGTAGTTAAGCGCCATGGCTTTATGCAGAAAACTTTAGTAAAACTAAGTACTATTTGCTAAAGAAAATATGCCTATGCACCGATCCTAATCCATAGGAAAATCACAAAATACATTTAAATAGGAATTATGCATGTTTAGGTATGATATACTCTGGCAATTGATTGTATGGAAAAAATGTTAGCCTATTAATATATAGATAATGATTACTTCAACTCAATATGCTCAGCGAGTGAAAATATGTCCACCGTTTAGACATGGTTGCCATATTGTAATTTTTTGGGTATTAGTATACAGACAGTGCTTTTTGTAATGCATTTATCGGAAGAAAATTACAAATTCAATTTAGCAATTCCGACTCAACGACGCACCTTTCTATTTTGACTCTGCTTTCTTTTTGATCTGAAATTTTGAATTATAAGGCAGCCATGGCTGGTTTGGAATCCCGTTTTAATATTGAAGTTTTATGAACAGTAAAAATTAAAATTTTATTATAAACACATAGGGTTTTCAGGATTTTAGGATGCATCTAAATACCCGACCAACAATAGAGTATTCATGAGTATTCATGACCTTTGAATCTCATTTTAATTATGGAATTTTACAAAAAAAAAAAAAGTAAAAGTTTGATTACGCATAAAAAACTTTTTTTTTAATTATATGAACAAGGGGCGACTATGGGTGTTTTTGAACCTCATTTTTATAATGGAGTAAACATTTTAATTTTGAACTATTGTTTGCAATAAAACGACCGAAAATAGTGGCCACAAATGCCTTTGCATCCCATTTTCATTATAGAGTTTTACAAAAAATAGAAGTTAGATTGCGTTTTTAAAAAAAATTTTCATTTTGAATTATGTGAACAGCAGCGAATTTAAATGCTTTTGAATCTCGTTTTTATAATAGAGTTCTATTGAAAAAATTTAGGTTTTGTTGTGTTTTCCCTAAAAATTTTAACTTTGAACTATTGCTTGCAATAAGCCGCGCGAGATATGCTGAAAACAAATTGGTATTTTTTTTAAGATTTTGGTACAGTTCAATATAGTGGAGGGCAACTCTCGCTCAAAATCAAATTGGACGGACGCGCCGACGCCGGTGTATACTTTAATTCAATTTGCTTAATGAGTAAGAGAATGAAATATTTCTACCTTTTGGAGAGCAAATGGTACAAGAGTTGGACGCACCGACGCCACTACTTTAACTCAATATGCTCAATAAGTGAGAGAATTAAATATTTCACCGGTAGGAGTGCGTCCACATATGCATATTTTGATTGAAAATAAATTTAGCGTTTATTTTGAAGTTCCTTAAATATCTCAATATGAGCATGAATCTGGTTTCCATTTTGGTGTTTTTGTTTTGTATATTAGACTGTGCTGCCAATACAGCAATTTTCCTTTAGATCTGGCATTTTTGAAACCCATTCAGGGGGGCAAAATTACAACTTAAGTATATGGTTTTCTGGTTTTTTTCCTTAACCACAATTGATTGTATGGAAAAAATGTTAGCCTATTAATATATAGATAATCAGCCAAATCGGGTATCTCGAACGATAGGCTACACGAACGATTCGTCTGCTGACGTTTTCGTCTCAGTTTGCGATCTGGTATCCTCATCGTTCGTTGTCGCTTTCGTTTTACGTTATTTACGTTGCTTTCGTCTCCATTGCGTTAAAAATTCTTGGAGTGATATTGCCGGATGAATTTTTAATGTATTTTCAAAGAATTTTTCCTACATTTCAAGTATATTTGCTTTATTCAGAGGTTTTTATATTAAATTGGCAACATTGGAAATTGTTTGCATTTACTTGAAAATATTTTGTATTATGGTTATAGTTATTTTATTTGGTTATTTTAAAATATATTAATAAGGAAAATAAATTTAAAAACAAATGTATGCTGCTATTGCGCTATTGGCTGATGAAACTGAAGAAGTGGAAATGCGTATAGAGAGAAGAAGGTTGCGCGACCAGATGAATGTAATGGAACTGCCTGAAAATGAGTAAGTGTTATGTTAATAATACCTGTATGCTGCTAAGAAGAATTCTTTTTTAGATTTGTAGCAAATTTCCGAATAAATAAAGAAATATTCCAATATATCCTTGATGAAATAAAAGAGCATGTTGTTCTATCGCATAGAAGCACCCATCTGTCGCCTCAACTTAAACTGGCAACTTTTTTAAGGTTTCTAGCCACAGGAAGTTATCAAAAATCTGTGGGAAACGAAAATATTTCCTCAATGGGACAGTCAGCTGTGGCCAGTGTTATTAAAGAATTCCTAAACATTTTTGATGAACACTTCTGCCATCAATGGGTAAATTTTAAACGATCTACTGATGAAGAAAATGCGGTGAAAGAGTATTTTTTTCAAAAGTATGGAATACCTGGTGTGATTGGCTGTGTTGATGGAACACATGTTCGCATTAAGTCACCAGGAGGTGACCACAATCATCTGTACCTCAACCGAAAGGGCTTCTACAGTTTGAACGTGATGGCGGTAGGTTCAATATTGAAAAGCCAACACACAAATACATAATCCGTTCTTTTACACAGATATGCGATCACAAGATGGTTGTCACATACGTTGACGCTAGACATCCAGGGGCTAATCATGACTCATTTGTGTGGAACGTGAGCAGTGCCGAAGATGAGCTAAAAAATGACTATAACAATGGGAAAACAAATACCTGGCTGCTTGGTACATTATACAACAAAATAATATGTTAAAGCTTTTGCTTAAAATAAACATTTTTGTAGGTGATTCTGGATACCCTTTGTAGCCATATTTGATGACACCATTCAGAAGTGCTTCCGAGGCCATTCAACGAAATTACAGCACTAAACACTCGAAAGCTCGTAACGTTATTGAAAGGTGTTATGGTGTTGTGAAAAACCGATTCCGTTGCATGATTGGCTCGAGAGGACTACATTATTCGCCCGAAAAAGTGACTCAGATTGTAAATGTTTGCTTCGCTCTTCTCAACGTGTGCATTTTTTTCAAACATGAAATTCCTTTCGAAAGCTCTGATTCTGAAAATCTTGTTATATACGAAGAAGAAATTGAAAACAGCACTGATTCAAGTCCGGCTTCCCTTATAAGAATGAGAATAGCAGAAAACTTGTTTTAAGGAACAAAATTTTATTTCAAAATATATACGAGTATGTATATGTTTATAGTTCAGGTACACTGTCAAATCCATTTATCTTAGAGCTAATAAAATTATTATATAAAAAATTCAACATACTTTGCTTTTTCAGTCTCAAATGTTAGCATAAACAGGTACTTATACAAAATGCTCATGCGAAGCAATATTGTTGCGTATTCTTTGTCCGAATACCTAAAATTAATTTAAATTCTAAAAAAAAATATCACTTCGGTACAAAAATTCAATTGATACTTATATCTTAAAAAAAAAAGAATTTCCTAAACAAATTAAAATATTAGCTGCTTCAGCTGTTAAAAAAAAATATTTACATAAAAAAATAAAATAAAAACCCTATCTTTGAAAGCTTCGAAGGAAATTTTCAATTATTTGGGACTGTTGGTCAACTGCTGCAGTCAGTCTATTTGTGGCGTCAACTTGAAGCATTGATGCCTCGGCTTGCTTTTTTGCAGCTTCTGCCTGAGCTGCTGCAGCCTCTGTTTGCATTTTTGCCGATTCTGCAATCGTATCCTGAAATGTTCGCTTTCGTGTAATTGACCGCCTAGCATTGGAGGCATTTACCGCTATTGGTTGGATACCCTGTGTGGTTGGAGTGGTTTCCACTGGCGATATAACAGCATCTGGTACTTGCCTACGGTCCGGCGAATCTACCAGAATAAGCCGTGGCATTTCTGTAGACGAGCGTCTTGAGGAGGGGCTGGGTGCTGTCGATGGAATTTCGATTACTCTTCCACTCGGGGCAGCGGACTTCGAAATAGATACAAGCCGGTCGATGGTTTGTTCCATTTCGGACAGCGGAGAGTGCCGGAAAGGACCACCGCCGGTAGCAGTAAGACTTCTTTGATTTTCTGCTATCTTTTTCTTTGTACGGCTTTTCAAGCCAGCCCATATCTTGGAAGGAAAAGGAATTAAAATTAACACAGTCGTATAATATTAATTTTATGAGCTTTGTTATCTACATTCACATTCAACCGGGAAAAGCATTTCAATTGTTATCTGCAAGTACCGCTCCTAAAAAGACACGTCATAATATGCTTACTTACTTTTTCCATTCGACAGCTGTTCTTGTGGGTGGACCGTGGGAGTTTACTTTTACTTTTATTTCCTCCCACCGCTCCTCTATCGGATCCAAACACCGGTACACCTCTGCCCAGGTCAGGATTTCTTTCCATCTCCTTTACAAGTACCTCGAACTGTGATGTTGTTGTCTTTTTTAACGCTATAAACATAAATTTTCAATTCAAATTTTCAAAATAATTCATATTGTTTATTTACTTACTTTTTTTGCCAGAAACCTCCATCTTGACGATCACTAATAATCTTTCGTCTTTTTCAAACGATTATCGTCCCTCTTTCGTCTTGTATTCGCGTTAGAAAATGCCAACCAAGACGAAAACAACGTAACAATCAGCTGTTTTCGTGCTTGCCAGACGACAGTTTATTTACATGATACAAACACACGAACGAATCGTCTGGTAGACAAAACGAACGTTCGCTTCGAGATAGACGATTTGGCTGAATGATTACTTCAACTCAATATGCTCAGCGAGTGAAAATATGTCCACCGTTTAGACATGATTGCCATACTGTAATTTTTTGGGTATTAGTATACAGGCAGTGCTTTTTGTAATCCATTTATCGGAAGAAAATTACAAATTCAATTTAGCAATTCCGACTCAACGACGCACCTTTCTATTTTGACTCTGCTTTCTTTTTGATCTGAAATTTTGAATTATAAGGCGGCCATGGCTGGTTTGGAATCCCGTTTTAATATTGGAGTTTTATGAACAGTAAAAATTTAAATTTTATTATAAACACATAGGGTTTTCAGGATTTTAGGATGCATCTAAATACCCGACCAACAATAGAGGCCATGAATACCTTTGAATCTCATTTTAATTATGGAATTTTACAAAAAAAAAAAAGTAAAAGTTTGATTACGCATAAAAAAATTTTTTTTTAATTATATGAACAAGGTGCGACTATGGGTGTTTTTGAACCTCATTTTTATAATGGAGTAAACATTTTAATTTTGAACTATTGTTTGCAATAAAACGACCGAAAATAGTGGCCACAAATGCCTTTGCATCCCATTTTCATTATAGAGTTTTACAAAAAATAGAAGTTAGATTGCGTTTTTAAAAAAAATGTTCATTTTGAATTATGTGAACAGCAACGAATTTAAATGCTTTTGAATCTCGTTTTTATAATAGAGTTCTATTGAAAAAATTTAGGTTTTGTTGTGTTTTCCCTAAAAATTTTAATTTTGAACTATTGCTTGCAATATGCCGCGCGAGATATGTTGAAAATAAATTGGTATTTTTTTTAAGATTTTGGTACATTCAATATAGTGGAGGGCAACTCTCGCTCAAAATCAAATTGGACGGACGCGCCGACGCCGGTGTATACTTTAACTCAATTTGCTTAATGAGTAAGAGAATGAAAATATTTCTACCTTTTGGAGAGCAAATGACATATGAGTTGGACGCACCGACGCCACTACTTTAACTCAATATGCTCAATAAGTGAGAGAATGAAATTATTTCACCGTTAGGAGTGTGTCCACATATGCATATTTTGATTGAAAATAAATTTAGCGTTTATTTTGAAGTTCCTTAAATTTCTCAATATGAGCATGAAGCAGGTTTCCATTTTGGTGTTTTTGTTTTGGATATTAGACTGTGCTGCCAATTTAGCAATTTTCCTTTAGATCTCGGGGCTCTTGTGCGGGAGTTTGAATACAGACCGAATAGGAATGTTCAAAATGTAGCGAAAATTTCTCGTAATAACGTTGAGTCAAAAACTGAGCACTAAATCCGTGAATATCTTTTATCAAAATGTCAGAGGTTTAAATACCAAATTAACTGATTTCTTTTTGAAGCCTTTTCATTGTAAACATAACGTAATTGCTTTTACCGAAACTTGGCCTAAACCTCATGTTTTCAATTCAGAGTTTTTATGTTATGATTATCAAGTATATAGAAATGATCGCTTGAACAGAGTCGGAGGTGGTGTTCTACTTGCCGTTCATTGCTCCATCCCTTCAGAAGAGGTTAATATTCCTAACATCGATTTCATTGAGTTCAAATGCATCCGCATTCAACTAGAGAACGTCTTTATGTACTTATATGTTTGCTACATCCCTCCAGCATCCGATTTTTCAGTCTACATGCAACATGTCTCTCTGCTCAAAACTGTTAACTTTATGACTAAAGCTTAAGATTCAATTATTGTTTTGGGTTATTTTAACTTACCTCATATATCGTGGAACATATCTGATGGTAACATTGTTCCAAATCCGTCAAGACTGGGGTACAATGACTTTTTAGATAGAATTTTCGACCTTTGCCGTAATCAAATAAATGTTATCTCTAACACGTTTGGGAAAGTCTTAGATTTAGGGTATGTTGATGATATAAACCAATTTTCTGTAAATCGTTGTGATCCGTTGGTTTTACCAGAGGACCTTTACCACCCTTCTATGGAAATAGTCTACGAAACCATAAGTAATGTCCAAGGTACTCAATGCTACTCATGCAGTAGCTTTGATTTTAACTTTTCCAAAGCAAACTACAAAAAATTAAATAAAGAACTGTCTAAATTAACTTGGCCTGAATTTGGTTGTGATATCGATCTAAACGTCTCACATTTCAATCAAACTATTTACTGCCTATTTGAGAAGTTTATTCCTAAACGTAAACTAACTTATGATCATCCTACCCAAGCTTGGTTTACTAAAGAGTTTAAGGCCCTGAAAAATAGGAAAGCGCGATCATCTATATACTCGTATATAAAAGTTTAGCCGTTTTTCGCGTTGTGATGAACTTTACGGAGAATGGCTGAACCGATTTTAACCAAACTTTGACACATTGAAGAGACACATGTGGGTAAGGTTTATAACTAAAAATGGGGGTTATCAGAAAAGGGGGCGTGGTACCTCCCATACAATCTTAATTTTTCAAGGTGAATATCTCTAAAGGGGTTTAAGATAGGTACCTGAAAAGCATTCAAACACATAAAAAGGGGGGTTATCAGAAAAAGGGGCGTGGCACCTCCCATACAAGCTAAATTTTTAAAGCAGAATATCTGTGAAAGGGTTCAAGGTAGAGACCTGAAAATTGGTATAGACCTATATGATATCAAAAGCATTTTCACACAAAAAAGGGGGGTTATCAGAAAAGGGGGCATGGCACCTCCCATACAAACTTAATTTTTCATGGTGAATATCTTTAAAAGTTTTAAAGGTAGGAACATGAAAATTGGTATAGAGCTATAGGATAACAACACCATTCTCACCCCTAAAACTGGGGGCTATCGAAAAATAGGGCGTGGTACCTCCCATACAATCTTAATTTTTCAAGGTGAACATCTCTAAAGGGGTTTAAGCTAGGGACCTGAAAATTGGTATAGACCTATATGATATCAAAAGCATTCAAACACATTAAAAGGGGGTTATCAGAAAAATGGGCGTGGCACCTCACATAAAAACTAAATTTTTCAAGCAGAATATCTGTGAAAGGGTTCAAGGTTGGGACCTAAAAATTGGTATAGACCTATATGATATCAAAATCATTCTCACACATAAAAAGGGGGGTTATCAGAAAAGGGGGCATGGCACCTCTACTACCAACTAAATTTTCAAGCAGAATCTCTGTGACAGGGTTCAAGGTAGGGACTTGAAAATTAGTATAGACCTATATGTTATCAAAAGCATTCTCACACATAAAAAGGGGTGTGGCATCTCCCATACAAACTTAAATTCTCGAGCAGAATATCTGTGAAAGGGTCCAAGGTAAGGACTTGAAAATCGCTATAGAGCTATAGGATATCAAAACCGTTTTAGCGCATAAAAGTAGGGAAAAGGGGGCGTGGCACAAAGAACACCTTTCATTTCTATTTTTCTTTCACCCAGCTTAAAAACCATAAGGGCAGTAGGTATAGACGAAAAATATATGATAGGGCAGGGATATGACGGCGCAGCAGCAATGAAGGGGAGTTTCAATGGAGTACAAGCAATTATAAGAAAACGTTTTCCTGCAGCTTTATATGTACATTGTTGCTCTCACTCCTTAAACCTGGCATTGGGGCATGCTTGTGAGGTGCATGACATTCGACATTGCTTAGGTATTGTCAAGACAACTGCGTCCTTTTTCAAAAAGTCTGCTAAAAGATCACTAAATTTAACTGAAAAAATCAAAACAATATTTCCACAAGCTAAATCTAGTAAGCTAATTTCGTTCTGCGCAACTCGTTGGGTGGAAAATCATGATAGCTTATTCAGGTTTTAAGAAATGCTTCCTGCAATAATTATAGCTCTTGAAGAGTTACTTCTTGACCCAGATACTGATGCTTCATCTAAGGCCAGTTCATTTTTGAAATCTGTAACAAGCTGCGAATTTGTTGTGAGCTTATTTATGGCGTCAACGGTGTTCTCGTTGACTCTGGCATTATGTAAGACTTTGCAGTCAGTTTCCCTGGATTTACCAAAAGCAAGTCATTAACGATTTTCGCTGCAACATAGATACAAAGTTTAGCGAAGTATTCGGAGAAGTATGCCAGCTTTTTACGTCCATTAATGAGGAGGTAAAGCTTCAACGTATCGCCTATATCCAACAAGAGCGGACGGGAATTAGTACAAGAGATCCTGAAGCATATTTTAGGGTGGCTATTGCTATTCCTTTTTGAGACGATATTTCTGTACAATTCAATGACAAATTTGCTCAACATAAATCAATTATTCAGAAATTAGCAAACGCTTTTACTTAAGTTATCGGAAATTCGACATAATTTTTGTATGGAAAAAACTTTAAAATTTAAGTAAAAGCTAGGGAAAATAATTTGCTTGTTTTTTCTCACTTGGCTCAATATCGCCAAATATTTTACTTTTAAATTTTGTTTGCTGGGGAGTTATTTTTAAGTTTTAATTTTATTTTAAATGATTCGCTACATGTATACCTATGAAGTTTTGTTACCTGAAGTGTAATAAATACTAACGAAAAACTAAGCAAAGCAGCGTGTCATTTTAATATTGTGTTACAATCTTTGTAGGAATTTAAATTGTGAGATAAGTCGGCCTTCAACAAAAATCTCAGGTAACCGTTTTTAAACAAAAATTCTGAGATCCGACGTTTTCGAAAAGATAACCCAGATATAGTTACCTTCCACTCAGCCGGTGAAATAGTAACTTGAGCAAAGTTGTTCAATATGTAGTTTGAAGACATACCCCTACTTTTGAACCAGAGCAACTAAAAGTACTATTTTGTAAAAAAAATGTATGACCACCCAACCCCCCCACCCCCTTGGTATGTAGAACAACGCAGTCAGATACTGTAGTTAAGCGCCATGGCTTTATGCAGAAAGCTTTAGTGAATTATTACAAATAAATAAAGCACTATTCCATAGGAAGATATCAAAATACATTTAAATAGGAATTATGCATGTTTAGGTAAGATATACTCTGGCAATTGATTGTATGGAAAAAATGTTAGCCTATTAATATATAGATAATGGTTACTTTAACTCAATGTGCTCAATAATGTGAGTAAATAAGGCGGCCAGTTGTCGTTTTCTTGTATAGCAATTAAAGATAATTAAATTTTTGATGGAAACAAAAAAAAAATTGGTAATTGATTGTATGGAAAAAATGTTAGCCTATTAATATATAGATAATGGTTACTTTAACTCAATGTGCTCAATAATGTGAGTAAATAAGGCAGCCGGTTGTCGTTTTCTTGTATAGCAATTAAAGATAATTCAACTTAGGATGGAAACAAAAAAAAAATTGTTTTTATCATTTTAATAAATTTTTCCCTTACTTCTTCTGGAATTTCTTCTTTTAGAATTTTTAGCAGGTTCACATCCCCACACTCCAAGAGCAAAATTTTTTCTGTACCCAAATCATAATTTATTAATTTCTGACTCAAGTCTATTTTTGCGTCAACCTTTGCTAAAAGTCAAGCCCTATAATGCCGTCAAAAGTCGACAAGCTTCGCAGAATGAAAAAATCGGAATCGATACCGAAAACATTCATCTTACATTTTTCATTTCTTTTATTAAATCCGTAGATTGATTTTAGCAAAAACGGAGAAGAAGCTTGGGATCGGTATTTTGATCTGAACCTGCAGGCCTTTTAAGGTGTGATTGATACAGCCTAGCGTTTTGGAAAGTATTGTTCCTATACTGCTGCTCATTCCGAGTGGCACCATGCGATGGTTTCCTACGCCAATTTGTGTTTTGTCGCAGCTTTGTTTCCGATGGATCAACATCCATAGAAGTGACTTGTTCTTGTCTATTATTCCTATCTTCATTCGCTCTGTATTGCCTGCATTCGAAATGTGGATTTTTTGTTGGAACTGCATCTTTGTTTCCGAGTTGATGCCTTTTTTAAGTTTACTTTGGTCTTCCAAAGATGTGGCGTAATTGGTAGCGAACAAGTATCTTTCCTTATTGGACTGTACTTCTTGGGCTAATGCTAGAGCACTAGGTAGGTAGCTAGGGCGAGATGAAAATAATGTGTCACATAGTCATCTACTATAAAAAATTCCAGTTGTATGGAAGGTGCCACGCCCCTTTTTCGTTATCCGCAGTTTTTCTGGATGTGGTAGGGATTAATGTCATATAACCAAATTTCAGTTGTCTAGCGCAAATACTTCCAGAAATACGGACTGTTAAAAAATCCATTTGTATGGGAGGTGCCACGCCCCCTATATATATCAAAATATTTTTTAGCCCATGACCATCCCGGTAAGGTATCCAGTTCGTGTTTCAAATTTGGTTACGATCGGTTTATACGTTTAGGACGCAAGTCGATCTATAGATACATATATATACACATACATAATTTGAATTTTATATATATAGATTATGCCGACCGATTGATGTCATATGCTGTATAAGCAGCCTGTCGCCAGGACACATACGAACTAATTTGCTCATCAAAATCTGGCAATGATTTTACCAAATCTAAGGGCTCCTCACACTTAACTTCGGGTTGCATTTTCACCAGTTCGAATACTTTCGGTGTTTTTCCTGTAGTTAAAGTAGTCATCTGATCTGTCCGTTGCTTTATTTTAGCTTCAAAAACCTGCCTTTGCTGTTCGAGGGCACCTGTAACGTCCGCCTGAACTAACGTAGTTACTTGAACCGGATCCATTTTTTGCGTAACTTGTAATTTAGAAATCCTGTCCAGAAGGTTCTCTAATTATGAATCACTCATGATCTAAAAGTTTCCAACTCTGAGGCAATCTTACCGCGTTCCATGCACAATCAGCCTGTCACAACACACACAGACACTAGTAATGACGCGTTGTTATTTCACAAATCAATATCGATGAGCAAAAAAACTTTACTTAAACAAAAATTTCTATTATGGTTTCACAATTCTATTTTGTTATTGCAATTCAATTAATTTCACAATTCGATATTAATGAGCCAACTTAAAAAAAAATATTCATGAAACGAGCTCAAGGCCAATAATAATAATTTTACACTTTTTTGAATTTTTATGAAAATTATTATTGTTTTTATTTTTTAATAATCATTTAATTAATTATTAAAAGTTTTTTTAATTGATTAGAGTAGGAAAAATGTTTAGAGACAACCGCCATAGCTTTTCTTATAGATCCATTTCGGAAGCTGCTAAGCTTCTTCATCAGAGAAATTTTGGCACGCATTGCTAACCATTAAGCTAACAATACGCTGGTTTTGATGTCATCTAAACTCTTAGTTCTATTCTGCTTTTACCATATGCATGAACCACTTCCGCCATTTGACAGTTAGTAGTGTTATCATGATGGATTTTTTGACAGATCTGTTTTATGAGCAGAACTCCCTTACCGTGTGCTCTCGGTTTTGTTATTGCTTTTTTATACCAACAATTTTTGTTGATTTACGGCCTGTACATTTTCAAGTATTCATGAAACGAGCGAAAATTTTAATTTCTCTGTAAAAAATTCTTTAATGTATTCACAATTATATTATATGCCTTTAAACATAAACCTATTTACATGCTTAGTATCCTCAGAGTCTTTTGGTTTGTTTGTTATGCTTTGGTAATTGAACTCGCCAAGATTTGGCCGCCAATTTTTTAAAAACGTTTGTTTATTTTGAGTATCTTACGAAGACTTTCTTACTTAAAGCTAACATAACTTAATAATAGCCCTAACTTTTCCGTTGGCGGTGCCGCGATCGCTGTTGTTGTGGTTGTTTTCGCTGTAGACTGCACTGGCTTGCCTTTATCGCTGCCGCTAAAGCGTTGCGGTCACCAGACGCTAAATCAGCAAAAACGGATTCCCACACAAATCGTGGGAATCTTTACGAATGCTTAGTACTAAGCTTCTGCCGAAAATTTACCAAACGCTATCGTCAGCAAAAACAGATTCCCACACAATGCATGGGTATCACCTGCTTTTTGCGCAGCTGACGATAACTTGTACGCATGCCTCGAACCCGGTTTTATCGTCTTGAAAGCCTTGTGAATTTTGTAGAAGGTCTGAAAAGACTAGTATATGTATATAGGCTTAGTATTCGAACGTATAATCCACTAACCGATAATTCCATATATTCATAAAACTGCCCTTTGTCATTAGTAAAATAAGAAAATTATAAATCAGAAGCATGAAATGGTATTGTGTTATTCAACCGAAAGTAAAAAAACTAGCACATTACTGACGAAGGGGGCGAGTGGGATATATAATCCCAACCCCCGCTGGCTACGTCATTGGCTCCCATATAATCGATAGTTTCGATAAATGGGTTTTGGGCTATAAATTTTGCAATTAAAAAGCAAAAGAACGTAAAATTTTACAGGCTTGGTATATGTTGTATAAGTAACGTGTGTACTGAAAATCAGCCAAATCGGGCCTCCATAACATATAGTTCCTATACAATCGATTATTCTGATGGCTATGTATCTTTAAATTAACAGTTTTGCAGAGTTTGTACTTATTGTAAGTAAGGATCGGACACTTAAATCCGTAATGCGCATTCATGAAAGGTATAAAGTCTTCGGCACAGTCGAAGACCGCCCTTCCCTTACTTGTTTTATTTTTATTTTTGGTTTTCAACTTGGGATGGATGGATAATACCTTGTATTTTGCTGTTGCTAATGGAGTGCCGCTTCCCAAGGTTCATGCGATAAAATTTAGTAGCGATTTTATTTTTTGAATCCAAGTTATCCTTACTTTTTTATTTTCACGATTTCTCTGTGATTTTAGGTTCGGGCTATTGCACTCGCGTATCCTTACTTTTTTATTTTCAGGATTTCTCCGCAATTTTAGGCTCGGGATTTTGCACTCGCGTATCATACTTTTTTATTTTCGGGATATCTCCGCGATTTTAAGCTCGGGATTTTGCACACGTGTATCCTTACTTTTTTATTTTCAGCTACGTTCCTTTGTATTTAATAAAAAAAACAAAACAAGTAAGGAAGTCTAAGTTCGGGTGTATCCGAACTTATATACCTAGTAGTGATCTATTATAGCATCGTATTTGCGTTCAAATAGACAGACGGACAGACAGATAGACGTGTCGAGAGACGGACATGGCTACATCGACTCAGCTCATCCTCCTGATCATTTCAGTATACTTTTTGATGGGACTAGCTCTCTTCTCATAAGTACAAACATTTTATGTTCATGAAAGGTATGAAAATCAAAAAAGATATACAACGTCGCTTTTGCAGTGGGGTATTAACTACTTGCGCGGATATTTTCCGTTTCATCCTGAACGTTTTGATATACATTAATAAATATATATCTCGATGCGTTTATGAATGAAGTAATATACCTTGTGTGCGTAACAAAAAAAGATATAAAAAAGGGTGTCCTTTATACGCGCCAAAGTACTCAACCGATCTTTATGAAATTTTCAAAATATATACTTGGGTTCACTGGGTATAGCATATACGATATGTAGTTTTGGAAAAGTAGGTGGAGCCACGCCCCCAGGCTATTTAAAGTTTCAATTCGTCATAACTCCGAACTTTTTAGGTCTAAATTAATGAAATTTTGATATATGTGTCACTTAGTCAATATTTACATAATTTTTCAAAAGTGGGCGCTGCCACGCCCACATATTTTATGTCTTGTTTTGCTCTTGAACTTCCACGACAGGTTAAGCAGTTCGCTGGGCACGACACAGTCTGTAGAAAGCTTATGGAAAAGCCCCCAGGTTATATAAGGCTGCAGTCCGGTATTGCTAGGAGTTTATTTGGTTCAAGTTAATGACATTTTATATAGAGATGTGTTTTATGTATCAAAACGTCAAAACAACGTAAACCGGGTTTGCTAGTATATTATAAAATGGCGAAAGCAAACAACGAATTTCAGCATTCTTTTGTAAAACCGAGAGACAGGTTTGCGTGGAAATAGAAAGACGGGCGGAGAGACGGACATGACTAAATCGACGAACTTTTATCTTCTTCTTCTCATACTTACATACATTTAATGTTTATGAAAGGTATGAAAATCAGAAAAGATATATAACTGCGCTATTGCAGTGGGCTATTAACTACGTGCCCGAATATTTTGCTTGTGTGTTTTCCGATTTGGCTAATTTTTGGCAGGAGTATAATACATACTACTGTGAAGCAGCTGACCAATTTTCATTGAAATATCAAAATTGAATTATAAGCGATTGCCTTTGAAAATAACAGAAATTTTATGTTGAAAAGTGGGCGGCGCCATGCCTACTTCTTGAAAGTTGACAAAATTTTTTTGCGGTCGAATTTTTCTTAAAAAGCTTATTATGTGTGCAAAATCTAATTGATATAACTTGCTTAGTTGCAGAAATATCGCATTTTAAATTTGACAAACAAATTTTCCAGAACTATGTTAAAAAACTGGGCGTGAACATAAACCGATTTCACCCATTTTTACTACAAACTGTTACCTTTATATATAGAACATTATCACCAAATTTTGTTTCGACAAATCAATTTTTGGCGGAGTTATGGCATAAAAAGTTTTGTGGAATAATCCACATGGGCGGGGCCACGCCAATTTTTGAAATTTTTTTATTTTTTGGATTTCTTAGTTTACGGAAACCTTAAAAGTGAAATATAAATGATGTGAAGCTATTTTACGCAAAGTTATTGCCTATTTAATATGTCTACGATCCTTTTCAAAATCTTTCATATAAAATTGGGCGTGAACCTTAACCGATTTCGCCTGCTTTTTGACTTAATCAAAAGTGGGCGATGCCACACCCATTTTCATAACTTTTTTGGAAAAATTAATTTTATGCCTCAATTTCAATGTATACACCACATTTTATCCGTATGGATGTATTGTCTACTGAGTAATCACTTTCTTGTGTTTTCGAAAATATTCTATATTTAAAAAGTGGGCGTGGCTATCATCCGATTTCGCCCATTTTAAATGGCGCTCGGAGCTGAGTACCCAGGAACCTGCATACCATATTTCATTAAGATAAGACGGACGGACGGACATGGCTTAATCAATTTCTCTTTTCGTCCTGAACATTTTGATATATATAAGTCAATATCTATCTCGAGCCGTTACGTATTGCCGTTAGACGACTAAAGTATACCTTGTGTGCGTAACACTACTACTTTCCCTAGTATTTTTTCCGTGGGACAGAGTGAGTCAGAGCTGATATTAGTAGCACTCAAATCACTTTGAACTCTTTTAATAGTTTTGTGGAGCAAATCTGTGTTCAAATTAAATTTTCTTATCATAAGTCAATATTTGTTCTTTTATCTTATATTCCACCATCTAGTGGCATTGAAATCTATCAAATGCATCCAGACAATATTTCGTTTATATATGAAAGCTTAAAAAATGCGGACGACCAAATTATAATTCTTGGCGATTTTAATTTAGGTAACATTTCATGGTCGCATTATGGCAATAATTTAGTGCCAACCAATGTTAAATCGGATACCGAGATTTTATTATGCAGTGCTTTATTGTCAATGGGATTTTATCAATAAAACTGTATTTTAAATGATAATGGCCCTATTTTGGAATTTGTTCACGCATTCAATAATGAACTAAACATATCATGTTGGGAATGCCTATCGCCATTGTCTGGTAATAGTATTCACCATAAGGCTATTGTTATTAGTTTTAAGTTCTACACCTTTGCATCCAACAGCGCTGCCTTGCAAGTAGTTTATGACTTTGCTAAAGCTAACATTTACGATATCAATAATGTTCTTAATTCCGTCAAATGGTCCATTCTTAACTCTTGTGATAACCCTTGCGATTCATATGAACTATTTCGTAGTAAGTTACTTTACTGCATCTCGAACTTTGTCCCTGCAAAAAAGTCTGTTTCACGCAATAAGCCACCGTGGTTTAATACTCGGTTATGTCATCTGAAAAATTTAAAGAATAAAGCTCATAAAAAATTTAAGTTGTCCGATTCTGCGGCAGATAACCTACGCTTAACCAATTTAAAAAAGGAGTACGATTGTCTTCACAAATTTTTATACAATCGTTACATATCTAATGTGGAGTTGGACCTTCAAAGCAACCCAAAGAAGTTTTGGGTTTTTATCAATAATAAACGGAAAACTAATGGTTTTCCAATTAGTCTCGAGTATGACGGTGTGGTATCGGAGAGTCCCTTGGAAGCGTGCAATCTCTTTGAAAAGTTTTTTCAAGAGGTATATGAGAACAGTGATTGGATTCCTGATACTGACTCTGAATTTTTCGACCCAATTGTCAGCTCAAATTCTATTTCAATCTTTGATATTTCTTCAGATGACGTCTCAGAAGCAATATCAAACTTAACATCTAGTACTAGTCTTTACCTTGAGTGACTTGCTCCGGTATTTATAAAAATGTTTAGTGATGCTATCAGTCTCCCACTGTCATTGCTTTTCAATGCTTGCCTAAAAAAAGGTACATTCCTCGATTCTTGGAAAATTTGTACAATCTCGCCAATACATAAGTCTGGTAATCGTAACAACATTAAAAATTATAGACCCATTGTAAAACAATGCATATTTGCCAAAATATTCGATAATATTTTAAATAATAAACTTTACCAGTACTCTTTAGATCTCTTTAGCCGATTTCAGCATGGGTTTCTCCCAGGTAGATCCACATGCACCAATCTTTTAATTATTACGAATCAAATTGTTAAGGCGCTGGAGCAAAAGTATCAGTTGGACGTAATATATACTGACTTCTCTAAAGCTTTCGATAAAGTCAATCATTCAGTTTTACTCCACAAACTCTCCTTATATGGAATATCAGGTTCGCTTCTGAAGTTCTTCGAAAGTTTTTTGGTAAACAGAAAGCTTTTAAGTGAAGATTGGCCCAACTACATCTGACAGAATTGTAAATGCTTGGTCTGGAATCCCTCAAGGTACTCATTGTGGACCTTTGCTTTTCATACTTTTTATTAACGACTTACCACAACATTTCAAGTTCGCAAAGTGCCTTATGTTTGCTGATGGTGTTAAACTTTATATGAAGATTTGTAGTTCAAGTGATTGTCAGCGCCTGCAATCTGACCTTGAGATATTTCAGCGGTTTTGTTCTGCCAATAATCTGTTTCTTAATACGAGCAAATGCAATGTGGTTTCTTACTCTAAAACACTTAGTCATCTTACGTTTGTTTATTCTATAAATAACTTTAACTTAAACCGTTTGGAGGAGATTAAAGATCTCGGAGTGATTTTCGATATGAAACTAACATTCAGTAGACATGTTGATGTTGTTCTTTCAAAAGCACGGTCCATGCTGGGTTCCATCAGAAGGAATTCGAAAGAATTTAAGGATCCTTGCACATTGAAGTCTCTTTACATTTCTTTAGTAGAGTCCATACTATCCATTTCATATTAGCAAAGTTGAACGAGTTCAAATAAGCTTCTCCAGGATTGCATTATTTAAACTAAATTGGCCTTGTGATATGCCGTCGTATGACAGCAGGCGGAAACTTCTTGGTTTGCAATCCTTGGAAGATCGCAAAACTTATTTTTCGCTAATGTTTGCTTATAACTTGGTGAACCGAAGGATTGACTGTGATGAACTTCTCAGTTTAATAAATTTCAATACCATGTCGCGTGAATTAAGGAACAATCGATTACTTCTTGAAACGTCACATAGGATTAATTATGGTTACTAGAGTTCGCCCAGTGGTTGAAATTCAACCAATAAACTTTATTTTTTTTAATTTTATTTTTTTGCTGTAGGTATGTTTTATCCGCCTTTTTTTCTTCCTTTCTATGTCGTTCCTTTCCTCTAACATATTTTTATTTTCCTTGATATCTTTTTTTACTCTCTTATTTTATTTTTTACTTTCCTCAAACTTCTTTTCCTTTCCCTTCCCTTCCTTTTATTTTCTTTCTTTCCCCTTCGTTTTCTTACCTTTCCTTTAATTCCCTTTCCCTTCCCTTCCTTTCATTTCCTTACCATTCCTATCTTTCCTTTAATTTTCCTTCCTTTCCTATCCTTTCCATTCCCTTCCCTTTCCTTCCTTTCCTTTCCTTTTCCTTTTCTTCCCTTTCTTTCCTTTAATTTTCCTTCCTTTCAATTCTTTTCCTTTCCTCTATTTTCCTTTAATTTTCTTCGGTGTTTAATACTCTTTATGAGTAATCATTTAATTTATTTTTGTAAACCCTGTTTGTAGGTATCAGCAATGAATTTTACATATTTGCTCATATTTTACATTGCTTGCTTAATGTATCGAACAAAGCAACTTTTCGTGCTCTCAGGAGAGCAGATGACACTGGGCATCGTAGCCAGTAATCAATACAATAACAAGAACTAAAGCAAAAATGCATGACACAACAGAGTATCTATAGTGCGAATACTTATTTTTCATTGGTCCACTACCAACTCTTCGCACTCACAGTGAGAGCCGACCACACGAATAACACAAAAACATGCATGGCAAGTCTACTCACACTACTACGGCTCTTAATTTTTTCCTACAAAGCAACTCCTCGGCCATGCTCACGATTCAGCATAGTACACAAAAAGCAAGTACACACACACACAGCGTGTCTATAGTGTGAATAAGTAAATGTGTAGTGGTGTAACTTTTATGTTAAATTTTTTATATTAAAATGGTTTTTTAAATTTTTTTTATTTACGGAAAAGTACACCTCAAAATTTCCTATCTATACATATATAATTTGTATACCTTAGAATTATAGTTTAGCAGAAAACGGTTCTTCATTGCATTCATCTTGTCTATTTATATCTAAGATAATGAACCGATTTCGCGATATATACGTCTATGTAATAAGTATGCACATTTAATAGATTTCAATGCTAGTATTTATATCTTGAAATTAAATTTATTCATTGCTTTAAACTAGTATTAGTCTGTAAGTACTCCTGTAGACTGTATTAAAATAAAAAAAAAATAAAAAAAATAAAAAAAAAATAGTGGTATTCGAATAGTTGTATTAAACTGCAAGAGATTTAGAAAGGGAAATTCATTCTCTACAAACCAGATACCGGTTACCAATGTAGCTAAATGCTTGGTTTCATTAATTTCTCATATGGTCTACGAAGTGGCTATTTTTGTTCAGGCGAGGTGAAGATTTTAACCATATGTGTGACTTCGCATCTCCCTTGCACACATAGAATTCTCCCATTGACAAAAACTATAGCTGTACTTTTCAATACTTCCAGTCTTAAAAAATGTTCCTTTCCAAAACCAGTTAATGTCTTGGCTAACATGTAGTTCAAAATATTTCCTCAATTGATTTTTGTTTTGGCTAAATTGTGGTGAAAAATATTCGTTCAGTTGGTTATTGTTTTGGCTAAGATGTGGTGAAAATTATTGGCTGAATCGGTTACCAAAGTGGCTAACATATGGTTAATTTTATTAGCTGAATTGGTTAATGAAATACCAGTTATAGTGGTTATTGTCAAATGGAGATACCTACCCATTTTTTCCAAATAAATTGCACAAAAATTCATAATTTTTATTAAATATTTATATATTTTATTGAAATTATTTTTTAATACATTGGAATAAATCATATTACAACTAAATTTTTCAATATTTTACAAATTTGAATAGTTTTTGGGGAAAAAGTAAGTAAAAACAAATAGTTAATTATTATAATTGTTATAAATAATAAATAGTGTTTTATTTTACTAATATTAATATTAAACCTTTATTATAATTTTTATTTAAATAGTGTTATTCGATTATTATAATAAAAGATAATATTTACAATGTTTTAAATCTATTATCATTACTAGGTTTATTTACAAAAGTGGTACTATTTACATTATTCAGATTTTATTGTCGTCCATTGTACTATAAAAAGGAAATATGTGTTATTAACAATGCAATAAAACTTAAAGATATATTATTTACAATGCATCTTTTTTCACAGTTAGTTATTTTAAGGATTATTTACAAAAGTGGTACTATTTACAATATACATATTTTATTGTCATGTAAAAAGTAAAAATCTGTTATTTGCAATGCAATAAAACTTAAAGATATATTATTTACAATGCATCTTTTTTAACAGTTCGGTATTTTAAGGATTATTTACAAAAGTGGTACTATTTACAATATACATATTTTACTGTCAATTCAGGACAATATAATAAGTATTTATAAAGAATCGATTAAAACTAGTTTAAGATAATTATATATGAAACTATATACATTATTTGGTCAAACACTATAAAGTGGGTGACTAAATACTACTTTGTCGATGTTGTATATCCTTTAGCGGATATTTGCAATCTCAGTTGTTAATATACATGCCCCAAGATAGTTTCTAAAAAAAATTTTCAACGCCTTAAAAAAAAATAAGTCACTAAAAATTCTATCCGAAAAAAAAAATTTGGTGCATTGATGTCAACATCCAATATTTCAAGTATTCGCTAAAAGATATACAAGATTGACAAAGTAGTATTTTGGGGCCCTCTCGATAGAGTTTGACTCACTATAAAAATGAAAAGAATGCTGTCTTAAAATGTATACATAACAAGCACTTTATGACTGTATTCTTTTCTTTTTTAAAACAACCTGCTTATGCCGGTTATGGCTAAGGGCGACAAACTTCCGTATGTCGTCGATTAGTACGTTTTTAGGCGTACTAGCAAAAGCATCTGTAAGGAAAATATAACATTATAATTTGCATAAAAGCTGTACTTATAAATACTTACCGAAGGTCCATAATCCTCAACCCCAATAATGCTGCTGTTTGAGATCCATCTTAAATTGGTTATTCTAATACCTTCACCTTATACTCGCACCTTGACATGCTGGAAAAATGACAGCGTGAAAGAGAGCAAGAAAAAAAAAGAAGCGGAAAAAACGGAACATGGCAGGCAGTGTTTTTGGATTTGTTATACACTTTATGAATTAATGGTTTTTTTCTCTGTAAATTGATAGAGCCAAATAAATTGTTTTACAATTAAATATCTTTCGTGTTAGTATAATAATTTTGGTGAACCCCGATACTATGCAAGTTTGCACAGCTGCCTTCTTCCCTCTCCCTTCATAGTTGTAGTGGAAGGTCAAAGGGTGCGCTAATATGCCTTTAAGGACATCCTTCACGGAACCCTTTGCTCCCTTCATTTTAAGGAGTATGTTGAACTGGAATGTATAACAAAATAAATATATGAAGTTTGTACACGGATTACAAAAGTTACCATTGTGTCTGAATAAGCCTTGCTTCCCAAGAGCTCATCCAAAGTATTTAAGCTATCCTGGGATGCCAGTGAGAGCATACTTTTAATTTTAGTATACTCCTCACTGATAACATCTCCAGTTATCTTGGAAATACTTTGGTGAACTCTTGAGGTTACCATCTTAAATTCGCGCAATAGCACGCCTTGCGCTTGGACCTCTGCGCGATCACGCATCTGCAATATTAAAAAAAAAAAAAAAATAACTATAATATTTCTCTCTCTATGGCGCGATATACAACAGGTATATCATCATAAACCTCCTAAGAGATTTTTTGCGCGAAGCTTCTCTTCCAATTTGTGGTGTGGCGATTTGAATTTTCCCTACAAATTGGTGGGACCTACAGTTTTTTGCCGACTCCGAACGGCATCTACAAAGGAGACGAATTTTTGCTGAGAAGCCTGTCATGGCAGAAATACACTCGGAGAGTTTGCCAAACCACTACCGAGGGGCGACCCCGTTTTGAAAAACTTGTTTCAAATCACTTTTGATGTTACCTGTACCAGGGCTCGAACCATGGACCTTCGGTGTGGTAGGCCGGCAACACTACCTTCACACCACGGCGGCCGCCGTGAAATAGAAATATATTTATTTAAGTATAATCAGACAGAACTATCTTTAAGTAAAGTAGGTAATAATTGGAAGCATATTATGGTATTATGGAGGAAGACTAACAATATTAATAATCAAGTATGGCCTCGTGTAATTCGATAAGAAAAAAAGCGAATTAAGTCATCGTTTTTGCTTTCCGACCACCGAGCGCTCGAAATCGAACCGACCTGTGTTTGAAAAATTGTCGTATGAAGGGAATGTTAAATTTTTGTATACCTTTTCAGAGAGGGATCTCTCCACCTTATCCACCTTCCTCTCTATCCTGGCAAGGACGGCCAATAACTCGTCCGCGCATGTTGTTTTGGGCGAGATTAGTCTCTTGACCTTGCGTGGTTGATGGGGGCTGCCAAAAAAACGCTCCTGGTGGGTAACCGCCACTTCAAAGCTTCTCCTTGAAACTGTTGATTAAAAAAAAAAGAAATGTTAGTTTTAAAACTATGCGAAAGACAAAGGATCGAAATACCTCTGGCAGTTCGGCTACTCGAGCATTATGCTTCGCTTTCCCCAGTAAAAATTTCGGAATCCATAGCACTAGGAAAAAGAATAAAAGAGATTATGCAGAATCGGAACTAAAATAAATGTGTTCATGTTTGGAATGCAAAAATATTTATAATCTATATCTCTCGGACTAACGGTTACCATATCTTCAGTCATCACACTTACTAAAATACCTAAAGCAGGCATTGACTCTATAGGTTCTGAAAAATAATTTTGTAAGTTAGATATAAGGAATGCATTAAAATTGCTGGATCCTTGTTCTTCTCCAACAATTTTAATTGGTCCCTTATTACTATAAAAAAAACTATCTTTTTCTTTTTTAAAACTTATTATAAACGACCCCATTTTAGAAACTTTGGTAGAACCTGCAACAACATCCATTCTTTTAAGAATTCTTCAATACATTTGGTGCAAAATTTTATCAGGCTTATTAATAATTTTCTTTAAATATTGCATAAAATTTTCAAATTTATATGCAGTGAAACTGTCTAAAGGACCAAATTGTTTAGCGCAATCACAAAGATGCAATAAACCGTGAATATTATACCTTATTAAGTGTTCGCCATAAATAACCCCGAATATAGTAACAAACTCTTTTAACAATTCATTCGGCTTAATCTACAAAATTCTGAGGGAATGAATCTATTTAGAAACGAAAGCTATTGATTCATTTGCGTAACGTTTCGTCTCTTTACAACTAACTGAAGTATTTTTTTAGTTACACCTAAATCCACTAAATGCATAGGCTCTACAGGAAACTGTGAAACCATACCAAAGTTTGCAGTTTCTAGCAAATTCTCTTGTCTAAATTCAGAAGTGTGATGACTTGGGTCCAATCTATTTTTAAAATACAAGTCAGTTCTCAATTCCCCAACAGTTTTTTGAAAACTCACCCGCCTTTGCAAATACTGCCCCTGGGAAATGCAGTTTGAGCACGCGTTTTTACAAGTGTGAGACTTAACCCCCGTTATAAAAGCGCGAGCTGGTGCATCGCAAGTAAAAAGCCTTACGTTAAATGTTTAGGAGTTTCTCTTTTGCCAACTTTAACTCCGTTTTGTTTGAATAAATTTACTTCTTCGCACAAGTTTCTTAAAAAGTCATTGACATTTTCTGGTTTTCTCATCCCAGAGAAGCAGAATATTGTGAAGGGGTCGAAATTACTACCCACAACAGACCCCAAAATTGGCCAAAGACTTCTGTTTGAGCTTTTAAATAACTTCAAACCATCTATTCCTACATCGATATTGACTTCTTCTTGGTCCTCTAAATAATTATACTCGTTACTTTTCAAGTAGAATTCAATACCGATGTAGAGAAATTCGCCACCTGGAATTAATTTTAATTCAACTTTTTTTCTATTTGTTCCCAGAAGAGTTCTGGCTGACAGTGGCAAACCTTCGCAACTAATTTCGCGCATTGTTCTAAGCAAATCTGTTATGTCAGCTTGCGAAAGCTTGCGCCTTAGAGCAAAAGCCTTTCCCTTCGCAAACTTGTCAACATAAATTTCAACCCCTTCACCTTCATCATTTTCTACTCCGAAATCATCGATTAGAAAACGATCATCCTCCCCGTCACTCGAATCGCATTGCTCTGCACAGGAATATTCTGATGCTGCTCTACTTGTAGACGGAACATCATCATCGTCTAACCTATGTACATCAGAATACCCCAATACCGCTCTGCTTGTAGACGGAATATCGTCGTTTTCTAATCTACTTGCTAGGGAAACACCTTCAGACAAATTTAATTTGCGAAATTTGGTATATTTTCCTTGTATTTAATGTTTTATTTGCTAAGTAGATTGGACAACGTTCGTTTACTCATACTTAAAGTAACGAATACTTAATTTCAGTGGAAGGTGTCGTCCAAATGCAATTGTGGATCGTATACTGTGGATCGTGTTCTGTAATAGAATGAAATTATGTTTATGCTTTAACGAAATGTTTATTCGTATATACGAGTATGTTTGAGGTGTTTTAGCAATTGACATATGATGGATGTTATAGTATGTGCACATTGACGTGTTTTGGAGCTAATTTTCATTTTCGAGTCAAAGCATGCTGGAAACCGCTGTTTTCGCCTTGTTATAGCTCGAGTTATTAGTGGGTTTGTCTTATCCTTAACGTAGTCGTGTCCTTAACGTAAGAGAAAAACCTAAATGCAATTGGTCTGTAAGGTACGTTACGGATATCGAATTACGATGTAGCACCAATAATCGATTTAATTGTTTATCATAAGGTTGGTCGAATCAGCTGTTTTGTAGGGGATCGCGTGGCCGGTGTTGGACCGGCTAACGGTTATTTTGAGGTGTTCTGCACATAAATACCACGGATTACGCCCCCACCCCCATTTGAAATCGGACCTAGATCATTTTTTAGTTTTTTGCCAATAACTTTTCACTAAAACCAAATATTTATTTTCCCCCTTCGGATTATTTATGCTGAGGTAAAAACGCGTCTACATAGCCCCCGACCTTTTTGGAAGTGGTTTAGCAGTTGACGTTGAATGTAAAGTATTACCTAATTCACGTATCGCTGCCCTTTAATTAAGTTAATAGGCCCATAGGGTTCCTAGATCGCTGTCATGTGAAAACAAGAAGCGCAGATATGAACTCACTTGTATTATCTGAAGGGTTTTATACGAAAACAGGCATTTTATGCTGTAGTGGGTACCTAGCCTTACATAACTAGTGTGGCGATTATTCTCAAGCATGTTCCATCCCTAACTCAATAACACTCCCACCACTAGTTAAACTACAACAGAGATAACGATGGCTACGCTTATGCATGCAAGCGTATAAATAGGAAGAGGAAGAGAGATGGCGCGAGTGTTTGCGAATACGATGCAAAGAGGAGATGCTAATAAATAATACCGACCCTTCCAGAACACGAAAAGCGAACAACCAAGAAAGTTCTCGGTGCGTAGGCAAGCACCCTGTTGGACTATATAAGGCGGTGACCAAGCAAGGCAGGGGGATCAGTTTATTTTCAAGCGTTCAATAGTGAACTACTGTAAAGTTATCAAACTCTTAAAATTGTTTTGCGTTTATTACTAGTAAATAAAACTAGCTATTACTTACATTATCTGTGCGTGTGTTTATTCGACTTTATAGTGATCGAACCCAGGACTGATAATCAAGGAATCATCGAATTCGTCACAATTGGTGTCAGAAGTGATATTGTTAAATAAATACCGAGAGTTTTCAAGGATAACAAAGGCATGGCAAAGTTGAATGAGCTGAAGATCCAGCAACTCAAAAATGAGCTGCAACAGCGTGGCAGTAAATAGAGCTACAGTCACGATTGCGAGAGGCTATGGAAGCAGAAGGAATCATCGTTGATGATCATGTTTTTCATCTTGTGGAGGAGGCACCGACAAAAATGGAAGAAAAAAGGAGTCTCCGAATCCAGTAGCAACCGTGGACACAAACATGATACTGGCTGTATTAACCCAGATGTCGACTATAAAATTTAAGTTGTCCGATTCTGCGGCAGATAACCTACGCTTAACCAATTTAAAAAAGGAGTACGATTGTCTTCACAAATTTTTATACAATCGTTACATATCTAATGTGGAGTTGGACCTTCAAAGCAACCCAAAGAAGTTTTGGGTTTTTATCAATAATAAACGGAAAGCTAATGGTTTTCCAATTAGTCTCGAGTATGACGGTGTGGTATCGGAGAGTCCCTTGGAAGCGTGCAATCTCTTTGAAAAGTTTTTTCAAGAGGTATATGAGAACAGTGATTGGATTCCTGATACTGACTCTGAATTTTTCGACCCAATTGTCAGCTCAAATTCTATTTCAATCTTTGATATTTCTTCAGATGACGTCTCAGAAGCAATATCAAACTTAACATCTAGTACTAGCCTTGACCTTGAGTGACTTGCTCCGGTATTTATAAAAATGTTTAGTGATGCTATCAGTCTCCCACTGTCATTGCTTTTCAATGCTTGCCTAAAAAAAGGTACATTCCTCGATTCTTGGAAAATTTGTACAATCTCGCCAATACATAAGTCTGGTAATCGTAACAACATTAAAAATTATAGACCCATTGTAAAACAATGCATATTTGCCAAAATATTCGATAATATTTTAAATAATAAACTTTACCAGTACTCTTTAGATCTCTTTAGCCGATTTCAGCATGGGTTTCTCCCAGGTAGATCCACATGCACCAATCTTTTAATTATTACGAATCAAATTGTTAAGGCGCTGGAGCAAAAGTATCAGTTGGACGTAACATATACTGACTTCTCTAAAGCTTTCGATAAAGTCAATCATTCAGTTTTACTCCACAAACTCTCCTTATATGGAATATCAGGTTCGCTTCTGAAGTTCTTCGAAAGTTTTTTGGTAAACAGAAAGCTTTTAAGTGAAGATTGGCCCAACTAAATCTGACAGAATTGTAAATGCTTGGTCTGGAATCCCTCAAGGTACTCATTGTGGACCTTTGCTTTTCATACTTTTTATTAACGACTTACCACAACATTTCAAGTTCGCAAAGTGCCTTATGTTTGCTGATGATGTTAAACTTTATATGAAGATTTGTAGTTCAAGTGATTGTCAGCGCCTGCAATCTGACCTTGAGATATTTCAGCGGTTTTGTTCTGCCAATAACCTGTTTCTTAATACGAGCAAATGCAATGTGGTTTCTTACTCTAAAACACTTAGTCATCTTACGTTTGTTTATTCTATAAATAACTTTAACTTAAACCGTTTGGAGGAGATTAAAGATCTCGGAGTGATTTTCGATATGATACTAACATTCAGTAGGCATGTTGATGTTGTTCTTTCAAAAGCACGGTCCATGCTGGGTTCCATCAGAAGGAATTCGAAAGAATTTAAGGATCCTTGCACATTGAAGTCTCTTTACATTTCTTTAGTAGAGTCCATACTATCCATTCCATATTAGCAAAGTTGAACGAGTTCAAATAAGCTTCTCCAGGATTGCATTATTTAAACTAAATTGGCCTTGTGATATGCCGTCGTATGACAGCAGGCGGAAACTTCTTGGTTTGCAATCCTTGGAAGATCGCAAAACTTATTTTTCGCTAATGTTTGCTTATAACTTGGTGAACCGAAGGATTGACTGTGATGAAATTCTCAGTTTAATAAATTTCAATACCATGTCGCGTGAATTAAGGAACAATCGATTACTTCTTGAAACGTCACATAGGACTAATTATGGTTACTAGAGTTCGCCCAGTGGTTGAAATTCAACCAATAAACTTTATTTTTTTTAATTTTATTTTTTTGCTGTAGGTATGTTTTATCCGCCTTTTTTTCTTCCTTTCTATGTCGTTCCTTTCCTCTAACATATTTTTATTTTCCTTGATTTCTTTTTTTACTCTCTTATTATATTTTTTACTTTCCTCAAACTTCTTTTCCTTTCCCTTCCCTTCCTTTTATTTTCTTTCTTTCCCCTTCGTTTTCTTACCTTTCCTTTAATTCCCTTTCCCTTCCTTTCATTTCCTTACCATTCCTATCTTTCCTTTGATTTTCCTTCCTTTCCTTTCCATTCCCTTCCCTTTCCTTCCTTTCCTTTTCCTTTTCTTCCCTTTCTTTCCTTTAATTTTCCTTCCTTTCAATTCTTTTCCTTTCCTCTATTTTCCTTTAATTTTCTTCGGTGTTTAATACTCTTTATGAGTAATCATTTAATTTATTTTTGTAAACCCTGTTTGTAGGTATCAGCAATGAATTTTACATATTTGCTCATATTTTACATTGCTTGCTTAATGTATCGAACAAAGCAACTTTTCGTGCTCTCAGGAGAGCAGATGACACTGGGCATCGTAGCCAGTAATCAATACAATAACAAGAACTAAAGCAAAAATGCATGACACAACAGAGTATCTATAGTGCGAATACTTATTTTTCATTGGTCCACTACCAACTCTTCGCACTCACAGTGAGAGCCGACCACACGAATAACACAAAAACATGCATGGCAAGTCTACTCACACTACTACGGCTCTTAATTTTTTCCTACAAAGCAACTCCTCGGCCATGTTCACGATTCAGCATAGTACACAAAAAGCAAGTACACACACACACAGCGTGTCTATAGTGTGAATAAGTCAATGTGTAGTGGTGTAACTTTTATGTTAAATTTTTTATATTAAAATGATTTTTTAAATTTTTTTTATTTACGGAAAAGTACACCTCAAAATTTCCTATCTATACATATATAATTTGTATACCTTAGAATTATAGTTTAGCAGAAAACGGTTCTTCATTGCATTCATCTTGTCTATTTATATCTAAGATAATGAACCGATTTCGCGATATATACGTCTATGTAATAAGTATGCACATTTAATAGATTTCAATGCTAGTATTTATATCTTGCAATTAAATTTATTCATTGCTTTAAACTAGTATTAGTCTGTAAGTACTCCTGTAGACTGTATTAAAATAAAAAAAAAATAAAAAAAATAAAAAAAAAATAGTGGTATTCGAATAGTTGTATTGAACGGCAAGAGATTTAGAAAGGGAAATTCATTCTCTACAAACCAGATACCGGTTACCAATGTAGCTAAATGCTTGGTTTCATTAATTTCTCATATGGTCTACGAAGTGGCTATTTTTGTTCAGGCGAGGTGAAGATTTTAACCATATGTGTGACTTCGCATCTCCCTTGCACACATAGAATTCTCCCATTGACAAAAACTATAGCTGTACTTTTCAATACTTCCAGTCTTAAAAAATGTTCCTTTCCAAAACCAGTTAATGTCTTGGCTAACATGTAGTTCAAAATATTTCCTCAATTGATTTTTGTTTTGGCTAAATTGTGGTGAAAAATATTCGTTCAGTTGGTTATTGTTTTGGCTAAGATGTGGTGAAAATTATTGGCTGAATCGGTTACCAAAGTGGCTAACATATGGTTAATTTTATTAGCTGAATTGGTTAATGAAATACCAGTTATAGTGGTTATTGTCAAATGGAGATACCTACCCATTTTTTCCAAATAAATTGCACAAAAATTCATAATTTTTATTAAATATTTATATATTTTATTGAAATTATTTTTTAATACATTGGAATAAATCATATTACAACTAAATTTTTCAATATTTTACAAATTTGAATAGTTTTTGGGGAAAAAGTAAGTAAAAACAAATAGTTAATTATTATAATTGTTATAAATAATAAATAGTGTTTTATTTTACTAATATTAATATTAAACCTTTATTATAATTTTTATTTAAATAGTGTTATTCGATTATTATAATAAAAGATAATATTTACAATGTTTTAAATCTATTATCATTACTAGGTTTATTTACAAAAGTGGTACTATTTACATTATTCAGATTTTATTGTCGTCCATTGTACTATAAAAAGGAAATATGTGTTATTAACAATGCAATAAAACTTAAAGATATATTATTTACAATGCATCTTTTTTCACAGTTAGTTATTTTAAGGATTATTTACAAAAGTGGTACTATTTACAATATACATATTTTATTGTCATGTAAAAAGTAAAAATCTGTTGTTTGCAATGCAATAAAACTTAAAGATATACTATTTACAATGCATCTTTTTTAACAGTTAGTTATTATAAGGATTATTTACAAAAGTGGTACTATTTACAATATACATATTTTATTGTCATGTAAAAAGTAAAAATCTGTTATTTGCAATGCAATAAAACTTAAAGATATATTATTTACAATGCATCTTTTTTAACAGTTCGGTATTTTAAGGATTATTTACAAAAGTGGTACTATTTACAATATACATATTTTACTGTCAATTCAGGACAATATAATAAGTATTTATAAAGAATCGATTAAAACTAGTTTAAGATAATTATATATGAAACTATATACATTATTTGGTCAAACACTATAAAGTGGGTGACTAAATACTACTTTGTCGATGTTGTATATCCTTTAGCGGATATTTGCAATCTCAGTTGTTAATATACATGCCCCAAGATAGTTTCTAAAAAAAATTTTCAACGCCTTAAAAAAAAATAAGTCACTAAAAATTCTATCCGAAAAAAAAAATTTGGTGCATTGATGTCAACATCCAATATTTCAAGTATTCGCTAAAAGATATACAAGATTGACAAAGTATGTAGTATTTTGGGGCCCTCTCGATAGAGTTTGACTCACTATAAAAATGAAAAGAATGCTGTCTTAAAATGTATACGTAACAAGCACTTTATGACTGTATTCTTTTCTTTTTTAAAACAACCTGCTTATGCCGGTTATGGCTAAGGGCGACAAACTTCCGTATGTCGTCGATTAGTACGTTTTTAGGCGTACTAGCAAAAGCATCTGTAAGGAAAATATAACATTATAATTTGCATAAAAGCTGTACTTATAAATACTTACCGAAGGTCCATAATCCTCAACCCCAATAATGCTGCTGTTTGAGATCCATCTTAAATTGGTTATTCTAATACCTTCACCTTATACTCGCACCTTGACATGCTGGAAAAATGACAGCGTGAAAGAGAGCAAGAAAAAAAAAGAAGCGGAAAAAACGGAACATGGCAGGCAGTGTTTTTGGATTTGTTATACACTTTATGAATTAATGGTTTTTTTCTCTGTAAATTGATAGAGCCAAATAAATTGTTTTACAATTAAATATCTTTCGTGTTAGTATAATAATTTTGGTGAACCCCGATACTATGCAAGTTTGCACAGCTGCCTTCTTCCCTCTCCCTTCATAGTTGTAGTGGAAGGTCAAAGGGTGCGCTAATATGCCTTTAAGGACATCCTTCACGGAACCCTTTGCTCCCTTCATTTTAAGGAGTATGTTGAACTGGAATGTATAACAAAATAAATATATGAAGTTTGTACACGGATTACAAAAGTTACCATTGTGTCTGAATAAGCCTTGCTTCCCAAGAGCTCATCCAAAGTATTTAAGCTATCCTGGGATGCCAGTGAGAGCATACTTTTAATTTTAGTATACTCCTCACTGATAACATCTCCAGTTATCTTGGAAATACTTTGGTGAACTCTTGAGGTTACCATCTTAAATTCGCGCAATAGCACGCCTTGCGCTTGGACCTCTGCGCGATCACGCATCTGCAATATTAAAAAAAAAAAAAATAACTATAATATTTAGAAATATATTTATTTAAGTATAATCAGACAGAACTATCTTTAAGTAAAGTAGGTAATAATTGGAAGCATATTATGGTATTATGGAGGAAGACTAACAATATTAATAATCAAGTATGGCCTCGTGTAATTCGATAAGAAAAAAAGCGAATTAAGTCATCGTTTTTGCTTTCCGACCACCGAGCGCTCGAAATCGAACCGACCTGTGTTTGAAAAATTGTCGTATGAAGGGAATGTTAAATTTTTGTATACCTTTTCAGAGAGGGATCTCTCCACCTTATCCACCTTCCTCTCTATCCTGGCAAGGACGGCCAATAACTCGTCCGCGCATGTTGTTTTGGGCGAGATTAGTCTCTTGACCTTGCGTGGTTGATGGGGGCTGGCAAAAAAACGCTCCTGGTGGGTAACCGCCACTTCAAAGCTTCTCCTTGAAACTGTTGATTAAAAAAAAAAGAAATGTTAGTTTTAAAACTATGCGAAAGACAAAGGATCGAAATACCTCTGGCAGTTCGGCTACTCGAGCATTATGCTTCGCTTTCCCCAGTAAAAATTTCGGAATCCATAGCACTAGGAAAAAGAATAAAAGAGATTATGCAGAATCGGAACTAAAATAAATGTGTTCATGTTTGGAATGCAAAAATATTTATAATCTATATCTCTCGGACTAACGGTTACCATATCTTCAGTCATCACACTTACTAAAATACCTAAAGCAGGCATTGACTCTATAGGTTCTGAAAAATAATTTTGTAAGTTAGATATAAGGAATGCATTAAAATTGCTGGATCCTTGTTCTTCTCCAACAATTTTAATTGGTCCCTTATTACTATAAAAAAAACTATCTTTTTCTTTTTTAAAACTTATTATAAACGACCCCATTTTAGAAACTTTGGTAGAACCTGCAACAACATCCATTCTTTTAAGAATTCTTCAATACATTTGGTGCAAAATTTTATCAGGCTTATTAATAATTTTCTTTAAATATTGCATAAAATTTTCAAATTTATATGCAGTGAAACTGTCTAAAGGACCAAATTGTTTAGCGCAATCACAAAGATGCAATAAACCGTGAATATTATACCTTATTAAGTGTTCGCCATAAATAACCCCGAATATAGTAACAAACTCTTTTAACAATTCATTCGGCTTAATCTGCAAAATTCTGAGGGAATGAATCTATTTAGAAACGAAAGCAATTGATTCATTTGCGTAACGTTTCGTCTCTTTACAACTAACTGAAGTATTTTTTTAGTTACACCTAAATCCACTAAATGCATAGGCTCTACAGGAAACTGTGAAACCATACCAAAGTTTGCAGTTTCTAGCAAATTCTCTTGTCTAAATTCAGAAGTGTGATGACTTGGGTCCAATCTATTTTTAAAATACAAGTCAGTTCTCAATTCCCCAACAGTTTTTTGAAAACTCACCCGCCTTTGCAAATACTGCCCCTGGGAAATGCAGTTTGAGCACGCGTTTTTACAAGTGTGAGACTTAACCCCCGTTATAAAAGCGCGAGCTGGTGCATCGCAAGTAAAAAGCCTTACGTTAAATGTTTAGGAGTTTCTCTTTTGCCAACTTTAACTCCGTTTTGTTTGAATAAATTTACTTCTTCGCACAAGTTTCTTAAAAAGTCATTGACATTTTCTGGTTTTCTCATCCCAGAGAAGCAGAATATTGTGAAGGGGTCGAAATTACTACCCACAACAGACCCCAAAATTGGCCAAAGACTTCTGTTTGAGCTTTTAAATAACTTCAAACCATCTATTCCTACATCGATATTGACTTCTTCTTGGTCCTCTAAATAATTATACTCGTTACTTTTCAAGTAGAATTCAATACCGATGTAGAGAAATTCGCCACCTGGAATTAATTTTAATTCAACTTTTTTTCTATTTGTTCCCAGAAGAGTTCTGGCTGACAGTGGCAAACCTTCGCAACTAATTTCGCGCATTGTTCTAAGCAAATCTGTTATGTCAGCTTGCGAAAGCTTGCGCCTTAGAGCAAAAGCCTTTCCCTTCGCAAACTTGTCAACATAAATTTCAACCCCTTCACCTTCATCATTTTCTACTCCGAAATCATCGAATAGAAAACGATCATCCTCCCCGTCACTCGAATCGCATTGCTCTGCACCGGAATATTCTGATGCTGCTCTACTTGTAGACGGAACATCATCATCGTCTAACCTATGTACATCAGAATACCCCAATACCGCTCTGCTTGTAGACGGAATATCGTCGTTTTCTAATCTACTTGCTAGGGAAACACCTTCAGACAAATTTAATTTGCGAAATTTGGTATATTTTCCTTGTATTTAATGTTTTATTTGCTAAGTAGATTGGACAACGTTCGTTTACTCATACTTAAAGTAACGAATACTTAATTTCAGTGGAAGGTGTCGTCCAAATGCAATTGTGGATCGTATACTGTGGATCGTGTTCTGTAATAGAATGAAATTATGTTTATGCTTTAACGAAATGTTTATTCGTATATACGAGTATGTTTGAGGTGTTTTAGCAATTGACATATGATGGATGTTATAGTATGTGCACATTGACGTGTTTTGGAGCTAATTTTCATTTTCGAGTCAAAGCATGCTGGAAACCGCTGTTTTCGCCTTGTTATAGCTCGAGTTATTAGTGCGTTTGTCTTATCCTTAACGTAGTCGTGTCCTTAACGTAAGAGAAAAACCTAAATGCAATTGGTCTGTAAGGTACGTTACGGATATCGAATTACGATGTAGCACCAATAATCGATTTAATTGTTTATCATAAGGTTGGTCGAATCAGCTGTTTTGTAGGGGATCGCGTGGCCGGTGTTGGACCGGCTAACGGTTATTTTGAGGTGTTCTGCACATAAATACCACGGATTACGCCCCCACCCCCATTTGAAATCGGACCTAGATCATTTTTTAGTTTTTTACCAATAACTTTTCACTAAAACCAAATATTTATTTTCCCCCTTCGGATTATTTATGCTGAGGTAAAAACGCGTCTACATAGCCCCCGACCTTTTTGGAAGTGGTTTAGCAGTTGACGTTGAATGTAAAGTATTACCTAATTCACGTATCGCTGCCCTTTAATTAAGTTAATAGGCCCATAGGGTTCCTAGATCGCTGTCATGTGAAAACAAGAAGCGCAGATATGAACTCACTTGTATTATCTGAAGGGTTTTATACGAAAACAGGCATTTTATGCTGTAGTGGGTACCTAGCCTTACATAACTAGTGTGGCGATTATTCTCAAGCATGTACCATCCCTAACTCAATAACACTCCCACCACTAGTTAAACTACAACAGAGATAACGATGGCTACGCTTATGCATGCAAGCGTATAAATAGGAAGAGGAAGAGAGATGGCGCGAGTGTTTGCGAATAAGATGCAAAGAGGAGATGCTAATAAATAATACCGACCCTTCCAGAACACGAAAAGCGAACAACCAAGAAAGTTCTCGGTGCGTAGGCAAGCACCCTGTTGGACTATATAAGGCGGTGACCAAGCAAGGCAGGGGGATCAGTTTATTTTCAAGCGTTCAATAGTGAACTACTGTAAAGTTATCAAACTCTTAAAATTGTTTTGCGTTTATTACTAGTAAATAAAACTAGCTATTACTTACATTATCTGTGCGTGTGTTTATTCGACTTTATAGTGATCGAACCCAGGACTGATAATCAAGGAATCATCGAATTCGTCACAATTGGTGTCAGAAGTGATATTGTTAAATAAATACCGAGAGTTTTCAAGGATAACAAAGGCATGGCAAAGTTGAATGAGCTGAAGATCCAGCAACTCAAAAATGAGCTGCAACAGCGTGGCTTGAATACCACAGGCAATACATCAGAGCTACAGTCACGATTGCGAGAGGCTATGGAAGCAGAAGGAATCAACGTTGATGATCATGTTTTTCATCTTGTGGAGGAGGCACCGACAAAAATGGAAGAAAAAAAGGAGTCTCCGAATCCAGTAGCAACCGTGGACACAAACATGATACTGGCTGTATTAACCCAGATGTCGACTATAAAATTTAAGTTGTCCGATTCTGCGGCAGATAACCTACGCTTAACCAATTTAAAAAAGGAGTACGATTGTCTTCACAAATTTTTATACAATCGTTACATATCTAATGTGGAGTTGGACCTTCAAAGCAACCCAAAGAAGTTTTGGGTTTTTATCAATAATAAACGGAAAGCTAATGGTTTTCCAATTAGTCTCGAGTATGACGGTGTGGTATCGGAGAGTCCCTTGGAAGCGTGCAATCTCTTTGAAAAGTTTTTTCAAGAGGTATATGAGAACAGTGATTGGATTCCTGATACTGACTCTGAATTTTTCGACCCAATTGTCAGCTCAAATTCTATTTCAATCTTTGATATTTCTTCAGATGACGTCTCAGAAGCAATATCAAACTTAACATCTAGTACTAGTCTTGACCTTGAGTGACTTGCTCCGGTATTTATAAAAATGTTTAGTGATGCTATCAGTCTCCCACTGTCATTGCTTTTCAATGCTTGCCTAAAAAAAGGTACATTCCTCGATTCTTGGAAAATTTGTACAATCTCGCCAATACATAAGTCTGGTAATCGTAACAACATTAAAAATTATAGACCCATTGTAAAACAATGCATATTTGCCAAAATATTCGATAATATTTTAAATAATAAACTTTACCAGTACTCTTTAGATCTCTTTAGCCGATTTCAGCATGGGTTTCTCCCAGGTAGATCCACATGCACCAATCTTTTAATTATTACGAATCAAATTGTTAAGGCGCTGGAGCAAAAGTATCAGTTGGACGTAATATATACTGACTTCTCTAAAGCTTTCGATAAAGTCAATCATTCAGTTTTACTCCACAAACTCTCCTTATATGGAATATCAGGTTCGCTTCTGAAGTTCTTCGAAAGTTTTTTGGTAAACAGAAAGCTTTTAAGTGAAGATTGGCCCAACTAAATTGTAAATGCTTGGTCTGGAATCCCTCATTGTGGACCTTTGCTTTTCATACTTTTTATTAACGACTTACCACAACATTTCAAGTTCGCAAAGTGCCTTATGTTTGCTGATGATGTTAAACTTTATATGAAGATTTGTAGTTCAAGTGATTATCAGCGCCTGCAATCTGACCTTGAGATATTTCAGCGGTTTTGTTCTGCCAATAATCTGTTTCTTAATACGAGCAAATGCAATGTGGTTTCTTACTCTAAAACACTTAGTCATCTTACGTTTGTTTATTCTATAAATAACTTTAACTTAAACCGTTTGGAGGAGATTAAAGATCTCGGAGTGATTTTCGATATGAAACTAACATTCAGTAGACATGTTGACGTTGTTCTTTCAAAAGCACGGTCCATGCTGGGTTCTATTAGAAGGAATTCGAAAGAATTTAAGGATCCTTGCACATTGAAGTCTCTTTACATTTCTTTAGTAGAGTCCATACTATCCATTTCATATTAGCAAAGTTGAACGAGTTCAAATAAGCTTCTCCAGGATTGCATTATTTAAACTAAATTGGCCTTGTGATATGCCGTCGTATGACAGCAGGCGGAAACTTCTTGGTTTGCAATCCTTGGAAGATCGCAAAACTTATTTTTCGCTAATGTTTGCTTATAACTTGGTGAACCGAAGGATTGACTGTGATGAAATTCTCAGTTTAATAAATTTCAATACCATGTCGCGTGAATTAAGGAACAATCGATTACTTCTTGAAACGTCACATAGGACTAATTATGGTTACTAGAGTTCGCCCAGTGGTTGAAATTCAACCAATAAACTTTATTTTTTTTAATTTTATTTTTTTGCTGTAGGTATGTTTTATCCGCCTTTTTTTCTTCCTTTCTATGTCGTTCCTTTCCTATAACATATTTTTATTTTCCTTGATTTCTTTTTTTACTCTCTTATTTTATTTTTTACTTTCCTCAAACTTCTTTTCCTTTCCCTTCCCTTCCTTTTATTTTCTTTCTTTCCCCTTCGTTTTCTTACCTTTCCTTTAATTCCCTTTCCCTTCCTTTCATTTCCTTACCATTCCTATCTTTCCTTTGATTTTCCTTCCTTTCCTTTCCATTCCCTTCCCTTTCCTTCCTTTCCTTTCCTTTTCCTTTTCTTCCCTTTCTTTCCTTTAATTTTCCTTCCTTTCAATTCTTTTCCTTTCCTCTATTTTCCTTTAATTTTCTTCGGTGTTTAATACTCTTTATGAGTAATCATTTAATTTATTTTTGTAAACCCTGTTTGTAGGTATCAGCAATGAATTTTACATATTTGCTCATATTTTACATTGCTTGCTTAATGTATCGAACAAAGCAACTTTTCGTGCTCTCAGGAGAGCAGATGACACTGGGCATCGTAGCCAGTAATCAATACAATAACAAGAACTAAAGCAAAAATGCATGACACAACAGAGTATCTATAGTGCGAATACTTATTTTTCATTGGTCCACTACCAACTCTTCGCACTCACAGTGAGAGCCGACCACACGAATAACACAAAAACATGCATGGCAAGTCTACTCACACTACTACGGCTCTTAATTTTTTCCTACAAAGCAACTCCTCGGCCATGTTCACGATTCAGCATAGTACACAAAAAGCAAGTACACACACACACAGCGTGTCTATAGTGTGAATAAGTCAATGTGTAGTGGTGTAACTTTTATGTTAAATTTTTTATATTAAAATGATTTTTTAAATTTTTTTTATTTACGGAAAAGTACACCTCAAAATTTCCTATCTATACATATATAATTTGTATACCTTAGAATTATAGTTTAGCAGAAAACGGTTCTTCATTGCATTCATCTTGTCTATTTATATATAAGATAATGAACCGATTTCGCGATATATACGTCTATGTAATAAGTATGCACATTTAATAGATTTCAATGCTAGTATTTATATCTTGCAATTAAATTTATTCATTGCTTTAAACTAGTATTAGTCTGTAAGTACTCCTGTAGACTGTATTAAAATAAAAAAAAAATAAAAAAAATAAAAAAAAAATAGTGGTATTCGAATAGTTGTATTGAACTGCAAGAGATTTAGAAAGGGAAATTCATTCTCTACAAACCAGATACCGGTTACCAATGTAGCTAAATGCTTGGTTTCATTAATTTCTCATATGGTCTACGAAGTGGCTATTTTTGTTCAGGCGAGGTGAAGATTTTAACCATATGTGTGACTTCGCATCTCCCTTGCACACATAGAATTCTCCCATTGACAAAAACTATAGCTGTACTTTTCAATACTTCCAGTCTTAAAAAATGTTCCTTTCCAAAACCAGTTAATGTCTTGGCTAACATGTAGTTCAAAATATTTCCTCAATTGATTTTTGTTTTGGCTAAATTGTGGTGAAAAATATTCGTTCAGTTGGTTATTGTTTTGGCTAAGATGTGGTGAAAATTATTGGCTGAATCGGTTACCAAAGTGGCTAACATATGGTTAATTTTATTAGCTGAATTGGTTAATGAAATACCAGTTATAGTGGTTATTGTCAAATGGAGATACCTACCCATTTTTTCCAAATAAATTGCACAAAAATTCATAATTTTTATTAAATATTTATATATTTTATTGAAATTATTTTTTAATACATTGGAATAAATCATATTACAACTAAATTTTTCAATATTTTACAAAGTTGAATAGTTTTTGGGGAAAAAGTAAGTAAAAACAAATAGTTAATTATTATAATTGTTATAAATAATAAATAGTGTTTTATTTTACTAATATTAATATTAAACCTTTATTATAATTTTTATTTAAATAGTGTTATTCGATTATTATAATAAAAGATAATATTTACAATGTTTTAAATCTATTATCATTACTAGGTTTATTTACAAAAGTGGTACTATTTACATTATTCAGATTTTATTGTCGTCCATTGTACTATAAAAAGGAAATATGTGTTATTAACAATGCAATAAAAGTTAAAGATATATTATTTACAATGCATCTTTTTTCACAGTTAGTTTTTTAAGGATTATTTACAAAAGTGGTACTATTTACAATATACATATTTTATTGTCATGTAAAAAGTAAAAATCTGTTGTTTGCAATGCAATAAAACTTAAAGATATACTATTTACAATGCATCTTTTTTAACAGTTAGTTATTATAAGGATTATTTACAAAAGTGGTACTATTTACAATATACATATTTTATTGTCATGTAAAAAGTAAAAATCTGTTATTTGCAATGCAATAAAACTTAAAGATATATTATTTACAATGCATCTTTTTTAACAGTTCGGTATTTTAAGGATTATTTACAAAAGTGGTACTATTTACAATATACATATTTTACTGTCAATTCAGGACAATATAATAAGTATTTATAAAGAATCTATTAAAACTAGTTTAAGATAATTATATATGAAACTATATACATTATTTGGTCAAACACTATAAAGTGGGTGACTAAATACTACTTTGTCGATGTTGTATATCCTTTAGCGGATATTTGCAATCTCAGTTGTTAATATACATGCCCCAAGATAGTTTATAAAAAAAATTTTCAACGCCTTAAAAAAAAATAAGTCACTAAAAATTCTATCCGAAAAAAAAAATTTGGTGCATTGATGTCAACATCCAATATTTCAAGTATTCGCTAAAAGATAGAGTTTGACTCACTATAAAAATGAAAAGAATGCTGTCTTAAAATGTATACGTAACAAGCACTTTATGACTGTATTCTTTTCTTTTTTAAAACAACCTGCTTATGCCGGTTATGGCTAAGGGCGACAAACTTCCGTATGTCGTCGATTAGTACGTTTTTAGGCGTACTAGCAAAAGCATCTGTAAGGAAAATATAACATTATAATTTGCATAAAAGCTGTACTTATAAATACTTACCGAAGGTCCATAATCCTCAACCCCAATAATGCTGCTGTTTGAGATCCATCTTAAATTGGTTATTCTAATACCTTCACCTTATACTCGCACCTTGACATGCTGGAAAAATGACAGCGTGAAAGAGAGCAAGAAAAAAAAAGAAGCGGAAAAAACGGAACATGGCAGGCAGTGTTTTTGGATTTGTTATACACTTTATGAATTAATGGTTTTTTTCTCTGTAAATTGATAGAGCCAAATAAATTGTTTTACAATTAAATATCTTTCGTGTTAGTATAATAATTTTGGTGAACCCCGATACTATGCAAGTTTGCACAGCTGCCTTCTTCCCTCTCCCTTCATAGTTGTAGTGGAAGGTCAAAGGGTGCGCTAATATGCCTTTAAGGACATCCTTCACGGAACCCTTTGCTCCCTTCATTTTAAGGAGTATGTTGAACTGGAATGTATAACAAAATAAATATATGAAGTTTGTACACGGATTACAAAAGTTACCATTGTGTCTGAATAAGCCTTGCTTCCCAAGAGCTCATCCAAAGTATTTAAGCTATCCTGGGATGCCAGTGAGAGCATACTTTTAATTTTAGTATACTCCTCACTGATAACATCTCCAGTTATCTTGGAAATACTTTGGTGAACTCTTGAGGTTACCATCTTAAATTCGCGCAATAGCACGCCTTGCGCTTGGACCTCTGCGCGATCACGCATCTGCAATATTAAAAAAAAAAAAAAATAACTATAATATTTAGAAATATATTTATTTAAGTATAATCAGACAGAACTATCTTTAAGTAAAGTAAGTAATAATTGGAAGCATATTATGGTATTATGGAGGAAGACTAACAATATTAATAATCAAGTATGGCCTCGTGTAATTCGATAAGAAAAAAAGCGAATTAAGTCATCGTTTTTGCTTTCCGACCACCGAGCGCTCGAAATCGAACCGACCTGTGTTTGAAAAATTGTCGTATGAAGGGAATGTTAAATTTTTGTATACCTTTTCAGAGAGGGATCTCTCCACCTTATCCACCTTCCTCTCTATCCTGGCAAGGACGGCCAATAACTCGTCGGCGCATGTTGTTTTGGGCGAGATTAGTCTCTTGACCTTGCGTGGTTGATGGGGGCTGGCAAAAAAACGCTCCTGGTGGGTAACCGCCACTTCAAAGCTTCTCCTTGAAACTGTTGATTAAAAAAAAAAGAAATGTTAGTTTTAAAACTCGAGTAGCCGAAATGAAAAGAATGCTGTCTTAAAATGTATACGTAACAAGCACTTTATGACTGTATTCTTTTCTTTTTTAAAACAACCTGCTTATGCCGGTTATGGCTAAGGGCGACAAACTTCCGTATGTCGTCGATTAGTACGTTTTTAGGCGTACTAGCAAAAGCATCTGTAAGGAAAATATAACATTATAATTTGCATAAAAGCTGTACTTATAAATACTTACCGAAGACTAGGTCCATAATCCTCAACCCCAATAATGCTGCTGTTTGAGATCCATCTTAAATTGGTTATTCTAATACCTTCACCTTATACTCGCACCTTGACATGCTGGAAAAATGACAGCGTGACAGAGAGCAAGAAAAAAAAAGAAGCGGAAAAAACGGAACATGGCAGGCAGTGTTTTTGGAGCTCGAGCATTATGCTTCGCTTTCCCCAGTAAAAATTTCGGAATCCATAGCACTAGGAAAAAGAATAAAAGAGATTATGCAGAATCGGAACTAAAATAAATGTGTTCATGTTTGGAATGCAAAAATATTTATAATCTATATCTCTCGGACTAACGGTTACCATATCTTCAGTCATCACACTTACTAAAATACCTAAAGCAGGCATTGACTCTATAGGTTCTGAAAAATAATTTTGTAAGTTAGATATAAGGAATGCATTAAAATTGCTGGATCCTTGTTCTTCTCCAACAATTTTAATTGGTCCCTTATTACTATAAAAAAAACTATCTTTTTCTTTTTTAAAACTTATTATAAACGACCCCATTTTAGAAACTTTGGTAGAACCTGCAACAACATCCATTCTTTTAAGAATTCTTCAATACATTTGGTGCAAAATTTTATCAGGCTTATTAATAATTTTCTTTAAATATTGCATAAAATTTTCAAATTTATATGCAGTGAAACTGTCTAAAGGACCAAATTGTTTAGCGCAATCACAAAGATGCAATAAACCGTGAATATTATACCTTATTAAGTGTTCGCCATAAATAACCCCGAATATAGTAACAAACTCTTTTAACAATTCATTCGGCTTAATCTACAAAATTCTGAGGGAATGAATCTATTTAGAAACGAAAGCTTTTGATTCATTTGCGTAACGTTTCGTCTCTTTACAACTAACTGAAGTATTTTTTTAGTTACACCTAAATCCACTAAATGCATAGGCTCTACAGGAAACTGTGAAACCATACCAAAGTTTGCAGTTTCTAGCAAATTCTCTTGTCTAAATTCAGAAGTGTGATGACTTGGGTCCAATCTATTTTTAAAATACAAGTCAGTTCTCAATTCCCCAACAGTTTTTTGAAAACTCACCCGCCTTTGCAAATACTGCCCCTGGGAAATGCAGTTTGAGCACGCGTTTTTACAAGTGTGAGACTTAACCCCCGTTATAAAAGCGCGAGCTGGTGCATCGCAAGTAAAAAGCCTTACGTTAAATGTTAAGGAGTTTCTCTTTTGCCAACTTTAACTCCGTTTTGTTTGAATAAATTTACTTCTTCGCACAAGTTTCTTAAAAAGTCATTGACATTTTCTGGTTTTCTCATCCCAGAGAAGCAGAATATTGTGAAGGGGTCGAAATTACTACCCACAACAGACCCCAAAATTGGCCAAAGACTTCTGTTTGAGCTTTTAAATAACTTCAAACCATCTATTCCTACATCGATATTGACTTCTTCTTGGTCCTCTAAATAATTATACTCGTTACTTTTCAAGTAGTAGAATTCAATACCGATGTAGAGAAATTCGCCACCTGGAATTAATTTTAATTCAACTTTTTTTCTATTTGTTCCCAGAAGAGTTCTGGCTGACAGTGGCAAACCTTCGCAACTAATTTCGCGCATTGTTCTAAGCAAATCTGTTATGTCAGCTTGCGAAAGCTTGCGCCTTAGAGCAAAAGCCTTTCCCTTCGCAAACTTGTCAACATAAATTTCAACCCCTTCACCTTCATCATTTTCTACTCCGAAATCATCGAATAGAAAACGATCATCCTCCCCGTCACTCGAATCGCATTGCTCTGCACAGGAATATTCTGATGCTGCTCTACTTGTAGACGGAACATCATCATCGTCTAACCTATGTACATCAGAATACCCCAATACCGCTCTGCTTGTAGACGGAATATCGTCGTTTTCTAATCTACTTGCTAGGGAAACACCTTCAGACAAATTTAATTTGCAAAATTTGGTATATTTTTCTTGTATTTAATGTTTTATTTGCTAAGTAGATTGGACAACGTTCGTTTACTCATACTTAAAGTAACGAATACTTAATTTCAGTGGAAGGTGTCGTCCAAATGCAATTGTGGATCGTATACTGTGGATCGTGTTCTGTAATAGAATGAAATTATGTTTATGCTTTAACGAAATGTTTATTCGTATATACGAGTATGTTTGAGGTGTTTTAGCAATTGACATATGATGGATGTTATAGTATGTGCACATTGACGTGTTTTGGAGCTAATTTTCATTTTCGAGTCAAAGCATGCTGGAAACCGCTGTTTTCGCCTTATTATAGCTCGAGTTATTAGTGCGTTTGTCTTATCCTTAACGTAGTCGTGTCCTTAACGTAAGAGAAAAACCTAAATGCAATTGGTCTGTAAGGTACATTACGGATATCGAATTACGATGTAGCACCAATAATCGATTTAATTGTTTATCATAAGGTTGGTCGAATCAGCTGTTTTGTAGGGGATCGCGTGGCCGGTGTTGGACCGGCTAACGGTTATTTTGAGGTGTTCTGCACATAAATACCACGGATTACGCCCCCACCCCCATTTGAAATCGGACCTAGATCATTTTTTAGTTTTTTGCCAATAACTTTTCACTAAAACCAAATATTTATTTTCCCCCTTCGGATTATTTATGCTGAGGTAAAAACGCGTCTACATAGCCCCCGACCTTTTTGGAAGTGGTTTAGCAGTTGACGTTGAATGTAAAGTATTACCTAATTCACGTATCGCTGCCCTTTAATTAAGTTAATAGGCCCATAGGGTTCCTAGATCGCTGTCATGTGAAAACAAGAATCGCAGATATGAACTCACTTGTATTATCTGAAGGGTTTTATACGAAAACAGCCATTTTATGCTGTAGTGGGTACCTAGCCTTACATAACTAGTGTGGCGATTATTCTCAAGCATGTACCATCCCTAACTCAATAACACTCCCACCACTAGTTAAACTACAACAGAGATAACGATGGCTACGCTTATGCATGCAAGCGTATAACTAGGAAGAGGAAGAGAGATGGCGCGAGTGTTTGCGAATACGATGCAAAGAGGAGATGCTAATAAATAATACCGACCCTTCCAGAACACGAAAAGCGAACAACCAAGAAAGTTCTCGGTGCGTAGGCAAGCACCCTGTTGGACTATATAAGGCGGTGACCAAGCAAGGAAGGGGGATCAGTTTATTTTCAAGCGTTCAATAGTGAACTACTGTAAAGTTATCAAACTCTTAAAATTGTTTTGCGTTTATTACTAGTAAATAAAACTAGCTATTACTTACATTATCTGTGCGTGTGTTTATTCGACTTTATAGTGATCGAACCCAGGACTGATAATCAAGGAATCATCGAATTCGTCACAATTGGTGTCAGAAGTGATATTGTTAAATAAATACCGAGAGTTTTCAAGGATAACAAAGGCATGGCAAAGTTGAATGAGCTGAAGATCCAGCAACTCAAAAATGAGCTGCAACAGCGTGGCTTGAATACCACAGGCAATAAATCAGAGCTACAGTCACGATTGCGAGAGGCTATGGAAGCAGAAGGAATCAACGTTGATGATCATGTTTTTCATCTTGTGGAGGAGGCACCGACAAAAATGGAAGAAAAAAAGGAGTCTCCGAATCCAGTAGCAACCGTGGACACAAACATGATACTGGCTGTATTAACCCAGATGTCGACTAAAATGGAAGAACAGAAAACTTGTATAGTATCTCAGCTGGAAGAACAGGATACACGTATTACATCCCAGATTTCAGCTCAACTAGATGAAACGAAGGCATACATGAGATCTCAAATGGAAGAACAGAAGGCATATATCTCATCGCAGTTGGAAGAACAGGAAGCAAAGGTGTCAGCGAAACTAGAAGTGCAAGATGCAAAAATTGCACAATTACAAGATAAAATAGAGGCCGAGGTAGATGCGTTAAGGGGCCGTATCCAGGAGTTGCAACTGAACCGTCCATCTGCTTTAGCGAATACTCCCAAGGTAAAATCCCCGTCATTTGATGGTACTGTTCCTTTCCAGGTATTTAAGCTACAGTTTGAGAAGACGGCAGCTGTGAATAATTGGGGCATGGAAGACAAAGTTGCTGCATTATTCGTGGCATTGAAGGGACCTGCAGCCGAAATTTTGCAGACTATTCCTGACGGAGAACGGAACAATTATGAAGCATTAATGGGTGCAGTTGAGAGACGCTATGGTAGCGAGCATCGGAAGCAGATATACCAAATAGAGCTACAGAATCGCTCCCAGAAACCTAATGAGACTTTGCAGGAATTTGCATCGGACATCGAGAGGTTGGCCCATCTAGCAAACGCAGACGCACCCGTACAATACACAGAAAGGGTAAAAATTCAAAGCTTTATAAATGGAATACGTGACGTAGAGACGAAGCGGGCCACATATGCAAACCCCAAACGGACATTCTCTGAAACGGTATCGCATGCTCTGACGCAGGAAACAGCCTCGCTTTTGAGTAAACCTGCATACAAGGCTCATCGCGTAGAAGTGGACACTCCGGCTTGGGTAGACAAAATTTTGGAAGCGTTGAACGGAGTACAGAAAAAAAGTGATGGTGCCATTAAATGCTTTAAGTGCGGGAAACCAGGTCACATAGCACGTTATTGCGGCACCGGCTCCAGTAATCCTGGCAATTTAAGTGGAAGTAAACGCAAATCTGGAGAAGATGAGCAAGATGAATGCCCTATAATCTCTGTGTCACAACTCGAACGGAAAGCGAGTAATGTTACTGTTGAAGGCTACGTGGACGGGAAAGAGCGCTTGCTGACTGTCGATACGGGTGCATCACATTCCATCATTCGGAGTGACTTGGTCAGCGGGAAGGTGAGACTATTGCGGAAAGCTAAATTGTGGACAGTAACTGGTGAAAGCAAGCAAGTCCTGGGAGAGGTGACATGTAAGATTGTGATTGGGAATGTAGCTACTTATCACAACTTCTTGGTAGCGAATATTGTCGACGAAGTCATCATTGGCGTTGACTTCTTGGCTGAGAGAGACATTCACATCAACGTAAGGAACAGGGTTATGACTTACAACGGCCAAGAAGTTCCTCTGGTCTTTGGACACAATAGTGGCTATACCACCAAGGGAGTGACCTTGAAGATGAACAAACAGAAGCCTCGTAAAGCACCGGTAGCTCCTCGACCAAAGGCTTTCATGGACAGGTGCCTCCTGAAAAAGATTCGGCAAGGCCAGGAGGAAGATCCAGATTTGGCACGTGCGGTGAAAGGAATAAAGGAAAACAAACAGCCAAGAAGAGGAGAGATGAATAGAGAGAGTCGCATCGCAAAAGCATACTGGACACAATGGAGTAATTTGAAGCTAATATCTGGTTGTTTGCATCGGATATGGAAAAGTGAAGATGACCTTAATCATCGAGCACTTATTGTTGTTCCCAAGGCAAGAATTCCACATGTTATCAAAGCGTCGCATAGTTGCCCAGATGGAAGGCACATGGGAATAAAGAAAACGCTGCAAGAGGTAAAGCGGCGGTTCTATTGGATCGGTTGCAAACAAACTGTGAAGAAATGGATTACTAAGTGTGCAGAGTGTGCTGAGAATAAAAGACGAACATCTTGTGGTCATGTTCCGAGGAAGCAACGCAACTTAGTGGATAATGTGAAACAGTGCAATGGGCATGAGAGAACGGAACGGAATCCTGAAGAAACGAGTTGCAGGAATGTTTGCCGGGTACCACTGGGAACGAAAGTGAAGGCACAAATCTATTCGGGATTAAGAACGGACAAAATGGTTGGAATATGTGACACTGCAATGCATTGTGGAAATCTCTGCAGGAGAGGATTGATGTCGGAGTTTCAATACCTGGAGAAAATGAGGTTTAGTAAAGCAGTGCCAACCATTGAGTGTCTAGCAGCGTCTGGTTTGGGAAATGTGTCTGATCGGGACGATCAGACTTAGGTGGAGGGCAGTGTGGCGATTATTCTCAAGCATGTACCATCCCTAACTCAATAACACTCCCACCACTAGTTAAACTACAACAGAGATAACGATGGCTACGCTTATGCATGCAAGCGTATAACTAGGAAGAGGAAGAGAGATGGCGCGAGTGTTTGCGAATACGATGCAAAGAGGAGATGCTAATAAATAATACCGACCCTTCCAGAACACGAAAAGCGAACAACCAAGAAAGTTCTCGGTGCGTAGGGAAGCACCCTGTTGGACTATATAAGGCGGTGACCAAGCAAGGCAGGGGGATCAGTTTATTTTCAAGCGTTCAATAGTGAACTACTGTAAAGTTATCAAACTCTTAAAATTAATAAAACTAGCTATTACTTACATTATCTGTGCGTGTGTTTATTCGACTTTATAGTGATCGAACCCAGGATTGATAATCAAGGAATCATCGAATTCGTCACACTAGTGACTAATTAGCAGACGTTATCGATACCTTTTGAACAGATCGATAAGCACATTCCATCACATAACAAACAGCTGCTTGATTTGATGATTTTTTTTTAATTTGATGCAAGCGTTCAAAAACTTTTTAAGAGATACTGAACATTCCGCTCGAGAAAGATTTTTGTTCATTAATTATATTATGGTAATTCTATACGACAGCGCCTAACTGGTAAAACATGTCTGAAGAGATAGTGTATATAAATACCGTGGTAACGCCTCCCATTAGTGCTGATTTATAAAGAGGTAAGCAAGTCTTTTGAGGCATTTTTTGTTATTTTTGGACGTGTTGTATCAGTTATGTGCTGTCGTATAATACAGGGTGTTTTTTTAGGGGTATAGAACTTCGAATTGAAATAAAACACAAGAAAATCGTTTTAAGGTCCATCAATTTGGCTTTATTGGAAGGATAATTTTATGCCATTAATGTTTAAATATGATTTCGGGCATGTGGCCGCCGCGGCTGGCTCGAATAAAGCCAATTCTACAGGTCACATTTTCAACCACTTTTTCGAGCATATGGGGCCGTATGTCGGCAATAACGCCACGAATGTTGGCTTCCAATTCCCCTAACGTTTCTGGTTTGTTGGTGTAGACGAGCGACTTCACATATCCCCAAAGAAAATAATCCAATGGTGTCAAATCACACGACCTTGGTGGCCAATTGACAGGTCCATTCCGCGAAATTATGCGCTCATCGAATGTTTCCTTCAATAAATCGATTGTGACGTGCGCTGTGTGGCATGTAGCGCCGTCTTGTTGGAACCACAACTCATCCACATTCATGCCATCCAATTCGGGAACAAAATAGTCGGTTATCATGGCTCTATACCGGTCTCCATTAACGGTAGCTGCCTCTCCAGCATTATTGCGGAAGAAGTATGGCCCAATGACTCCACCAGCCCATAGAGCACACCAAACAGTCAGTTTTTGTGGATGTAATGGCGTTTCAAGGGTCTCATGTGGATTCTCTTCACTCCAAATGCGGCAATTTTGCTTGTTGACGTAGCCATTCAACCAAAAATGAGCCTCATCACTGAACAAAATTTTGCGATGAAAATCAGCATCGAAATCAATCTCATTTTCGGCCCATACACCAAAATCACGACGCATTGCATGGTCTCGCGGCTTTAATTCTTGCACAAGCTGGATCTTGTAAGGTCGCAAGCCAAGATCTTTGCGCAAAATCTTCCATAAAGTTGATGGACAAAGCTCCAATTGCTGTGCACGGTGGCGAATCGATTCATTCGGGTCCTCTTCAACACTTTGCTCTACAGCGGCAATTGTTTCTTCGGTGCGCACTGTTCGACGTCTCTGCGGATGCGTATTATCACATAGAGTAAACGTAGTGCGAAAACGATCCATGGTTAACCGAATTAATTGCTCTGATGGACGATTATGTCGACCATAAAATGGACGGAGCTCACGGTAAACTTCGCGAACTGAACCATTATTTTCGAAATAAATTTGCACGATTTGCAAGCGTTGTTCTTTTGTCAACCTGTTCATGATGAAATGGCAAACCAAACTGAACATAAATGACATTAGAGTTGCCAGATTTGACCACAAAATGCCAGTTTTATCTCTATTCGAAAAACAAACCTGTAAAAAAAACACCCTTTATTACCAAATGCTTTATTGTGCGAGGTTGCCTGTTGTATTGTTGTAAATGGTTTTTAACCAAATTGGTAATACTTTACATCCAAGGTCAACTGTAACAACTGCACTAAAAATGTCGATATTGGTACCCAGGGATGCGTTACGTTCCCAGGTACCATAATCTGGTAGAGGAAACCCAATATTTTTAGTCTCTACGTACTAGTATCAACATTTTAAGTGCAGTTTTTACAGTTGACGTTGGATGTAAAGTTTTACCACCAAATTGTACCTTTTCCTAATAAAAAGTGGAATAAATTATTAGAAAAAAAATATTAAATTGTAAAAGCTTTTTTTCGTGTTATTTTTTTTAATGTTAGCAACTTATAAAGTAAGGAGTTCAACGCCGAAAATTTATAAGTGCCGAAGATAATACATTTTCGAATACGCTAGGCTGTTTATTTGAAAATTTGGGTAAAATAAGTCCCACTTAATTTTTTATGCTATGCACCTTTGGATGAAACGGCGAGGAAATATGTAGGTGGACTTCATCATAGTGCTTAAGAAAATGTGTCCTTATTCTCCTGCGATGCGGATTTTCGTTGAGCAGACGTCGGGTGATGCGGTTTGCAGCAGTTGAACAGGAATTGCCTGGTCAACATCTCGCGATGCTCTTTAACACAGACCATTTTAGCCTCGTTGTGTAGATCGCGTTCAGATGACATAAGAATGCATTCAGCAGTTATGAGTGCGGTGTTTTGGCAGGCCTGCAACATCGTCCAATGTATGTCTGCTAGCCCCGGCGACCATATTGGCGTCCTGTAGCTCAGAACTGGCTAGCCAATTGCCTTTTACGTTGCCAGTAACATTTCTTTGTCTTTTCCCCCCAAGTGCTGCCAGCCAGTGATTTGAGAATTTTGGACTTTATTGGCAATTGAGGCTACATGAGCGCTGTAGTTGAACATTTGGTAAAACGTGATCCCTACGATTTTGTGGCAATGACAGATTTCGATAAGCGCAGAAAACGGGCAAGGATGAGAGGTAAGGGTTTATGCTTGAGCACAGCTTATTAAGACGATCGGGACACCTTCTGGTGGAGAGGGAAGCTTTGTTTAACTATCGTTAGTCTTTGAATTCAACCGATGAGTTTCCACCACTCAGATAATTTCGTCAGGTTAAGAGCTACTAATACAGTCCTGTCATTAAGTCGAGTTGAAGCCGACACGCGGTTGTCGTGCTGTAGTTTTGCTGGCTTGCCAGGCTTTAGTAGTGGCACCATCTTTGCCTGCCTCCTGACGCTCTGTGGTTTTGACTTCCATTCATGCAAGTGTTGAAAGAAAAATGGCAATTTATAGCATTTCACATTCATGGTTGAAGTGCTACGTAAAAGGTAGCTGTGAGTGGGCGTGTGTGGTGGTTGCGGGGAGGGGACGCGGGCGACAGCGGGAATTGCACACTACTTGCGGAGCAGTGATAGTGATGCTAGTCGTGGAGACTGTATCTGGAATATGTGGCGGTGCCATACTAGATCGACGTTAGCCACGGGATTTCCTTCGGTCGTTAGCAGCAAGTGGATAGGGTCTGTGTGTTGAGGGAATTAGCTCGGAGAAGCTTGTTTTGTACAGCCATCGTTTACATACGAAACATTGAACGGAGCAGACGCAGCAGATCCGGTCAATGTGGTACGATAGAACCGGCTGTTGTGGGAATGCTGATGTAGTAGGTGAATGAGAACCTTAAGTGGTATTTGGTAGCAATATAATGGATGACGGCAGTGCATTTATCGCAACAGCTAGATGGGTATTGCTATTCATAAATGCTCAAGTCAAATTACCATTTGGTTATTCTATACGAAATGACGCAACTGGTAAACAACGCACAAAAAGCTGTGTAAAAATACGCGTTTTGACCTTTTGACATTGTTTAGCGGTTGCGTCCTCTTGTAGAGAATTATCGAATAGTCATTTGATCTTCAGCCAATATTGTTGGCTAAATATTAAATTCATGGTAAAACTTAATTACGTACATACCTTGTTTGCTGCCGGTTGTCGTTTTCTGCGAATTGCTGGATTATTCCAAATTTTTTTTTTATTTTAAATTAAAGTTTGCTTTAAGAAGTTTTCCTCTGAATTTTATTTTTGGTTTTTCTAAGAAATGGCGCTGAAATTTGGTTTTAGGGATATTTTACTATATCTCATGTTTTTTCATTCGCACTCATAAAATAATGAATATTGCAAAATCAGCAAGGTTTTCTGTTTTTCACAAATCTTGTGCACATTAACCCAAGAATAAATATTTGGTACTTATGGGCACATAATTTAATGTAATTTAGAACAATTTTTTTTTTGTCGCGTAAGGTTAACAAAATCATTTCAACATTTTGGAAATTTGTGAAACTAAAAATGCGTATGTATTGGTAATTTTTGAAAATGTGGTTAGCAGTGGTTTGTAGGGATTATTTTCATCGTTTGTGCCTATGAGCATGCACGCTTTGTATGTATGTATGCATGTATGGTTTACGTGTACAAATATCGTATGTGCACAAGCCAGGCGCGGATCCAGGGGGGTCTTGGGGTCCGGGCCCCCCCTCCCGAAATGTCCAAATAGTGAAATTTTTTTATATGTCTACATAATAAAAGTTAAAATAAAGGAATTTTAGATCATGAAACTATATGGATTTTGAGTCAGGGATGAATAAGGGGGGGTCCAAACTCCCGGAAGTGTCAAATAAGAGAAAAAATAACATTAATAAGTGTTAAAATAAAGGCATTTTAGGTCATGAAACTATATGGATTTTGCGTCAGGGATGGATAAGGGAGGGACCAAACTTTCTGGACTGTTAGAGTAAAAAAATCAACATAATAAAATTAAAAAAAGAAATAAGTTGCACGAATCATTTTTTGGTCCAATCAGACTAAAGTAGCAACCGTGGTTACGTGGTTCAGCGCCAATGCTTGTAATTGACACAGTAGATTTGTTTGTTGTTTGTTGGAAACGCCTCTTATGTATATAATATTAAACTGTAACTTTGCCATTTCCATTTTATGCTTGGTATTGTGGTTTTCAGGTGAAAATGTCTCAAGTCGCCTAGAAACTATTTGAGACGACACTTTAACCCTCTTATAAATCACAAATAAAATAGGTTTATTAAGCTCTTATAATTGCAAATTTGTATGGAAATCTCATTTAAAAAAGCTTTATAAACCTTTAATATTTTTTATGAATAACGGGGTAAATGTTTTGAACATAGAATATCTTCCTTGCATCGTTTCCCATTAGATTCAGATCTTTTCATGCCTTGAACATGTTTTTAAACGACGATTTTCACGGCAAAATGTTGCCAGCGTCCATGACTGAATCTAATGGGAAACGATGCCAGGCACACTTCAAAACATTTAAATTTTCAAGTGAACAGCACAATACCTAGCTTTACTCTCAATATCGTTTTTATGACAACAAAAAAAAAAAAAAAGTTGGACCCCCCGAAATTATTTTCTGGATCCGCGCCTGGCACAAGCAGTTGTGATATTTGTTTACCCTGTAGGAAGTCAGTAACTAATAAGAATAATTTCTGGTTCAGAACTAGAGATAAAGTCGCTAATAAGAACTAGTGAGATAGTAAGAAGATTTTCACTAGTTCGAAACCGGCAGTTATGTAATCATTAAAATTTAATAAAATTTAGATTTGCATATGGAAAAATGTTTTGTTCTTGTAGCGTTCTTTAAAGAAATGTTAAAATTTGAAATCATAAATAAAAAAATAAAAATTATCAGTTGGTAGGATTCGAAGCAACGCGTCCCACATCAGAGTCGAGTCCTCTACCCACTCAGCTACGACGCACGCATCAATAGTGTGAGAAAAGGTAACATATGTATACATTATGATAGAATGGTTTAAAAATAAACTAACCGTAATGGTGTGGCGGTGGTGTTGCCGGACTATCACACCGATGGTCCAAGGTTCTAGTCCTGGGAAAGGTAACATCAAAAGTGGTTTGAAAAAGTTTTTCAAAATGGGGGTCTCACAATATTTCTTTTTTTAATTCTAAACTAACTACATCTAAACTGCAGAATTTGGAAATAGTTCAGAACTAGAGCAATATAACCAAAAACGAACTACATCCCAATCGTCGAATTTTTAACTAGTTCGGAACTGGCGAAAAGGTATGCAGCGGGGGACAATTTCCACCGCCTAGGGCATCGCCATGTTAAATTTGGCAGTTGATTACATGTGAAAGAGATTGAAGACGAACTACTTGTGATTCGAAACGCACTAGATGCGTACCAGTTCAGAACTAAAGATTTTCCCCACAGCATAACTATTCCAATACTTACTATTCGAATAGTTGTTATTTATTCGGTTAATGGCGTTTGAATAGTCTTTCCTTATTATTTCAATAATATTAGAATGCTGTTCTGAAAATAATTATAAACAATTTTTGTGAATAAATGAAGCGGTTGATAGATAGTTACTTTAAAGTTACTGTAAGTAAATATTCTTTAAATGGTAATCTAACCGCCTGGGCGATTTTGACCGTCCAACATAGCTCGCCAGTCGTTTCTTCGTTGCGCCAACTGGCGCCAATTGGAAACACCGCGGGATCGCAAATCGGTCTCCACTTGGTCCTTCCATCGGAGTGGTGGTCTCCCTCTTCCTCTGCTTCCACCGGCGGGAGCCGATTAAGAATACCTTCTGGGCTGGAGCATCTTCGCTCATTCGCACTACGTGGCCTAGCCAGCGAAGCCGCTGTGTTTTAATTCGCTGAACTATGTCGGCGTCTGCGTAAAGTTCATACAGCTCATCATTAAATCTTCTTCGGTACTCGCCGTCGCCAACGTGTAGAGGTCCACAAATCTTTCGAAGAACCTTTCTCTCGAATACTCCCAGAGCCGCCTCATCAGATGTTGTTAGTGTCCACGCTTCTGCACCATATAGCAGGACGGGTGCGATGAGTGACTTGTAGAGTGTTATTTTCGTTCGTCGAGAGAGGACTTTACTTTTCAATTGCCTACTCAGTCCGAAGTAGCATTTGTTTGCAAGAGTGATTCTTCGTCGGATTTCTAGGCTAACATTATTGTTGGTAAGTAAATATATATTCATATATTTGTATGTTTATTGCAGTTATTTTGCATAGCAGGTTTTATGCTAGGGCTTTAAGCAAGAGATGCCAGGAGCGAAACTCATTATGGGCATAAACATATACTGCTTATTATGGTAGGCAAACAGCTGGTTCATATACAAAATAAGACTACCTGCTTACTATTTTTTTCTAAATAGGACACTAAAAAAGAATGAAAACGAAGGGGGCGATTTAGAACTACCGCACCTTAAAAACTTAAGAAAATTCTTCATTTCAACATCTCCTACTCATGCATACACACATAGGTACGTAAGTAGGTATGGCCCAAAAAATTTGCGAACTCTTTTGATTGAATGGCTGGTTAAGGATGATCATCTTCATATATCTTCCAATTCGTGACTCGGAAATCGAGACTCCGCCTCACTACATTGCCTCCTATAATAGGAAACCGGTTTCAGATCTTCATTTCTATGCTGTTATAAATTCCAGAAAGTCCAATATGACTGGCGTCGGTATGAACCTTATGCTGCATATGAGGATCGTACAGCCGTAACACCGGCTTGCTTGATATAGCTTCTTTTAATCATTCAAAAGCTCTCTGCTGTGGCGATTCCCACTTGACGGATGCTGCTTTCTTTAACAACATGGTAAGTGGGATTGTCCTTCTACAAACTTGCGGAAAGACCCTGTTAAACTAAAAAGTTACCTGAACTGAGGAACAGTTGTTGGCTGAGGAAACTGCTTCACAGAAATCGTTTTCTTTTCCCCCGGAACTATACCTGCTTCCGACAAATCATGGCCGAAGAAAATAACATCATTCGCCAAGAACTGGCACTTTGATGGTCATAACGTTAGACCATCTTCCTTAATCGCTTCCTACACATCTCTTAAAACTAGTATACCTTCATCGAACGTCGGAATAGCAATAATCTATTCACAACGTAACTGATCACCCTATCCCTGTGCTTCAATGCCGATATTATTCGTACCACCATTTCTTGAAATACCATTGGGGCCATTCACTCAGCCGAAAGGCATCACATTATGTTCATAAAGTCCTTCATGTGAAGAAACGCTGTGTATTTCCTGCAATCTTATTTCATCGGAAACTGATAATATCCGCTAGTCATATCCAAAGTCGTGAAAAAATTTCCACCGCTTAACTTAGCCAACTTCTCCTCAACCACTGTCATTGGAAAATACTTCTTAACAGTTACCTCATTCAACGAACGGTAGTCCACACACGTTATATTTTCTCCATTAGATTTCACCACCTCTACAGATTAGGCCGGGTCGCTTTGTGGGGAGGCAAAAAAATCGCCCATTGCTCTGTGAAAATCATATTCTAGGGATCCAAATAAGAAACTTTGCCGAAGGAACCATAACTCTAAAACGAATTCTGATGTCCCACAACTTGGGTCGAACTTTTGGGTAGGGGCAAATTTTGAAAAATCCCACTTTGACCCATTTAGAGTGCTCCAATCGAGTCCAAATGTATGACCGAGCCCCACTAACTTTTGAGGCCCGATCTACTGATGCCAGTGGCACACCCCCTGGAACCCCCCTGGGGGTTCACCATACAAACATTTAAAAAAATCGCCGGTTTTGCACTTTACATGAAAAAATCAGCGAAATGCCTATGTTTTTTCTTTTTAGACTTTATTTTTCTCTTTGGAAATTTATTTAGTAAAATGAATTTAACTTAGTAATAGAAAAGAAATTAAAAAAAATTATTAGAAATTAGCGTTTTTACAACCCTTTAAAAACCAAGGCATCACTGTGATGCATTTGCATGTCGTAAACATAGTTGTGTGGGTTTTTTATTCAACCGTTTTAAAAAATGAAGGTATCACTGTGACACAATTGCAGATCGTAAAATTGCTTGTGTTGTTTTTTTTAAGCCATCACAAGACACAGCAGGTAGAATTGAAATTACCATTTCATTCTTATTACCTCGTCTCGTAGACCATATATAACGCAACAGTTTTTGTGAATGCATTAAGTCGTTGTGAGGAACTCAAAGTGTGAAGTGCTAGTTTCAGATAAAAAAATATTTCAAAAAAAATCATAAGTGAAGTGACCATTCCAAATCAAAAAGTTTACAATGAATTCACCATCCTCTACACCGCAAGATGAAGCAACTACATCAACAACTATCGAAAACCAAAAGAGTCATATACCCAAGCATGATGTTACTGTTTCCCAACAATCAAAGTAAACGTAAAATAAATTTTTAAAAAGCTTTTTGAAAAAAGCATTAAGCTTAGAAAATTCTGTTTTTCCATTTACAAAAGACTTGAAAATAAACACAATATAATTGAAACGACACATTGGTTGTAAGCGTATAAAAATAAACTTACAAACAATTTTCAAAAGTAAACTTTTTAAAATGTTTTCAATAAAAGCTTACTGTTTTAAAAGAAAACTTTTCATAAGCATCACTCTGAGCAAAATAAATTTAAAATAAGTTTTTATAATGTTTATCTTTGTAAGCAAAAGCCTTACAAAATGTTGATTTTTTGTTTGTAAAATGCTTCAAAGTAAACGTAATATAATTAAATTGGAACCTTTATTTTAAGCTTAATTATATAAGCTTTCAATACATTTTTTAAGAAAAGCATTTTTATTCAAATTTTTTTAAACTTTTATTTAACCCATATGAAAAAGTGCTATTTTCAAAACATATTTAAAACATTGTAAAATAAGTTAACTAATCGCAAATTTCGTGTAAACATATAAAACAAATGCAATAGTTGTTTTAAAAAGGTAACTAAATTTTCTTGCCACGGGCAACAGCCTTCACTTTTAAGCGATTAATGGCAAATTGGAAAAACGATTTAGAAGCGGCTATATACTCTCCTTCATCTCCACCATTTTCATATATTTACAAACGTTTCTGTAAAGAGTTAAACACATGTTTAGTTAAATGAATAAGTAAAAATTTAACCAAAGGATATCAAGACCTGATTAAGAAGTTTAAGAATCTACTTATGTATATATTTTTATTGAGGTAGTAAGATAGTTTATATGAATACTTACGACGTATAGCTAAGGCAATTGTTAAGCTACGAACACAGGTTTTGGCATCAGTTCCTCTCCATGACATTTTTTCGGCTACTTCATCTGTCAATACTTTACCCCACGTTTGCTTCACGAATGATTTTGTCTTTGAAGAGGATAAACATTTCAAATCCAATTTCTATAGAATGTTACAAGATTATAAACTTATTAGTCAGAAAGGTAAATTTTAATAACTAAGACCAAATTTTAGTTTGAATTTAAACTACAGTTAGCTCTGAAAATCTGGCCACGATTAATATATTTAATGTATACGTACGAATTGACGGAATTTTTCCTCGTCTAGCTCAATTTCCTTTTCAAATAAAATAAAATTTTCGATAGTGTCAAAAGGTTGTTGAGGCATCATTTTTGGAAATCCTCTTGGCATGGTCTTTTTTAATTCCCTGACCTCCCTGCGAAGCGCGGTAACCTCCTCCGTTATGCGCAAGAGTATAGCTTTATTCTGCGCCTCAACTTTTTCGACTGCCTTTGCGCATGTATCGTCAAGCATTGAATGGATGGCTATTAAAAAAAATATAGGCATTGGAAAAGGATATGATTGAAAATACTAATACACATGGGCATAATCTGTATGAATGTAAATATATATATCTTCGATTCCTAAATTAATTCATACGCCGGACACGCAAATTCGTATTGTATGCAAAAAATTTAACACGAGTCGTATGAGTAACTTTAACTGTAGGCGACTTGAAGAATTGATCTGGAATCGACTGCATATGGACTTTTTTATTTATACAGGAAAGTGTATAAAAAATGGCAAGTGTCTTGAATATATTAAAAAAAAGGCGCTAGTCATTAAACTAATCACTTACTTGATGGAATCGTTTTGTTCGGCTGTACTAATATATTGTGTTGAGTGACCGGCTGTTCTGTTACGCTGTTGTACTTAAAATTTGGCGATTGAAGGAATTGATCTAGACAAATAACATAATATTTTTTATTAAATACAGGGAAGTGTGCAAAATATGTTTGAGTGAATTTGTTCGGCTGCTTTGAAAGAAACCGATGAACATCTTGAAGTTCTTCTGTTCCACGACTTGTATTTGTTGGCGTTGCATAAATGTGTTTTAAATTATGATGTGACATGGCCTGCGATTAAAGGCAGAAAGCTGTACATATTCCTCTCAATATTTGTCAATACTAGAACTTTAGCCCTAATATTCCGCAGTTTGCACTTTTCTATAGAACTTTCGAACTTGAGCTCTGATGTGCAATATATATTCAAAAGAGCAGAGGGCAAAGGCTCAGCAAACAAATTCGTTAGCCCTTGTACTCGTGTCCCATATACTTCTCCTTCTCTATTGCAAACAGAACTCACCTTAAAAATGTTGCTTTCAGCGAGATAGTAATTGTCTGGAGCCTTTGCCGACAAATAAAAGTATTTATTTCTTATAAATTTTGTATTGAAATGATTTTCAATGCCGGAGTGGTTAAGATACATGCTTTGTTCAACAATTCTGTTGTACAGTTGAGAAGCAACGTTATTCTTCTTTTTTACAAGTCGTTTTATTTTTCCAAGTTTGTTCTCAAACTTAAATGCGCTGATGGTTTCAAGTGAGCCAAACTGATATGCATCAGCTGCAAGATGAGTTAAGCAATGAAAATTATAAGTTAGTAAGTTTTAATTGTACAAACTTGGTACTCTCTGCACGAACTCATTCAGAAGCTCAGTGGCGCAGTTATTATTTCTTTTGCAATCTTGTTCACTTAGAAAAATTCGAATGGCAATGCTTAGCATCAAAAAATGTATGTGTCGTTGATCATCCAGTATATCCTTTAGCACAACGGGTCCAGTGTACAATAGGAATTGACGAAATTCACTCGCCTTAAATCTATCTAATTCAGCCAAATCTCGCGGTTTCCGACAAAACTCACGAGGAATGCAATTTTTTAAATTTATAAACTCGAGATTCAATACCTTAATTTGGTTTGAATTTAAAGACGCTCGTTTTTTTTATAATCCTTAAATTCAACAAAATCTTCGTAACACCTAAGCAAACTACATGCATGTAGTCCAAAGCGAAACATTTAACCATATCTATTGGAAGTTTTTCGAGCTCTATTTTATTTTTTATATTGTGATGTTCTTTATCACTTCTCTGCCGAAATTCACTGTCACTGCGATAAGGATTATTTTGATAAACAAATATTGTTCGATGATTTTTTTTTTCACCTCTTTGAGTACACTTTGTGCAACAACTATAGCCTGTATGCCCCTTGATTCCAAGTAACATTGATCTGGCGGGTGCATCACAAACAAATGCTCGGCATGTAATGTCATAAGATTTATTTTGATATGCAGATATTCATCGACATTTGATGGATGAGACCTTCCGCAGAAAATGCCAACCACAAACACTCCTTCTGTACCAGCAACATTCATCAAAATTGGCCACACGCTTTTCTGTGAGCTTTTCGAAATAGGAAGACCATCAATATTAAAATTAAGCTCCAATGCCAAGTTTTCCGGCTTATGCGTAAGCATGAAGTCTGTAAAGCTATCTTTCAGACCATAGTGCACATATTCTCAATCCGTAATTTTTTGTGTAGGAACATCTTTCGGTGTGTGTTTTAGTGTCCTAACGTCCAAAGGTAAATCCGTAATCTTACGACGCAAGATTCTAAGCAACTCATTGCCACCTGCATGACAGACATTAAATTTTACAAGACATGCACCCAATTCCTCATTAAATGTAAACGAACTACAATCGTCCGATGTGGAGAGTTCATCACTTGATGGATCATCATTCAACGACAAGAACTATTATCGTCGGAAAAATCGCTTGACGGCACCATAGTTCCATTAATGGTCACAGAGGATGCTTGTTTGGATTCATCATTATAATCCATTTTTTCACAACACATTTCACTGCTCATCAGTAAACTTAGTACTTCTTTGCAACGTCTTTTTTCACTTTTTAACCGCGACATTTTTCTAATTCAATTCTAATTCTATTCTTTTGAAAGTTAACTTAAACAAATTTAACAAATTTGGTTGCTTACTGACAGTTCAAAAATTATTTTTTCCATACCTGTACACTTTTATAAACATTTGTCTCAACCCTTAGAAAATATTTATTTAAAAAACTTAATATGAAAAACGATTACTTAATGTTTATTATATCAAGCTTACAATAATATATTTTTAAAAACAGTTATAGAATTGCTTGTTGGGTTTTGGGGTGTCTACTGATTTAACTGATCTTAATTTACCAACCCATCTGGATAGCTTGAGATATTATTTTTACTTAAGCGAACGTGCTAAAACAGAACAAAAAAAGTTTTCCCATAAATCATTCACTATTCAAGTACAAGATAAGTTGATTGGAATTTCTTGGTATGGTGGAGTTTCTTGGTATGGAAATAATGCTGGAAAAAGTAAATACAATTGAATAAATTGCTTGACAAGTATCAAGAGCAAATCAAGAGAAGAAACAACACCCAACAATTTACAGAGTATGTAAAATCTCTGGAAACAATTTTTTACATTGGAACATGTAAATGCGATTTGAAGGCAGCTCCATGTGCATGCGGCTGGGTTCCCGAACACCTCAAAGAGTTCATGCACGATCAACATAATCAGAGAAGACTAACAATGGATGCATTTATGATGGAAACTGAAGAGCAAGGAGCAACGTCTATGTCATCAATGCCAACATACCAAGATCCCGATGATTCAACATACGCACCGCCACCGGTTCAAGAAGATATAGATAGAAGCACAAGTTCACAATACACAGAGAGATACGATTGTTTTAACTTTGCCTTGGTATGTGACAGATTTGGTGTGTACAGAGTAGCATCAGCATTGGGAACCGCTCTTTTGCAAGATTTTAAAATTAAAGATAAGCATGGGAAACCTCTCATCATGGATAAATCGAAAGTTCGCAGAGAAAAAGAGAAATGCAGACAAGAAGTGCTTCGCAAACGGCTAGATGATACCACTTTGTTAGCGTTTTCATTCGATGGCAGAAAAGATGATACTTTAACGATAGATAAAATTGATGAGAAGTATCATACTAGGATGGTAAAAGAACCTCATCTTGTTATTTTGAGGGAACCCAATTCTGAATTGATTGATTACGTAAGACTGGAACATGAAACCGCTGAATACAAAACAACCAAATTAAATGGTTTTTTCAACGATAAAAATATATCACTGGATCCATTAATTGGAATATGCACTGACGGTGAGGTAACAAACACTGGCCCACACGGTGGACTTATACGACGATTCGAATTGCTGTTAAAAAGACCATTGCATTGATTCGTTTGCCTTCTACACTTCAACGAACTTCCGTTTCGGCATTTGTTTGAAGCTTTGGATAAATCAACCAACACTGGACCAAGATCGGCAACCGGAAAACTGAGCCGTCAAATCGAAACTTCTGAAACTCTTCCGGTAAGTTATTGCTATCACTCATTTATTATAATTGTCAACCATTTTTAATTACTTTATTATTATTTATTTTCAGGTGGTGGACGGCTTCCAGAAAATTGAGTTGCAAAATATGCCCCCTGCTCCAGAAAAAATTTAATTTTCCACCGAATCGAAGTACTTATACGACATGGCCGACATGGGTCTGGCTAACATCACACCAGGGAAAATTGTACATTCTCGGTGGCTCACCAAGGCCGCTCGATTATTGCGATTATATGTGAAAACGGAAAATCCAGATGCAAATTTAAGAATTCTGGTTGAATTTATAATTAAATGTTATGTGCCAATGTACTTCAATATCAAGTTTTACAGCTCTGTCGTGTACGGCAGTGCATTATTTTTCAAGTTCATTGGTTGGTCACGATTTCTACAACCTCGTTTACACAAAATTATCAATCAAGTAATTAAAGATAATTCATATTATGCGCATTCGGAAAATATCTTGTTATCAATGTTGTTTGATGATAGGAAAGAAAAGCGCGACTGTGCCATCAAGAAAATTCTACGCTATCGAACCGATGTTGACGAGCCAATGGAACTTAGAGTTTATAAAAAAAATAGATATAATCTTTAATTGCACAAGTTATACAGAAATTATCAATTTGAATGATATAAATATCGTATTTGAACCACCATTCACGCGAAGCATTTATTATAAATAAATAATAAATATTATTATAAAGAAATAAATATAAATAAAGAAAAAACATAGTCATTTCGCTGATTTTTTCATGTAAAGTGCAAAACCGGCGATTTTTTTAAATGTTTGTATGGTGAACCCCCAGGGGGGTTCCAGGGGTGTGCCACTGGCATCGGTGGGTCGGGCATACAAAGTTAGTGGGGGTCGTTCATACATTTGGACTCGATTGGAGCACTCTAATTGGGTCAAAGTGGAATTTTTCAAAATTTGCCCCAACCCAAAAGTTCGACCCAAATTGGGGGGCATCAGAATTCGTTTTAAAGGTATGGTTCCTTCGGCAAAGTTTCTTATTTTGATCCCTAGAATACGATTTTCAGAGAGCAATGAGCGATTTTTAAATCGACCCGCCCTACTACAGATGCTGCATGAGGTGATGTACTATGTCGAATAATATTGATGTTTAAAAGTTCTTTTAATATTCTCGAAAGCTCGCATTGCTTGCAAATGGTTCCCCGTACCGCTTACCCACTATACGGCTGTCAGGTGTAACATGTTTGTCCATTGACGTAGTTTTAGATCTTCCCGATGAAGGGTACCTTCTGAAAAACATTAATCGTATTCAATTATTAATTCAATTAACTCCTGCTGCTGCTGTTGAATTATATTATAATTTATATTATACTGTGTTCCGTTTTTAATTTGCAACGATTTTGAGCATGTTATCTGGAACTTCATATAGATCCACTCTAATAAACTCGTCCGCTAACTTCAATTACTTATTAATGACCTTAACCTCCGCTATCGAACCTCCAAAACCTTGCAATCTTTGATACGTTGGTGTATACTTTGCGTTTACCCAAACCGCTGACTCTTTTATAAGTGAATGGTCACTACCAGTATCTATAAGTGCTTGGTATTTTGATATCGATGACTGATCGAACTTGTTGTTGCACATTATTTCCATCAATCTTAGCAAGCGTATGTTGGGTTTCTGTTGGACATATTTTTCATCATGTCCAAATTTCGAACACTTGGCACATCGAGGATTTTTTTTTGGTTGTGCACATTTCATTGACACATGCCCAAACCTATTACAGTTAAAACATTTTACCTGCTTATATTTACGTTCGACTGATACCTGAATATCCCGTGTTTTCTTTCTCCGTTCCCTTGAAGATCAGCCCGTAAATTTTCAAAGCGATTGCCGCAATTCGTTACTGGTTCTTAAATTCATTGCTAATAATGTTCGCGTTAATGCGTTGTCGTACAAACCATTAATAGTACGAGGTGTGTTCAAAAAGTATCGAGAATTTTGTGTTTTTTCAAAAATTATTTATTTATTCATGAATATCTATTTTGTCCCCTTCAAAGTAATCCCCATGAGATATTATACACTTGTGCCAACGGGTTTTCCAATCTTCGAAGCACTTCAAAAAATAATTTTTTTGTATCTTGTTCAGCTCCTCCTTCGATGCCGTCTTTATCTCGTCAAGAGAAGCGTAACGTCGTCCTTTCATGGGCCTCTTCAGTTTAGGGAACAAGAAAAAGACACAGGGGGCCAGATCTGGGGAATACGGTGGCTGCGGCATCATTAGTGTGTTGTTTTTGGCCAAAAAGTCGCGCACAAGCAACGATGCGTGAGCAGGGGCGTTATCGTGGTGCAAAAGCCAATTTTTGTTCTTCCACAAATCCGGGCGTTTCTGGCGGATTTCTTCGCGCAAGTTGCGCATAACTTGCAGGTAATATTCCTTATTGACCGTTCGTCCCTGTGGCAAGAACTCATGATGCACCACGCCCCTGCAATCGAAGAAAACTGTCAGCAAAACTTTCACATTCGACCGAACTTGGCGCGCTTTTTCCCGTCTTGGTTCGTGCGGCAGCTTCCATTGAGATGATTGAGCTTTGGTTTCCACGTCATAACCATAAACCCACGATTAGTCACCAGTTATGACCCTCTGGAGCAAATTTGGGTCGTCGCGTACAGAGTTTAACATCTCATTAGCAATGTTCGTGCGATGCTGTTTTTGGTCACAATTGAGCAATTTTGGTACGAATTTCGCGTAAAAATCGAAGACGATCCAAAACACGTGCAAGCAAAGAAGCTGTCAACAATTAACTGAACATTCAAAATGGCCGAGCTTGTCGGCATAAGTGAGAGACATGAGTACCAACATAACGCCACAAAAAATTCGAAATTCGAATATACGTAACCAGCGAAAATTCAAAATTCGCGATACTTTTTGAACACACCTCGTATATGAGTTTATTGATTGCTCATCAGCCCCATCTTGCCTTCCGATAGTCAACATAACATTATAGTACTCAATAAGTACCTCGTTTGGATTTCGTCTCCGTGCTGCTACTTCACCATAGTCACCGCATATGCAAAATCCCGTAACAACACTGCTCAACTTTTTCCACAAACTTTTTTGGTGTAATTGACTTTCGCACTGGGTCGAACTCAGGAAAAATTTCTACCACTTCTTGGATTTTGTGTGTGCACTATACTTGATGGTAAACTATTTTGAAAAGATGGTTCGAAAGCCCCTGCTCCACTCTCTGGTTTAGTGGGCAGGCCCCTCCGTCCCAAACTCGTATTCGCACACTATCTTTGTAGATGTCAGCCGATAAACAGGTTTTGGTCTGTATGTATTTCAATTAACGGGGTAAGACCCTAAAATTTTTCACAATTTGTACTTATTATAAATAAAGTTCGGACACTGAAAACCGTGATGCGTTTTCATGAAAGGTATAAATTCTTCTCCACAGCCGAATACAATGCTTTCCCTACTTGTTTTTCAACGATCTGCCAAGTGCATTAACTTACTCAAAAGATTTAATGTACGCTGATGATAAAAAGCTTTTTAATTCCATTCTTACTTCAGAAGACAGATTATATCCTCAAACTTACCTGGATAGCTTAGTCGAACTGTGCAATGTCAATGATATGAGCCCCAACCTGAAAAAATGCAAATCCATTAGAAAATCAATTAAGGTGGATTGTTATATGAATTATGGATATCAGCTTGAGCAAGTCATTACGTTAATTGAAAACTTGACTTTAAATTCTACATTGAAACTTGCGTGAATCGATTAAAAGGAACTCTGGCCTTCATTAGAAGATGGTCTAAAGAATTTAACGATCCTTACGTCACAAAATCCCTCTTTACGGCTTTGGTAAGGCCTATATTAGAATATGCATCAAACGTATGGAGCCCTCTGTATAAGATTTATCGTGACAAGGTTGAGTTGGTCCAAAAACCTTTTTAAATTTTTGTATTGTGGCACTTACCGTTGAATCCAACAGAGGGTCTTTCATACTACAAAAGTCGACTGAAACTTTTAAATCCACCCGCTCTAGAGAGCCGTAGGGAAATACTTGGTGTATCGTTCATGATACAATTAATAAGAGGCATGGTGTCACTACCTTAATTAACACTTCGGGATCGCTAGTCCCGAAACCCTAATCCCGCAACTAATCACAGTGAAAACACTAATGGGTGACAATAGGAATATCCAAACGCAGCCGGCTAAACCCAGTGAAGACGGTGGGGTTACCTACTGCTCCAAAAGGAAGGGGGTTGGGGATGGGAATAATTTCTACACCAAGAAAGATATAACAGAAGGTAATCACTCGCACAGTCCCTGAGCTGCCAGGGACAACTTTAACCCGCCAAGTGACTGGGCTCTGGGTGCGGGATGATGAAAGGATGGGATGACACGGGGAGAGAAAACAAAAGGGCAGAAAAGAAACAACAAAAACCAAACACGATACTTATCTAGCCGGAGTGTGTTCCGGCTCAGAGCTCCTGCGGTGTCGACCACGACACCACCACCAAAAATTAAGAACACGATTTTCCTGCTGGGAAACACAAACGACTTCTCCCTTTCTCGCTACGCCAACAAAACTCCCGCACTGTAACTAACAGAAAACTCGCAAATCTACTTTTAATAATTTTTTTTCTAACAACAAAACTCTTCTTTAACTAATAACTTTCGCGCACTACTTGCTTTCACTGAGAACGATGTTCTCGCCATCACAGATAGAATAAATCTGACGCGCACCTGCAATCCAGGCTGAAGGCTGCGCTCCAGCACATATTCATGCCAACATACATAACAAGCGTGCGTGTGAGTGATCACCCCGTCGCGCCGAACCGCCATCCGCGGTACTCTCAGGCGCCCCGTCCATTGATACACACCCATACAACCATAACTTAGCGGGCACTTCGAAGCACCGCAAACAGGAGAAGGCGATGACACTCTTCTCAGTGTATGTATTTTCGCTTACATTTCCTCTACAATTCCTTTTACTGGATGGTGGGGAACAACGCTAGTTGAGTAAAGCGCACAAACACAATCACGTCCATGCTGCCCAAATACCGGCATAATAAAAACCCGATTAGCTGCCTTTAGGGTTCACTCTCAGCGGGGAGCATAGGAAAATAGGTAAAGGAACGTGAAAGAATACAATGAAAATTTGCTCTACCGGTGCGAGAAGCGCATAGAAAAAGAAATGCCAGACCAGAAAACTGTTGTCGCGATCATCCCGCGATAACTCCACCCTTTCCTCGTAAAAGAAGGAAAATCCTTCTTTGACGCTAATGCTACCTATCTCGATACGGCCTCAAATCTCGAACATTCCAGACCCCTTTGTCCCTACCAGGTTCATCAACTAAACAATAAGTCCAAGGGGGCACTCTTTTCTTTATGACGAAAGGACCTACATACTTCGGGGCTAATTTTGCCGCAAAATAAATCGCCGCGTCTGACAGAGCGAAGTTCTCTCTCCAGACAAGCTCTCCTGGCATGTACTGGACATCTCTTCTCCTGAGATTATATTGCTGCGCTAGCTCCTGCCTCTTCTAACTTCGAACATACGTCTGTCCACATTTCTGACATTTTCTTTGTCCTTTCCTCGAAGTTTAGCTGCTCCTGTTCTCCTAGGGACTCAATATAACCTTGACTACCCTCAAGCACCATGTCTCTACCGAAATTTGCGAAATACGGCGTTGTTTTTGTTGTTAACAGTGCTTCGCCCTGACCAATGGGCTCGATCACTCTAAATTGTCATCAGGCTCTTCTAAAGGAAGTCCGAGGAAATGCGCAGTTTCCACAGGGTTGGACCAGAGTGATGTGGGTGTTAGAAGAGTGGGTTCAACTGAACAGGAAAAGAGATGTATGGTATCATGAGGGGTCATACCACATGCAGGGCATGTATTTGGTATGTTGGGGTTCAGTCTGCATAAGTAAGAGTTTAACCTATTACAATATCCAGAGCGAAGTTGTGCTAGTATGACTCTAGTCTCCCTCGGAAGTACACGCTCCTCTTCAGCCAATTCAGGTGGTTGAGTATTAATAACGGGATTCACAGGCCGAGATCTGAGGGATCTGTCTACCGACTCAGTGTGGAGGTCATTAAGAGCCCGTCTATGGTTCCGCAGATCAAACGGCAAAGAGATATGATGCCGGATCTCATCGTAATGCTTACGGAGATGTCTCCTTATGTCTCTGGGGGGCGGTGCTACATCCAAAAGATGTCAGTTTGGATGACTAGGTTTGTGACAGTTCAGAAGGAACTGTCTACTCAAGAGTTCCGCGTGCTCTTGAACATTGAGCAATTTCGCCTCTTGATGGAGGTGAGACTCAGATGACATAAGCAGGCATCCCGTAGCAGTTCTGATGGCAGTGTTTTGGCAGACTTCGAAATAAGGCGTAACTTCTAACACCTCGTGCTGTGACGACCTAATACAACACGCTACCTTCGACAATTGCTGATCCCACGATCTTTGATTTTCTGAGACATAAGTCCTAAGCGTAGTCGTGATAATCTGGTTTATTCGTTCCGCCGGATTAGCTTGTGGATGATAATTCGCGGTATACCGTAATTGGACGCCGTAGACACCGCAGAGACCCTGAAGCTCACGACTCCGGCACTGGGGTCCATTATCGCAAACAACAGATCGGGGTACACCAAATAAAAGAAAAACGTTATCCTCAAGGATTTTACAAACGTTCTTTGCCGTCGCTGTACGCAAAGAAAACAATAATGGAAATTTCGAAAAATAATCGACAACGGTGAGTATATATTGATAACCTTGGAACGACTTAACCAAATGACCAACCAAATCGACGCAAATCATTTCCCACGACTCAACTTTTTTGGATCTCTCTATCAGTCCCCCAGCTGGCTGTTTATTTTCAGGCTTAACCTGCTGACAAACTTTACACGTGCGTACATATTTCGCGATATCGGATTTCATACCAGGCCAATAGAATTTTTGAACAACCCTAGCAAACGTCTTCCTTACGCCCATATGCCGCGCCAATGGGCTATCGGGACAACTTTCCAATACACCAGGTCTTTCAGAGCTGCCGCCTTCTTTCTTCCACTCGGGCCCCTCCCCGTAGATGGAGGGATACGCGGACTTAACGAACTTATAGAAGACTTTATCTTCTACTCTCCAGTTAGGGTACCACAGGGGTGGCTTCGAGACCGAAGCAATCATTTGGTTCAACCAAGGGTCAGGAGTACATATTCCGAAAACAACGGGGACGCTTCGAGATATTCGGGACAACGTGTTCCTTCCCTTTCCGATTAATGATATCAAAATCGTATTGTGGGAGCTTCAATGCCCAACGAGAAAATCTACCACAAGGATCTTTCAGATTATTTAACCAAACTAAAGAGTGATGATCGGTAATCACCCTGAATTTCGCGCCTTCGACGTATGGTCGTAATTTCTCGACTGCCCACAGGACCGCTAAACATTCCTTTTCTGTGGTTGAATAATTAATTCACCCTTATTCAGAGAGCTACTAAAATACGCAATCACCTTCTCACCATCTTTAAATTCTTAGGTAAGCACTGCTCCTATACCAAAATCAGACACATCTGTTTGAATAATTATTCATTATAATGAAGGGCCTATTAAAATCGGGACATCTTAAAACAGGCGCCGTAACTATCCATTCCTTAGCTTCTTTAAAACTCCTTTCGAAATCGTGGCTCCAAATAAATTTGTTATTCTTCTTTGTCAATTCGGTGAGAGGTCTAACTAACTCGGAAAAATCTTTGATGAATCTGCGGTACCAGGACACTGTACCTATAAACGATCGCGCTTGCTTAACATTCTTCGGTTTCTCAATCCGAACCATTGCCTCAACTTTTTCGGGATCCACACGTAAGCCTATCTACAATATAGCCTAAATATGTTAACTCTGGCCTACAGAAATTGCATTTATCTCGATTGAGTCTAAGACCTGCTTTAGCTAACCTATCCAAAACCTCTTCAAGGATTTCTAAGTGTTTTTCAAAGTGATTTGTCACGATGAGTATGTAATTTAGGTACACGAAGACATGAGGCTCTAATTCAGGACCTATCACAGAATCTATGAACCTTTGCCAAGTTGCCGGTGCATTATGCAAACCAAAGGGCATCCTCTTTAATTGAAACAGACCCCTGCCTGGTACCGTGAATGCTGTAAAGGGCCTCCACTGGTATTTGCCAATCAGCGGATTTTATATCTAAACTTGATAGAAACTTGGCGTTCCTCAGCTTATCCAAGGTCGCCGAAACAAAGGGTAGGGGGTAACTATATTTTTCGGTACACTTGTTCAATACCCGGTAGTCTACGCAAAACCTCTAGCTACCATCTTTCTTCCTTATCATGACCACCGGGGAGGCCCACGGGCTATGAGACTTCTCAATTACACCCTTGTTAAGCATATCTTTCAATTCTTTGTCCATACGGGACTGTATGGTAGGCGATACCGGATAGTACCGCTGTTTCATAGGTTTAACTCCTGCCTTTATTCTTATCTTATGCTCAACAAGGTGGTTTCGAGCTAACCCGTCTGGCAAAGCCTCGAAAGCATTCCCAACTAATCTACCTAACGCTTCAGACTGCCTAGCATCTAACTCACTGTGGTCCATGAGTGCTATCGACGGCTCCTGTTCCAGTCGAGAAAACGACCATTCCATTCTCCTCAGATTCGGGACTATTCCCGCCTTGGTCAAAAAATCGATGCCAAGAATAAGAGCATGGCGAACGCCAGGAACAACAAGACAATCGATGAAGACCGACATGCCCTCCACCACTATTGGTAGCAACACAGAACCTAACGTAGATACTTGGACACCATCCGCCAAAGTGATCTGTATAGAATTATCAGGGACCGAAACTTTTATACCGTACGCCTGTAACATGCTCCAACCGAGCCGACCAACCACTGTACGCGAAGCCCCAGAATCTAACAGTGCCTTAAACGAAAAACCAAACACCAAAACATCCATCCGCTCTAAAAACGCATACAGAGACAAACCTGATTTTTCCCCGTCGAACTTCAACTCCCATTTAGCCAAATTCGGAGGCTTCTGTATCACTCCTGTTACTGGTCCACCTATCACCTCCGTTGGGACCACAAGTGGAACTGGTCTCCGTTCATCTTCCTTTTCGCGCAGTGCTGGTGCCACTTGTTTCGTATTTTACCTACTGGGTTGTACCGGCTTTTCACCCTCATTTTCGCCAGTTAACTCCTGCAAATCTCCCAGTAGTAAAACTAACTTGCTCCTAATTTTCTTTTGCGCTGCCATGTCCTCTTCATTTTCCGGTTTCGCGCGCGCTATTCTATTCAAACACCACTCCAATTTCGTGATCGCCTTAGCCTCATTCGACGATTTACCTCCTTTTCCAACGTTGGACAACAGTTTCGCGATTTCCTCCATTTTTCCCTTTACTGCTGCCTTATCCTCCTCGAACGAAAACGGGTATTCCTTGAATAAATCCACCGATTCTCGCCTTTCTACCCCTCGCGATGCCCGCAACGATTTACGCATAAATTCTACCGATGCTACTGGCAATCCTCTTGCCTCCATCTCATACGCCAACTCCTCTTGAGACAATCTATTAATTTCCATGATTTTTAAAAAGATTTACGGATATGAAAGAAAAACCCCGAAATTTAAACCAAATTACACCTTAAAAATTTCCGAAAGGCCAAACTCAACAATTTAGCAACACTAAAAATCTTCCCCGGCAGTACCGAAAGTAAAAGATAATTTTCCAATTCAACCGTAAAAATGTCCACCCTAGTGAACCGAGAATTAAAAATTGTGCTCCAACCTAGCACTGGCTCAACAAATTTGGGCGCTAAAGAAAAAAACAATAGAGCCTAACACAGTAATTGCAAAATTAAACAAGGAAGTCTAAGTTCGGGTGGAACCAAACATTATATACCTAGTAGTGATCTATTATGTCATCACAATTTACGCAGGTCTATTTTAATACTTTCAGTTTATATTTGCGTTCAAATAGACAGACGGACAAACAAAAAGACGTATCGCGAGACGGACATGCCTACATCGAATCAGCTCATCCTCCTGATGATTTCAGTATACTTTTTGATGGGTCTATCTCTTTTTCTTCTCATACGTACAAAAATTTGATGTTCATGAAAGGTATGAAAATCAAAAAAGATATACAACTTCGCTTTTGCAGTGGGGTATTAACTAGTACCGGATATTTTAATTTTCATCCTGAACGTTTTCATATACATTAATAAATATACATATATCTCGATTCGTTTATTCCTTGTGTGCGTAACAAAAATAGATATAAAAAAGGCTGTCTTTAATAGGCGCCAAAGAACTCAACCGATCTTTATGAAATTTTCACAATATATATGTATACAATGTATACTTGGGTTCACTGGGTACAGCATAGAAAATATGTAGTTTTGGAAAAGTAGGCGGAGCCACGCCCCCAGGATATATAAAGTTTCAATTCGTCATAACTCCGAACTTTTTTGATCTAAATTAATGAAATTTGGATATATGTGTCACTTAGTCAATATCTACATAATTTTTCAAAAGTGGGCGGTGCCACGCCCACATATTTTGTGTTTTGTTTTCCTCTTGAAATTTCACGATATGTTCAGGAGTTCGGTGGGCACGACACAGTCTGCATAAACTTTTGGAAAAGCCCCCAGGTTATATAAAGCTACAGTTCGTTATAGTTAGGAGTTTATTTGGTTCAGGTTAATGACGTTTTATATATAGATGTGTTCTATGTATCAAAACGTCAAAACAACGTATACCGGGTTTGCTAGTATAATATAAAATGGAGAAAGCAAACAACGAATTTCAGCATTCTTTTGTAAAACTGAGAGACTAGTTTGCGTTCAAATAGACAGACGGACGGAGACACGGGCATGGCTAAATCGACTCCGCTCATCGTACTGATCATTTTAGTCAACTTTTCTCTTCTTGTTCTCATACTTGCATACATTTAAGGTTTATAAAAGGTATGAAAATCAAAAAAGGTATATAACTTCGCTAATGCAGTGGGCTACTAACTACGTGCCTGAATATTTTGCTTGTGTGTTTCCCGATTTGGCTAATTTTTGGCAGAAGTATAATACATACTACTAAGAAGCAGCTGACCAATTTTCATTGAAATATCAAGATTGAATTATAAACGATTGCCTTTGCAATTAGCAGAAATTGTATGCTGAAAAGTGGGCGGCGCCACGCCTACTTCTTGAAAAATGACAACATTTTTTTGCAGCCCAATTTTTCTTGAAAAACTTATTATGTGTGCAAAATCTGATTGATATAACTTGCTTGGTTGTAGAAATATCGCTTTTTAAATTTTACAAAAAAATTTTTCAGAACTATGTTCAAAAACTGGGCCTGGACTTTAACCGATCTCGCCCATTTTTACAGCAAACAGTTACCTATATATATAGAACAGTACCTGGGTGACCTAACCTTGCTCGGTGGCAACCCTAGAGGCAATCCCACTTAAAAATATTCTGGTTGGTATACGGCCTCAAATACCTTCCGTTTGATACCCTCTCTCTATGGCGCGATATACAACAGGTATATCATCATAAACCTCCTAAGAGATTTTGCCCCAAGCTTCTCTTCCAATTTGTGGTGTGCCGATTTGAATTTTCCCTAGAAATTGGTGGGACCTACAGTTTTCTACAGTTTTCTACAAAGGAGACGAATTTTTGCTGAGAAGCCTGTCATGGCAGAAATACACTCGGAGAGTTTGCCAAACCACTGCCCAGGGGCGACCCCGTTTTGAAAAACTTTTTTTCAAATCACTTTTGATGTTACCTGTACCAGGGCTCGACCCATGGACCTTCGGTGTGGTAGGCCGGCAACACTACTTTCACACCACGGCGGCCGTTTGCCATATATTGCTTAATATTTAAAAAAAAAATTGGAAAAGTGGCAACCCTCTAAGCTTCCTTTAGTGGCAACATCCAAGTAGAAAATCTTAGAAGGAATCATACTATCCATCTACCAAATTCCATCGAAATCGGTTTAGCCGTTCACGAGATAGTGGTCGATATCTGAAGGAATAAATAAAATGCGGTCAGGTGGCAACGCTAGGTGGCAACCCTACTCGAAAATACTTTGGTACGGCGTAAAATACCTTTCATTTGATACCCATATTCCCATATATTGCTTAATATTTAAAAAAAATTGATATAGGTGGCATCCCTGTGAACCACCCCAAGTGGCAACACCAAAGTAGAAAATCTTAAAACAAAGGTTACTACCCATATACCATATTTCATCCAAATCGGTTAAGTCGTTCCTGAGATAGTAGTGGATATACAAATATACAACTATACAAATATACAAGAATAACTCGTTTAGGCCCGGTTTTTCAGTACAAGTTTAACTCAATTTGTCAGTTAAACTAAGCTTAAACTTGTTGCGCAGTTTTTCAGTCAACTTTAAACGAAGTTTAAACGTAGTTTAAGCGGTCAATTCGGCAGGGTTAAACTCTAGTTAACCTGTCAGCTGTTTTGCATATTTCATGGTTTTGGTTGTGGAACAATAAGCTGAACGCAATTAAGAAAGGACGATATTTTTATATTTAATTAAATACTGGATATATCATCTGACGAAAGTGATTATAGTGATGCAGAAATTGGCGAAATGCTAACTATTACAATACTGAGGAGAAGCAATGGCGTTGAATATGTATACAAATATTATCTGTTGCCGTATCTAGATAAAGAAAAAACCAATGTTGCCGTATAAAACGCAAATATTAAAAGCGGCCTTAAACTCACACTGAAAAACCGCTCTGCAGTTTAACTGGAGTTTAAATTTATGCCGAGTTTAAGCAAACTTAGTTTAAACTGAGCTTAACCAAGGACTGAAAAACCGGGCCTTAAAGTTATAAGTATAAATTTCGTTTCGACAAATCAATTTTTGGCGGAGTTATGGCATAATATATAGCGGCCAAAATCGCCCAGATGGTTAGATGACCATTTAAAGAAGAAGTATGGCATAAACAGTTTTGTGGAATAGTCCACTATAAAAAGGGCGGGGCCACGCCCATTTCCGAAAATATTAAGTTTTTGGATTTCTTTGTTTACGGAAACTTTAAAAGTGAAATATAAATGATGTAAAGCTGTTTTACGCAAAGTTATTGGCTATTTAATATATCTACGATCCTCTTCAAAATCTTTCATATAAAAGAGGGCGTGAACCTTAACCGATGCCGCCCATTTTTTCCTCGAACATTACTTGCTCACCTGGAAGCATACGTGCTGAATTGCGTTTCGATATCTTGAACGGTGTTTGATTTATGATTAATATTATTTCTAAATTTGACTTAATCAAAAGTGGGCGGTGGCACACCCATTTTCAAAAATTTCTCGAAAACTTTATTTTATGCCTCAATCTCAATGTTGTCACCAAATTTTATCCTTATAGGTGTATTATGCACTGAGTAATCACTTTTTTTGTGTTTTCGAAAATATTCTATATATAAAAATTGGGCGTGGCTATAGTCCGATTTCGCCCATTGTAAATAGCGCTCGGAGATGAGCGCCAAGAAACCCGAACACCAAATTTCATTAAGATATCTCGAAATTTACTCAAGTTATCGTGTTCACAGACGGACGGACGGACGGGCATGGCTTAATCAATACAACAACACTGCCTACTGGGACAACACAATGCTCTTCGCTTTGAGCTCAGATCGAACGTGTGGAAAATTTTTGGCAAACTAGTAGCAACGGTTCCCAAAATGTATATATGTATGTACGTGTTAAAATATGTATGTAAACTCAATAGCTAAGAAATAGGGTGGCGGTAAACATTTTTTTTGTGGAATCTATCAAAAATTACTCTTTGTTCCTCTATTTAGCTTTTGAGTACCTATAAGTATTTTTTTTCCGCCCAATTCTAACAATTTACTTCGTAATGCGTTTAACAAAATTTTTTTTTTTACTTTATATTTCCGCAAATTTGTGATTTTAAAATTTTAATTTTTTTGATACGCTCGAAAAAATATTATTTATTTATTATGATTTCTTAATTTCTTTTTCAATTAAAATTGAAACCAAAATTATTTCATAAAACTCGCCAGAAAAAATGTACAATACGTAAAAAAATGTATATTTTTAAAATTATGGCACACCCCAAAGTGAATTTACTTTGAAACGAGAATGTACGTATATATGTGTATATGTATGCAAATTACCGCGGCCTAATATTTTGCTTGGGTATACTTGCGGTTCTTCCGTATTCTCCTTCTTCAAACTTGTTCTTACTAGTGCTGTAAAGTAAGGAAGCCAAAATCCCGAAATGGAGTTAGATCCCGAAGTCACCACTTGACTTAATTAGTCCCGAGAAATCTTTTTTCTGCTAAATAAAAACAAAAAAGAAAGAAAAAAATCGGCAGGTTTATTCTTTTGCAATATAGTGACAACAACAACACAATAGAGACGTTTGGGGCACAACTATCTTTGTCAAACACTGTACAGCAAAACCAAAATCACAAAACAAACTTTTCACAAATTTCAATTTTTCCACGAAACAAGGAATTTCTTTATTAGGCCCCACGTTGGGCGCCAATTTGTCACCACCTTAATGACCACTTCGGGATCGCTAATGGGTGACAATTAGAATATACAGCCGGCTAAACCCAGTGAAGACGGTGGGGTTACCAACTGCTCCAAAAGGAAGGGGGTTGGGGATGGGTATAATTTCTACACCAAGAAAGATATAACAGAAGGTAATCACAACTACTCACAACGCCAATTAACAAATCTACGACAAACAAATAGTTTTGTGGCGCATCCGAGGTGAGGTCCAACCAAGAGGTTACGAATCCACTCGCACAGTCCCTGAGCTGCCAAGGACAACTTTAACCCGCCAAGTGACTGGGCTCTGGGTGCGGGATGCTAAAAGGATGGGATGACACGGGGAGAGAAAACAAAAGGGCAGAAAACAAACAACAACAACCAAACACGATACTAATATAGTCGGAGTGTGTTCCGGCTCAGAGCTCCTGCGGTGTCCACCACCACACCACCACCAAAAATTAAGAACACGATTATCCTGCTTGGAAACACAAACGACTTCGATGAAGGATTGGAAACAAATCTTTCCAACCTTTGGACTGCCAGTTTCAGAATTGATTGGACAGACAGACGACATGGCTAACTTGACTCAGCTCATTGCCCTGATCATTTAGGTATGCTTATTGGTGGGTCTATCGCTTCTTCTTATCATTATTATAAACATCGGACCAAAGTTATAATACAAGGTGGCGCAAAAGTAATCCTCCTATCAGAAAATACTATACATTTTGCGATTGGCCCCTAAAGTCAGTTCTGTTTTGACATTTGTGTAGTAAACACATGCGAAATACACGTTAACAAACAATGCCATGCTACACTGCTACAGAACGCGGAATATTGCTGACTATTTATTTGACCAATAATCGGTCGGTGAAAAGCGGTTACTGCACAAAAGTAATCCTCCTATCAGAAAATGCTATAAATTTTGCGATTGGCCCCTAAAGTCAGTTCTGTTTTGACATTTGTGTAGTAAACACATCCGAAATACACGTTAATAAACAATGTTACGCTACACTGCTCCAGAACGCGGAATATTGCTGACTCTTTATTTGACCAATAATCGGTCGGGGCCAAACGGTTACTGTGAATGGTGAGCGCTACAAAGCAATGATCAACGAGTTCTTTTTGCCGCAACTTGATGAAATGGGATTGGAAAACATGTGGTTCCAACAAGACGGTGCAACAGCACACACTGCACGTGCCACAACCGATATGCTGAACATCGGAAGCTTACTTTTGCGCCACCTTGTATGTTAAACATTTCTGAAACGGATCGCTTAGAATTTAAAAAAATTAGTTTTGATCAATAATGGATTTGGTGGCTGTTGCCAATACAAACAAATGCCTACCTTTGATTTTTGGAAAAAAATGTGTATCCTGTTTTGTGGAAATTTGGAAAATTTTATCTTTTTTATATCAAATAATATACTGTACCGATTTTGAAAATTTAAACGGCAGTGTTCTCGCTTCCAAAAACTCTTCAAGAGCACATTTTTTATTTCATTAAAACTTAATTTTAAATATAATTTTGTTGTTGGTTTTATGACCTGTTAATTTTTACATATTTTTGTAAGTTCAACGAGCTCAAGACCAGTTGATAATAATTCTTAGTTAATTATTATGATTTTTGATTAGAGGAAAAATTGGAAGCAACAACCATAAACAGGCTATAGCTATAGTACTCTCTAAGATAATCCATTAAGAAAAAATGGCCCGGAATTCGGATGGCAGTTATCAAAACTTAAGCACTTTCTGCTCTGTGATTTTTTAACAAAATTGCATTTTTTTTTATTCATAATGCTGTAAAAATCTTTGAGTTAGACACAGCGTTATGCTGGAATAATTAAATTTAAGATAATGGGCACGAAAAGTATAAGTGACATCTTGTCCACAAACATTCGGAGTATTTAACTACATTTTCAGTGAAATCTCGCTGGTTCGTTTTCGCGAAATATCACTTGAACCCTTATGAAGCTTGACCAAAAAATCTCTTCAACAATAGCTTTTGCGCATTTGTTGGTGTAGATGGCAGCAGTGCTTACATAACTTACATAACTTACTTACAAAAAAAATTTAAACGTACTTCTAAATTAAAGAATTTATTCTTATTTTAGACAGTAGTTCTACTTCTCTGTAATGTTAATGCAAATACCAAAAGCCACATGATGACATGATATAAGGTTTTTTCATACGAATCCGTCCTCAAAAACTTCCCATCATGTCAAGGACTGTGAAACCCCAAAATTGGTATGATATATATATATATATTTATAGAGTTATGTTCAAAAAATATTTTTTGACATGAGAAAAGTTTGTGGCTGGTTATAATTATTTTGTTTATTCACACTTAAACAATTTAATTTAATTTTATTATTTTTATTTAGCAGAAAGTGTTCAAGTTATGATAACTGGCACCCAAATGCCGGCCTATTTTTTTTACAAATGTGGTATTTTTGTTGTGTGAAAACTTGCTCTCGAACAATTTTTTTGGCGTGGTTTTTGCACCGATTTTAAAAATATATATATTCAAAACTAATATTTAAAGGAATAAAAAGTGTGCTTTTGTAGAGTTTTTGGAAGCGGGAATACTGCCATTTGAATTATCAAAATCGGTCCGGCATATCGGAAGTTATTGAACTTTTATACAAAAAGGACAAGCAAATTCACTTGGCGATAAAACAGGATACAACATTTTTTTCCAAAAATCAAAGATAGGCATTTATTTGTATTTTCAATAGCCACCAAATGAGACCATTATTGATCAAAAATAAATTGTTTCGATTTTAAGTGATCCGTTTCAAAAATTCTTACCAAATACCATATCACGTTCATGAAAAGTATAAAAGTAATTGGCCACCCTGGTTAAGCAAGTTGAAAGTTTTATTGCTCGTATATTTCAAAGTTAAATAAATTGGTTTAAAGTGTTAAACAATTGTGAAAATCGCTAAATATATGTTAATCTGCTTCCTGTTGATCGGAAGTGAATGACTGTGTTTTGCTATCTGGTGTGCTTTTTGTGAAAATTCATAAAAGCGCTTCAAGAATATAATTGCATTGCAGCAACAACAAATAGTGCATACAAGTAATACACTTTGCGTCATTATCTACTCGTCTAACACTTGTTAAGAGGGCAAGAGCGCCACCTGTGCGTAAAGTTTTTCTATTGATCAGATTAAATTAAGGTGACCAGACGAATCAATAAATATCATAAATTGCGATGTCTACTGCTGGCCCCTCATCTGCTACACTTAAACGTAGACTAAGCAAGGAGAACCCAACTGCAAAAGTGGCTGAGATTGATGATGGTGTCACCCTTGCGACTGTTTTTGATAAACTAAAAGATCTCGAAGAGAAAGTTGATCGTCATACGGAACAATTGCGGCCTCTAATTGAAAGTGTAGCCGACAGACTAACTGAGGTAGAAAACAAGATTTCAAAGCGAATCGAGGAAGAAGTATCTCCGCTTAATGCTATGGTTGCCGTCATCAGCCCGAATTACTGTTTTGGAAACGAACGCGGTGAAATTTGAGCGGGAAATGGCTTCCATGAAAAACATAATAACTGATATCATGGAACAGAGTGCTGCGCCTGATATTTCCGCTGATGCGGTTGTATTTGGCGTACCCTACTATGAAGGCGAAAACTTCAAAACTATATTTAACATGGTTTTTCGGGCTATTGACTTCCTGGCTCCTCAAATAAGGGATATTTTTCGAACGAACCCCTCAACCTCAAATGTAAACAGTGCCATTATCATCAAATTTCACTCGCCTCTAGACCGCAATCGTACCCTGCGAGCTTTTCGTGAGCAACGTAAAAAAATCAAGCCAGCTATTCCGTTGCTTCCTCTTGGTAGGGAGGGATCCTTTCATATTTATGAAAGCCTCTCTAAAGAAAATAGAGTTCTGCTACAATAAGCTGTTAAACTGCGTCGAAATGGGAAGCTGAAGTCGGTTTTCACAATAAGAGGTCTGGTTTACGTGAGAAGCGACAGCGCTGCGGACAGCCGGCCGACAGGTATTAGCTGTGTAGAGGACTTGCATCAGTTTCGCTAGTTTAGTCTTAAGCATATTTCCTAGTTGTGGTGCATTAGTTTTTGTAAAGGTAGTTAAACTCAGTTATTGCATATTATCAATTTTGTTATTTTCTTGTTGTCTTAAAGTTGCTTTTAACTTGTGCTATGCTAATGATGGTAGACTATAATGCGAATGGCAAAAGGGTTTTAACGTGGTTCATTTTAATGCTAGAAGCCTTAATAATGAGAAAATGGATCAGGTGAGGAGAATATTTGAACAGTCTTCGGTGGATGTTATATGTGTATCGGAGACATGGTTCAGGAATGAGATAAAGGATGCACATTTTGAAATTGAGGGTTATACTATACATCGGAATGATCGAATGGATAAAAAGGGTGGAGGGGTAGCTATTTACTGTAAAAAATACCTTAAATCGAGAATAGTATCCCATGCTGGGGAAGGTACAACGGAGTACTTGTTGGTGGAGGTGTTCAATTCCCTGTCTAAGGTCCTTTTGTCTTGCGTGTATAATCCCAATAGATGTTTAAGTATAAACGATTTCTTTAGTGCGTTGTCGGTAGTAGCAGTGGATTATGATGAAATAATAGTCTGTGGTGATTTTAATGTAAATATGTTATGTCGTGATATGTACAGCTCCCGGCTTCTAGATGATGTGTCTAGTGTTGGTCTTTCCTTAGTGAATTCCTCTGTACCGGATAGGTACGGTATTACCTGTTGTCCTAGTCTACTCGATTATTTCATTGTGTCCGATTTGCCTCCTGCCTTAAAATTCGACCAAATTTCGTTTGTGTGTGATCATGATCTAATTTTCTGTTCCTTTGACATTACTTTTGACCATGATAATTTAGTTTCTGTTCCTCGTAGTTTTCCTGACTATCGCTCGACTAATTTTAACAACTTGAGTACCGATATATCTTGTGTTCACTGGACTTATTGCTGGAGCTTGCCATTGGTAAATGATAAGCTCAACTTTTCAAATAGTATACTTTTATCACTTTATAATGCTCATGTACCGATGCGCAACGCTCAAAGAAAGTTACGATCTTGTCCATGGCTCAACAAAACTGCTCGTGATATAATTATAAAACGTAACAAAGCCTATGCGGTATGGAAAAGAAATCGAACAGATATGAACTGGCGTGCGTATACGAATATACGAAATGTAGCTACTGCCACTATAAAACACGAGAAGCGGTCATACTTTCGTAGAATGTTAAAATGCGAACTTACAAATAATGTGTTGTAGCGTAACTTGAACAGTCTCCGTGTGCATGTTAAAGACAACACAGATCGCTCGCTTGACCCTGAAGATCTGAATGCTGTGTTCGTAAATTGTGCTAACTCTCCCAATGATCCAAGCACCCACCCGATTCCTTGTCCTGTGAATTTTTCTCAACAATTTGAATTTTGTGCTATGTCGTAGCATGATGTGGTGAGATGCATTTATAAGGTATGCTCAAATGCTATTGGTGCAGATGGAATTCCGATAAAATTTATAAAAATTATTCTTCCACAGATACTGCCAACCCTGACCCATATTATCAACCACGGCATCACAACCTCTTGCTTTCCTGATGTGTCGAAGATTGCTACTGTTATTCCTATAGCTAAAAATAAGACAGCCAGCTGTCTAAGTGATTTTCGTCCCAAAAGCATTCTACCTGCACTGTCAAAGACCTTTGAGGCCTTATTATCTGAACAGATTCATTCACATATTGATAAATTCAAACTACTTTCCCCATTCCAGTCTGGCTTTAGAGCAAAGAGCAAAGCATAGCTGCTCAACTGCAATTATTAAAATCCTGGATGATATACGGGCCCCCTATGACAGTGACATGATAACAATGTTGTGTTTGCTTGACTTTTCCAAAGCGTTTGACTCTGTTAACCACACGTTGTTATGTATGAAGTTAAAGTCTTATTTCGCTTTTGGTGACGCTGCGGTAAGTCTCATGAGGAGTTATCTGGGTGGTAGAGCACAACGAGTGAAGGTGGGGTCGCAGCTCTCTAGTCTCAAGTTTTTGTTTAGTGGTGTACCACAGGGATCTATACTTGGACCGTTATTATTTAGCACCTGTTTGTATGCGCAAATGCATGCTTATGCAGATGATATACAACTGTATATGTCTGGAACACATGCACAAGCCTCTCAACTTTGTGCCAAGTTTAATAGCGACTTGTCAGCTATATTGTCTTGGGCGCAAATAAATTGTATTTCCCTTAATAGTGAAAAGTAGTATGTCTTACCCATATCTAAAAAGAAATTTAATTCTTTGGATCTCCCAGCTTTATGCATTAATAATTAGAGCCTCAAATATGTGTCTAAAGTAAACAATCTGGGGGTGGTTATTAACTCTAGTCTCATGTAATGATCATATTAACGCTGTTATAAGTAAAGTTTACTACACTCTACGTAATTTACGAATGTCTGCGGCCTTCACCCCACTTGGAATAAGAAAGCAGCTTGCAATACAACTAATACTACCAATTATCTGCTATTCAGAATGCATATACTGCAAATTAGACTCTAAATCGGCACATAAGACTGATGTCGTCTGTAAGCATGTCACGCGGTATGTCTCCGGTTTGGCAAAGTATGAGCAACAACCTGCGTGAAGAACGAGTCTCTTAGGTTGTGAAATATTTGAGTATCTTAAGGCAAGAAACTGTATCTTTCTGTGTCGCGTGATTGCTGATAAAATGCCTACTTACTTATATAATAAGCTAACATTCTCTGGATCTGTTCGCATAAGTGATTTGATCGTGCCCAGCTACAATTATCTAAACTCTGCAAGACTTTTCTTCGTCAATGCTATCCGCATATGGAACTCTATCCCCAATTCGGTTCACAACAGCTTAAGTAAAGGCAATTTTCAGAATGTTATATTTTCTTCCTTCGGTAAGATATATGCAAATTAAAAACTGAGTGCAGCTACTTATAGTCTAGTCAATCATTGTTGTAAAATATTGTTGTTATGTGTCCTTGTAACTATTGTCCCCCTTATATTAATACGGCTAATACTTTATTCTTTCTTGTTTTTGTTCTCAATATTGTACCTGTAATAGTATATACATTTTTAAGTTTTCAGTTTTAAGAATTATTTTTAATTTTATGTAATCACTGTTTCAATATAAAAGATCAACCAGGATCTTATTGTGATAATACTGACAATCAATAAATGAATGAATGATATTAGCCCACACACTAATATAGTGCCTCAAACGTTGTCTGTTTGAAATTTTAGTAAAGTTGTAAGTTTTTAGTGGCAACGCTGATTGCGATTGTGCTTATGGAGTACATTTTGCAGAACGAAACTTGTTGCCTATTGAATCCTCATAGACATACTAACTTAAGCAGAGTAAATCAAATAAATAAACCTAACTAAACGGGAAAATGACCGCAATATGAAGATAATTTAAATATTTACAATATAGTGGGAAAGCCTTAAGAAAATCCTAAATGTACTCACATATTTCAACGTGTACATTGATTGAATCAAATGATATTAAGGTAAAATAATATAAACGAATAAAAATTTATAGGCAGCATAAATGTGTGTGTATAAATTAGTCGTGTTTCTAATACATGATACGTTTACTGCACTTTGAACTTATCCTAAGGGAGGAAAAATGTATTTTATAAAATTGTGGGACAAAATGCTAACAATCAACGCTTCATAATATATCCAAACGGGAGATAGGATTTATAAGCAATTGAATCAATGCTTTTAGTAAATATAGCTTGGAAATTTTAATAAGAGTAAATTCCCAGTCATTGAATGTCAAACACTCAACAGCACGTTTCTAAAGTCTTCACTGAAAAGCCGTACATCAGTTACATTTTAAAACGCACCCATTGTCACGACGAACAACTTCGCATCGGCGCGGTAATAAGATGCCCTCGTATCAGTTTATGTATCAGTAATAGTAAGTATGTATTCCTGTTCATTTATGTCTTTTTTTTCTTGTGTTAAAGTGTGTACTTTTCAACTTTTCTACTATCATCTGACTGCTCTCAACTAAAAGCAAAGTTGTCCTTCTTAGGTAATATTTGCTAATAAAACAATCTAAGTTAAAATGTAGAAGTGTGAAAAATGCTAGCTAATGCGGAAAATGGGGCTAACGACAGCTTGCATACAGTGGCTTTACACCGGAAGCCCCTTTTTGTAACCAAACATTTCTTATACCAACTTTTAAAATAAAAAATTTTTAGTCAGTCACCCATTAATGTTCATTCATTGTTCATGCTTCAAAGTAATCCATACTTTAAATAATCTTATAATACATTTGTTAATAATTCTTTTGACCTGAACCTTATACAATCCCACCTTCAAAAAACGTGTGGATACGCTTTATTCACTATTCGGCTGATAGTTTGTCTGACATACATACATTTCTATTTCTAGTAACGTTAATTTAGTGACTTTCTTCAGAAATCGATTAAACCTTATCGAGTAATATGTTCTGATTAATCGAACTATTTGCCTGTGAAAGCCAATTTATGAAACGTATTCGTTAATAACTTCGTAAATTTACTTTCCACCTATATTATCAGACCCGCCAAACGTAGTCCTGCCCCTCCCTCAGGCCTCTCTCTAATTCTTCGTCTCCGTCTCCGTCTCCTTCATTTAATAATTAATATTTGAATTTGTAAAAAGTGTTTGTTGAGCTCAAGGCCTTTTTATACCTTTCATGAACATGAAATGGTATTATAACTGTGGTCCGATGTTTTGCAAGTATGAGAAGAAGAAGAGATAGACCCACCAATAAGTATACCGAAATGCTAAGGGTGATGAGCTGAGTCGATTTAGCCATGTCCGTCTGTCCGTCTGTTTGTTTGAACGCAAACTAGTCCCTCAGTTTTAGAGATGTCTGGATGTAATTTGGTATGGGGCCGTCATTTTGTAGGGCATTAATCATTTGTCGGAACCAGCAAGATCGGACCAATACAACGAATAGCTCCCATACAATCGATTGTTCGGATAAACGGGGTTTGGCCTATAACTGCTGCAATTAAAAAGCTAGGAACTTAAAATTTTGCAGGTTTGGCACTTATAATATGTGTAATGTGTGTAGTAAAAAATTGCATATATATTTTAAACAGATATTATATAAACAAATGTATTTAAAATTAAATCTTCATATCAATAATAAATCGCAATATTCTTGAAATGTTGCAGCTTTTCCGATGCTGCTATTAATATATAGATATAGACTTACAGATATTGCTATTATGGTGTTTTGATGATGGTTCAATTGTGAAAATTAATTTTGACTAACTGAATTGCTGGTATATGAGGGTTGCCTTTTATATCTTGCGCTAATAATGAAAACACAGACAAATATTAAGGAAAATAGTTTTATTGTTTTTCAAAATATTCTCCAACCAAGTCAATACACTTCTGCATTCGCTTGAACCAATTTTCAAAGCACTATTGCCACTCAGAAGAGGATACCTCTAAAACGAGCTGTTTGAAGGCTTCCAGCTCCTTCAGGCGTTGAAAATTTTGACTTCGCTTTTTTTTTGATGTTCAGGAATAAAAAGAAATCATTAGGTGCCAAATCAGGGCTGTAAGGCGGATGACCCATCCATTCGACCTTTTGAATCCTCAAAACTCTCTTGTGTGAATCGATACGTGAGAGCTCGCATTGTCTTGGCGAAGAATGATTGGCTAAGTAAGTGTGATGATTCAACACCAAAAGTAGAAGTAAGTTGATTGATGCACTCCTGTCTCGATAATCCACGTCGAAAATCGTAGTAAATCATCACACAAAAATGTTCCCGACTTAATTCCATTTTTAGGCAATATGAATTTTTAAACTCACTATAAATAAACACAAATAAAACTCGTGAGTGAAAACGTTATATGCAAGTTTATCCCTTTCCGACCTGAAGCAAATCTAGCCAATAAATTTGTTCGCATCTTTGGACCCTATTAATTTAACCATTGTAGAAAGTAGCCAAAAAGTTTGTTTACCAAATTTTCATTGTATCCTTTATTTCCACCTTTTACCTTGTACAATTGTGTTTGTCAGTTTAAATTGTCGAAAATATTAAATTTCAGGAAACATTGAGATTTAAACCTACACGCACAACTGTGCGTACACGCTCGGAAAGGGGTATGCCAAAAAATACCAAACTTTACGATAAAAATATCTAATTACAGCTAATCACATGTAGTGTTGTGAAGGCGCAAAATATAAAAGGCAACCCTCGTACTTGCTGTAATCAGGAACCATTGATGTTTTCGTAGTTGTTGCTGTCGCTACTAAGGTTGATGGGTGGTTTAAACTGATTATGTTTAGCTTTCTTTGTAGTGATGACGATATTTGTAAAATAACGAAGATGAAAATACTATATTTCTTGACTATGATGTTGGTAGAAGAATTAATCGGTACACAATCGGTTATTTGTTACAGAGGTTATTGTCTTGTGCATATACTCGAAAAATGAATTATTAATAGTACTTATATTTTAATTTGCACAGGCAGTATCGCCAAATCAAGCTTAAGACTTCAATTATCAATTCAATATCTAATATTTCACGAACGTAAATATTTAAACAAGTTTATATTTAACATGTTATAAACGATACACTCCCATATAATCGATAGTTTTGATAAATGGGGTTTGGTCTATCAATTTTGCAATTAAAAAGCTAGGAACGTAAAATTTTGCAGGTTTGGTACTTATTATATATGTATGTGTGCTGTGAAAATCAGCCAAATCGGACTTACATAACATATAGCTTCCATACAATCAATTGTTCCGATAAATGGGTTTTGGGATATAACTATTGCAACTTAATAGCGAGGAACACAGAATTTGGCAGCTACAGTACTTATTACATATGCCATCAGGAGTGGACCAATTTATCGTATTTCTCCCATGCAACAAATTTTTCCGCTTAACGGGACTTGTGCTATGTAGCTTTAACTTAACAGGGTAAGACCATTACAATTTTGCAGAATTTGTACTAACTGGAAGTAAGGATCGGACACTTAAAACCGTGATGCGTATCTATGAAAAGTATAAACACTTCGGCACAGTCGAAGACAGCCCTTTCCTTACTTCTTTAAATTGAAATACAATATTAACTGTTTTTGTTGCGGCAGAATACTTCCTTTGCGGTGCGGTTTGGTTTCTGTGGCAAATGTTGCGGGTGTGGACTGTATAATTATTGCTGCTGACTTTATCCAATTTAAGTAAAAAGCGGCTTCCTTTTTTGTAGCTTAATACAATTCAAATAACTTTCTTTTGCACTTAATTTGCGATAGCAAAATTTTCAATATATAAAAGTAGTAAAAAGCGGGCGGTTCGTTCAGCAGTAAGGTATGTAATGTAATAATATAATAATCGAAAAATGCTAACTTCTAATTTTATTTGTCAAGATTTCGATCTCAATCTGAGATCATCATTAGAAACTGTGGACAAAAACAACAACTAGATAAAAATACACAAATACATCGTTACACAATGGAATTTACCGACTAACAAGATAAGCGAAACAATAATAGATGTAAGTAAAATAAATCAAAAATATAAACAATTTAAAACACCGTAAGAATAAACAGAAATATGTAAAAACAAGTAAGGAAGGGGCTGTCTTCGACTGTGCCGAAGACTTTATACCTTTCATTATTTATCAGCATCACGGTTTTAAGTGTCCGATCCATACTCACAATTAGTAAAAACTCTGCAAAACTGATAATATAAAGATACCTAGCCCAAACCCCATTTATCGGAACAATCGATTGTATGAGAGCTATATGTTATGCAAGTCCGATCTGAGTGATTTTCACTACATACATTACATATATAATAAATACTAAACCTGCTTTCCTAGCTTTTTAATTGCAAAATGTATAGCCCAAAATCCATTTATCGAGACTATCGATTGGATGGGAGCTCCGATCTTGCTGATTCCGACAAATGATTAATCTCATGCCAAATGGCGGCTCCATACCAAATTTCATCAAGATATCTCAAAAACTGAGGGACTAGTTTGCGTACAAACAGAAAGGCGGAAATGGCTAAATCGACTCCCCTACCAGAAACGCTGATTTTTTTAACTAACACACTCACACTCTAAATTTCAGGGCTGATCATGTACTGACCAAAATAGTGACAATTAGGGGTCGCCATTATCAGTGTGAGACAGATATATAATGATGTATAAAATTCTATGTATGCAAGAATAGCTCATCCAATTGAATCATGTGGTCAGTACTGACTGTCATTTGACTATCAAATGATCACCAGCAATGGTGCGTTTTCAAAATTCCCAGAAAATTTTTAACCGTCGCGAATTCTATGCGAAAACTCTAAAAATTTAAGTTGAGAATATTTATAAAAGCCAAAAGCGGCCTATTTGAACCATTTTTATTGAAGATAAATATTTAAAAATGAAGAAAAGAGCATATCAAAGCTCCATTAAAAAAGAAAAAATACAAAAAGTTGGCAGAATGCGTGGGGCGCACCAAAATAATTGATTCGGGAAATTTAATACAAGTGTTAAGTGTTGATGCAGTTGCATTTCCAGTCGCGGAAAGTGTTTCTGCAACCGAAAGTTTTGCTCCGCTGCCGATTGCGTCGAAAAGTGTATTTCCGCTCTGGGAGGACTTCGCTCCTGAAAGTGGTTCACGTCATGATGCAGTTGCATCTGAAAATGTGCTCCAGCCGATTGATTGATAGCGGCCACACACCAAACTTTGATGAAACTAAAATACTGCAACAAGAACAACACTATAACAAACGCTTCACACTAGAAATGTTACACATTATTAATACTCCGACTAACACAAGACTCAACTATAAGAACGACGTTGATCACACAGCACATATCTATAAACATCTGCTCACTAAAAAACAGTAACATACTCCACGTCACAGAGAGCAGACGTGTTAATAAAAGTATGTATTTATGTGATATTTAAAATGCAAAATTTGTTTATTGTTAATTGTTTATTTTTGTTAGTTGCTACAATCCTGAAGATGATTGCCGTTGAGCAGTAGAAATATATCGATTTTAACAAAAAAATCAAAATGTGTTTTTAATTTTTATAATTATTGAACACGAACCTCAAGCCAGCAAAGAAATACAAATTTAAGGAGAAAAGGTCGCCAAAAATTTCATAATTTATATGTATATTATTTATCTTCATTTAAATCAAAAAAGACAAGAAATGTTCAAGTAATTTTAAGATGTTAAGAAATAAATTTTTCTGTATTTAAAAAATCATTTTTACATTGGTCAGTTGTGACATTATTATGGTCATCACTGGTATAAACAGTAGTGCATCATTTTTGACAGTCAATGATAGTCTTATAGACAGCACTGATCCAATAACTCAAGTGGGAGTGAGCAGTACAGCTGTATGCTTAATTAAAAGGCGATTTACTGTGTTAGAGTGAAATAAAAGCTCACACGTACACAGTTGCTTACATCAGCTTTGCGCAAGCCCTCTTGTGTTCGTGATGTAAAGTTTGTTTGGAGTGCTGACAATTAGACTGACAGTACTGACGATCAGATGTTATGTCAAATCACAGTCAGTGTTCTGGTAGGGTCAGCTCATCGCCCTGATGATTTCGGTATACTTATTGGTGGGGCTATCTCTTCTTCTTCTCATATACAAACATCGGACCAAGTTTATAATACCATTTCATGCTCATGAAAGGTATAACAACAATACATGAAGTGACAAACAAAAAGGCATACTCGTTTCTATGAGCATATCTATGTACATAAATACATACATACATGTTGCTATCATCCTACTGTTTTGATGTGTTATATGGTGATTCCAACTATTGCACTGTTGTTGTCTTAAAACTAAGTCCCGGTAAACGCGCGCTAGCTGATCAGTGTCTATCTTATAGTTCATACTTTTGTTATTAGGGGTGTTCGTAATATGCAGCACCTCCTCGTGTAAAATGGCTACATTATAGAAATCAGGGTAGTGCCCAGTATTCTTACAATGGGATGACAAAGCTGTCTTGTTGTCCGAAAAACTGCTTCTTAATTTTACATTTGACCTATGTGCGGAAATCCTTGTCTTGAGTTTTAATTTCGTTGTCCCCACATATACCATATCGCATACATGGGACCCGTCACCATTACACGGAATCCTGTAAACTACATCAGTATGCATGAAAATTTTAAAATCAAATGAAATTTTTTTTAGTAGGCCATGAAAAAACCCTTTAAAATCTAATTCGAAAAATGTCAAAAAAATTAAATTTCGCAGGCTCGAAAATTATTTTTTGGATATGCTTAGTGGAACTTTTTTTCCTGAGCCCAAAACCTATCGAAAAATCGATGGCGCGATATCGTTTAACTTTCGTTCATACAAATCGACCCACCCTAAGCCACACGTATGTATGTATATATGTACATAGGTATGCTCATAGAAACGAGTAAGCCTTTTTTTGCCACTTTATGTATTGTTTTTACATATTTTTGCTTAGTGTTGCGGTGTTTTGAATTGTTTATATTTTGGATTTATTTGACTTATACCTATCACGGTTGCCGTTTTGGCCGAAACGTACCATTTTTGGTACGCATTTTTTCGCCGGGTACGTTGGTACGCAACTTCCAAATTTGGTACGTTTTTGCCATTTTTACTTCAACGCAACTCCGATGGCACTGCTACAAATATCAGAACTGCATTTGAATCACTACAAAAAATTATTTAGTCCAAATGCTGTGTTTCTTTCACTCTCCTGCTTTACTGGCAGTAGAAGTGAAGTGGTACCACTTGTACCAACTGATACGTAGGAGTCTTTCTCTGTCATACGTCGCTTTGATATTTTTGGGAAAAGTTGTAAAGAGGTACCACTATTTGTTTGTGAAAAAAATAGCACCAGAAAATAGTGCTTATGAAATTAAAATTATTATCATATTTGTCTTAGTTCTGAAGCGGGAAAATAAAGATGGATAGGTAAGTTTTATAATCGGGGGAATATGCGCAAGCAAATGAATGGAATTGTGGACATTTTAATTTATTTATTTACTTCTACTCATTATAGGGCATATTTAGAAACATAAAATGTTATATGTTTTTAGTTTTTTAATTTTTATACATACACATATGTTAATATACATTTCATACATACCCCTTTTCTGTGTAAATTTATGTCAGCAGATGAACTGCTTAAAATTGTTTTAATAAATGTTATATTGTTTGCCTAGCAAATTATTTTGGTACATTTTTTTCGGTTTGGTACGAGTTTTGTTACGCAAAATTTCAGGCAAACGGCAACCGTGATACCTATTATTGTTTCGCTTATGTTGTTAGTCGGTGAAAGATACTTAATTGTGTAAAAGGGATTATGTATAGGGTATATTTGTGCATTTTTATCTAATTGTTGGTTTTGTCCACAGTTCCTGATGATGATCTCAGATTGGGATCGTAATATCGACCAATAAAATTAGAAATACAAAAAACATTTAATATTGTATTTCAATTTAAAAAGAGCCTTGAGATCAACAAACACTTTTTACAAATTTTAATAATTGAAGGCCAATAATAATTTACAAAAATTAATCATTGAAAACATTTAAAAATAATAATGGGTAAGAATTTCTGAAATGTATCACTTAAAATTGTGAAAATTATTTTTGATCAATAATAGTATTATTTGGTGGCTATTGACCGCAGAATCAAATGCCTATCTTTGATTTTTGGAAAAAAAGAAAATTTGATCCTGTTTAATAGCCAATTGAAAATGTTTGTACTTTTTATATCAAAGTTCAATAACTTCTGCTATACAGGACCGATTTTGATAATTCAAATGCCAATATTCTCGCTTCCAAAAACTCTTGAACAGTACATATTTTATTTCCTTAAATTTTAATTCGAAATATTCTTTTATTTTTAAATCGGTGCAGAACCACGCAGAGCAAGATTTCGCACAAAAAAAAAACCACATATGCAATATATTAGGTACTCTCTTAGATATTCCGTAGAGAAAAACGGCAAAGAGTGTGCTGTCTTTGGCTGTGCTGAAGGCTTTATACTAGGGCTGATGATTTTACCTAGGTAATGAAGTACTCGGGCCCATCAGGTAATGCCCGTTTACCCGGGTATTGGTCGGGTACCCGGGCATCGCTTATTGTATTGTGACAAACTTCTACTGTAAAAACATGTACGCATGCTTTAATTTATTTCAAATATTCAATACAATATATCAGGAGCACAGAATTTCCATGTAAGCAAGTATAAAACAAAATTCAGCTAGTACAGTTTTAGGCAATATATAAAGACCCTAAACGGAAAGCCCTGGTACAGGTAACATCAAAAGTGATTTGAAAAAAGTTTTTCAAAACGGGGTCGCCCCTCGGCAGTGGTTTGGCAAACTCTCCGAGTGTATTTCTGCCATGACAGGCTTCTCAGCAAAAATTCGTCTCCTTTGTAGATGCCGTTCGTAGTCGGCAAAAAACTGTAGGTCCCACCAATTTGTAGGGAAAATTCAAATCGGCACACCACAAATTGGAAGAGAAGCTTGGCGCAAAAATCTCTTAGGAGGTTTATGATGATATACCTGTTGTATATCGCGCCATAAAGAAAAAGAAACGGAAAGTTCTGAAGTTTCTTTGATTTTAAATTGTGATGAGAACATAAAGTTATTAGGAATAATATGATTTATAACTACTTTAAGAGCAGAAAACTATTGTGGAAAATAAATATATAAATATCCTTAAAGCGGTATTAATAAAATATTTTAAAAACGTTTTTAATTCGAAAATGGTTTTCGCCTTGATTTCTTCAGCCGGCGATTCGCATCTATCCTATATAGGCCCTACCTTATATATTTGCTTTTCATTACCTCTAAACATCCATCTCCAACGTATTCCCTGTAAAGGTTTTAGCCAAAATGCAGAGTACGAAATTTTGGCTTATATAATTAAAAGGCGAGATTTAGGTACTACCTATAGGATCGTAGAAACGAGTCAAAGCAATTATCCTTTTTATATTTTCTATAGCTAGGATGATTGTTTTTACCCAAAAAAGTGCAACCTTAATTTTAAAAGTTTTAAATCCACTTTGAGTTTGTCATCAAATTAAACATGGATAGAATTTCTATTTGCGGTTTTAATGTTTTAAACATTGCTGTAGTATTCAAACATTGTCGTATTTGTCAGTGTAGCTGATGTTTTTTTTTGAAAAAAGTCTTGTTTATAATCAAATATTTCGGCAAATGTAAAAGGAGCACAAAACATATATGGGCATTTCCATCGTAACTCGCGTTCATCAGAAACAATATTTTACTAGTTTAAGTCACTTTATGGTTTAGATTTAACATGTGCAAAGGATATGGCAATACCGTTATATCTAGCTAGAGGAGCTTTATTTAAAGTGCCAATTTTTTTTAAATAAAATTAGTAATTAAAAGAAAAATTAAGAAAAACCATCGGTAACTCGCGTTACAATTTTTAGCTCAGAGTTTTTTGAGCATTTTTCGAATCTTAAACTCTGTCAAGTGGCTTCCCTGAACTAATTTTTGATAATGGGATTTTATGAAGAATTGATGTAAGTATGTCATGGAAAAAAATTTGAGAGACTGCTTTACTTATTTTCAAATATATTTAAACAACACAGCCAAACAATCAAAAACAGAATATTGGGGATAATGAAAACAAAGATTAAATGGTTTGTTGTTCTTGCTTTATTCCAGAGTCTATCTTACAAAGAAGCCATTTAATTCACTGATTTTATATAATGATACATTTAGATTGGTTAATTTTGACCTCCAGCCATCGATCTCCATCTGTACAAATTGTGTTTGAACATACAATTTTTAAAATTATGGTTATTTTAAATACTGACCTCAAACGGGTTTTCAACTCTTTGGCACAAGTTAAGCGCTATAAAAGAGTTATAACTATCCAATTCTTCTTTAAATGGTCATCCAAACGCCTGGGCGATTTTGACCGTCCAACACATCTACAAAAGGGGGTTCTCATATCCGAGGCTTTGTTGTTGAATTTCATTGGACCGTTGTTTTATGTGGTGGGTCCCAAACCCAACGCACAACCCGTTTCGCGGGAGGTTGAATTCAATTACACGTTTGTATAGCGAGCCGCTTGATCCAAGACAGACGCCCGCTTGCAGCCGCACCACATGGTGATCAGACGCTGCAAGCCCTTAAACCGATTATGTCGGAGTAACTATCCAATTAGGGAAGTATTAATGAAAAGTGGTTATTATACTTTTATTTTAGAACACTTGATTAAAAATCGTAACTCGCGTTACACCCAAAAATCGCCAATAAAAATGTAACCTAATTAGCTGGAGTAAAAACAAAACAATCAGACGACAGGGCCGACCCATCTAATAGATCATATGTATTTTTATATAATTCTCATGAAGATTTTAAAAGGAAGAACATGCATTTCCCTCACTCGCGTTACATACCGAAAATATCTTTATATTTTTTTTAATATCTTCGGGACTATAAATAGGCTGTTGATGAAACTTTGTCAAATTTTTTATTGAGATACCAGCAGTGATTACTAAGTTTGGTGGATTGCTATGAGCTAAATACCATGACATTTGTGTCCTTTCAAAAAAGGTAACAAATCAACTTTTTTTTATGTTGACTATTTTTAAGCGGTATTTACTATGGTTAGACTCTTAATTTGACCAATATAACACACTGCTTTGAAAATTGGATGGTTTTGTTATAGCTTGTGTATAATATAAATCAAAACCAAGCCAAAAAAATTTCAGGATTTTTTTGTTCTCTGCTGAGGAAATGCCCATATGCTCAATTCAAAATCAAAATTCAAAATTTTGCGCCGCACAGGGGGAATAAGGAGGGCAACTACCTCTCCTCAACTCAACTTACGATTACTTTATGAAGGCATATACTTATATAACGCCTTTACCTCTTACGCATTCACATTTTTTTCTCTGGGGGCACAAATAAGAAAGTTGAGGCGACCTTGAAAGTTCGAATTACGATGTGTTCGTACCTAATCGTACTTAATTGGCGGTAACCACAACGTGGGTAGTTTTTCGAACAGTCATGCAATATATGGCAATATTCACCCTTCGTCGTAAACTATACGTGCGCTATAATTAATTTTTTATACTTTTCTAAGAAAAAAGTGCAACCCTTTTAATATGGGACGCTACAGGAATTATTTTTTCAATCGTTGACAACGTGCTACACATTTTTTTTTTGTATTAAAATCTTACAATGTTCCCTCAAAAAATGTAAACAATTATTCCAGTACCGTCTCGTATAAAAAAATTTTAATTGTTTTCTTGGAAAATATTAATATACTTATTTATAGGTCAATAGGTCTCTGAAGTATTTTGATATTTCTCGCATCGAAACTTGAAACAGGTTCTACTAGTACATGAAAATCTAGTGTTAAACTCGATCAGCCATATGGTATAAATTGCATGATTACTGGTAGACCAACCTTATTATTAAACATTACAAGTAAGGAAGTCTAAGTTCGGGTGGAACCGAACATTATATATGTCACTACCTATTATGTCATCCCAATTTACGCAGGTCTATTCTAATACTTTATATTCGTATTTGCGTTCAAATAGACAGACGGACAAACAGAAAGACGTATCGAGGGATGGACATGGCTACATCGCCTCAGCTCATCCTCCTGATTATTTCAGTATACTTTTTGATGGGTCTATCTCTTTTTCTTCTCATACGTACAAACATTTGATGTTCATGAAAGGTATGAAAATCAAAAACGATATACAACTTCGCTTTTGCAGTGGGGTATTAACTACTTTGCCGTATATTTTACTTTTCATCCTGAACGTTCTGATATACATAATTAAATATATATCCCGATTCGTTTATGCCGAATGAAGTAATTTACCTTGTGTGCGTAACAAAAATAGATATAAAAATAGGCGCCAAAGAACTCAACCGATATTTATGAAATTTTCACAATATATACTTGGGTTCACTGGGTACAGCATATACAATATAAAGTTTTGGAAAAGTAGGCGGAGACACTCCCCCAGGCTATATAAAGTTTCAATTCGTCATAACTCCGAACTTTTTTGGTCTAAATTAATGAAATTTGGATATATGTGTGACTTAGTCAATATCTACATAATTTTTCAAAAGTGGGCGGTGATACGCCCACATATTTTGTGTTTTGTTTTGCTCTTGAAGTTTCACGAAATGTTCAGGAGTTCGCTGGGCACGACACAGTCTGCATAAACTTTTGGAAAAGCCCCCAGGTTATATAAAGCTGCAGTTAGTTCTGTATAGTTAGGAGTTTATTTGGTTCAAGTTAATGGCATTTTATATATAGACGTCAAAACAACGTATACCTGGTTTGCTAGTATAATATAAAATGGAGAAAGCAAACAACGTATTTCAGCATTCTTTTGTAAAACTGAGAGACTACTTTGCGTTCAAATAGACGGACGGACGGAGAGACGAGCATGGCTAAATACACTCCGCTTATCGTACTGATCATTTTAGTGAACTTTTCTCTTCTTGTTCTCATACTTACATAAATTTAATGTTTATGAAGGTATAAAAATCAAAAAAGATATATAATTTCGCTTATGTAGTGGGCTACTAACTACGTGCCCGAATAGTTTGCTTGTGTGTTTCCCGACTTGGCAGAAGTATAATACATACTACTAAGAAGCAGCTGACAATTTTCATTGGAATATCAAGATTGAATTATAAGCGATTGCCTTTGAAAATAGCCGAAATTTTATGCTGAAAAGTGGGCGGCGCCACGCCTACTTCTTGAAAAATGAAAAAATTTTTTTGCGGCCGAGTTTTTCTTGAAAATCTTATTATGTGTGCAAAATCTAATTGATATAACTTGCTTGGTTGTAGAAATATCGCTTTTTAAATTTTACAAAAAAAATTTTTCAGAACTATGTTCAAAAACTGGGCGTGGACTTTAACCGATTTCGCCCATTTTTACAGCAAACAGTTACCTTTATATATAGAACATTATCACCAAATTTCTTTTCGACAAATCAATTTTTGGCGGAGTTATGGCATAAACAGTTTTGTGGAATAGTCCACTATAAAAGGGCGGGGCCACGCCCATTTTCGAAAATTTTAAGTTTTTGGATTTTTTTGTTTACGGAAACTTTAAAAGTGAAATATAAATCATGTAAAGCTATTTTAGGCAAAGTTATTGCCTATTTAATATATCTACGATCCTCTTCAAAATCTTTAATATAAAAGTGGGCGTGGACCTTAACCGATCCCGCCCACTTTTTGCTGGAATATTCCCTGCATACCTGAAAACCTGCGTGCTGAATTTCGTTTTGATATCTTGAACGGTTTTTGATTTATGATTAATATTATTTATAAATTTGACTTAATCAAAAGTAGGCGGTGCCACACCAATTTTCAAAAATTTCTTTAAAAATTTATTTTATGCCTCAATCTCAATGTATTCACCAAATTGTATCCTTATGGGTGTATTATGTACTGAGTAATCACTTTTTTGTTTTTGAAAATATTCTATACATAAAAAGTGGGCGTGGCTATCGTCGGATTTCGCCCATTTTAAATAGTGCTCGGTGATGAGTGCCAAGAAACCCGCATACCAAATTTCATTAAGATATCTCAAAATTTACTCCAGTTATCGTGTTCACAGGCGGACGGACGGACATGGCCTAATCAATTTCTCTTTTCGTCCTGAACATTTTGATATATATAAGTCAATATCTATCTTGATCCGTTTATGCCGTTATGTACTGCCGTGCACTACTAGGTATAAAAAGAAAAGTTCAGCATCCATATACTCGTATAGCTAAAACGCTGATTATGTCATTTTCGAAATATCAAGAACCCATGTTGAACATTGCTGATATTTTACAAATTTTAAACGAAATCCCAATGCAACTTGAAAATTTATTATTTAAATTAAAAGTGAAGGGCACAAAAATATATTATGAGACAAATTTCCATGGCTTTTGTTCAAAAAATGTAGATTATATGGACTTCAAACGATATATCAAATCCATGATTTCTTAATTTTCTTAAAATTAAAAGACGTGGTATATACTTATATTCTTCCTTAAATTTTTTAAACACTTTCTTAACAACATTTCGAACCTTTAGCAATTTTTTTAAATGTTTTCAGTTATAAATATGTACGTGCAAAACATAACCAAAATGCTGTTGAAATTATTGCAGAAGATATATTACAGCCAATATTAAAGGATTACAAATATGCAAAAAAAGTTATTTATTACAGTAGTCGACTACAGAGCTCCCCACAGGGAACATTGTGATACTGAAATATAAAAAAAAAATGTGTAGCACATTGTCAACGATTGAAAAAATTATTCCTGTAGCGTTCTTAGAAAAGAAAAAAAAATGTATTATAGCGCACGTATGGTTTACGACGAAGGGTGAATATTGCCATATATTGAATGACTGTTCAAAAACCTTTGTCCGATACCCTTTTGGGCATGAAAGGGAACAATTAGTCTCTTCATAGGACATTCTCAAACAAAATATATCAGTTCAACCCATATAAAGAGATCAAAACTGGAATTGGTCGCACGCTCCTTTGCGACTCATCCCGGATTTATCCTAGACTAATAGCATTTTTTGCAGGGTACTTTATTAAATATTAGTTTGTATGTATATATTATCTTCTAAGTTGCGTTCGATGTTACTTTTAAGGGATGCTTTAAAATTTTTTAATCTTTTCTTAACTCCCTTAGCACACAACTTATTCATTCTCTTTTCTCCAAGTTTCATACTACTTGTAATAGATATTTGTTTACATCTTCTCTTCTTAATCCTTCTATACTTTTTGTTATTGTATATCGCTGTAATCTCACGCATCTGTACTGCTGTTGTGATTTTCATATAATTGTCATCTTTTGTAGTCGTTCCCTCATATTCTGATGGACCCCTGTAGGAATTCTACCGCAAGACGCTAAATAATATCTTGCGCAAGCAGTACGACGGGGTTATCGTAGTACACTTCAATGCACTTAGTCTAAATGGTGATAAACTGGACTATGTCCGGGATCTATTTGCCAATTAGGCAAGTTGAGGTTATTTTCGTATCAGAAACCAGGTTTTCTCGAGATTCCCAGATGTTCATTATAGTATCCCTAACTTTAGTCTTACGCGTGTTGATCGAACAACAAAGAAGGCTGGAGGCGTAGCTATCTATTGCAAGTCGACTTTAAAAATCGGTGTTTTATCAGTATCAACCAACACTGATACGGAGTTCATTATAGCTGAAATATCTGACAACACAAGAAAGGTATTAGTGTCCTGTGTGCAGAACCCGCATAAGTGTTACCTGTTAGACTAATTTTTTGTTGTTGTTGTAGCGACTACTTAACCTGCCTAGGATGTCACCCCCCATCCAACATTGTCATCAGGCTCTTCTAACGGAAGTCCAAGAAACCTCGCGGCTTCAACAGGGGTGGACCAGAGTGAAATTGGTGTTAGAAGAGTGGGCTCAGTTGAGCAGATGAACAGATGGTTAGTATCGTGGGGAGACACGCCGCATGCCGGGCAGACATTTGGCATGTCAGGGTTCAGTCTGGATAGGTAAGAATTTAGTCTGTTACAGTATCCAGAACGAAGTTGGGCCAGCGTGACTCTTGTCTCCCTGGGCAGTTCGCGTTCCTCGTCGGCAACAGGTGGAGCTTGTGCCTTTAGGACTGCATTCACTGGGCGTGACCTGACAAAGGAGTTTACCGACTCCGTGTGGATGAGGTTGAGGGCCCGTCGGTGCACCTTTGGATCAAACGGCGAGAAGATGTGGTGCCGGATCTCGTCATAGTGCTTACGGAGGTGACTCCTTATTCTCCTGGGAGGCGGATTTTCGTTGAGCAGGTTCCTGTTCGGGTGCTGCGGTTTATAGCAGTTGAACAGGAATTGTCTGGTCAACATCTCGCAATGCTCTTTTACATCGAGCATTTTTTCCTCATTATGAAGATGGTGTTCAGGAGACATAAGGAGGCACCCCGTGGCAGTTCTGAGTGCGGTGTTTTGCCAGGCCTGCAACCTCCTCCAATGTGTGTCTGCTAACCCCGGCGACCATATTGGCGTCGCGTAGCTCAGAAGCGGCTGGCCGATTGCCTTGTACGTTGCCAGTAACGTTTCTTTGTCTTTACCCCAAGTACTGCCAGCTAGTGACTTGAGGATTTTGTTACGGCTTTGTACTTTGGTGGCAATCGCTGCTACATGAGCACCGTATTTGAACATGTTATCAAACGTGACCCCTAAGATTTTGGGATGTGTGACAGTCGGAAGCTTAATGCCGCCGACGTAGACGTCTAATTCCATGTTCGCCTGCGCTGTCCACGTCGTAAATAAGGTGGCCGAGGATTTGGTCGGTGACAATGTCAGGTTCCGTGCAGCGAAGAAACTGGAAAGGGTTGGCAGGTAAGAATTAATTCTCGAGCAGAGCTCATCGACGGAGGGTCCAGTCGCCAGGATCGTGCAGTCATCGGCGTAGGAGACGATCGAGACGCCTTCTGGTGGGGAAGGGAGCCTCAATATGTAATAATTAAACACAAGCGGGGATAGGACACCACCCTGTGGCACCCCTTGCTTAATTATACGTGGTTTTGATCTTTCGCCTCTAAATTCCACCGATGACTGCCGACCACTCAGGTAGTTGGCGGTCCAACGTTTTAGACAGGGGGGAAGGTTTGAATCTTCCAGGTCGTTAATGAGTTGCGCGTGATTAACAGTGTCAAAAGCTTTCGACAAGTCAAGCGCAACTAGCACGGTCCTGTCATTTGGGCGAGATTGGTTGAGACCGACACCTATCTGTGTGGTGATGGCGTTTAGCGCGGTGGTAGTGCTATGCATTTTGCGGAATCCATGCTGATGTTCGGCTAAACGTAGGTTAGCGGTGTAGTAAGGTAGCAAGACCGACTCCAGGGTCTTCACTACTGGCGAGAGGAGTGATATCGGTCGATATGACTCCCCCACGTTAGCCGGCTTGCCGGGCTTTAGTAGTGGCACCACCGTGGCCTGTTTCCATCTTTCTGGAATGACAAAGGTGGTCATGGACAGATTGAAGACGGTTGTTAGGTACCTTATTCCCTCGTGACCGAGATGTTTTAGCATCAGCATGGATATACCGTCTGGGCCAATAGATTTGGAGTTTTTGGACCCCCGTATGGCCTCCCGAACCTCTGTGGTGGTGACGGCAATTGGCGCTTGGTTGTTTTAGCGTTTGTGCGCTTCCCTGATGGCGCACCTGATTTCCTTGTCAACCGGAGGATGCAGTACAAATTGCCGGCAGAAAGCGCACGCGCATCTCTTTGGTTTCGACTGTACCTTATCACCAAAAGTGATGGATATTTTGTCGTTCGGTTTGGTCGCATTAGACAAGGATTTTACAGTGGACCATAGTTTGCCAACACCAGCAGAGAGGTTACGGGTCCTTAGGTGCTCCTCCTACTTGGCGCGTTTGTGTTGATCAACTATTCGTCTGATTTCCGCATTGAGATCTTGAATTTGAGGATACGTAGGGTTCAAGCGTCGCACGTGGTCACGTTCATTAGCCAGGGCCACTGCCTCTGCGGGGAAGTACGGACGTATCTCCTTAATTCTACCTGACGGAATATATTGATTGGAGGCTGAAGCTATGACCAAGCGAAACGCTTTTTCCCCTTCTCGTACGTCAGACGGGATGGGAAGAGCAGCGAAGGTGCTCTCAGTGAAATTAAGAAAACCAACCCAGTCAGCTTTACTGAAGTTAGTGAAGGTGCGCTTCTCAGAGGTAACGAAGTCATTGGGGCGATCTATTGAGAGGATTATCGGCAAATGGTCAGATGCAAGAGTAAGCATTGGTCGCCATTCAACGCAGTTTATGAGACCTGCGCTGACAATTGTGAGGTCTGGAGAACTGACAGTCGCTACAACAACAACAACAGACTAATTTTTTATTAGTCTTACTGTAGTCAACAAAAGTATACCAACAAGATAAGTACACAACTCAACCCCAAGCTTGCTGGAACTCATTATTTCGTCAAGTCCTGACCACATTGTTTTACTTGACCACATTTCCTTTATCTCTTTTTATCTTAATTGTCTTGCTGATACTGTAAATACTGTTACCGTAATTTTAAGTCCATGAATGTTGATGAGCTGTTGCTTGACCTGTCATGTGTTGATCGGTCTTTGTGTTGGTATAGTGCTAGTGTCAACGAGCAACTTGACTTTTTAAACAGAACTTTATGTGAACTATTTGACTCCCATGTCCCTTTACGCAAAGCTCGAGTTATGAATATAACCTGCCCATGGTACTACAGCAGAGTCAGGTCTGCAATCAAATACCGCAATAGGCTATATACGAAGTGTAAAAATACCAACACTGACATCGCGGGGTCGCAATAGAAACAGAACATGAAAAATCTTAGCACACAAGGCAAGCAAAAGACTGAGTGTAAAGTAGACTCTAATACTATTAATAATTATTTCAGTAGGACGAGTCTAAACTCGCCACACATTCAGTAGCATAAACTGTTAGTCCACTATAATCAGGATTCCGACCTAAACACATTTACTCCACTTCTACGTATAAGATACTTGACGACATAAGAATGAGTTTTGACAATGGTGACCTAACCCTTCTTTGCCTCTTAAAGTTTTCCAAAGAATTTGCCTCCGTTTGTCATAGTCTTCTATGTAAAAAGCTTAAATGCTACTTTGGATTTTCTGATAGCTCTGTTATACTTATGACCAGCTACCTAGCAGAAAGAACCCAACAATTAGTCTGAAAAGGTTCTGCATCCTAATCATGTATTATTTCATCTGGTGTGCCGCAAGGTTCTGTACTCCTCTTCTATTCAGTCTGTTTGTCAACGATGTATTCCCTGTATGTCAGTTTGTAAACGTCAATGCCCACGCTGATGACATTATATATAAATAGACAAGATGAATGCAATGTGGAACCGTTTTCTGCTAAACTATAGTTCTAAGCTATACAAATTATATATGTATAGATAGGACATTTTGAGGTGTACTTTTATCCGTAAATAAAAAAATTTTAAAAATCATTTTAATATAAAAAATTTAACATAAAAGTCACACCACTACACATTCACTTATTCACACTATAGAGCCTCTGTTGTGTGAGTAAATATGTCATGCACGACTTTGTATTACTCGTGTGATCGGCTCTCACTGTGAATGCGAAGAGTTGGTAGTGGACCAATGAATAACAAGCATTCGCACTACAGCGCAGTTGTGGTTTACGCAGGTCTATTTGAATACTGTTCAGTTCGTTTTATAAAGTCAGCTGATTGTTTTAATAAAAACATTTCTGTTATGAGTTTTGAGGTGTAAATTAATTTTAAAAAAATATAAATTTTTGGCGCGATATACAACAGGTATATCATCATAAACCGCCATTGAGATACCAAAAAATTTTCTCAAGTTATAGTGTTAACTGACGGACATGGCTTAATGAATTTCTTTTTCGCCCTGAGCATTTTGATATGTGTAAGTCAATATTTATCTCGATCCGTTTATGCCGTTACATACCACCCTTAGGTGACTAAAATTAATATACCTTGCGTGCGTAGCACAACTAGCTACATATAATAAGTGATTTGGATATAGGCTTATTGACCAAAATATTTGCTGCAGTGCAAGTCAATAAAACTCCACTGTTACGACCCAAGGTTTCGCTAGGCACAACAACAACATGAAAATTAAAGAAAATGTAAGATTAATACAAATAATAATAACAAAATTCTAATGAAACTTCCAAAGCAATACATAACAAAATTCTAATCAAACTTACATTTTTATGTTAAATTGTGTAATTTAATAACATGCCTGTGATATTAATTTAGCTTAAAAGTATTCCTCCAAATTAAAACTTTTATATAATGATTTATACCCGCTGTGTTGGGTACACTTGTCAGACTGCACTTTGACCGTCCGGCTTATCTATGTTTACATATGCATATGTATATCTAGGTGTAACGTAATAATAACAAAAGCAGAATATGAGCAAAGCTCAAAGACATAAAAAGTAAGCAACAGAAATGTCATTAGTATCCTCTTTTCTGTTTACGGTCTTATTCCTCTTTTGTATAATTCCATAGCACGGCGAACCTTTTCTCGCCGTTCCCTATCCAATATTTTTGCATTTTTAATATCAGCTGTGTGGCCTATTGTTGTAGTGGGCTTCGCTAGTGCTGTATTGTTATACCCAGCTGTACTTGTACACAGGGTATTAAAACTTTGTTCTTCCGTTCGTCTGTCTGTTAACACGATAACTTGAGCAAATATTGAGATATCTTCACCAAATTCGGCATACGGGCAAGTTCAGTAAAATTTTTAAATATGGGCATGGCCACGCCCACATTTAAAAGAAGCAAATTCAAAAGTTTAACAAGCTGTAAATCAATAGCCGTTGGAGATATAACATTGAAATTTGGCACAGACATTTTCTTGGTAGCGACAACTGTTTGCTGTGAAAATCGGATGATAACCACGCCCCCTTTTCCTATATCGAAAAATTGATAAAATGAGATAATTCGAAAACGAATACCACTAAATTAATGAAATTTGGTTGGTGGATTGATTTTATAACACAAAATAAATGTTCAGTAAAATTTTGGAATATGGGTGTGGCAATGCCCACATTTAGAAGAAGCAAATTCAGAAGTTTAACAAGCTGTAAATCAATAGCCGTTGGAGATATAACATTGAAATTTGGCACAGACATTTTCTTCGTAGCGACAACTGTTTGCTTTTAAAATGAGCGAAATCGGCTGAAAGCCACGCTTTCTTTTTATACCCAGCTGTACTTGTACACAGACTTCCATATATCAAAATGAACAGGATCGAAAAAAAATTTAATTGAGCCATGTCCGTCCGTCTGTTTGTCTGTCCGTCCGTCCGTCTGTCCGTTAACACGATAACTTGAGCAAATATTGAGATATCTTCACCAAATTTGGTATGCGGGCTTATTTAGACTCAGAATAGATTGGTATTGAAAATGAGCGAAATCGCACGATAACCACGCCCCATTTTCCTAATCGAGAATATCGAAAAATTTAAAAAATTAGATAACTCGAAAACGAATACCACTAAATTAATGAAATTTGGTAGCTGGATTGATTTTATAAGGCAAAACACAAGTTCAGTAAAAGTTTGGAATATGGGGGTGGCGGCGCCCTCATTTAGAAGAAGGAAATTTAGAAGTTTAACAAGCTGTAAATCAATAGACGTTGGAGATATAACATTAAAATTTGGCATAGACATTTTTTTCGTAGCGACAACTGTTTGCTCTTAAAATGAGCGAAATCGGCTGAAAGCCACGCTTTCTTTTTATACCCAGCTGTACTTGTACACAGACTCCCATTAGTCAAAATGACCAGGATTGAAAAAAAATTTGATTGAGCCATGCCCGTCCGTCTGTTTGTCTGTCCGTCCGTCCGTCTGTCCGTTAACACGATAACTTGAGCAAATATTGAGATATCTTCACCAAATTCGATATGCGGGCTTATTTAGACTCAGAATAGATTGCTTCTGAAAATGAGCGAAATCGGAGCCGCCCCCTTTGCTTGTATCGAAAATATCGAAAAATTGAAATGAGATAATTCGAAAACCAATACCCCTAAATTAATGAAATTTGGTAGGTGGATTGATTTTATAACGCAAAACAAAAGTTCAGTAAAATTTTGGAATACGGGCTTGGCAACGCCTACATTTAGAACAAATTCAGAAGTTTAACAAGCTGTAAATCAATAGCCGTTGGAGATATAACATTGAAATTTGGCATAGACATTTTTTTCGTAGCGACAACTGTTTGCTTTTAAAATGAGCGAAATCGGCTGAAAGCCACGCTTTCTTTTTATACCCAGCTGTGCTTGTACACAGACTTCCATATATAAAAATGAACAGGATCGAAAAAAAATTTGATTGAGCAAATATTGAGATATCTAGCAGAAAGAACCCAAAAATTAGTCTGAAAAGGTTCTGCATCCTAATCATGTATTATTTCATCTGGTGTGCCGCAAGGTTCTGTACTCCTCTTCTATTCAGTCTGTTTGTCAACGATGTATTCCCTGTATGTCAGTTTGTAAACGTCCATGCCCACGCTGATGACATCATCTTATATATAAATAGACAAGATGAATGCAATATGGAACCGTTTTCTGCTAAACTATAGTTCTAAGCTATACAAATTATATATGTATAGATAGGAAATTTTGAGGTGTACTTTTATCCGTAAATAAAAAAATTTTAAAACTCATTTTAATATAAAAAATTTAACATAAAAGTCACACCACTACACATTCACTTATTCACACTATAGAGCCTCTGTTGTGTGAGTAAATATGTCATGCACGACTTTGTATTACTCGTGTGATCGGCTCTCACTGTGAATGCGAAGAGTTGGTAGTGGACCAATGAATAACAAGCATTCGCACTACAGCGCAGCTGTTGTGTGAGTAAACGTGTCGTGCATTTTTGCTTTAGTTGTTTTTATTGCATTGATCACTGGCTACGCTGCCCAGTGTCATCCGCTCTCCTGAGAGCACGAAAGGTTGCTTTGTTGGAGACATAAACAAGCAATTTCAAATATGAGCAAATATGTAAACTTCATTGCTGCTACCTACAAACAGGGTTTACAAAAACAAAATAAATGATTACTCATAAAGAGTATTAAACCCCGAAGCTTGATTTGTATTTGTGGATGGCTTTGTGTAAATTGAAATAAAGTAAAATAAAATAAATTAAATAACATTAAAAAAATTAAAACAAAGTTTATTAAAATAAAGTGAAGGGAAAGGCAGTAAAGGTAAGGAAAGGAAAGGAAGGAAAGGGAATGGAAAGGAAAGTAAAGAAAAGTAAAGGAGGGGAATGGAAGGGAAGGGAAGGAAAAGGAAAGGAAGGGTACGGAAAGGGAAGAATAAAATAAATTCAAAATAGAGACTGCAGAGAGTAAAAGAAGAAATCAAGGAAAACGAAAATATGTTAGAGGAAAGGAACGACTGAGAAAGGAAGGGAAAAAGGCAGATGAAAAGTACAGCAAATAATGAAAATAAAATAGAGTTTAGTGGTTGAATTTCAACCACTGGGCGTTCTCTAGTATATATTATTTCTGTAAGGTCTTTTTGTGTTAGTTGCTAATTTTCTGCTCTCATTTGGAACCAATATTAATAAATAAGGTATCGTTTTAAAGGTGGGGGTTAGCTCTACATGCAAAACAATGTTTTAATTAGCGGAGTGATTTTGTTTAAGCGTATTTTATAAAAATGAATTCTTTAAAAGAAACGATTGTAAATGCACAAAAAAATCAATTTGTACTGCAACGCTATTGGGACTGTGACATTCACATGCCACGCGACATCTACATTTGAATACTAAAACTGAACAGTGCTAGAATAATTAAAGGCATTGCGATTATCACAGCGCTCAACCCACTGCGACGCGCCATCTACACTTGAACATTGCTAAAATAAGTGAATAAGACTGCGTTCACATTGGGTCATAAACTCGAGTTAAAGGGAAATTTTTTGAGTTAATTCATATTGATGTTGTTAATCAATGGAATTTCAAATAGCTGTTTGCGCATATTTGTATAATTTTTTGTGGTCTCACAACAAGTGTAGCTGAAACTCTTTTTTTATAATTTGAGAAAAAGGTTTGAAAAATCCTGGACCTGGACTAATAAAAGGTTTCAAACCATTTTTGTTTTTTTTTTTTTGCGCACGGCGCCCACGGGTCTACCTAGTTGAACTGTATTTGTCTAGCTGTGTTGCCTTGTTGATGATTTGAATTTTGATTTCGAAATGGGCTTGTGAAAACGTCTATGCTTGAATGCTAACAAGTCTTATATGTTGGCTGTTAGTAACAGTGTTGTGAAGATATTCCCAAACTATTCATTCTTATATGTATATGAATATTCTGTTTTGCGTTGGTTGAGAATGTCTTCATCGTATACGCCCTTAGAAACAAGAAAAATGCCAGCCATCCAAATGAGTGTCCCATATATAACTTACTCAGAGCTCGATTATAGTCGACTTGATGCTGTATCGAATCACAAAATTGAGGTTGCTTGTAATAACATAACGCGTTATGTATATAATCTAAGAAACGCAAGGTCCTAAGATGCACTTCTTCAGGATACGTATACTTGACATCCTCTAGAAAATTTTTTGTAAATGCTGTAGAGCTTCATTCCTGATTCTATTAAGAGTGACTTAAGTAGGAACAATTACAAAAGGGTGATTTATGAATGCTTCAGTTCTGTCTGATAAATGTGGTTTCAACTCAAATTCATATTTCTTTTCTTTTCTTCTGTTTTCGTCTAATAAAAATATCTCTTGTTGGATGTAATAATAATATAAATTTTTATTAGAAAATATTTAAGTACTGTGTAATCAATTAACAGTTGATGATGTGCTTTAAAAGACCATGCTTACAGTCACAACCACTTTACCAAATAAATAAATAAAAGTTGTGGTAACCGCCAAAACACCATCCGAAAACTTGAATTCGGTACGCTTACGTACGAACACATCGTAATTCGAACCTTCAAGTTCGCCTCAACTTTCTTATTTCTGCCCCCAAAGAAAAAAATGTTAAATCGTAAGAGGTAAAGGCATCATATCAGTATATGCCAGTATAAAAGAATCGAAGTTGTGTTGAGGAGAGGTAGTTGTCACCTTAATTCCCCCTGTCTGGCGCAAAGTTTTAAAATGTGATTTTGAATTGAACTTTTTGGTGGAACCGAACATTATATACGAAGTATTGATCTATTATGGCATCCCAATTTACGCAGGTCTATTTGAATACTGTTCAGTTCGTTTTATCAAGTCAGCTGATTGTTTTAATAAAAACATTTCTGTTATGAGTTTTGAGGTGTAAATTAATTTTAAAAAAATATAAATTTTTGGCGCGATATACAACAGGTATATCATCATAAACCGCCATTGAGATAAACCAAAATTTTCTCAAGTTATAGTGTTAACTGACGGACATGGCTTAGTGAATTTCTTTTTCGCCCTGAGCATTTTGATATGTGTAAGTCAATATTTATCTCGACCCGTTTATGCCGTTACATACCACCCTTAGGTGACTAAAATTAATATACCTTGCGTGCGTAGCACAACTAGCTATAATAAGTGATTTGGATATAGGCTTATTGACCAAAATATTTGCTGCAGTGCAAGTAAATAAAACTCCACTGTTACGACCCAAGGTTTCGCTAGGCACAACAACAACATGAAAATTAAAGAAAATGTAAGATTAATACAAATAATAATAACAAAATTCTAATGAAACTTCCAAAGCAATACATAACAAAATTCTAATCAAACTTACATTTTTATGTTAAATTGTGTAATTTAATAACATGCCTGTGATATTAATTTAGCTTAAAAGTATTCCTCCAAATTAAAACTTTTATATAATGATTTATACCCGCTGTGTTGGGTACACTTGTCAGACTGGACTTTGACCGTCCGGCTTCCCTATGTTTACATATGCATATGTATATCTAGGTGTAACGTAATAATAATAAAAGCAGAATATGAGCAAAGCTCAAAGACATCAAAAGTAAGCAACAGAAATGTCATTAGTATCCTCTTTTCTGTTTACGGCCTTATTTCTCTTTTGTATAATTCCATAGTACGGCGAACCTTTTCTCGCCGTTCCCTATCCAATATTTTTGCATTTTTAATATCAGCTGTGTGGCCTGTTGTTGTAGTGGGCTTCGCTAGTGCTGTATTGTTATACCCAGCTGTACTTGTACACAGGGTATTAAAACTTTGTTCTTCCGTTCGTCTGTCTGTTAACACGATAACTTGAGCAAATATTGAGATATCTTCACCAAATTCGGCACACGGGCAAGTTCAGTAAAATTTTGAAATATGGGCATGGCCACGCCCACATTTAAAAGAAGCAAATTCAAAAGTTTAACAAGCTGTAAATCAATAGCCGTTGGAGATATAACATTGAAATTTGGCACAGACATTTTCTTGGTAGCGACAACTGTTTGCTGTGAAAATCGGATGATAACCACGCCCCCTTTTCCTATATCGAAAAATTGATAAAATGAGATAATTCGAAAACGAATACCACTAAATTAATGAAATTTGGTTGGTGGATTGATTTTATAACGCAAAATAAATGTTCAGTAAAATTTTGGAATATGGGTGTGGCAATGCCCACATTTAGAAGAGCAAATTCAGAAGTTTAACAAGCTGTAAATCAATAGCCGTTGGAGATATAACATTGAAATTTGGCACAGACATTTTCTTCGTAGCGACAAATGTTTGCTGTGAAAATCGGATGACAACCACGCCCCCTTTTCCTATATCGAAAATATCGAAAAATTGATAATTCGAAAACCAATACCCCTAAATTAATGAAATTTGGTAGGTGGATTGATTTTATAACGCAAAACACAATCTCAATCAAATTTTGGAATATGGGTTTGGCAACGCCCACATTTAGAAGAAGCAAATTCAGAAGTTTAACAAGCCGTAAATCAATAGACGTTGGCGATATAACATTGAAATTTGGCACAGACATTTTCTTCGTAGCGACAACTGTTTGCTGTGAAAATCGGATGACAACCACGCCCCCTTTTCCTATATCGAAAATATCGAAAAATTGATAATTCGAAAACGAATACCACTAAATTAATGAAATTATGTTGGTGGATTGATTTTATAACGCAAAGTAAATGTTCAGTAAAATTTTGGAATATGGGCTTGGCAACGCCCACATTTAGAAGAAGCAAATTCAGAAGTTTAACAAGCCGTAAATCAATAGACGTTGGAGATATAACATAGAAATTTGGCATAGACATTTTTTTCGTAGCGACAACTGTTTGCTTTTAAAATGAGCGAAATCGGCTGAAAGCCACGCTTTCTTTTTATACCCAGCTGTACTTGTACACAGACTTCCATATATCAAAATGAACAGGATCGAAAAAAAATTTAATTGAGCCATGTCCGTCCGTCTGTTTGTCTGTCCGTCCGTCCGTCTGTCCGTTAACACGATAACTTGAGCAAATATTGAGATATCTTCACCAAATTCGGTATGCGGGCTTATTTAGACTCAGAATAGATTGGTATTGAAAATGAGCGAAATCGGACTATAACCACGCCCCATTATCCTAATCGAGAATATCGAAAAATTTAAAAAATTAGATAATTCGAAAACGAATACCACTAAATTAATGAAATTTGGTAGCTGGATTGATTTTATAAGGCAAAACACAAGTTCAGTAAAAGTTTGGAATATGGGGGTGGCAGCGCCCTCATTTAGAAGAAGGAAATTTAGAAGTTTAACAAGCTGTAAATCAATAGACGTTGGAGATATAACATTAAAATTTGGCATAGACATTTTTTTCGTAGCGACAACTGTTTGCTCTTAAAATGAGCGAAATCGGCTGAAAGCCACGCTTTCTTTTTATACCCAGCTGTACTTGTACACAGACTCCCATTAATCAAAATGACCAGGATTGAAAAAAAATTTGATTGAGCCATGCCCGTCCGTCTGTTTGTCTGTCCGTCCGTCCGTCTGTCCGTTAACACGATAACTTGAGCAAATATTGAGCTATCTTCACCAAATTCGGTATGCGGGCTTATTTAGACTCAGAATAGATTGCTTCTGAAAATGAGCGAAATCGGCCCCCCCTTTGCTTGTATCGAAAAATTGAAATGAGATAATTCGAAAACCAATACCCCTAAATTAATGAAATTTGGTAGGTGGATTGATTTTATAACGCAAAACAAAAGTTCAGTAAAATTTTGGAATACGGGCTTGGCAACGCCTACATTTAGAACAAATTCAGAAGTTTAACAAGCTGTAAATCAATAGCCGTTGGAGATATAACATTGAAATTTGGCATAGACATTTTTTTCGTAGCGACAACTGTTTGCTTTTAAAATGAGCGAAATCGGCTGAAAGCCACGCTTTCTTTTTATACCCAGCTGTGCTTGTACACAGACTTCCATATATCAAAATGAACAGGATCGAAAAAAAATTTTATTGAGCCATTTCCGTCCGTCTGTTTGTCTGTCCGTCCGTCCGTCTGTCCGTTAACACGATAACTTGAGCAAATATTGAGATATCTTCACCAAATTCGGTATGCGGTCTTATTTAGACTCAGAATAGATTGGTATTGAAAATGAGCGAAATCGGACGATAACCCCGCCCCCTTTGCTTATATCGAAAATATCGAAAAATTTTAAAAATTAGATAATTCGAAAACCAATACCCCTAAATAAATGAAATTTGGTAGGTGGATTGATTTTATAACGCAAAACACAATCTCAGTCAAATTTTGGAATATGGGTTTGGCAACGCCCACATTTAGAAGAAGCAAATTCAGAAGTTTAACAAGCCGTAAATCCATAGACGTTGGCGATATAACATTGAAATTTGGCATAGACATTTTCTTCGTAGCGACAACTGTTTGCTTTTAAAATGAGCGAAATCGGCGAAAGCCACGCTTTCTTTTTATACCCAGCTGTACTTGTACACAGACTTCCATATATCAAAATGAACAGGATCGAAAAAAAATTTAATTGAGCCATGTCCGTCCGTCTGTTTGTCTGTCCGTCCGTCCGTCTGTCCGTTAACACGATAACTTGAGCAAATATTGAGATATCTTCACCAAATTCGGTACGCGGGCTTATTTAGACTCAGAATATATTGGTCTTGAAAATGAGCGAAATCGGACGATAACCCCGCCCCCTTTGCTTATATCGAAAATATCGAAAAATTTTAAAAATTAGATAATTCGAAAACCAATACCCCTAAATTAATGAAATTTGGTAGGTGGATTGATTTTATAACGCAAAACACAATCTCAGTGAAATTTTGGAATATGGGTTTGGCAACGCCCACATTTAGAAGAAGCAAATTCAGAAGTTTAACAAGCCGTAAATCAAAAGACGTTGGCGATATAACATTGAAATTTGGCACAGACATTTTCTTCGTAGCGACACCTGTTTGCTGTGAAAATCGGATGACAACCACGCCCCCTTTTCCTATATCGAAAATATCGAAAAATTGATAATTCGAAAACGAATACCACTAAATTAATGAAATTTGGTTGGTGGATTGATTTTATAACGCAAAGTAAATGTTCAGTAAAATTTTGGAATATGGGCTTGGCAACGCCCACATTTAGAAGAAGCAAATTCAGAAGTTTAACAAGTCGTAAATCAATAGACGTTGGAGATATAACATTGAAATTTGGCATAGACATTTTTTTCGTAGCGACAACTGTTTGCTTTTAAAATGAGCGAAATCGGCTGAAAGCCACGCTTTCTTTTTATACCCAGCTGTACTTGTACACAGACTTCCATATATCAAAATGAACAGGATCGAAAAAAGATTTAATTGAGCCATGTCCGTAGGTCCGTCCGTCTGTCCGTTAACACGATAACTTGAGCAAATATTGAGATATCTTCACCAAATTCGGTATGCGGGCTTATTTAGACTCAGAATAGATTGGTATTGAAAATGAGCGAAATCGGACGATAACCCCGCCCCCTTTGCTTATATCGAAAATATCGAAAAATTTTAAAAATTAGATAATTCGAAAACCAATACCCCTAAATTAATGAAATTTGGTAGGTGGATTGATTTTATAACGCAAAACACAATCTCAGTCAAATTTTGGAATATGGGTTTGGCAACGCCCACATTTAGAAGAAGCAAATTCAGAAGTTTAACAAGCCGTAAATCCATAGACGTTGGCGATATAACATTGAAATTTGGCATAGACATTTTCTTCGTAGCGACAACTGTTTGCTTTTAAAATGAGCGAAATCGGCTGAAAGCCACGCTTTCTTTTTATACCCAGCTGTACTTGTACACAGACTTTCATATATCAAAATGAACAGGATCGAAAAAAGATTTAATTGAGCCATGTCCGTCCGTCCGTTCGTCTGTCCGTTAACACGATAACTTGAGCAAATATTGAGATATCTTCACCAAATTCGGTATGCGGGCTTATTTAGACTCAGAATAGATTGGTATTGAAAATGAGCGAAATCGGACGATAACCCCGCCCCCTTTGCTTATATCGAAAATATCGAAAAATTTTTAAAATTAGATAATTCGAAAACCAATACCCCTAAATTAATGAAATTTGGTAGGTGGATTGATTTTATAACGCAAAACACAATCTCAGTCAAATTTTGGAATATGGGTTTGGCAACGCCCACATTTAGAAGAAGCAAATTCAGAAGTTTAACAAGCCGTAAATCCATAGACGTTGGCGATATAACATTGAAATTTGGCATAGACATTTTCTTCGTAGCGACAACTGTTTGCTTTTAAAATGAGCGAAATCCGCGAAAGCCACGCTTTCTTTTGATACCCAGCTGTACTTGTACACAGACTTCCATATATCAAAATGAACAGGATCGAAAAAAAATTTAATTGAGCCATGTCCGTCCGTCTGTTTGTCTGTCCGTCTGTCCGTTAACACGATAACTTGAGCAAATATTGAGATATCTTCACCAAATTCGGTACGCGGGCTTATTTAGACTCGGAATATATTGGTCTTGAAAATGAGCGAAATCGGACGATAACCCCGCCCCCTTTGCTTATATCGAAAATATCGAAAAATTTGAAAAATTAGATAATTCGAAAACCAATACCCCTAAATTAATGAAATTTGGTAGGTGGATTGATTTTATAACGCAAAACACAATCTCAGTCAAAGTTTGGAATATGGGTTTGGCAACGCCCACATTTAGAAGAAGCAAATTCAGAAGTTTAACAAGCCGTAAATCAATAGACGTTGGCGATATAACATTGAAATTTGGCACAGACATTTTCTTCGTAGCGACACCTGTTTGCTGTGAAAATGAGCGAAATCGGCTGAAAGCCACGCTTTCTTTTTATACCCAGCTGTACTTGTACACAGACTTCCATATATCAAAATGAACAGGATTGAAAAAAGATTTAATTGAGCCATGTCCGTCCGTCCGTCCGTCTGTCCGTTAACACGATAACTTGAGCAAATATTGAGATATCTTCACCAAATTCGGTATGCGGGCTTATTTAGACTCAGAATAGATTGGTATTGAAAATGAGCGAAATCGGACTATAACCACGCCCCATTATCCTAATCGAGAATATCGAAAAATTTAAAAAATTAGATAATTCGAAAACGAATACCACTAAATTAATGAAATTTGGTAGCTGGATTAATTTTATAAGGCAAAACACAAGTTCAGTAAAAGTTTGGAATATGGGGGTGGCAGCGCCCTCATTTAGAAGAAGGAAATTTAGAAGTTTAACAAGCTGTAAATCAATAGACGTTGGAGATATAACATTAAAATTTGGCATAGACATTTTTTTCGTAGCGACAACTGTTTGCTCTTAAAATGAGCGAAATCGGCTGAAAGCCACGCTTTCTTTTTATACCCAGCTGTACTTGTACACAGACTCCCATTAATCAAAATGACCAGGATTGAAAAAAAATTTGATTGAGCCATGCCCGTCCGTCTGTTTGTCTGTCCGTCCGTCCGTCTGTCCGTTAACACGATAACTTGAGCAAATATTGAGCTATCTTCACCAAATTCGGTATGCGGGCTTATTTAGACTCAGAATAGATTGCTTCTGAAAATGAGCGAAATCGGACCCCCCCTTTGCTTGTATCGAAAAATTGAAATGAGATAATTCGAAAACCAATACCCCTAAATTAATGAAATTTGGTAGGTGGATTGATTTTATAACGCAAAACAAAAGTTCAGTAAAATTTTGGAATACGGGCTTGGCAACGCCTACATTTAGAACAAATTCAGAAGTTTAACAAGCTGTAAATCAATAGCCGTTGGAGATATAACATTGAAATTTGGCATAGACATTTTTTTCGTAGCGACAACTGTTTGCTTTTAAAATGAGCGAAATCGGCTGAAAGCCACGCTTTCTTTTTATACCCAGCTGTGCTTGTACACAGACTTCCATATATCAAAATGAACAGGATCGAAAAAAAATTTTATTGAGCCATGTCCGTCCGTCTGTTTGTCTGTCCGTCCGTCCGTCTGTCCGTTAACACGATAACTTGAGCAAATATTGAGATATCTTCACCAAATTCGGTATGCGGTCTTATTTAGACTCAGAATAGATTGGTATTGAAAATGAGCGAAATCGGACGATAACCCCGCCCCCTTTGCTTATATCGAAAATATCGAAAAATTTTAAAAATTAGATAATTCGAAAACCAATACCCCTAAATAAATGAAATTTGGTAGGTGGATTGATTTTATAACGCAAAACACAATCTCAGTCAAATTTTGGAATATGGGTTTGGCAACGCCCACATTTAGAAGAAGCAAATTCAGAAGTTTAACAAGCCGTAAATCCATAGACGTTGGCGATATAACATTGAAATTTGGCATAGACATTTTCTTCGTAGCGACAACTGTTTGCTTTTAAAATGAGCGAAATCGGCGAAAGCCACGCTTTCTTTTTATACCCAGCTGTACTTGTACACAGACTTCCATATATCAAAATGAACAGGATCGAAAAAAAATTTAATTGAGCCATGTCCGTCCGTCTGTTTGTCTGTCCGTCCGTCCGTCTGTCCGTTAACACGATAACTTGAGCAAATATTGAGATATCTTCACCAAATTCGGTACGCGGGCTTATTTAGACTCAGAATATATTGGTCTTGAAAATGAGCGAAATCGGACGATAACCCCGCCCCCTTTGCTTATATCGAAAATATCGAAAAATTTTAAAAATTAGATAATTCGAAAACCAATACCCCCAAATTAATGAAATTTGGTAGGTGGATTGATTTTATAACGCAAAACACAATCTCAGTCAAATTTTGGAATATGGGTTTGGCAACGCCCACATTTAGAAGAAGCAAATTCAGAAGTTTAACAAGCCGTAAATCAAAAGACGTTGGCGATATAACATTGAAATTTGGCACAGACATTTTCTTCGTAGCGACACCTGTTTGCTGTGAAAATCGGATGACAACCACGCCCCCTTTTCCTATATCGAAAATATCGAAAAATTGATAATTCGAAAACGAATACCACTAAATTAATGAAATTTGGTTGGTGGATTGATTTTATAACGCAAAGTAAATGTTCAGTAAAATTTTGGAATATGGGCTTGGCAACGCCCACATTTAGAAGAAGCAAATTCAGAAGTTTAACAAGTCGTAAATCAATAGACGTTGGAGATATAACATTGAAATTTGGCATAGACATTTTTTTCGTAGCGACAACTGTTTGCTTTTAAAATGAGCGAAATCGGCTGAAAGCCACGCTTTCTTTTTATACCCAGCTGTACTTGTACACAGACTTCCATATATCAAAATGAACAGGATCGAAAAAAGATTTAATTGAGCCATGTCCGTCCGTCCGTCCGTCTGTCCGTTAACACGATAACTTGAGCAAATATTGAGATATCTTCACCAAATTCGGTATGCGGGCTTATTTAGACTCAGAATAGATTGGTATTGAAAATGAGCGAAATCGGACGATAACCCCGCCCCCTTTGCTTATATCGAAAATATCGAAAAATTTTAAAAATTAGATAATTCGAAAACCAATACCCCTAAATTAATGAAATTTGGTAGGTGGATTGATTTTATAACGCAAAACACAATCTCAGTCAAATTTTGGAATATGGGTTTGGCAACGCCCACATTTAGAAGAAGCAAATTCAGAAGTTTAACAAGCCGTAAATCCATAGACGTTGGCGATATAACATTGAAATTTGGCATAGACATTTTCTTCGTAGCGACAACTGTTTGCTTTTAAAATGAGCGAAATCGGCTGAAAGCCACGCTTTCTTTTTATACCCAGCTGTACTTGTACACAGACTTTCATATATCAAAATGAACAGGATCGAAAAAAGATTTAATTGAGCCATGTCCGTCCGTCCGTTCGTCTGTCCGTTAACACGATAACTTGAGCAAATATTGAGATATCTTCACCAAATTCGGTATGCGGGCTTATTTAGACTCAGAATAGATTGGTATTGAAAATGAGCGAAATCGGACGATAACCCCGCCCCCTTTGCTTATATCGAAATTATCGAAAAATTTTTAAAATTAGATAATTCGAAAACCAATACCCCTAAATTAATGAAATTTGGTAGGTGGATTGATTTTATAACGCAAAACACAATCTCAGTCAAATTTTGGAATATGGGTTTGGCAACGCCCACATTTAGAAGAAGCAAATTCAGAAGTTTAACAAGCCGTAAATCCATAGACGTTGGCGATATAACATTGAAATTTGGCATAGACATTTTCTTCGTAGCGACAACTGTTTGCTTTTAAAATGAGCGAAATCGGCTGAAAGCCACGCTTTCTTTTTATACCCAGCTGTACTTGTACACAGACTTTCATATATCAAAATGAACAGGATCGAAAAAAGATTTAATTGAGCCATGTCCGTCCGTCCGTTCGTCTGTCCGTTAACACGATAACTTGAGCAAATATTGAGATATCTTCACCAAATTCGGTATGCGGGCTTATTTAGACTCAGAATAGATTGGTATTGAAAATGAGCGAAATCGGACGATAACCCCGCCCCCTTTGCTTATATCGAAAATATCGAAAAATTTTTAAAATTAGATAATTCGAAAACCAATACCCCTAAATTAATGAAATTTGGTAGGTGGATTGATTTTATAACGCAAAACACAATCTCAGTCAAATTTTGGAATATGGGTTTGGCAACGCCCACATTTAGAAGAAGCAAATTCAGAAGTTTAACAAGCCGTAAATCCATAGACGTTGGCGATATAACATTGAAATTTGGCATAGACATTTTCTTCGTAGCGACAACTGTTTGCTTTTAAAATGAGCGAAATCGGCTGAAAGCCACGCTTTCTTTTTATACCCAGCTGTACTTGTACACAGACTTCCATATATCAAAATGAACAGGATCGAAAAAAGATTTAATTGAGCCATGTCCGTCCGTCCGTCCGTCTGTCCGTTAACACGATAACTTGAGCAAATATTGAGATATCTTCACCAAATTCGGTATGCGGGCTTATTTAGACTCAGAATAGATTGGTATTGAAAATGAGCGAAATCGGACGATAACCCCGCCCCCTTTGCTTATATCGAAAATATCGAAAAATTTTTAAAATTAGATAATTCGAAAACCAATACCCCTAAATTAATGAAATTTGGTAGGTGGATTGATTTTATAACGCAAAACACAATCTCAGTCAAATTTTGGAATATGGGTTTGGCAACGCCCACATTTAGAAGAAGCAAATTCAGAAGTTTAACAAGCCGTAAATCCATAGACGTTGGCGATATAACATTGAAATTTGGCATAGACATTTTCTTCGTAGCGACAACTGTTTGCTTTTAAAATGAGCGAAATCGGCTGAAAGCCACGCTTTCTTTTTATACCCAGCTGTACTTGTACACAGACTTTCATATATCAAAATGAACAGGATCGAAAAAAGATTTAATTGAGCCATGTCCGTCCGTCCGTTCGTCTGTCCGTTAACACGATAACTTGAGCAAATATTGAGATATCTTCACCAAATTCGGTATGCGGGCTTATTTAGACTCAGAATAGATTGGTATTGAAAATGAGCGAAATCGGACGATAACCCCGCCCCCTTTGCTTATATCGAAAATATCGAAAAATTTTTAAAATTAGATAATTCGAAAACCAATACCCCTAAATTAATGAAATTTGGTAGGTGGATTGATTTTATAACGCAAAACACAATCTCAGTCAAATTTTGGAATATGGGTTTGGCAACGCCCACATTTAGAAGAAGCAAATTCAGAAGTTTAACAAGCCGTAAATCCATAGACGTTGGCGATATAACATTGAAATTTGGCATAGACATTTTCTTCGTAGCGACAACTGTTTGCTTTTAAAATGAGCGAAATCGGCTGAAAGCCACGCTTTCTTTTTATACCCAGCTGTACTTGTACACAGACTTCCATATATCAAAATGAACAGGATCGAAAAAAGATTTTATTGAGCCATGTCCGTCCGTCCGTCCGTCTGTCCGTTAACACGATAACTTGAGCAAATATTGAGATATCTTCACCAAATTCGGTATGCGGGCTTATTTAGACTCAGAATAGATTGGTATTGAAAATGAGCGAAATCGGACGATAACCCCGCCCCCTTTGCTTATATCGAAAATATCGAAAAATTTTTAAAATTAGATAATTCGAAAACCAATACCCCTAAATTAATGAAATTTGGTAGGTGGATTGATTTTATAACGCAAAACACAATCTCAGTCAAATTTTGGAATATGGGTTTGGCAACGCCCACATTTAGAAGAAGCAAATTCAGAAGTTTAACAAGCCGTAAATCCATAGACGTTGGCGATATAACATTGAAATTTGGCATAGACATTTTCTTCGTAGCGACAACTGTTTGCTTTTAAAATGAGCGAAATCGGCTGAAAGCCACGCTTTCTTTTTATACCCAGCTGTACTTGTACACAGACTTTCATATATCAAAATGAACAGGATCGAAAAAAGATTTAATTGAGCCATGTCCGTCCGTCCGTTCGTCTGTCCGTTAACACGATAACTTGAGCAAATATTGAGATATCTTCACCAAATTCGGTATGCGGGCTTATTTAGACTCAGAATAGATTGGTATTGAAAATGAGCGAAATCGGACGATAACCCCGCCCCCTTTGCTTATATCGAAAATATCGAAAAATTTTTAAAATTAGATAATTCGAAAACCAATACCCCTAAATTAATGAAATTTGGTAGGTGGATTGATTTTATAACGCAAAACACAATCTCAGTCAAATTTTGGAATATGGGTTTGGCAACGCCCACATTTAGAAGAAGCAAATTCAGAAGTTTAACAAGCCGTAAATCCATAGACGTTGGCGATATAACATTGAAATTTGGCATAGACATTTTCTTCGTAGCGACAACTGTTTGCTTTTAAAATGAGCGAAATCGGCGAAAGCCACGCTTTCTTTTGATACCCAGCTGTACTTGTACACAGACTTCCATATATCAAAATGAACAGGATCGAAAAAAAATTTAATTGAGCCATGTCCGTCCGTCTGTTTGTCTGTCCGTCTGTCCGTTAACACGATAACTTGAGCAAATATTGAGATATCTTCACCAAATTCGGTACGCGGGCTTATTTAGACTCGGAATATATTGGTCTTGAAAATGAGCGAAATCGGACGATAACCCCGCCCCCTTTGCTTATATCGAAAATATCGAAAAATTTTAAAAATTAGATAATTCGAAAACCAATACCCCTAAATTAATGAAATTTGGTAGGTGGATTGATTTTATAACGCAAAACACAATCTCAGTCAAAGTTTGGAATATGGGTTTGGCAACGCCCACATTTAGAAGAAGCAAATTCAGAAGTTTAACAAGCCGTAAATCAATAGACGTTGGCGATATAACATTGAAATTTGGCACAGACATTTTCTTCGTAGCGACACCTGTTTGCTGTGAAAATGAGAGAAATCGGCTAAAAGCCACGCTTTCTTTTTATACCCAGCTGTACTTGTACACAGACTTCCATATATCAAAATGAACAGGATTGAAAAAAGATTTAATTGAGCCATGTCCGTCCGTCCGTCCGTCTGTCCGTTAACACGATAACTTGAGCAAATATTGAGATATCTTCACCAAATTCGGTATGCGGGCTGATTTAGACTCAGAATAGATTGGTATTGAAAATGAGCGAAATCGGACGATAAGCACGCCCCATTATCCTAATCGAGAATATCGAAAAATTTTAAAAATTAGATAACTCGAAAACGAATACCACTAAATTAATGAAATTTGGTAGCTGGATTGATTTTATAAGGCAAAACACAAGTTCAGTAAAAGTTTAGAATATGGGGGTGGCAGCGCCCTCATTTAGAAGAAGGAAATTTAGAAGTTTAACAAGCTGTAAATCAATAGACGTTGGAGATATAACATTAAAATTTGGCATAGCCATTTTTTTCGTAGCGACAACTGTTTGCTCTTAAAATGAGCGAAATCGGCTGAAAGCCACGCTTTCTTTTTATACCCAGCTGTACTTGTACACAGACTCCCATTAATCAAAATGACCAGGATTGAAAAAAAATTTGATTGAGCCATGTCCGTCCGTCTGTTTGTCTGTCCGTCCATCCGACTACCCGTTAACACGATAACTTGAGCAAATATTGAGATATCTTCACAAAATTCGGTATGCGGGCTTATTTAGACTCAGAATAGATTGCTTCTGAAAATGAGCGAAATCGGACCCGCCCCCTTTGCTTGTATCGAAAATATCGAAAAATTGAAATGAGATAATTCGAAAACCAATACCCCTAAATTAATGAAATTTGGTAGGTGGATTGATTTTATAACGCAAAACAAAAGTTCAGTAAAATTTTGGAATACGGGCTTGGCAACGCCTACATTTAGAACAAATTCAGAAGTTTAACAAGCTGTAAATCAATAGCCTTTGGAGATATAACATTGAAATTTGGCATAGACATTTTTTTCGTAGCGACAACTGTTTGCTTTTAAAATGCGCGAAATCGGCTGAAAGCCACGCTTTCTTTTTATACCCAGCTGTGCTTGTACACAGACTTCCATATATCAAAATGAACAGGATCGAAAAAAAATTTTATTGAGCCATGTCCGTCCGTCTGTTTGTCTGTCCGTCCGTCCGTCTGTCCGCTAGCACGATAACTTGAGCAAATATTGAGATATCTTCACCAAATTCGGTATGCGGGCTTATTTAGACTCAGAATAGATTGGTATTGCAAATGAGCGAAATCGGACGATAACCCCGCCCCCTTTGCTTATATCGAAAATATCGAAAAATTTTTAAACTTAGATAATTCGAAAACCAATACCCCTAAATTAATGAAATTTGGTAGGTGATGAGCGAAGTCCGACGATAAGCACGCCCTCTTTTCCTATATCGAAAAACTGAAAAAATTAGATAATTCGAAAACGAATACCACTAAATTAATGAAATTTGGTTTGTGGATTGCCTTTATAACGCAAAATACATGTTCAGTAAAATTTTGGAATATCGGCTTGGCAACGCCCACATTTGGAAGAAGCAAATTCAGAAGTTTAACAAGCCGTAAATCAATAGCCGTTAGAGATATAACATTGAAATTTGGCATAGACATTTTCTTCGTAGCGACAACTGTTTGCTGTGAAAATGATGAGTGAATGAAATCGGCTGAAAGTCACGCTTTCTTTTTATACCCAGCTGTACTTCCACACAAGGTATTATAACTTTGTTTGGATAACGGTTGGTTGTACAGGTATAAAGATATCGAGATAGATATAGACTACAATATATCAAAATGGCCAGGATCGAAAAAAAATTTGATTGAGCCATGTCCGTCCGTCTGTCTGTCTGTCCGTGCGTCCGTCTGTCCGTTAACACGATAACTTGAGCAAATAGTGAGATATCTTCACCAGTTCGGTATTCGGGCTTATTTAGACTCAGAATAGATTGGTATTGAAAATAAGCGAAATCGGACGATAACCACGCCACTTTTCCTAAATCGAAAATATCGAAAAACTGATAAAAATGAGATAATTCGAAAACCAATATCCCTAAATTAATGAAATTTGGTAGGTGTATTGATTTTATAACGCAAAATACATGTTCAGTAAAATTTTGGAATATGGAAGAAAACTCAGAAGTTTAACAAGCTGTAAATCAATAGCCGTTGGAGATATAACATTGAAATTCGGCATAGACATTTTTTTCGTAGCGAAAACTGTTTGCTGTGAAAATGAGTGAAATCGGTTGAAATCCACGCTTTCTTTTTACACCCAGCTTTACTTGCACTCAGGGTATTAAAACTTGGTTTGGATAACGGGTGGTTGTACAGGTATAAAGGAATCGAGATAGATATAGACTTCCATATATCAAAATTACCAAGATTGAGCCATGCCCGTCCGTTTGTCTGTCTGTCCGTCCGTCTGTCTATCCCTTAACACGATAACTTGAGCAAATATTGAGATATCTTCACGAAATTCGGTATGCGGGCTTATTTAGACTCAGAATACATTGGTATTGAAAATGAGCGAAATCGAACGATAACCACGCCCCTTTTCCCAAATCGAAAATATCGAAAAATTGATAAAAATGAGATAATTCGAAAACGAATATCCCTAAATTAATGAAATTTGGTAGGTGTATTGATTTTATAACGCAAAATACATGTTCAGTAAAATTTTGGAATATGGAAGGAAACTCAGAAGTTTAACAAGCTGTAAATCAATAGCCGTTGGAGATATAACATTGAAATTCGGCATAGACCTTTTTTTCGTAGCGAAATTGTTTGCTGTGAAAATGAGTGAAATCGGTTGAAAGCCACGCTTTCTTATTATACCCAGCTGTACTTGCACACAGGGTATTAAAACTTGGTTTGGATAACGGGTGGTTGTACAGGTATAAAGGAATCGAGATAGATATAGACTTCCATATATCAAAATTACCAGGATTGAGTCAGGTCCGTCCGTTTGTCTATCTGTCCGTCCGTCTGTCCGTTAACACGATAACTTGAGCAAATATTGAGATATCTTCACCAAATTCGGTACGCGGGCTTATTTAGACTCAGAATAGATTGGTGTTGAAAATGAGCGAAATCCGACGATAAGCACGCCCTCTTTTCCTATATTGAAAATATCGAAAAACTGAAAATATTAGATAATTCGAAAACGAATACCACTAAATTAATGAAATTTGGTTTGTGGATTGCCTTTATAACGCAAAATACATGTTCAGTAAAATTTTGGAATATCGGCTTGGCAACGCCCACATTTGGAAGAAGCAAATTCAGAAGTTTAACAAGCCGCAAATCAATAGCCGTTAGAGATATAACATTGAAATT